>OX030934.1:4800000-6000000 GCA_943735885.1 Stelis phaeoptera | reverse complement strand
TACGTGCCATGTGCCTGAAAATCGTTTTAACGTGGATAATATCAGTTCGACGCAGAACCTACAGAGAGAAGGTCGTTCGGAAAATTACATTACGCTTTTGTCCTGTGGTTACGTGTTTGCATGTGTTATTGACAGGGAACGAGGCTGTCGTGGCAGCTTTCGTCGAACAAAAAACATCCTCCACGTCTGTCGATTGTAAAAGCCACTCTTTTGTACCTTTTTCAAATTTCTGCCAGACTTAATTGAATTTCGCCACAATCTGTTTATGACCGTATAATTGGAGAGCTGCCATTCTCTGATAAAAATATCGATGTAGCATTTATACCGTGAAATTCTTTGGATCATAAGTTTCGAATTGATATGCCACAAACGCAATTTTGTGGAATTTTTATGTCATGAAATTTTATATACATGAACTTTAACGCAAACTGTTCTGCGTTATAATTGAAAAACAGCCATTTTGTATTAAGAATCTCCATGAAACGCTTATACAATCATTTTCCCTAAATCTTAACCTTCAAGTTCATACGCTATACGTAGTATTTTGAGATACTTTTATGTCATGAATACTGCGTCAAACTTTGATTTGATACTTTTCGAAAATCGATTCCTTCATTTATTCTGTACACAAAAGTGTTGTGGTTATCACTTAGCATCCTCCTATTGACCCCCACGTTTCAATGCCTTGAAATTCCTTTTTTTAAAGAAATTTTTAATAAACAAAGAATAATCATGGCCACTTATATAACGTTGAAATGAGGTAACAAATTTCTATCATGGATTAAACATTTTCTTCCATCAACTGAGGCATTGAATAAAAGAAGAAATCATTCTAAATATCTTTAACGGATCGCAGTATAAACGTGTCAATAAATATTAACGAATATAAAAATATTAACACGTTGACTGCCACAGTGAAAACGGACGTGTGTAGTCAGACACGTTGAAATCCTAATTATTAAGAATATAATCAACTAATTTTCAAATTTAACCTTTCAAATCGATAGCTAGCATTATTACCTTAATGATAATGCTATCCGTGGTTTGTTTCGTCATTTCTTTTGTTAATTATTTGATTGTAAAAAATTTCGGGTGCCGGTCACCGGTGACCCCCGTGGCAGTCAACGTGTTAATACTCCAAAATGAACCAAAAGTTGTATTTTAATTGCTCGTTGAAATTGATAAGGTACGAGCACTGTAGAAGGTGAAACAGGCTTGAAATTGTTCATAAACGTTCGAGTAACTGTGGGATGCGTTAAACAAAAGGATCAAGAGAACAGATACGGGAATAAACGTAAAAGTTGATACACGGTTTGTTGAATTTCGAGCCCAAGGCTTCTCGGTTTTGCACTTTAGTATTAGACCGGACCGTACAAATCGGCTACGTGGTTGTTCGGCTAACTTATCTTACCGGAAATTACGGCTTTCAACGGAAGTCTTGCGGTCAGTCTGGTACGAAACGTTGCCCAATACCCGTAAGAATCGGTCGGGGTGTTTGGAAAGACTCAGGACTTTTCTGTCGTCGAAACTTTCATGTTTTATCCTGTGGGACTTCATATTGCTTTTATAATTGTTTTTAATATTTAAACATGATCCTCTGGAAGAAAAACTTATTTCTTTTTAATACATAATCGTTGTAACTCGAAATTTCTTTTTATTCTTTAAATTTCTATTGTTTTCGCGTCACAAAGATAAAAATTGTTTACTAAAACCCGTATCTGTTTCTTTCTGGAGCCTCCATTTTGTTAATTGTACTTTAAAACTTTGTTTTCTTTCGTAGTTTGCTGTAACTTTGTAATTCTTCGATAAAATTGTTTATAAAAATTCTGTATATTAGTTCAAACATGCTAGAATGTGCGTGCAAAACGTCGAACATGTAGGTCTAATAGTTTTGTGTAAATAAATTAACAAAGTTTGTCGTCCGAAAAGAATTGTCAAATCAGGATATTGGCCCGGGCTACCATCCGAGATGAACCGAGAAAAGTCGAGAAAGCCCGAACATACAAATAAACTACATTAAACTATTTTAATCCATGAAATATCAACAATTTCGTTTACATTTATCAATCTATCAACATACATTTCTAAATCGGTAATTGTATGTACAATAAAAAATAGAACTTGTTCGTTGCTAAACGAACAGAAAAAGTAAAAAATCATTCATGCAACGAAGTTGAACTTCAGACGGATGCAATTATCTTTGCATTTCGTTCGGTATCGATAACACGCTAGTTAGATAAAATAAAAAACTGTTGACAATTAAATGTTTTACAAGTTTTCTGTTGAAGTGTATCTTTTGAAGAATCTGCATAGTTTTCAATGATAATAAATACCAAATGGATTAATATAATTTAGAAAATAAATTAAAAATTACTGTACGAATAAATTTAGTAACAGTTCAATAAAATTGACAGTTTCGATAAGAATATAAGTTAATTTTTATTTATGGAATATTTAATTACAGTTTGGCCGAAATATTTCATTGCGATCTGAGAAATTTGACAAAAGTTTAATGAAATTAAAAATTCGATAAGAATTTAAGTCAACTTTCGTTCTTAAAATATTTCGTTTCAATTTGGTAAATGTTTCAGTTACCTTTCGTCCATGAAATTCGATTAAAAATTCGGTTAAATTTCATTTATCGGTGTTACAAAATAATTTCGGTTTAATCTCACGTTTTGGTAAATCGACGGGTCATGTGTTACGATTTCATAATATCGAGGACAACCTCGTGTACCTATTTACCGATCGTATAATACTGATCGCTCAACAACCGAGTGTAATAATTGCTTTATAATTTCCACCACGTCACCAACTAATCGCCAATAAGTTGTTTATATCTTATCATAAATCTAAATAAAAACTACAATATTAATAGTTGTCGGAAAAATAACTATTTATCTACATTCGAGTGTCGTTCGATTCTTAATCAGAATAAGATACATGTATTATTGTACGTTCAGCATTCGATCGAACGAATTACATATTCTTGCACATTTTCAAACGTTTAAAAGAACAAATTGCAGACGTTAAAAATGTTAACATTTGGTTGAAATTGGAATGAAATATTTTCCAACGAAACACGTCGAACGATAAGAAATTTATTTATTTAAAATATTCCGAACACAGAGTACGTTTTACTTGACACAATTAAACATTTATCTATTGCCCGAAGGCATAATTCCAGATATAGTTGACTAGTTTGAAAGTGTGTCATAAAAAAAAAGGCATAAAATAGACTATCCGTCACTTTTCGACGACATTACGACGAATTTTTCACATAAAATTCACATAAATGTATTCGACCGCGACGAACGGACAGATTTCGTGGTTGTTAAGCGTTTTTAACAGCTGATTCGTCCTTCCTTGTGGATCTCTGAACATTTTCGAAGGATTTTGAACTGTTGCGAATCTATACAACGTGATGTAATTCAAACATTGACAGAAAATAATATAGGAAGAAGGAAAAAGTCGTCAAAGTGGAGCGAATGAAAAGAATACCCAAAACATCGTCACAATTTGAATCAAAATATATCTTTTTAAGTATACATTCGAACATTAGCTGCTTAAACGTATTATAAACAAATATATAAAAATATTTGTTAAGCGTAATATACATATGTATTATAAAATGTAATTTTTTGAAAACATATTTCTTCTGATTGTTAAACTTTTAAGATACGTAGATATATTTAAAAAATATTTTTTAAGCGTAATAAATTACAAAACGATCCAAATTATAAATCACAAAAATTTTAACAAATATACTTCGAAAGTATTAAAAATTTTCTAAGAAACACATATTTAAAATAATCTATTTTTTTTAACTGTTACAAATTACGAAATATTTCAAGAAATATACCTTCAAAAGACATATTTCTTTCGAAGCGTTATAAAATTTCTAAGAAACAAAATTATAAATCTTCTCGTTCTTTCGACAATTTCGAAAACCATCCGATAACCTTCGATGATTGCAGGTCGTGTCAGTCAAGATTTGAAAAAATTCTCTTTCAGCAAAGATCCAGAAAAATCCTCTCGTCAGATAAAGTAACACGAACATCATGCAATAGCCAGTTATGATTTAAATCGCAAACCATCGATCGTCGTTTCGATCTGTCGACGATCGATCGTTCAGAGGATCGTTAATTACATAACCGACGATCATATTTGCTCTGTTTGACCCTGTCTTCATTAACATTAACACATTTTATTTTCACGCTCGCTGATAATCGATAGTTATGGATCTGCAAAAGCTATTTGCATTTCGAATGAATTGCCATGACTCTGTCATGTTTCTGTCACGATTAAACAATGAATAAATTCTTCCTCAAACGATGAAGCCGAATATAATCGATTGTTTGGTCAAACAATTAATAAATAAAAGGTTAACACCATCGACAGACACAGTAGAAATAGTCATGTGTAATTTTTAAGTATAGTAATATTAATATTGATAATGATTTCTTATTTTGTATTACAAAATTTATTAACTCTTTGCGCTCGAGTTTAGTCTAGTTTTCCAGTAATACTTCCAAAAACCAAATGGACTATTTTAGAACGAAAGAGTTATTTCATTCGTCAATTTTCTCTATTAAAATGTAAACAAAGCTTAAATTTCACATTTTCAAATATTCTGGTAAATTGAAAATATCTCCCAAGGGACGTCGCTCGAGTGCAAAGGGTTAATGTAGCTTTGTGTTATACTTACTTTAGTTTATGTTTCATTCCTTATTTATTTTGTTTTCTGTTCGATTTTCAACTTCAACGAAAGCGTATGGGGGATGGAGAGGAGTCACAGATTATTTAAATATCATAAAAGGGTGTCGTGACACAGAAATAGTTGGGAATCAATGAATTGTAAGAACAGGGGCAGGCCACGACCTTCAATTTTTCCCGAAAAAAAAACGAGACTTGTATTCTCAAAATTCAGGTGACCTCGAACGTGTGTGGGATCTTCAAGCACCTTTGACATTGTAAAAAATATGTCAGAGGAAAACAGTGGTAGCTTACTGTCTGCATGTAGAACTGGAGCTACCGTATATTTTTCAACCCATTTTATTATACGAAATAAATGAAAAATAATAAGTAGTTGTCATAAAAAATTTGTGTATCATATCCAAGTCATATAATAAGATTGAAAGTATTAACAAAAACATATTAAAATTTACGATTAAGATAAACATTAATTAATCGAATGGTATAATTTACTACGCAACATGTTCAAAATTTCCTTTGTTATTTTCTCACTGTCCAAGATATGATCCGATAATGCATATTTTATTCTGGGAACACACAAATCGAACGCAGTAACGGTCCTTGATGTTAATAGATAGATTATCTCTTGGCGATTAAACTGAGATTGTTAGAATAACACACTCCTTCTTTCGAAATCAACGTGGTCCCACGATCAAACTCTTTAGATCGACTTATTTCCCCGAACCGCCAAACATGAACCAAAAGTGCGCTCGTGTGGTCCGATAACGCTAAGCGTTCTGGAAAATTGCAATAGAAATTGTTCATAGATTTGCATTTGCATTGTCGAGTATTGTATATTCTTGCACGTCGGTCAATCCCACAATAGATAATGTTAAAAAAAGCGATTAATTTAAATGATTGTAAAAATAAAAAATAAAAACGAAATAGACAATGTATAGTAAGTGTTTACTTGCTATCCTTGATGTGAAATATGAAAATAAAGAGACGAAATGTAAGACTTTTTAGAACGGAAAACATTTAACCAAGATCTCGTAAATAGTGAAAGGATTAAATGGAATTAATGACCTCAGATTAAACAAGGGGGGAAAAAAAAAGAAAAAATTGCTTCTGGTGTAAACTTTCTCCGTGCAAATTGCTTGATAATACAAAACTTTCGCGTTAAGACGTACACGACATTATTCCGTACATAGAATTTGCTTAAACGTACAGGAATTTTATCGTATTATCATAAATTTCATAATAATCTCTTTCTTTGCAAATTTTCGAAGGATTTAATCAATGAAACTCTAAAATCATGATTTGTAATTTGTAACGTGATTAAGTGCTTTAAAATTGCTAATTAACGCGTTAAAAATTATATAAAAATCGGTATAATGCGGAATAAGTGAAAGTGTATTAGGATGGCAGCATAGTATTAGGGTAATATAGTATGGAACGGCATAGGAATATAGTAGTATAGTAGTATGATAATATGCTAATATGGTAACATGGCAGTATTGCGGTATGGTAATATGGTAGCATGGAAGTATTGTAGTATGGTAATATGGTAGTATGTTAATATGGTAATATGGTAATATGGTAGCATGACAGTATGGCAGTATGATAATATGGTAATATGGTAGTATGGCAGTATAGTAATATGGTAGTATAGTACTACAGCATTGCAGTAATATAGTAACTCAGCAGTATAGTAATAATATAAAAGTAATATAATATATAAAGTAATAATATAATATAGTAATATACCAACACAAGAAATACATTGACAAAGCAAAATTTACCTTAACTGTGATTATTATCCCATATAAAAATTGAAAAATAAAAATTTAATAAAAAAAAAATAAATCAATGCACAAGAATTAATTTAAAAAAAATACTCCATTTTCATGATATCGTCTTTGAAATTTCACAATATTTCATTTAAAATTCACGGCACATCAACCAGTTAATAAACATAAATTTATCAACTTCTAGCTGGAGTATTCAAATATGCAGCAGGTAGATAAACAGGCAGGTAGTTATGTTAATTTTCTGGCACTGTTCGAACGGTGCCAAATGACTACCATCAAGAAAAATATGCAAAAATGTTTTTGTGTTTGACCACCATTCTTTATGTCTTCAAAAGAAAACAAGGGTATAAAAATCGGACCATTAAAACTCGTTTTATTTACATTCTTAATACCTTATTCAACTTTTGGCATTAAAATTGTATTAGGTCGTTAACCAAATTAGCGCTGCAGCCTCGTAACTTGTTAAAAAAAAAAAAATAATTCAAATTCTACAAATTATTACAATAAAGAAATTAAAAATTGTAATGTTGGTTAAAAAAGTTTTTAATTAAAAGATTTAAAATTATAATACGAATTTAAAAATTTCTTAATTACTATTGCAATTTAGGAAATTTTAATTAAAACATTTTTAATTACAATGTAAAGGTTACTTTAAATTATACTACAAAAGTAAGTTATTTTGATCAAAAATAACTATTTATAGGATTGTATAAATCAAAAGATTTGTATACAAACGAATTTGATAAAAGATATGTTTACACGAGGTCCAAAGAAAAAACTCGAACAATTCAAAAGCTGCAGATTTTTCACAGTTCTTTTATCGTTTCGAGATACGAACAAGATAATTTTTCACAACTCTGTTATCGCTTCAAAATAACTCAATAGTCATTAATGGCCGGTATAGAATTAGAAACAGGTTGACTCATTGTTTGCTTTGTCAAAGATTCGGCTACTTTATATTAAAAATATCGATTCGTGTAGTACTTTTTATTAATGTTTAATCTATAAACTATACAACACATTTATGTCATGAATAAGTTGTCAGACCTTTTATATTCCAAAATCGATCATTATTTGATTTTAATTAATAACTAGCCATTTTGGATTAATAATATTAATGGAGCAATTATGTTGTCATTTTAATTCAATCTCAGCCTTCAAATTAATGTGCCATAAATGTTGTTTTGAAAAACTTTTATGTCATCAAATTTCATTAGAATTTTATTCCATAAAAATACAATGCACGAATTTCACTATGATCCATTTCCTGTGATAATTGAAAACCAGCCATTTAGTACTAATGATATTGATGAAGCGTTTATATAAACAAATTCCTCAAACCTTCAGCTTAAAATTAATATACCGTAAGTAGTATTTTGCAAAACTTTTATGTCATGAAATCATGCCACATTTTTCATGTTTCGAAATCAGTCATTGTTGCAAACCTGCCCAGTTTTCCAAGGAAAATGTTTAACATTTTTCCTCTTCGAGAATTTTCCTCGGTCTCCAATTAATCTGTCCGTGTATACCCAGTGACTAAATAGTTCCATCCATTGAATACTTGTTAAATTGTAAGCCAAATGATGAAAATTCCATTTTCTTCTTTGCCTTCGACTTACGTTACAATTAATTCTTCGTTCGATACATATTTCGAAAAATTGTTAGAAGCATGCAAGATGGATGAATCACCCGGTATATACCTACAAGGTTTCGCGATGCCCGCGCGATGAGAAAGCGTGGAAAAAAGATGGAAAACCCGATGCGAAAGCGATTCGTTTGTTCGAACGAAGAGGAATGAAGGAAGGTGAAAAGCGTGGAAGAGTAACAGAAGGAAAAAAAAAGTGCAACAGCGGTGGCAGTATTTCCCTCGCGGTAATTATCGCAGTGGCTGGAAAAAAGAGAAGAGAAAAGCGGGAACGATGGAAGATGAAACGAAAGGAAATGGAGCATATACCCTCTGTACCGGAACCTCCCACGATTGTATGCTAAAAGCAACGATTGCGAAAATGCTGCTCCAAAAAATTTGCCTTCTTCCTCGTCCAAAAAAGAAAAAAATAAAATGTGTAATATTCGTCTCCTTTCGTATCCGATAAAAAAGAAATCAGGTAAGGGCAAAATTCCCTTTTGTGATCTCTGGGGCTAATGAAACATTTGCAAAATAAATATATTTATTGTTTCCTTAAATTGAAAAAATATTTTAACATTCACAATTGTAAATTTTGTGTTTACGATTAACCCTTTGTATAAAAGTTTATGTAAGTACCTTGAAAATATACTTCTACTTCCAAATTCTCAAACTTCCAAAAATATGACATTCTTTGCCTTAATTTCCATACTACTACTAATTAAATCCTATTTTCTTCGTGTTGTCGTCGTAATCAACGGACATCAGACGATATTTTCATCTCAGGTCACTTTTATTTTAATGGAGTAAAGCGACATTGACTCTGACGACGCAAGTTGTTCTTTATATCACCTGATTATTTAGATTATATGACACAGTTGAATTTCCATCTGTTTTAAAGCACAGAAATAGAAGGATGGAGATCTTACGTTGGAAATCGAAGGCCTCGTGTGCGTATATGACACTGGCAGCGAACGTGTTAATTTGTTCATCATATAATTTTTCATTCGTTTCCCGAGTCTGAGAGTAGCTTGCTTTCGAGTATGCAAAATACTTGAATTGATGGATATTTGACGGTCGATTCGAATAGCTCGCGTTCTTTCTTACAGTCAGAAGCAGATGACAGTATACGATCGGTGTTTATTATCTTCTCGTAGAAGGAATTAGAATGAAAATTAATTCTTAAACGAAAGTTAAATTAACCCTTCGGATTAATGATCTTTAATATTTTTCATTTTAATATTGTTGTTTTAAACAAACTGTTTAGTCCAATTACGTTGCATTCGTTAAAACAAAATTGAAGGTCTACTCGAGGGTCGAAAAACAGTATAGCTTGTTATATTATGAAGACACAGGGTCAGTTTTGGTCCTACAATATCGTACGATATTTATTAAGTTAATTAAGGGTTAATAGCGTGTCCCAAACGAATCCTTATGCCTGATCTGCATGAAAGTGTTAGGCGAAAGTTTTGCAGAGTCAATGGCCTTCGAACGAACACCAGGTCATTATATCAGTATATTTATTTATTACTTTTCTTCCTGTTAATCATATTCACGTCTATATCGTGCCACTGTTATTCATTTTTTTTTTGTGTTTTTACTTCATTTCAATTTTTCTTCAGAAACTTGCAAATGGTATAGCGTTCGTGGAAACGGTAAGAAATCTTCTGAGAAACATTTGCAACAGAGAGTATAATTGAATAAGGCTCTATTTATCACAATTCAAGGCAACTTATATTTTCAAATAGAATTATTCGACTTCAAAAGAATTCAACCCTGAAATATACAAGTGGACAGTAGTGATTAATACAATACTGTTTCGAAGAGACATTAGTCATTTTCTAAAGAGAATACGGACGAGGCGTTTACATAGTAATTTTTATGGAACTTTAAGCTTCAAAATCATATACCATAAGCGCTATTTTATGAATCTTTTATGTCATCAAACTTTATTACAAGTTTATTCCATAAAAGTACAATGCTTGAATTTCACTATAATCCATTTCTACTTATAATTAAAAGCCAGCCATTTTGTACGAAGGATATTGATGAAGCGTTTATACAGTCAAATTCCTGAAACCTTGTGCTTTAAATTGACATGCCACAAGTGGTATTTTGCAAAACTTTTATGTCACGAATATATATATATACAATACACAAACTTCACTATAACCCATTTCTCGCTACAATTGAAAACCAATCCTTCTACATTAAGGATATCGAAAAAACGTTTACCCAGTAATTTTCCTCGAACCTTAAGCTTTAAACTAATATACCATAAGCACCATTTTGCGAAACTTTTATGTCATGATATTGCGTGTTAGATTTTCAATATTCCCCATTTAGCATGCGACAAATTGCCAAAACATCAGAAAATTGAAAACGTACTCGCCGCTGTGTTTCCCGATCGGCCAAGAGGAAAACACAGCGAAAGCAAACCGGTACACGTCGATGGTCTTAAAGTTAATCAAGCCCCTCCCCGTGTTTCAGCCGTATCAAGGAGGGGCCGAATTGACGATCGCGTTAGGAAATAAACTTTGACCCCGACGCAATCAATTAAACAGCGAAGAGGATTCCTCGGCGAATCTTTCTCAAGGAAGGAAGTGAAGGAAACTGAGATTCGTGCCGAGACTTTCTCACGACAGAGGCATCTTGGTATCGCGAATCTCTCGCTGGATCCTAATTGCGATCTCTTACGAGGCCCGCCGCCTACGAGTAACCGCAGTCATTTAAATTTGTGTCATTACGTTTCACAGTCTTCTTCTGGGACGTGAGACGACCGACGTCGTTCCTCTTTCTCACAATATTCTGACGCATCGTGATCCCAGACCGTAATACTTTCTTCGAACGGTTCGTCGTTAGGCAACGAAACTTTTATGCAACCAACTTGGACCATTGTTCCACGATCGTGGAAAGATAAACCAGATTATTTAATATGTTACGAAACACGGACGATACTTTATTGCGAACAATAAGTACAGTTGTTTCTTCGTTGAGCAAACAATTCTGCTTGAAAAACAGCTGTTTAACCCCTTGCACTACCATTTTCCCCGACAGGTGCGTTAGTCAGAGCTAAATATTTATTACTTCAGCGGTAAAACAAATTCGTGCTTGGCAAACATTAACTGTATAAATTGTAATCAGAATTAAACTTATTATTATTCAATTGTGATCGAAGTTTGAACGACGGAAATCACATCTGAACCAAATGCCATGGGGAAGTACGATGAATTTTATGGTTCAATAATCGGGGGAAAAAGAATTAAGGAAAATTTTTGATAATATTCATTTTGTGATAGTTACGAATGGTATCGAGTGGACAGCTTAATTTGTAGAATAAAATAATTGTTTTCTGAGTAATTGCAATTTTAACGTACCATTCTTACGTGTACGGTACTGACCATGTTAAATAAGGTAATCGCACCTAATACCACCCATAATCCATTTCCATGATAGTCGAAATTATTGGATAGGCTGTGTTAATCAAATACAAATTAATTATTACCCATAAGTGTGTCTAATAAATCAAGTTAGAAATCTGGAAACTTTAAAATATTGTATTTCTAAAAATTTGCAAATTTCAGAATATCATTTTTCTAGAATAATAAATCAATGAATAAATATCGTGGTTTGTTCTACGATACTTTGCTACGAATAGGAGATAAAATGCATATAGGATCCGTATAGGCAACAGTGCACTGTTTCTCGCAGACGTCGAAATCGATCATGGCGATCGGATGTCCTCGATTCAAAAATCGTACGACAACAAGCACCGTATAAAGGAGCTGCCTCGTGGCCGGTTAACAAAAATCAAGACCACTTTCTATGGGCGTTCGATCCAGTTACGATCGTGCCACGATATACCCCTTTGCGGTACGGTTATAAAGCGATCGAGATGCAAGATCGCGGTTCCTTCGCCAACCAGTATCTCTTAACAATTTGCCTCAACCTTGAATATCTTTTTTTTTTTGCAATCCTTTAATGAGAAAAACTGTTCTTTTGTTTCGGCCTAAACTCGTAGCATATTTGGTAAAAACGAATACCTTTGAACTTTTATCATAAAAAAATGTTTATTGTATTGAATAAATTTGTTTTTATATCTGGATACTTTAACGACGAATGGCGTTGCTATTGCGTCGAGTTGAAAATTACTTTTGAAATGTAGATAAGCCAATGTTGTGTAAAGTGACCATTGCCACAAGGAATTGCAAATGGTTTTATATATGCATAATGAAGCTGAACAAACTGTTTTTTGTTTATTTTGCAGGTTTTTAGAAGGCTTTATCTTTAAAATTAGGGAAAGGATGAACTTTTTCAGGTTCAATTGACACTTGGACGGGGAAGTTTGATAGAAGCTTAGAAATTTCAGAATATTATGTTTCTGGAAACATAGGAAAATTGAAATATTATATTTTTGGGAACTTGGAAATGTTAGAACGTTATATTTTTGTAAACTTGGAAATTTCGGAATATTATATTTCTGGAATCTTGGAAATTACGGAATATTATTTTTTTACAAACTTAGGAACATCGTAATATTATATTTCTAGAAGTTTAGAAATTTTGGAATATTATTTCTCTAGAAATTTGGATGTTTCAGAATATTATATTTTTGGAAACTTGGATATTACGAAATATTATATTTTTAGCAATCTGGAAATTTCAATATATTATATTTCTAGAAATTCGGAAACTTAAATATTGAATTTCTAGAAATTTGGAAACTTAAATATTGAATTTCTAGAAATTTGGAAATTTCAGAATATTATATTTCTAGAAATTTGGAAACTCAAATAATATTTTCACAAACTCAGAAACCCAAAAATATATTTTTGATACACTTGTGATACTTTTTGAAAATTATTTTACACCGGTGTACATAAAAGTTCTTCAAAGTGATGGATTAATGATGGATTTCTATAAGAATCCTGGCGACCAAGGTGTTAAAGGGTTAATTTTGTTCGTTAAAAGAATAAATGAATTCATCATAAAAATGATCTTAGCTTTTCCAACATTAGCTCGAACATGTCCTAGGACATTTGATTCTGAAAGACTGTTGCGGTGAACGTGATGGCCTCGAACCAAGAAGAGTCAAGATCATTTCCTGCAGAATTTCTTTCTGTATATATTTTGTATCTCGACAAGGTTATGGCAAGATCGTTCGCCCGAGGTCGTTGTCCCCAAACTCGTTTATAGGATTTTACCTCAACGAGGACAACGGAATTTAAGTACCTCTTTTTTTTTTTTCTTTTTTTAGAACCATGGTTCTAGCTCTTTCGGTGCTATTCTCGTCTTTGAGGACAGGTACTAAATATTTATTCTGACCTCCCGCGTTGTCTGATAATGGAACAGTACCTTTGTGTTCGAAGTCAAGACTCGTAAATCAAAGAAACAACTCTGTCCCTAATTCAAGATAAAAATTCTCAAGTAATAGATTAATTTAAAAAGAAAATTGGAGACAAATTCACTTATATACCACTTATTTATTTTAACTAACATACCACTGATTTTTCATGAATGAAAGGAAGAAAATATAATAAATTTTCAATGGCTTCTTTTTAATATATCTATTAAGATTATTAAATATTATACTTTTCGCTTATGTGTCGCCTCTGGAGGGAAAGGGGAACATATTTAATTTACCAGAGTATTTTTAAATTTAAGTTCCATTTGTTTTAGACTATAACAAATTAACGTAAGGAAGAAAAATAAATAAATTCATATGCATTTGTAACTCTTCCATAAACCAAAAACCAAAATAAACCAGATTCCATCGTATCCAAACGGTTAATGCCTTTCAAATTCACCTTACTTTATATGAAAGAGGGATTGAATATTGTAACAGGGGTTGTTGATTCAAAGAAAAAAAGGTTGGGAACGACCGTGTTACACAATTCACGTATTAAATTCGCGGTGTCTTTCATGTGACGCTGGTATCAAATATCAAGTTTCTTCTTTAAAATATCTGAAAACCTCAGCACCAGTGTCGATTACAGTTTCAATAAAAAGAAAAACACAGCCACGTCAAATTGTACAACGATGCAAGTTGTACAAGTCATTTTGAAACGTTGCAAGTAGATGTACTACGATCACGACGGTCGAACGGTGCACGATTCGTCGTGGAACATCTACGAAGCTAATAATCGGCGGAAAATAAAGCAAAATTGACACCAAAGCCGCAAATATTAATAACTGACCAAATTAATATCAAACAGAAAACATTAAGTGATTAAGTTTAACGTTCAAATACAGTTACCGATTGATTTGTAACAAAACCGTTCCAGATCCTAGAAACTGAAAGTTTATGCAAAGAATTTCAAGCAAGACTACGAAAAGTGTTAAAATAGATAAAAATCAAATCTATCGGGTTAATTTGAACGACGTGCGTGGTCCGAAGTGATTTTATGAAAAGAAACGTGACTTCTGACGAATGAATTTGTATCTGAACGCTGATGACATACCGAATTCAATATGGTTCAAAATATGTTGAGAAACGAATGAAACAGCGCACATAGCGTTCAAATAAGGAGACCGGCATGAACCTGAAGAAACGGAACGTCTATGGCGGTCGAATGGTGCACGATTCGACGTGGAACGTCTACGAACAGCTCGACGTCGTCTCTAATGGCCGATTGAAAAACAAGAGGAAATTTGTCCCCCATTCGAGAGTCTTCAGGTTAGGCCTTGAACTCGGCGCAGGATAGCAGTAACAGGTGGGTGCAGCCAGTGTTCCGTAACGAAAGAATCGAGAAAGGTAAGAGCTGTCAAGTGTGTCACGCAAGTAAAACGTTTATTCGGTTTATTCGCCGTGGCCGATTGTGCGCGTATGTACGTGCACATTCTTCGGAAGCGTTTATGTTATCGGCTTCAAGTATGCATCGGTGTCTCTTAGCACGCTCACGCACGCATCAAGCTTTTATTGACGCTAATACGTTCGTTCAAAAGGATTCCTCTCAGCCCTCCCCCCCCCCCCCCCCCCCCCACCTTGTCACTCGGTCGTGTTACAACTCGACAGTAGGTGAAATTAGCTAAATATGCATCAGTGTCGTGAACCAGAGGTCAGGTCGTCGCAGAACTTTGATCCGCTGAATCAAAGGCCTTGACGATCGAATTAACACGATGCGCTGACGCAGGATAATGGATAATGGGCCATTTTAGATCCCAGATAAGAGGTAGAATTTTAGTTGTCCATCGTCTAGTGGAAGAAATTACGAGAAATGATTGCCATTGTCAGTGTGTTTGTTTTGCCGAAGTAACGAAACTGGAACTTGGAAACTTTTCCCTTCGTCGACTATTTACTGAATACTAGGGATATTTGTCCAGAGAGTCGGCGACACATGGTAGATAGACACTGGGCACCAGAGGATTTAAAATTGCCGACCCAAGTCACGTTAAATTGACAGAGGCTAAATTATTTATTACACTACTCCATATTTATATAAAAAGGAAGCATTATGCCGCAAGAATTTGTCCGAATGGTCGGCGACTCACGGTACCTAGCCTCTATGCATTAAAATCTACAATCGGCAACTCAAGTTTCGTTAAATTAACAATCTAAGTTCTTAATTTCGTTTTCCTTCCACCGAAATCTACATACAAGGAAGCCTGATACTATTTCCCTATAAATATCAAGAATTCGTCCGGATGGTCGGCGGCGCACGGTACCCAGTCTCTGATTACTAAGATCTACGATTTCTAGTTCCGATTTCGGCAAACTGATAAAATGGGGGCCTAGACATTTTTCCTTGTGTCAATATCTAAAGAAACGATAACCAAGTATCCGTCCGGATGGTCGGCGACCGCAGTTACCCATGACGCTAATCATAAACTTATCCTCTATGATTACGACTCCTACATTTTTGTTTCCTTATCATGATTCACATGGTTTATCCAAATTTATATCGTGTATCAATTTTATTTTAATGTTTTCTTTGTATCATTTTATTCCGTATACAATACAAGTTGATAAAATTCATCCAATGGACTCGTTAAAGATTTTTAATCATCTTCCTCGTTAAACTGATGATAAGTGAATCGTCATTCGGATGCATTCGAAGCTGATGCGCGAGGAAAATTTCCATTTCACCGGCAACGCGACTTTCTCTAATAACAAATGCATGCCTTCGATCATTTCAATAGGTTGATGGCTAATACGAACGACAGTGAATCGCATTCGAAATCGCATAGGATGCAGACCACGTGACTGAACTTTCTTAATCTTTTTCCGGTTATGACTCGCACCAGCAGGAAACTGCATCCCTTTCTCACGCGCGTGTTTGGCGTGTACTCGCACAGGTGACAGGAAGATATCGTTGATAGTTTTGTCACCTAAGCTCGAATCAATTTGGTATTCAATGCGATTCCTCGAACGTGTAATGTGCAAAAATGATAAATTAGCACCCGGAGCCGTGCAGAGGCGACGGCAGTGCCTTGTACCATTTCGCGAGTTCTATTTATCCTCAAAGTAACGAATTATATGTTGATTCGTGAATGAATTATTGAAATTTTAAACTTCGATCTTTATTCTATTTTATTTTCATTTTTCGGATTTTCTACCACTTTTTTCTTATTTAATTTTTGTTTTTCAAATTTTCTACTATTATCTTAAATATTATTTCCCAATTTATGAAATTCCAAAATTCAAAAATTTGTCCTAATTTTATATTTGCTAATTTGAATCACGACTGACCTAGACTTCGACCGTTCAATGTTTAAATATTCTTATCCATTTGTGATGATAGTTAAATGCTTTCGCTACCAGTGGAAAACGTACACACAGCATTAGAAAGTTGATAGCATGAATAAAAAATTCTTAACAAAACCGTGACGATCGCGTGATTTCTTTTTGCGATGTTCGAAAGGGGATCTTTGTATCGACAAACAATGCAAAGGAAATTTACAAATCATGTTTCGAATATTTGTATTCCAACAAAGAAAAAAAAAACAAGATTTTAATGTTCGAATGTTCTACGTAGATTTTAGAAGATTGGAAATAATTTAGCTACAGTTTTATTATTTTTCTTTAACGTTTCTAAATATTAGTTAGGACAATAATTAATCTAAACAGGATAGTTCTTTTCTCTTTTCTCTTTTTATCAACAATTACTCGAACCTTTCTACTTTGACGTTAATCTTTTTTTTTTGCTTTCACATTACTTTTCCTTCCTTGTCATGTATCTCCCCGATTGGTTATTATTTTTGTTTGAAGATTTTTGAGAGAATTTTCAAGCATAATTATCAAAGGATTATACTAACATTTATATTGATCAAAATTATTTATTCGTTATTGATAAATAATTTAATTTTATTCACAACTTTTATCCTTTTACGGGTTATTTACTCCGGGTTTATAGATAATAAAATAAACTTCGTGAAATATGAATTTCAGTAGTGAACGGTGACTGAACACTGTTACGGGAAAAATTATAGATTAATATATTCGAATCGGTAACCAGTAGAACGGATTTCATTTGAAATTGAAATAGAAACTCAACCCGTTCGGGATAATTTCAATCTGTTAATTGCAATCTTACTTTGGATTAAAACGAACTACTGATATATTAATTAATTTGTTAATAGAAGATAATTGTGGCTTTTGTTTATCAAAAATTAAAATAGTCGATGAATTAAGTTAACATCAGAAGAACCAAAGTCTTAAAAAAGGACGGATTTCATGTTTTTTCTATAAAATTAGAAAATTTATTAACCCATAATTAATACGGTGCTCTTTGTCACGTGGAAAATATAATGGAGTCCCATAGAATCCTATAGAAAGTTAAAAAAATAAATAGCGCGGGTTATAAATATTACCATATTCAAAAAATTGATTGAAATATAAGTTCAATTTCTCTCTTATTTTCAATTTAAAAGTTGCTGAATAATTACTAATCTCCCATTACGGCACCATTTTCCCTAGAGACCACTGAGAACCATGGTAGGCATCCCTAGGGAAAATGGCGACATAGGGGAAGGAACCCTTACCAATTGTTTTATACTTAGAAGTTACTTGGAATAATTATTAAGCTAAATTACAGTTATTTAATAATTATTACTAAACAATTTTGTAATTTAGTAATTATTACTAAATAATTACCTAAGCTTCCCCCATTAAGACGCCATTTTCCCTAGGGAACACTAGCGACCATGGTAGGCAATTATTTAGTATTTATTACTAAATTACTGTTATTTAATAATTATTATTAAATAACTTAGTAATTTAGAAATTATTACTAAATAATTACCTAAGCTTCCCTCCTTAAAGCGCCATTTTCCCTAGGAAAACCTGCTCCAATGCTCACCAATGTACCGTTCAGGTACCAGAACCGTTTCCGTTCTGAAAGATGACCAGATAAAAAGTCGTGTATCCGAGTCACGCGACACTTGCCGCCAAAGTGTTCAAATAAAAAGAGCCCGGGCAATATCACACCTTGCTCGCCGATTCGTGGCAAATCGTCGGTACTTATTACACAGCGGGGTAGCCGAGAAATAATCATTTCATAAAATAACGGATACTTTTCATTCGTTCCACCGAGTGAACCGGGTATACAACTACCTCCAGTTACGGACAACGGATTTCGATCCGGTTTGAAAATACTCTTTTGCTGATTGCTACCCCGCCCGTATTATATCTGTACCGTCTCGAATTCCTGGCTCGATTTTCTTCAAAGCTAATTTGGATTTCATGCAGCCAGCATTAAGGAGGCGTCGATGCCACTCGGCCGTGGTGAACGAGAAACAAACGGTTAACCGATGAAAATTCACGATTAACGTTCCGCTCAAACTCGTGGGAATTATTTTCCACGATTTAACACAGACCAATTAACAATCAACACTTTATTTCGAACGATTCATTCATACGTTTCAACTTAACCCTTTTGGTATGCGATAAAATTAACTAATACGTTTAGTATGATGGAAGTTTCGATTTAATTTAAAGTTTGTCATTGGTTGCCATGACTGTGTCAAAATTTATGACGATTGTCTGTCAGATTTTTCTTGCCGTGTTAATACGGCCCTGTCTTGTGAAGTGAATTTATACAAAGCTAACAGGAAATATATTCATACGTAGGGGCGATATTTTCGAAGATATTTGTAATAATTTCACGTAAAATTTATTTTCCTACAGTTCTTAAAATATGATGACGAGTATAATAATTACTTGTAATTAACTGAATATCGTTTTTATCAAAACAGATAATAAATCTTTCGAAAAATTAATTTTACTCTGCCTATTGTGATTACAAATTCGTGTTTTACTGCGTTATAAATATTTCTAAAAAAAAAGAAATGTCAACTCCTGGAAATTTTTCGTATCATTATTTTCAAAATTTATCAGTTCAACATTTCTATTTGTATCGTTTTCTCAGTATCGATGAAGGCTTATTAAAATCTGAAGTGCATGCTCGAAGAGTTCTTTTTTTATCGGATAAAGAAAGTTAAATATATACACATATTTATTTACGATACGAAAGATAAATATTTTTTAAATATAATTCATAAGAGTTATCACGATTCGACAAGATAAATTGCCTTTCTGAAATCAGCGATAAAAATAATATTTCTTATCGGGATAAAGAAGCGTGATTCAATTTTGGATTTCCAATATTATTCTTAGATACTTAATCGATAGTACTTTTCCTCTCTCAGATTAGTTGGCTGATTGAATTTCTTGCAAGACAGTTGCCAGCGATTAATTGTCCGACTATTATATATTGAAAGACTTTTAAGCTGTTTCTTTGTATTACGACTTCTTCGAATTACGTACTTCGTATTCCATCCGACAGATTAACATCTTCGAAGCGACTACTGAACCATGAATAATAATAATCGAGATCGTTTCATTTAGACGCTCCGCAGCCGTGTACAGCTTCGTACGAAACAAGAATTAATCGACGAGAGACTACTAATAGCGACAAACGTTTCGTTGCGGGAAATTTTTAGTTTTCATTCCATCATTCAGGACGAATAAGAAGAAGAAATATAATAACATATGTGATAGATTGTATTTTCAGTTCTTTTATTTGACGATCGGTTTCTTACCAAAATAAGAAAAATAATTATTTCCAAGCAGTATATTTCTGATAATGTGTATTTCAAATCTGGGCGCGTAAAGGGCGGGAATTCTAGATATTTTCAATTTCTATTTTTCTATATTAATAAAGTCTAATTACGACATAAAGTATGTAAGATAATACACTTTAAATATTATATTTTGTATGTATTTGCGATCGAGTTTTAGAGAATAGGACAAATAATTATTTCCAAGTAGTATATTCGAAATATAGCCGCCAGAAGGGCGG
The DNA here is from genome assembly GCA_943735885.1 of Stelis phaeoptera. NCBI lineage: Eukaryota > Metazoa > Arthropoda > Insecta > Hymenoptera > Megachilidae > Stelis > Stelis phaeoptera. The sequence goes on along the minus strand of OX030934.1, from coordinate 5,979,571 downwards.
TGAATTTGAAAAATTTTTAACTTCTACTTTCCCATATTAATAAATTCCAATTACAAAATAAGAAATATCAAATACGTACTCCCGATTTTTAGGAAATAATAAAAATAATTATTTCCAAGTAGTATATTCGAAATATAGCCGCCAGAAAGGCGGGAATTTGAAAAATTTTCAGCTTCTACTTTCCCATATTAATAAATTCCAATTACAAAATAAGAAATATCAAATACGTATTCCCGATTTTTAGGAAATAATAAAAATAATTATTTCCAAGTAGTATATTCGAAATATAGCCGCCAGAAAGGCGGGAATCCTGACAATTTTCAATTCTTCTCTTTCCATTTAGAAAATCTAAGAAAAATAATCATTCTCGAGTAACATATACCATTTGAAATAATCACAGAAAGTGGGGGAATTTCAAAAATTTCCAACTTTTACCTTTCCATACAAAAGTAAACAAATTTCAATCTCGAAAAGACAAATACGACATAACACCCGATCAATTTGCAAAATATAGGAAGAACATTGTTCGTAAATGGAATAATTTTCTCGATGGGACGAGAGCTGCGTTAAAAACGATGTTAATCGCGTAAAAGGTGAACACTTTGACGGCGAAACGAAAAAGAAAATTCAGTAGCGAACGTTGCTAAGCAATTTCAATTTACATCATGGCGTTCACGGACCCTAAGAAGGGTGGATGGAAATTGTTATCACCGGTGTGAGCCTACAACGGAATAAATTAACGCGTACCAGGTCGATGGGGAACAACTTCATCGTGTAATCGTGAAAAAATTCGTGATACAACGACGACGTCCCGCGGTGCTGAACAAACTGTGAGTACACTATCGTCCATAAGTATTCTAGCACCGTTTCAACCAAATTGTCAGTAACTTTAAGCAGTTGCTTTTTAGAAAAATTTGCATCGGTAATTTTAAAATAGTCCAGTTTACTTCCAAGTTATACTTAAAACGTCAGATTTAACAGAGATAAAAAATATAATGAATTGTGTTCATTTACGGTCGGTGTTTAGTAAACAAAGAAAATAGTTATTCGCAAATATTGTGGTATTTTAAGTAATTATCTTCGGAGATTTAAGGTCGTATAAAGGGCGGGAAATTTTGAAAATTTTCAATTTCTACTTTTCACATAATATACCTTTAATATACTTTAAATTTACAATCGAATTCTAAAAAGTAAGAAACAAATAATTTGCAAATATTAACGGTATTTTAAGTAAATATCTTTAAGAACCAATAGTTAGCGCGAAAGGAACCAAATTAGCAAAATTTTTAACTTTTATTTCTTTGTATACAGAAAATATAAAATAAAGTAAATTTCAGTTCTGAACTTTTACCCAAAATATCTAATTTATCTTAAAAATTCAATAAAATTATTGAATTAAGATGTTCAACACAGAATTCACATCAGCACCTTCGTATATCGATAAAAATAAATTGATGTTAATCAATTTAGGAAGATTTTTATTGGAATAAGGATATAAACACGTTTGAATGAAATTTCACCAAATGTCGAAATACTTATGGAGGGTAGTGTATCCATTCGTGAGTTTGCGTCGTTAATGCATAATGCACCGGGTGCATCATCGTTGTGTACCAAGCCTGCCAAGACAACGATCGTTTTACCAATCATTAATCGATCGCAAAGGCATTAGATTAAAGGGGACGGTGGTCGTGGCAGCTCGCACAAATTATATCTGCCGGCATTCAACGATCCGGTGATTTTCAGCCTACAATACCAAAAAAAGGATCAAGAGTTTCGTGGGTACTTTTCATTTTTTACCATTCCATTTACTCCCTGCGATAGAAAACTGGTGTAACTCGAACCTTCGACTCGTTGAACGCGTGCAACGCGAAAAGTGGAACGTACACATGTGTCCGTGCGTAGCCGAAGAAAAAGATCAAAATGTTTCTACGTGGTGGTGACAAATAGTTACCGAACCAGTTGAACGGTAATTTCTCTTGGCGATTTTGCTGTTCCTTTTCGCGACTGGTTATCCTTGTTAAGAACAGTTTCAAGATATCGAAATACTCATTAGAATCCAATGAATATCATTATCTCGTGGCTGTTGAATGTTAAATTGCACAATCTATTAGTGGACCATGGCAAGAATAGTTTTGTACCTTTTGGTTAACGTTTACCACCTTTCCCAACTACTTCATAAATATGAAGTAATTTTCACAATACCGTAATTATATTAAAGATACTATTATGCTTAATACTTAAGTCTTTAATTAAGTAATATTATGCCACTAATAAAATAACACGAATAACATCGAGCAAAGTAATACCAGACGAATAGTAAAATTTCCACCCGCTAAATCGCCATTTTCCCTGGTAAAGACTGTCATGCATCGTACTACTATTACGTCCACGGTAGACGTCAGTGTAACGCTAAAAAAAGTATCAAACTGCTCACCAGCAAACGGCATACCAAAATTAATAAGCACCGGCCAAGTACGTCAGTTCGATAACCGACAAAGTTATAGCGTACCGGTTTAACGTTAAAATATTCATTAGGCGTAACGACAGGCCCGATGGTTCCTCGACGTGTGCGCACATACACGTATGTACGTACTGTATGTACATATACGTGGGACAACGTAACGGGCGTACGGGACAATGATAATGCACAAGAATCGCGTCATGCCACGTTCTCTTGAAACACCAGGCCAATTCCACCTTCAATCGCAGATTTCAACCGCCATTTTACGACACCTTTTATTTCATCTTTTTATTACCTCCTCGTCTGTCATTATCTTTTACGGTCACCTTGCAGCTGACCATTGTCTTTCTCTTTTTCTTTCTTTGTCTCCTGCATTCTTTGCCACCAGCAATCGACGCTTATCTTTCGGTATCTTCGATCGCACTTTTCAATTATCGCACGCTGTTAGAACGGCGATGATCAAAGATTTTGTGGCCGGTTACAAAAGCATGAGTCTCGGTTTCTTACATCATCTAATTAATCGAAGAAAACTTGACCTTAGGGAATTATAATTTTCATTCAGTTACGTTTGCAAAAATTTGAAATGTTAATCGTGTCGTTTTTAAGTACAGCTTGTCGGTGGAACGACACGCTTCGTGCGGTCGGTATTGAAATTATTATGCTGGAGAAATGACTAGTTATAAAAACATTTCTAACACTGGACGTTCTAGTTGAACCTAACTACCTTTAACCCTTTCGCTACTGTCACCTCTGACATTCAATTATACAACTGAATATATAATTTAAATTTCCGTTGAAGGACGTTTAATTTTAAGCAAATTATCGTATTTCCAGGAAAATTCATGGAGAATTATTCTGTTCCAAAGGAAACGAATGAAAAAGAAAAATTTCAGTAAAAGAAGAGCGGGGGCGTGGTCGTTTCGCGAAACGGATGAACGGTTTCTTTCCTTGACCCCGCAGGAAACCGAGGGACCATGGGTGGAAATCTTGGCGTGAAAAATCTCGATAAAAGAGAAAGCCATTGAACCTGCGAGAGACGGTCGTAAACGCAAGGAATGCAGATTCACGTTCCGCGAAGCAATTACCGGATCGTCTTGTTAATTCGACGAATAAGAAGCGACCTGAGCTACAATTAATCGCTAATGGGGGAGGAGGGCGGTCTAAGCTGAGCCTTTTTCTTTCTTTTTTTTTCATTACACCAACGCCAAATTCATACGACGAAAGAACAGAGAGAAAGAAAAAGGGGAGGACGGTTTAAAGTGCTCGATAATTGAATCTATCTTTGCAGAACGAGGTGTCACAGGGTAGCCTTAATAACCCAGCTTAATGATCCGTGTGAGTCGAACGAAAAAAGAATCAAACGATGTTCTTTTAGCTCCTTGAACTCGTTGATTGAACATCGATAAAAATTATTTGCTTTCCGTTAAAAAACCAGTCGCCGTGAATTAATCTCGTTGAAAGGATTATTTTCATTGTTCTTTCTCGTCAAATTAAACGGTGGTATTTGAAGTTTCTCCGAAAGTGTTGTGGGATAGCTTGTTTTCTAAGAATTGCTTCAAGGTTTATATTCTTTTGTGATAAAAGTAAATAATTCGGAAAATAGATATTATTGGAATAAATCTACCCTTGTATGGGGGTTGATTTGTGAACGGGCGGAAAGCGATTATATTTTATGTAAATTTGGAGTTTAATAATTAATTCTGTAAAAGTAGTAATAAAAACCTGGTAATGTTATTAACAATACTGGTGAATATTTATACGATCACCGAATATTGAAAGTGAGTAGTTTACAAAAATCAGTAACGAATCCACTGGCCATTAGAAATAGATATTTCTATCAAAATTAACAAAGAACAATCAACTTTCAATCTTTGTACAATTACAAACTCCCCGTTTGAAGTAGTTCGATTCAACGACTCAAATTTCAAGCACTATCCGATTAATTCGCAATGAAACCATAGTGAAAATCGAATATAAACCAGAATGAAGCTTGTCTGAACGTTTCGAGCCAAAGGATACTTTTCCGTATCCTTTCGCGAGAAATAGTGTGCATAACTGTTGTGCAAAGTCCCTATCTCGTTGTCAGTCTACCGTAAACTTGACTTTACGATCGTTGCAACGACTCCACGGCTCGGACCGCGGTGCATAAGCTGGCATTTTCGCGGTTTCCTCCGCATTTTGCGCTCGTCTCGCCAACGTAACGGTTCCCCCGGTCGCACAACTTGTCGGTCTCTCGTACACGACCGGAAGATCGAATATCCTCGACCAACTGGCACTTTTTCAATCGAGAAACTATGCCACGGAAAAGCGTCATTATTTTTCATCATGGCTCCGGTGCATTCCAACCGAATTCCCTCGTTTCGATCGCGTGACAACACCATTGCCAGACGATAGGATAAAATACCCCGTTTATTGACACTTTAAGTAGATTCCTAACATCGTTGCACACTTTTCTTTAATACCGGTTAATACCGATTTCCAAGACTATTTTCTATTAGTTTCTACGAAAATAAGATTTGGGGCAAAGTATTATCAACACTAAACAGATTCCGTATTTTATGATACATTTTCTTTCTCCTCCTTGCCCAATATTGATCTTTTGAGACTACTTTCAAATTACTATTCGTATCAAAATGTATACATCCTTAGTCATCGGCAGCAAGCACCAGCGATTGCTCTAATAAATACGTACTGTTCAAATGTTTATTTTATACGGTTATTGATATTTTTAAAAAATAAAAGAAATGCCAACAATCAAAGCGCTGCTAGCTATCAGAACTTGAAAGTTAATAATAACGATGCTTTGATTAATATTGATGCTAATTTTATACACTGGATACTTAGAATCTCGCTTAGAATACGTGTACTTAGAATTCCATTAACAATGTTAGATCATCGTTCATTCGATTTAGCATACCGGGCAAGAACTGCGCGCGAGTTAATTCCAGTTCGAAAATTCGTATAAATTTAAATAACTTTCTTAGTGATCCCGCTTTTAATATAAATTCGTTAAACGTGCAGCCATGAAATTCTGAAGAATTTATCCTCGAACAGCGGAGTCTGCGTCAATCGTGACCCTGACTTTAGGAAACGTACAATGATATTTTCATTAAAATTAGATATACAAAAAATAAAAGTAAAATATGGCAAAAAATTGAATTCAAATTAGCTGTCTCCGCGATTCACCGTCTAAGACTTAACTCTTGCGCCGTCTCCTTTTTTGTATCAAATTATTTCACTTAATACACGAACGTAATGGAGACAATTCTTTCCGCTAAATTTTCTTTACAACGCAATGTCTCTGCGAATGGATTGTTTTATATTTCGAAGTATATTGTACCCTTCTCGACGAAAGTTTTAACAATCGATAGAATCCTCGATCGAAGCCGTTCCCTTCGCAGAAAGCTTCGACGAAGCTCGTCTTAACTTTCGCGGTTAATTACATCACGGTCAATGACGTAAGTCAGAAATCATCTGCATGAAGAATCGACGGTATGTGCGAAATTATCCGAGGAATATTTTCGCAATGATCATCGCCAATATCGTATATACTCCGTTGGCCGTAACAAATTACGCGACGATTCGACCGTTACAATTAGACGATGTATCATACGCGTTTAGGGCTCGTTATTTAACCGACCGACGTGGCTCTGTCCATCGTGAAATTATATTCATACGTGTGCAACCGGGCACACGGATGTAACGGCACCTAACAACATCACGCTCGAATCGCCACGCCAACAAATACGTAATATCGAACGAGAATATTAGAAAACGATTTTATATCTTTATTACTCCAAAATGAAAACTATCCTGCCGATGGTGGGTCGTTGTAAATTAGAAATATCTGATATACGAGAAGAGAACCCGAGCAACGTGTCTGTGTCAGAATTTTTTGATAAAATGTGATTTGACTAGTTTCTGATGTTATATTTATTTTTACCATGGTACTTCGATTGCTGTGTAAGAACATTTTCTTTAGACACGAGACTTCTTGTACGTTGGACAAATTGAAGTTTTAGAAATAGAATGATTCGTCGTTCGGGGGTTAATTGCTTATGAGTTAATTGCTATTATTTATGAATCTGTTAACATTTCTGTAGGGTTTTGTGGAGCCTTTGTTAAGAAACTGGCTACCATAACAATTACAGAAGAATATTTTAATTTCTTTTCACCAAAATTGTCATAATTTTCCAAGGTACAATATTAAGCTGTAATTTTCCTTATTACAGCCGAAACTTATTCTTTGATGATAGAAAAAAAATAAATACTTTAGGCGAATATTTATAAAATAGAAAAATATTGAATGAAATTGTTACGAACGCTCTACTGATAACAAGTATTGGCCTGCTTTAAACTAGGGGTAATCAGGGACCCCACCTGGGGTCAGATCTGTGCCTAATAAACCTTAATCAAACGATTTCAGTGTCCAGAAGCATTGAAGAATATATAAATCGCGACTGTTATCTCTTCGTATTATTAATTCTTCCTTTTTTTTTTCTTTGTAACATTTGCTATAATTGAAAACCTTACAATTTTGAGGAACTGATTGCCACGGTTGTCATAAGTTTCTAAATTTTCAAATGTCAGAATTTCGAATTTAATATCATAAGAAAAAGTGGACAAAGTTTCAAAAATATAATAGAAAAAAGGTAATTAAAATGTCAGATTTTTGCCAATTTAACACGATAGAAAAGATACTGGGAATTCCAAATTTAACGTAACTATAATTTAATACTAATACATAAAATTAACAGTAGTTAACACTTCGACTGCCACGGTGATCGAAATTTTTCACAATCAAATAATTAACAAAAGAAGCGATATTAACCTGACAATTGCTAGCTACCAGTTTGAAAGGTTAAATTTGAAAATTAACGGATTGTATTCTTAATAATTAGAATTTCAGCATGTCTGACTACATACGTCCGTTTTCACTGTGTCAGCCAAAGTGTTAAACATCAAACTTAATCATAAAAATGATCCAAGCTACAACTATCGATGCACAAAGAAAAAGTGAATATATCTGCGACAGTTTATTCCTTTAATTTCGTTGTACACTGTATTACGAAAATATTTCCTACACGATATTAATTGTAGCCTGAAAGAAAGAACGAAAACGAATCAAAACGAGTTTCCACGAATCTTTATCGAATTTATCGGATCAGGAAATCTACGCATGCCACGTAACCAGCCACGTGATAATGTAATTCAATTAAATATATATTAAAAACAATAATAACACTCGCAAAGCTGTTATTACTTCCTCTTTTCCATTTTAACGATACCATATATAAAAGCAAATTAATTTCAGAAATCTTGATTACCAAAAAATCCGAACGCATCGAAATCAATGTTTCATTTCATAACTTACGCGAATCGCACTATAAAATCGTCAATTGAAAGTGTATTAAATCGCAATACTGAGATTATCGAAACGAAGACGAAACAATTTCCTGAATAACAAAAAAGGACATCACGATCCAAGGACATTCTGAAGTTCGATGCTCATTATTATACGCAAGAAACAATACGTCGTTAATTGGAAAAACAAATCCTGTCATCTATAAAAACATCACTAACACCTTTGCTACCATATGTCAGATTCTAAAAAAAAAGCTGATAGAACCGAATATTCAAAAATAAAAGTAAACGCTGACTGCTACGCCTCGGTTGTTAAAAGTTTCATTAGGTGCTGTTTTAATATTTCTATAATATACTAATGTTTACTTTAATGTAATTAGTTGGGTAGAAAATTTCTTTATAATCTACTCCTACGGAAATCTGATCACGCATTTGTTAAATATTACTTTGAATATTTTATAGTGCAAGGTGAAGAATGAAAAAATGAACACGTTGATCGCATTAGCACCGACATTACGAATCTAGTATTATTATCGAATAATTAAAAGAAAAAAGAGCGAAATAAATTATTGATATTGTTGTTTACTCAATATGGTAAACGGTAAGTTTAATTTAAGTAATGATACGATTCTGTCTTTAATGATTGCTGGACTTTTTTTTTTACGATTCTTTTATTTACATTGGCAACTTTTGAAAGATCCATATTGCTAGTGTTAATTGCAAATTATATAAAAATGTGTGATTTTTAGCACACTTTTTAATTAGAGTTTTCTTAAAATAATTTTGACAACCGTGCCACGTACGGATAAAAACACCCGATGGGTTAAAATCATGGGCTTACGTTATTTACATAAAATATGCATATTATCTATATAATTAGAATCGATTCCGATTTTTCCAATAGATATCAGTTCGCAAATATTAACAATAATCGCGTAAATCAAATAGATTAAAGCGCACGAGACCAACACATGGCTCGAAGATAAAAGACTTTTTGCTACTTTTAGATCCAGGAATTATTATTAGATAGACGATAATGAAACGTTCTGCTATTCATTATTCGCGTTTATTATCTACGAAATTATTCTATTTTATCTAAATAAATCTGTCGATCGATAGGGGACATATTGTAAATTTAATCGTGGCTCCAATACCTATTACCTCTGATTAAATCGTTTCGCGTTACACCGACGTGAATTTTTAAGCTGAACCGGGTCAATATTGACCCAGACCTCTGAAACTTATTATAAAATAGTATTTAAAATTTTTTTTTAACGAAATACCTTAATGTATTAAGAATATATATCATGTTTTGTATAGTTGAAAAATTAGCAAAAAAAGGCAAATTTTATTTTAAACACTCGTTACATTGCGATGTAATTGTATTTTGTTTAACATAAATAAATTAGGCATCTAAATATTAATAAAATTAGTCAAAATGTTTCTTGCCTTCTAAAATGTCAATTTCACATAATCTTGCTAATTTCCATTTAATAACGCGATAAAGTTTAATCAATTCAAAATTAATAATTTTTAAAATAAAAACAATCGATCTATCGTTATTTTCTTATTAAAAATGTACTACTGTTCTCCAAATCGAAGAACTCGTACAACATAGGGTTAACAATTGATATTTCAAGTGTTTATAAAAATTCAACCAAAACCGTGACACTTTACTCACAAAAAATAATTAACATACATCTCGAACATTTCTCATTCACAGCACTACCAAAGTTATCAACAAAATGTCAATTCGTGAAACGTCTACCACGGTCGATTGAACACGAGCGTTCGAGAGCTCCAATGACAATCGACTCTCTTCAATCGTAAATAATAATAAAAAAAGAAAAACAATTCCTACCTTGTTCTCGTCGCCTGAATGACAATGTTTCCTTAGCATCGACGCGTGGTCTGAACACTGAACTACTAATCACAATGAATGGCAAGGCGATAACGTTTGTACGGTTGGCAAACTAGGAACGAACGAATAAAATACGTTAACTTCGCGGCGATCGGACACCAACTGACGCGACCGTACGGCGTACGCTCCCGAACGGCGTTCGGCTCCGGCTACCGACGGCGCCTAACTTACTCGCCACGCGATTGGTCGACGCTCGACCACCTTGCGCGCCGTACGGCGCGTACCAAAAGTCCGGGAACTTTTCAAAATCTGTTGTTTCATTTTAAAAAACGTTTTAAAGAAAATCATTACACTTAACGAATCAATTAACCGGTGATATTTGTTTAATGTTTGAACGACTTCGAAAAGAATGCTAATACTGCACGTAATGATATTCAAGTTTTTTAAATTTACGTTGGTACTGTTATCAAAAATGGGTATGCAATATTTATCGTAATTTTTTCACTTTTTTAACAAGTAGTTTTAACAAAAAGGCGGGAATTTAATTGAATTTCAAATAATCCGTTTTTAATGAATAATTCGTACAATGTATTTTCATTTGCAAGTTACAGAAAAATGCATGTTTATAGGGAATATTTTTCTAGGAAATTCATTGTACTGATAGTTCCGAAAAGTTTTCATTGAAACTATTCATTATTAACATTTTGAAAACTAGTTTCTTTACCTTCAATAACCGATCCTGATTAATCCTAACTATGTAAAATATTTAAAGTTTAAATAAATACTGCCGTTTATTGTTTTAAACGTTTTTCCAATAACTCAAGATTTTGATGAAATAAACGATCGTTCCAAAACTTTTGATACGCACTGTACATCGTATACTTGTTCAAATTGGACGGTCGTTCGTGTGCGTTTCTGCGACCAGGAACAATATAAGCGGAACTGGTACCGAACCTGGTATCTACGTCCTTTTTTTTGGAGACGAATGAATGAAATCTGTTTGGCTCACGTTCCAAACTTCCTTTTTTTTCTGCCGTTCGTTTTGCTACACTAATCTGGGAGTTCGCGAAAGTGGTCGCCGTGTTAGAACGTCGCTAATTTGATTTGATAGAAGCAGTGTCAAGGAAAGCGTAACGGTGATTCGACGGTTTATTGATTGCGATAAATGATATCTTTATTAACGCCGGAATAATCAACGTCAAACGTGTGCTTAATTACCATCAGCTGTAATATAAATTCGTTGCGTTTTCCTTTCTTTCAAACCAGTATTTTTCGTTGCGCGATTTTCTTCATATCGCTGGATCGTTGTTTCAACATTTTCTTGCAATCTTTATTTAATTTTAAATCAAAATTAGGAATTTCCAAGTTGAAAGATCGGGGTTTCTAAATTTCTTAAGTTTTTGAATAATTAACACGTTAATCGTCCAAATTTTGTTACAGACAAATAATTAATCAAAGCAATGAGCTCACGAATTAAATAAATAAACGGTATTAATAAACGGTACCAAACTGAAAGCTTCAATTTAAAAATTAGTTAGGGTCAATCAACGCATTAATTCTACCAACTAAAATACTTTGTACTCAAATTACATACTTTTAGCTACTTTTGAAATATGATACATGTGATCATTTTTTTTTTCACAAAACGCACACCGTTAATCTCTATACTATAAAAGAAGAAATCTGAAATCTATGTGTTCGTACGTGTTCGATTGATACAGAGTTAAAATCGATACTGTCGCTAGAAGGGTTTAGAGTTCCATTCACGTGGACTGTTTAAAGGAACTGGAAACACCGTGACCGATGCACAGAGCATGCAAATAAAGAAATGGATTCTTCGAAAGAAAGCTCTGAACGTTACATCATTCCCGTCAGAATTTTGCACAGCGACATAAAGAATAACAACTTTCGCCGTCCGACGTTTGTAATTTGGTGAAAGTGCCAGCCATTTCTTTCGCTTCGAGGGTTATTCCCCCTTTCCCGTATTAAAAAAATCAATTTCCCTTTCCTCTTTAAAAAAAAAAAGAAAGTTCACGAAAGATTTAGAATTTTTCGAGCAAATTATTCTCATGTTGTGCCTAAAAGACGTAGCTTACAAAAATTGTTGTATTTCATTGGCATATTAATATCTTTTTATGAAATGTTAAACACAGAAAGTTTCAGAAACGTTCCAATAAGCTACCAGATATCAGGAGAATCGCACTCTTTGCTTTTTGTATATTTTAATCCCGAAAGATGTCCACTGTTCTGGATAATCATGACAGGATACCTTCTCAAGGGGTATTGAGGTATTCCAGTGTAGAGTGTCGTTAAAAGTACAGTCCTTTTGCGATATTTTGTAGTTTTTAACATGGTAAATATATATCTGCAAAGCGATTTTTAGAATTAACTGTATAATCTGATTGAAATAATTATTTATCACATCTCGAGGGTGAAATCTTTGAACTTGCAAAGTTAAACCAAAGTTTATATAACGTATGAGCCAATGTTAGGTTTCTGGTTCAATATGTGTATGAAAAACGTTTAAAGATACTAAAAACAGATAGCAGCGAAAGGGTTGATACACACGCGTGCGATTGCAAAAGCAACGAAATCGCGAAACTCGGCTGGTTCGCCTGCAGAATATCGCACGAAAGGCAAGGTGTGGTGTTGCACGTAGAAACGATAAACGGGTGCGAGCTGAATGTTAAAATAGAAACGACGATTTTCACCTGTTTGCAAAATACCGAAACCATCCATTTCCTATTGGCGAGACTATACGAAACGCTGGAGGAAAGTCGAAACTCGGCTCGAATGCAACTTAGTGCAAACATACGGTAGCAGACATTTATTTATACCCTTTGATTCTCGGTTTGACAAAAAATCCAGTACACATTAGCTGCCGTTTATAAGTTTTATCGATTGTTATTGAAATAATCACACACTACGTGAATTCATAGTAATTTTTATAAATATTCGTTTGAGTTTGATTACACAAACAGTTTTCTTATATTTTCAGCAAATTGTACGAGTTTTCTTGATTCTTTTGTGCGGTTCATTGTCGTCGTCAATTTAATTTTGCAATTAAAATGATGAATAATGAAGAAGATATTCAAAAGCATTCCCTTAACCCTTTGGGGCTAGGTGGGTTAAAAAATGTACCACCTTTTGCTTAGCTTTTCATGCATGGTGGGATATATTTTAATCCACCTCAAAAAATTGAAATTAGTCATTTTGAGTAATATTTTATGTTAAATAATTGAAATGAGCAATTTTTTTTTTTATTCTGTGCAACTTGGATTTTTATTTTCCTTAAAATCGTGTGCCTCGAAGAGTTAATAATTAGTGTCCCAACGAGTTTAGTAGTTTTGACAAATTTTCACCTGATTGGTATCGTGATGCAAAATAGCAAGGATCCCGTTTCATAAAAATGAAAAAATGTCTGAAACTTCTCTACCTTTGCAAGACATATCAAACGTCCAGTGTCGTTTCCTTTCAACACAGCTTTAATACATAATTTAAAATAACAAGCACACGATTTTTATATTTAATTACATTGAAGATCTTTTTCAGATCATTTACCAGCAACTCATATAGATATTCATTCGCCAAATGAATGTAATTACTCTATTCAAATGATATTTGAAATAAAGCTTAACAAGAAAAGATAAATAAATTAAATTTCCCTATAAAATTAAATTGCAGTCCGATCGTGTACCCTCAGAGGGGACGATCTAGCGCAAAGGTTTAATCATTTCGATTATTTTTGATGGGGTGGAAACGAGGGTGCTTATCTCGGATCCTTCATAGTTACGCCAATGGACAAGTCATGGTTCGAAGCGATCCACGAGACCTTCCAATTTGGCTAATCGTCTCATGGGGTCAATTTAATTAACACGAGGTTACTTCTCTGTCTGACAATATCTTCCTGTACTCTTCACCTTTGTCTATCGTTCTAATTGAATCGAAATTTGTCTATCTCTTCGGATTACTAAATTCACTCGTTACTCAATATCGTCAAATAAACAGAGTCGTACATTTCAACAATCTATCCGCGATTATTGTTTACATAATCGTTCGATGATTTCATTTGAAAACTCGTATCACGTTATAAGTAAGTGTTATGATAACAATCTTTCGTTGGTAATATTGGAAACACTTCAGTGTAATTCAGAATTTCAATTTAACTTCAAGTTTTTTTCGATTCCCATTTTCTAAATTTTACATTATCTCTTTAAACGTTGTTCTTTTTTTTTTTAATGTCTAAAGGTCTTTCGATGGACTTAGGACCATCGCACGTGTTTCGAGCATTGTATTTGCTTTGGATCGATAATATTAATCGTAACAAACAGAAATCAATTATTTTTTTTAAGTAACATACTACGTTTGCAAATATCACAAATATGATTTGAAGTAAACACTCGAAAATCATAATTCCTATCAATAATGGAACATCCGAAAGCTTATAAGAGTTTCAATTGAGACAGAATTTGATTATGTCTCGAAAAATAAAATATTCCAAAGCTGTTCGACCGATATAATACGATCTATTCGATCCTCTTATGCAAACTCCGTTTAATCCCAGCTGTACCAAGTGGTTTGAAATAAAAAGATGCAAAGAACAATTTCTATAGCACACCTGAGAGCAATGAAGTCACGCAGTTGTTTCAAACTTGGCTGAAAACAACAACACCACTCGCGCGAACGTGCCTCTGCTTCGTCTACTTCAATCATAACTTTTATAAACATTCCCAGATTCCCAGCTGTTGTTCCTCGATGTTTATTGAAATCAGGCGAATACCAACGACACCGGTTTTAGAGCATAATATTTACAATCAACTATGCATCAATTAATTAACATACCAAATATGCGATTTCTAAACGTACAAAGTCTAATAAAGATTTCATGACAGAAAAGTGTCATAAAATAATACTTGTGCCACATGAATTTAAAGCTTAAAGTACGTACAAAATGGCTGTATAAATGGTTCTTTGATATTCTCATTGCAAATCGTACGATTATTAATTGTAACGAACAATGATTGATTTTAGAGTGTTTAAATTTTTGTAAAATTCAAAGCTGAAAGTTTCATCAAAACGACTGTATAATCGTTGAAACAATAGAACAACGCCGCATTAATTATAAGTTCAAACCTATTTTAATATTGAAAAATACGAATTTTGATACTACTCGATACGGCACTGACTATTGATATTATTTATTATTTGTAATTAATACTAACGATATAGATCTTTAAAAAGAAATCGCTATATTTCATAACAAATATTAACAATAAAAGTAATTAAACAGACGTAACCGCATCCCCTTATATTATTAAGTATCAAAAGGGTTAAAGAAATAATTATTTATCTTAACGAATCGGTCTGTTCGTAGGATATATATAAATACTGTCGCGACTGTAAAATCCAATCACGATTAACAGAAGGAATTTATTCGTTTCGAAATTTTCTTACTCGTAAGAGGTTGGGTGAAAGTAGTGCACTCGGGTGAAAGTCAAATCCACCTCGTTAAACCTTTCGTACGTAAAGATAATTAATTAAATAAAAGATCAACATATTTAATTAGCGCCTGCTTCCTAAAACCAATCAACTATTTCGAATGGATGAAAATTCGCTCGATTCCCTTGTTGCCCGTACGAGAAACTATATCAATAGCATACTTAGCGTTCCACAAAACTAATTCGATTGAAATTGCACGTTGCACCGTGCTCGTATCGATATCTGCGCGAGAAATCAGAATCGAATGGGATATTATCGGGTTAACACTTATTTATCGCATTGATAATCGGTTTGGTAATCTTCGGCCGGTGGATAAACAGCTAATATATTGCTTGATTAACCCTTTAGCCACATCAATTTCTATATAAAATTATCTCAACACGTGGATGTTAACAAAATAATTAAATTATCATTTACGGTGGGTCAGGGCCGCAGCATGTAGATGTGCAGGTTGTTAACACGACGTTAATACTTGGACGAGCGACTATTTTACGAGATTTTCAATTCCTTTTTATACTTAAAGAATTTTTCACAACATTCTGCGTCAAAAATTATTACAGTAAAATGTCAAAAAGATCGAATTGTCTAAATGTCAAAACGATCAGTAACTATCGACTTTTGTCACCTTACACTATAATACTTTTTTTCACGGAATATTCTTCAGAATCGATCCATGCAAAAGATAATGTATAATTGCATTGAAGAGAAAAGATTCATATCTTTATGAAAAAAATGAAGCTGTAGAAAAATAGGCATTAATATACCATTCAAGTATTCCTTTGGAAGTTTCTTTCTATCTCTTACCAAATTCGAGATACGACCTTTCAAAATTACTTGACGCACCCTGTGCGTACATATAGTCGCTACTGAAATATAGCGTCGTCTTAGAATGTATAAAGACGATACATGTTACTGTTAAGCTCGATTCAAAATTTGTATACTCTGCGTTAACGATGCATGTTAGGGGAATAACACTTCTTACTAATTTGATTTTTGTCGGATAAGGTTCTAAGCATTTCGTTTTGATGAAGATCCTACCACCAGAAGCTTGATATTGAAATCGAAGCCGCCCTGAAATTTAAGGCCCATTTGTGCCCAGGATGAATTTTTCGAGAACGAGATTATACGATCACGCTATATTTCTGTATCGACTATAGCCTGAACCGAGTCGCATCGGGTCGCTGCGATCGCGCTCGGTCCCCACGGGTACCCTGGGAGCCCGCATTCCACCTGTCAGAAGGTGGGTCCACTCTCTCACGGACCGTAAAGGAATCAAAGAAGCCAGTAACGGTTCGGGGAAACGTATCAACCCTCGATACTTTCCTTCCTAAACTGTCTCCCCTGATCCACCCTCGACAACTGGCCAAGCTTTTCAATATGGCTGTACCGCAACAAACTCCATTTTCGTTGTATTCCTACGCTCGCTTACATACCTGTTTAATGTCCATTTTTCTTTCCCATTAACGATTCGGCTCACATTCCCGGTCATACCCGAACATCGTTCTCAAACTGCCGCCGACGACGATACTTCAAACACGATCCTGTCGTTCGCCATACAGTGTTCTCCAAACCATCGAATCCTGCGTGCTCTTGCAAAATCACGCGTGGGTATGGAATGTTAAACAGCGATACCGAGGGAATCGATCGAGGTTGCTTTTACACGATCACTCGCGAACGATCGACGAAACGGCACGGTTAGGATCGTCAATTGTTATTACGATTCCACGGGACTTCTCTTGTGACTAAAATCCAAACAAACTGTCGTCCAGATAATGCCCAACAGAACGTAACTGGACACCGGTAGGTAGGGGAACTGATCGGAGGTGGAACGAGTGGCTGGAAGCAAGTCCCACACGGGGGGTGGTCGGGGAAAGGATGCAGAATGTCGGACGAGGGGAGGGGGAAGACGTTTCTGTCCTGGGTCAGGAAGGAGGATGGACAGTAGGCGTTATAGGGCCCCAACACAGTTCCGCGTCTATTTGTACGTACCTGAATATCATTCAACGAGGAAATGGGATCGAACATTTTTTCTTTCAGAAATGAAACAAAAACTGCATAACTTAGCGGATTATCCTTGTGCGTTCGAGTAAAACCTAATTCCTCAAGGTTGTCCTTCGCGATGCTTAATCAACATTTTCTTGTTTTTCTCTTATTTTCAGACAAATATGATTGGTTTAATTTTTTTTTTAAGATATTTAATTTAAGTAAATTTATGACGTCTCACTACGTGTGCTTTTTGTCAATGCCAATTGTCGGATAAAGTTTGATAATTGTACCACCTTAATTGTATTAGGTTGTCCCAAAAGTTCCTTCCCCTATCTACACACAACGCTTTATCTGACAGTGTCAAAAAGAAATATAGTATCACACAGCTTTCGGAGAAATGGAAGAAGATAATAGGTTAAAATGAATCGTACATAACTCAATAACGCGACGCGAAACATAAAGCGTTATACATCCGTTATTTATTGATAAAGCGGAAGGAACTTTTGGGACAACCCAATAATATCAAAAGAAATGTATTACTCTGGATATGAAATACAAAAAAAAAAAAGGCTGTGCTATTATGACCGCAATGGAAAAAAATGCAAACAGAATGATATTGCTCGCGTGATTGTATGCATTCATGGAACGAGAAAAAACGTTTGAACCGTCACCACAGAGTACACCGCAAAATTACATAATAATTCCTTTTGCGATTGAGGCCAATCGAGTTGCGTAAAAGATTCACAGCGTTTGCTACGCTCTAACTACTTCTAACAAGGTGAGCTTCCGAATGGCCCGCTCAAATTTTGATAAGTTTTTGCATACTGATGAAGCTCACTATGTACACGGTTTTAAGGCTAAAAAGTTAATATTTTGAAAAATATTCATTGCTAAAGATTCGATATCGAAATTAAAAATCTCTATGTTTATTTATTATATTATTTATTGTACTGTAAGAAATGCTTCGCTAGAAAGAAAATAGAACGGTCGAGAAATTTTCTTTCTGCGCGCAAATTCAAATTTCCGCGAAAGAACTTCAAACTGCACTTATCTTTTATTTATAACTGCGTAATTATGTACATATGTATGTATGTGGTGCGTGTTCACAATTCATACTTTTGAAGAATGATAAAACGAATTAATTTTATTTACTTCTGGATGAACTTGAAATCTAAATAAAAGAACGCGTTAGTCTTCGTAAGCAGATATAAATTTTGAAAAATAGTATCCCTGAAAGTTATATAGCATATTGCATCGTATAAACTATTTTAGTGAGACGACTAGCGGTGTTGCAAGTTTTTAATGTTCTTTTAAAATTGTCTACTTTCGTTTTTTAATGTTTTACAATCCTATGTTGTGTAATATTAAATTTTTGCTTGGAATTACACACCTTATGGGTTTCGAAGCATTTGAATAATGAAGTTTATAAAACTGATCCTTTTTTTACATTTAGAAAGCACAAATTGCGAATACATCGCTTAGCGCGTAATTATACGAAATCCGATTCGAAATTTTACGCGGGAATTCAAATTTACGCGCAAATGGAAAAGCGCACAATTTATGCAGGTTGAATTTTTTATAAAATTAATTGTATCAATAAAGACTCTTTTAATAAACCCTATGAAACCTATCCCATATAAATACAAATTTAAATTATAATCTGTATTTGTTTTACAAGAGTGTAATAATTTCTCCGTACATAACCTTAAAATTATCAAACTCACGTGTAGTGTTAATAAAAATAAAATGGCAACAATTATGGAATTAATTAATTTCTTTGATCATAATTCAAAGGAATACGATGAATTTTTGCATGATTTGATATGTTTCAATGGAGACATACCATTTGATATAGAAGAGGTAAAAGAAATTTTTCAAATTAACTTTAGATTTTAAGGTTATATTTGTACGGTTATGTTGTACATATTTACTAACATTTTGACATAAAAATACCTTTTGTTTCTTTTAGATACCTAATCATGTTAATGTATTTTTTTTTATTTCAGGTTGATAGAGCACAGAGTATCATTATATCAACAGTAAATAATCACTTAAACCGCTCGTATTCTCGTTATACCGGTTTAATAATTTTAGATAAAATTTTACCGCAATGCTCGAAAGATATATTTTTAAAATACTGTCTGTTATGGATATCAAAAGCAACTCAAATGCTCGAAAGCATTCATAGTTCTCCTCAGGAATTATCCATCTCTTGTAAAATTCTTGGACGTTTAATTGTACAATCAAAACAACTCCCCGAGATACACAAGCAAGTGTCAATGCAAAATGTCAAACAACTTGTTAGTGTAATCAGTAATTTGAGTGTAGAAAGAAAATGTGGTCCAGCGTATTATTTAGTTGCCACATTATTACATCAGTATCCAGAAGTTTGCGAACGTTTACAAGTAATACAGAGTTTCTAATACGATGAAGGAAAATTTATAGAAAATATTAAGTATCTTATAATTTCAGATATCTATCAAAAAGATCATTTTACTTCAAATTGATTCCTCTGAGGAAAATTTAGTTAATGCAAGTGCAAAATGTTATGCCCTGTTGGCGAAAGCGACAGAACGTTCCTTTAAGCCACCTGTTTCAAAACCTACTTATACTGCTTGGACTTATAATCAAGCACTTATTTGTAATAGCTTGCATACTATAATGGATGAATTGTTTTCTAATTTAATAGAATTAGAAAACGTAGAAATTTGGGATAAGCTGGAATTAGCCAGTATATCCGAAGAGAATGTTATTCAATTTTATTTTAAACAAAAAATTAGGTTTTCAAATTTGTGCAGTTACTTATCGCACATGTTACGGTAAGAGAATGGTGCACAAATTTATAGAATCCATTATAAAAATTTCATTTAAGTATTTAAAAATCAAAATTTTAATTTTGTAGTGGATTTGGTAAAAAGAATTCAGTATTTCCCCATGAGATTTTGAAGGTTTTATGCAGGGGACTAGCCGTACAACCTTCAAACTTAAAAAATCAAAACTCTGTCAGAGAACAAATGTTATACCTTCTTTTACCACATTTGCACATTGCATTGTTTAACGTTTTAGATGCGTTGATTAGCGGGTAAGAATTGTATGAAATTAGAAGAATTGAGAATTGTCTCAAAATAAATTTTAACATTGTTGATTTAAAATATTTAGATTTAAGGAACAGTTAATACCATTTGGATCAAGAATATTGCAACTGTTTCTTCAAACTCTACAATGGACAGAAACAGTGTTGGAGCATCAGATAACAATCAGTGGTAATAAACCATTTAGAAACGTGAGGATATTTGTTTACAAATGCCTCAACTCTTGGTTGATGCACACTAATGCTCTGTCTGGTGTTGAGACAATTTCAGACGAATATCTCCCATCCATCTTAAAAGATATAGTGCCAGAAAAAGATCGCGTTTTATTAACTGTAAGTTTGTTATTTTAAACAAAATTTCACTTTGTTGTAATAGAATTTCAAATATACTTTTTATCGTCGTAAAGATTCAACGACACCATAATTTATCCAAAAGAGCATTAAAACGTTTGAGGGACGATCAGTACGAAAAAAGTACGTATTTGACCAACGGAGCAGTCTCAGGTAAAGAATATAATTTAGACACGAATGTATGCGAAGCTGCTCTCAATGTGCTGCAAAATATATTTCTCAATGGTGGAACTCTTTTGAAACAAACATTTTTCAAGGTAAATGTCTCAGACATCTGTGTTTGACAGAGTTCAACAATTGTTGTAAAATGATATTTCTTCCAGACTATACAAAGTACTATAGTACCCCTTTTATACGACTGTTATTTGAGCTCTTCAGAACAAAAATTTTATAAAGAACATCCTGAATGTCGTTTGCTGTTATTGAGAGCTTTGAGAGCTTTGCAAATGAATCCGCACTCCTTGGTACCTTTACCCACACAGTATTCTCTGGAAATATTTGAAATGGCTTTGAACGATAATGATTTATCCATTGCACAAGAAGCTAAAGTAGCTCTGGCAGAGATTGATAAAATTGTGCATCCTCATGCTCCATCTATACAGTTGGCACAAGTGGAGTAAGTTAAAAAAGAGTATTTATGAATATATATTTAATACATTCATTATCAGCATCACATATACGTGGATGCTCTTAAGATATACTATTTTATAAAAGAAAAAATGATTTTTAATGGAGGAATTTTTGATTGAGTTACTACTGAATTTCAGTGCTATTAATATTAAACATTTGTATTTTTATTTTTTTATTTTTAAGGACTATTGAAAAAGAGTTCATTGCCGATCAAACTGTACAAGAACATACCGAAGCAACAGAGGACACAGACACTGTAAATATTGTAGAGGAAGATGTGATACCTTCATCAAATAAAAAATTAAAAGTGACAGATTCACGTGTTCAGGAGACTGAAGAATCTACTAATAAAACTACCGCTGAAGTTGAAGTGCACATTGAACAGACAAATGAAAATTCTTTAGCGAAATCAGATAGTTTAACAGAAGAAGAAATGGTGGTTGAAGTACCAGATGCAGGTATTGCAGAAGATGAAAGTCCAATGATAACCTCTGAGAAATCATCAACTGAAACTAACTCAACACCAACTGTAATCAACAGTTCAGAAATTACAGAAAATGAAATTGTTAGTACCGAAATTACGGATACAACAGAGGAACCTGATTATACTTTGGAAACCACTTCTGAAACGTCTAAAGGATATAAGGAATCGTCAGAGCAAGAAAAAGAAGAAGAAGAAATTCTGCAAATGTTTCAAGATGTGCCGAGAAACAATAACTAATCACGTTTATTTAATATAATTTCGTTATAGAACGAATGTATTGTTACCTTATTGCTCAATATTTTGCATTCTTCTGTCATGAAGATTATTTACGTGTCGACGCCCCAAATGCGGAAACATGTTACCTCCCTTCTTATGTTCCATCCTTTTCGTAGGAATATTGATGCCAATGGGTATTTTTTGGTTAATTAAAATAGGAGAATTAGGTATAACGCCTGGAATTTTTTCCTTCAATGTTTCAACACGATTTTCGATAATATCTTTAGCTTCTTTAGTACCATAATTTATAGTGTCCAAAGTAGTTTTGAGATGACTACACAGAGACGATTGTAATCGTTGTACGAGACCTGTCCACAGTGCTATTTCACAGAATCTAAAATTTATAACGCATAATCAAGTCTAAAATTCATAAACAAATTGATTACCATATAATTACCTAAATTGTTGCATTAAATGAGGAGTTGAGGTAATACTGATAAATGAATTGGTATCACCGGAGAAAGCTGTTGTTAAGTTCGAAAGTAAATTATTTTGAGATGGAAAAGATACATTTGGTCTTCCATTTCTAGCAAATTCAGCTATCATGTTCGTGAAAGCGTCTTCCACTTGTTTATCTTCTTCATTCGATTCATCGAGATTATCTATAGCTTCTCCCGTAATGGTATTTTGTCTGAAAATATACCCAAGATCGTCGCCGTGGCTTGTAATACCTGAAAAATTAATCACACATATGTACTATAATGTCTGCATTTTGTAAAAACTTTTAAACATTAAAATGAACAAATTTGTAATTTTGTTTAAAACTCGAATTAAAAGATTTTACACAAAGGTTGAAACGCATACCATCAGCAGCATGCCTCGCGTTTCCCATGGGCGACCCCATCAAAAACTGTTTACCATAATTTCTCTTTCCATTATGATCAAAACTGTACAAAAAGGCTTCGGATTTCTTCGCCCAGTGTTCAACGGTCAAAAAAGCAGGAACATTGAACAAAGAATCTCCCATAGCTTCAGCTATTTTAGAAATAATAAAAGTATTATTCATCCTGTTAAGTGGACTCAAGTATCTGGTAAAAGCTTCCGGCACGAAATCCGTTCTGTTTCCAAAATTTGGTACAGTCCTTTGTAGAGCTGGGATAAGCTGTTCGTTAAGAAAATTTGGATTGGCGCGTAATCTACTTTCAATTTTATTTTTGTAGTCTCCAAAAATTGCTCCTCCTGCTTCGTTATTCATCACTCCAGTCAGCAACGGTATCTTCGGGAGATCTCCGAGGCTCAAAGCGTTTTCCGGTGTGTCGACGTTCAGATTAGGAAGAAATCTGTGACAATAAAAATTTCAATGGTAGAATTTCAAATACAATTGAATTACAATTATTGGTGTGCTGTTTTATACTATATACTATTTTGCATATTTAATATTTTACTAAACTACTTCACTTCTATTTCCAAACCATTTTTTAACTTTTGTCTATAAATATTTTTTTCCTATTAATGATTGATCAAGGCTCCGCCATTTAAGGATCGAACTACTTGCGATCAGAATAGAATTTTAAAAGTTACAAGGATTTATGTATCGTACCTTCCGTCGTCGCCACCCTCGATAACAGGTCCAGGACCTAATGCGTTCGATAAACTGGAAACAAAATCGTCGATACCTAAGCGCATCAATTCCAAATTGGAATCGGTTTGAATTAATTGATCAACTGGTATCTCTCGAAGACAACGGACCATTTCCACCGCATTTTTCATAGGACATCCATTTTTGGAAGCTATATATTGTGCAGTTGACTGAGGGTTTTTGTCAATCGCGAAATGAGATAAGATTGAACCTGACATGGCGATCAGGCCGCTAAAAGCGCCTACAAATTAATAATAAGAAACGTTTCAGCAGTTAACTGTTTTTCAATTACAAATACTTATATGTATATGTATATTTTATTCACCTTTTGACAATTTAGACAACGCGAGCATGAAAGCAGAACTGGCTCCGGTACCATGGCCAAACGCGATGATTTTTTTCGGATTCCCGCCAAAATATTTAATGTAATTCTTCACCCACTTTACCGCCAACATCATGTCAAAAATTCCATTATTACCTGGCAATTCTTTGGTGCCGTTACTCAAAAATCCTACATAAAATAACCCTTTCTCAAAAGATAAACAGTAATTTATAAAAAAAATATAGCATTGTATTTTAATTACCGAGTGAACCCAATCTATACTGAATCGATACAACCACAATCTTTTTCCTGATAATATTTCTCATTTCGTATTGGCAAGCGGAACCTCTTCTAAAACCACCGCCATGTATCCAAATCAATACCGGATATCCGTCACCAGCATCGGGAAGCATGGGTGTAAAAACGTTCAAGAAAAGACAATCCTCGCTTCCTACGATTCCTCGACCGTTGATATCGTTGGGTTGTGGACACGGAGGACCCCATTTTGTAGCATTAATTTCACCTTCCAAGTGTAAAGCCATAGGTCTCTGAAATATAATTTTCTTTGCTAAATGAATACACTTTAATTCCTGACACACTGTATAATTTAATTGTGCCGAGATAATATAGTATCGTACAGGATGTTTCAGTTGATAAATTGATGCGCTTTACTATACTTATCAAAATACATTATTCAGCATTTTTTTTTATACAATATTGTAACAGTAACTATAGTTTGCAACTGGTAACAGTAAAATGGCAGCATATTTTATATAAAATTATATTTAAAAAATATTAATATACAAAATGGAAATAAGATATAGTAATAGTGATACATAAAATGTAAATGAAATAATGGAACTTACTTGGAATCGATATTTGCCTACTGGAGGTTGTCCGAATCGGATACCGCGAAAAACATAAAATCCTTTATTTGAATCCCTTGAACCATAAATCCGCGCTTCTCGACCATTGCGCATCACGTAAACGACAGGATCATCGATTAATGGTTGCGCAGCTGGTTTACCGCCAACAA
The DNA here is from genome assembly GCA_943735885.1 of Stelis phaeoptera. Classification (NCBI taxonomy): domain Eukaryota; kingdom Metazoa; phylum Arthropoda; class Insecta; order Hymenoptera; family Megachilidae; genus Stelis; species Stelis phaeoptera. The sequence goes on along the minus strand of OX030934.1, from coordinate 5,954,631 downwards.
TTCTTTTCTGTCTTTTTAAATTACGCGCTGTAACCACCAGCAATGTAGTACACAAGAAAATAATTAAAACAGCGCAACTACGTCTGTACATCTTGAACGCTTGTACTAAAGTAATCAGGAAGTCGATTTCTCTCACCACTTTACAGTTATTGATAACGAGTTCGAGGAAGAACATTGTGCATACAATAAAAATACATAAATATACCAATATTTACATATATACACTCAACAATGCTATATCATTATTATTATAACAAAAGTGGTCTCAAATATTTTCTATTTGATACACATTTCGATTTGTTGTTTTCAAAGTCGAACATTTTCGCGCGCAACCAGTGCCGCCAATTTAAATTTCCCAGGTTGGATCGACTTCCGCCATTGTCCTTCTCTATTCGATATCGGTTCACTTGGTATGTGACCTATGATTACCTCCGTGTTAAAATCGTTCTATATTTATACAAATAAAATACATCTAACGATATACAGTTGCAATTAGAACAAGTTTAATTATTTTCTATATATTGTTGTAAATATTTTAGTTTTTGGGAAAGAAATTATGTTATAATTCTATTGTTTTATTTCGAGGTTATGTTGTGGCAAGAAGCATCTCATGCTGTCACGTTTCGCATTGTGTTTGGTATCATACTAAGAAACAATTTAGCATTTTAATACACTTTTTGTGCAGGTTTTAAACCATGGGTCGAGTAATTCGTGCTCAGCGTAAAGGTGCTGGGTCTGTCTTCAGATCCCATACGAAAAGGAGAAAGGGAGCACCCAAACTTCGTTCCTTAGATTTCTCTGAAAGGCATGGGTACATCAAGGGTGTTGTGAAGGTTTGTATGGTTAATTAAATTCAAAATTTGTTTGAGATGTTTTGCTATTTTACAATAGCAAAGTACATGTACATGATGATTAGTGTTACACCTACTTCTGATGGAAGATGAAGATTTATCACTAGAGGCTCTTTCTGAAAACTTTGTACCATTCGTTTTAGATAACATCTATTTAAGTTGATGTGATTTGTTAAAACGTTTGTTTCATTTTTATAGGACATTCTTCACGATCCTGGTCGTGGGGCGCCATTGGCTGTTGTGCATTTCCGTGACCCATACAAATTCAAAACACGTAAAGAGTTATTTATTGCACCCGAGGGAATGTATACCGGACAATTCCTTTATTGTGGAAAGAAAGGTAGGTACATTTGAACAAGTTATTATCTTTAACTTGCACCTTAAATTGTACAAACCAAGAAATTATTATGTTACAGCAAATCTTCAAATTGGAAATGTGATGCCTGTTGGTCAAATGCCTGAGGGTACCATTGTCTGCAATTTGGAGGAAAAAACTGGTGATAGAGGCCGGTTAGCCAGGGCATCAGGAAACTATGCCACAGTTATAGCCCACAATCCCGACACAAAGAAGACCAGAGTGAAATTACCATCTGGCGCTAAAAAAGTAATTCCATCAAACAACAGAGCAATGGTAGGCATTGTTGCTGGTGGTGGACGTATTGATAAGCCAATCCTAAAGGCTGGCCGTGCTTATCACAAATACAAGGCAAAGAGGAATTGCTGGCCTAAGGTATTGTATTTAATACTATGTATAAAAGTTGAACATGAAACTAGATATTTGCCAATGATGTCTTTTCAGACATTTGAAACCTGAATAAGTTATGTTGAAAACTATTAACTGAGCAACTTCAAAGTTGGTTGTATATTATTTAATGCATTGAATACGTTTGTATGAGACAATTCTTTTTTCTGTACAGGTTCGTGGTGTTGCTATGAACCCTGTTGAGCATCCTCACGGTGGTGGTAACCATCAACATATTGGTAAAGCTTCCACAGTTAAGCGTGGAACCAGCGCCGGTCGCAAGATCGGTCTTATTGCTGCTCGTCGTACCGGAAGAATCAGAGGTGGCAAAACCGACACGAAGAAAGACGATTAGATTGAACATTGATTAAATTTTGAAACTTACACAATAAAACATTTTAAAAAACAAACAAATTTGTTATATTATTCATTATCTTCTACTATAAGTTGCATCGTAAGTTCGTTTCAAAAATTACCAGGAAATAGTCTCATAGTTTTATTTTTTTTCGTACTAGTGGTATAGGAGTAATAGGAGTGAACTTGGTTTGGCAATTTGCTCTGAAACATCGTCAATATCTCGAACAAGCGTACCAACAGAGATAGTAAAATTAAAAAAGTAAACGCGAACGTGTTCACGAAACATTATTTCATTATCATGCGCAAGCTATAAATTCATTAAAAAAATTAATACGGGAGCGTATAATAAGAATGATAAATAGTCAGAAAATTGCCCAACAGCGTGTGCTCTTATAAGTTTCATTAATTTCCGGCGGATATCAGCCGACAGCCATCTTGCTAACGATATTTCGGCGCTCGGCCATTTTTGTTGCGTCGACGTCAAGTGTGGCCAGAGGCCTTTCATAGTAGCCAGTCTTCGAATTTCCTTTGTATCGGAGTAACGACACGCAGAAACTGTAATTTTAAACCGTTTCACATAGTCGACAAGTTTCGTTTGTAGATACAGCGAAGAACGGTAAAAGAGGGGAACGAAGGGACGAACAATTGAAATTTTTTTTTGCTTAGTGGTTGTCTAGGCGAGAAACAGCTAAAAAGCTTCTGAGGCAGAGCCACGAAAAATACGCACCGAGGCGGAGTAATATGAGTAATGCAGCCAACCAGAATGGATCAGGTCTAGAGCAGCAGGTAAAAAAGAAAGGATTAAACGTTTCTTGGGTTTCAGACGAACGGTAGTTTCGAATTACGTCTTCTTCTTTTGTCCCTATTACCTAAAATCGTTCATCACTTTATCTTGTTATCAAGGTTTCACCAAGCGTAATCGTCTTGAAGCGCACGTTAGACGCATTTTATAACCTGCACCGTTGCGAGTCATTTAATCGAGTATATCTTTTTCCTTGAATCAAAAAATTTTATAGACCAGGTCATCGCTAGGTTCATTTGTGACGTACAGCTTCGTAATGGCGGCAACCAATTCCGGGAACAGCATACCTCGTGCCATGACGTATTCGTATATTATTTTTTTAACGTCTTCGAATTTCTATCGTTAGATAAATTATACGTTGCACATCTATTTTTTGCCAACAATAAATCTAATTTATATTTGAACATTTTTATGTTCCCAACTTAGGATTCATAAATATGATTTTTCATGTATAAACAGTATATGCTATATTTTTTAATAGGAACCTACTTCTGTGATATCAAGCATGTCCAGCAGAATATTGGACTTTTTCCACTCTGACAGAAGAGAAGAATCTATCGTAGAATCTATCCTCTTTTGTCAGTCTATTTGGGGGAAAGAGATACAGAGTGGAGGAAGTCCAGTGTTTTTAGCTAAACATGTCTGAAGTGAGATAACAAGATTACGAATGCAATGATTTTAAATGGCTATACTTTGCGTTTCAGTTAGCTGGTCTGGACTTGCAGGGCTCCCGCCAACCAAGTGGGGGTCGCTACGTACCACCGCACCTGCGAAACAAATCTGGAAGTCGGTATCAAAATGCAAATTACTTTTTACAGTTGCTAAGTTACGAAGACTTATAATTCAAATATTTATTGTTTACAGGTAACGCACCTTCTGGTGGAGAACATTCTTCTTCCAACTCAAGACCATTTTCTGACAGGGACAGAGGTGGAGAGCGCGATCGTGAAAGGGAGAGGGAAAGAGATCGCGACAGGGGACGTGGAGGCGGTCCGGGTTTCAGGGAGGGACGAGGAGGTTCTCGCGATGTCGATTTTGGGAATTTCGGAAACTTTGGTGGACGCAGTAGACGCAATCCTCCTCAAGAGAATGGAAGAGACTTTAGATACCCCAATGCCGATCGTGAACGAGAACGGGATCGGCCGGCTAGCTCCGGAAATGATCGCTGGCAAGAACCAAGAAACGAGCGCTGGCAAGAAACTAGAAACGATCAGAGAATGGGAGGCAGTGCTGGTAGATGGAAGGACGACAGGGAAGGAGGCAGAAGAAACTCTGAAATCGATTGGACGATCCCCACTTCCAGAGATGAGCGATTGGAGGTGGAGTTATTCGGCACTGGGAATACTGGCATTAACTTTAGTAAATATGAGGATATCCCAGTTGAGGCTACTGGAGATAACATACCTCCTCACATCACATCTGTAAGTTCAATGGGGGAAAAAAAAATTACAATTATAATTGGTATAAATTATAGTTGGTAAAGTTGCAACTTATGTTTCTTTTTGCAGTTTGACGAAGTTAAGCTGACGGAGATAATAAAAAATAGCATTACTCTGGCTGGTTACGATATACCTACACCAGTGCAGAAATACGCGATACCGATCATTATCGGGCGCCGTGATGTTATGGCCTGTGCCCAAACAGGGTCTGGTAAAACAGCGGCCTTTTTAGTGCCAATATTGAATCAGATTTACGAAAGCGGGCCGCGTCCTCCACCAGTACATGCCAATTCCTCTGGCAAGCGTAAACAGTACCCATTAGGTCTGGTATTAGCACCTACGAGAGAGCTTGCCACGCAAATATACGACGAAGCGCGAAAATTCGCGTATAGATCGCGTATGCGTCCTGCTGTTGTCTATGGTGGTTCGAATATTTTAGATCAAATGCGAGAATTAGATCGTGGCTGCCATCTTCTTGTAGCTACGCCTGGACGTCTCGTAGATATGTTGGGACGCGGTAAAATTGGGCTACACAATTGCCGGTGTGTATCAAATTTTTTAACCGAGACATTTAGGGATGTACATGATATACGTAACTTTTTCGATTTATCAACACTTAAGAAATTGTTAAGAAATTTCAAGTAGTACAAGAATCGATTATAGAATCGTTGTCTAAATCTAAACATACGAATTGCTGCTATTCCTAGATGGGTTGATTAAATATATGACATTATTGTGTTAATTTTTAATATGTAATTCGAGCAAAATATTGAATGTTTCTTCCTTAGATTCTTAGTTCTGGATGAGGCAGATCGTATGTTGGACATGGGTTTTGAACCACAAATAAGACGTATAGTTCAAGAGGACACAATGCCTCCTACCGGAGAGAGACAAACACTGATGTTCTCAGCTACGTTCCCAAAAGAGATTCAAATGCTGGCGAGAGATTTCTTGAGTAATTATATCTTTCTGGCGGTAGGCCGTGTAGGCTCTACATCTGAAAATATTACTCAGAAAATCGTATGGGTGGAAGAACAGGATAAGCGTTCTTACTTGCTCGATCTTCTTCAAGCCAGCAACTTGGGAGATCCTTGTAAGTTACAGGAATTTAAACACTGATGCAATATTTGTAATGCAAGTACATGCATATATAAAGTCGTTTGTTCGTTCAAAATTTCAGCTGCCGAATCATTAACATTAGTGTTCGTGGAAACAAAGAAAGGCGCAGACATGTTAGAAGAATATTTACATCAGATGGGTTATCCGGTCACCAGTATTCACGGTGATCGAACACAGCGTGAACGAGAAGACGCTTTGCGCCGTTTCCGTGCTGGTAAAGCGCCGATACTTGTCGCTACTGCCGTGGCTGCCCGTGGTCTCGATATTCCACATGTGAAACATGTGATAAACTTCGATTTACCAGGCGATGTGGAGGAATATGTCCACCGGATTGGTCGTACTGGTCGTATGGGAAATTTGGGTTAGTTTTCGTTCGTCTCTTATATTCAGAATGATTTTTATATTTAAATTTATTTTTAGTAAATTATTCCGTCATTTTATGGTTAACAATGGCGATGTAATTTTGTTTGCGTTAATAGGTCTAGCAACATCATTTTTCAATAATAAAAATTCAAACTTGGTGCGCGATTTGGTATCTCTGTTGGTCGAAGCCAATCAAGAACTTCCGCATTGGCTGGACGACATGTTCGCCGATGCAAGATGCTCTGGAGGTAGTTCTCGACGAACTGGTAGTACCAAGAGCCGATTTAGTGGCGGATTCGGTTCAAGAGATTATCGTCAGCAACCTAGTTCTGGTTCGGCTCGCAATAATGGTTCCTCCGGTAGGCCTGGCGGTTATGGAGGTCAGTATATTTAGTTAAAAATGAATAGCATCTTCAAACAGAGAAATATTTACACGTATGTATTGCTTCTACTGTAGGAAGTTATGGAAATTACGGGAATAACTATAATTCATCGTACAACTCTAGTAACAACGTTAGCAGTAACGATCCCGATTGGTGGGGCAAGTAAATCATCAACCACCATCTTTATTTCCACTTTTACTACTATACACATAAAAATTCAAATATATGTAAGAAAGACACACGTACGACATACACATCGTGGTACAACACGCACGTGTTTGCGCGCGTAATTACGTATACACACACAACAAAAAATGACAAAAAACAGTTATCACGTATAAAGAAAAAAAAAAGGAAAAACACATCACGTTCTCTTTAACTGCCTGTGCACTACGATTTTTCAAACTAAACGAGAAAAAAACATAATTGTGTTTAATTCAATTCCATAAAATACTTTTTATTCGTGTGTGACGAAACGCGATCGACAAATCCTCAAGTGCAATTCCAGCGTTTTAACATCCACGAGAGAAAGCGAGAGAGATACCGCGAGAGAATCGGAATGACCATTGTAACATAATGATCCCATTTTATGGGAAATCCGCGAGACAGGTCAGGATTTGTCAGGTACTAGATAAAACAAAAAGAAATGAAAGATCCATCCAAAGTTTCGTTGCCGTGCGTGTTGAGGAACACAAAGTAGTAATTAATCTCACTAAAACGAAATCAAGTCGAGCAAATCGTTAATGTCTAGATAGGGCATGCAACGACACGATACATAGTAGGTGGAGAAATTTAGTGAAATTTTGTAGAACTCCTGTCGAGACTATGAAGCTTCGTTGCGGCTTCATTATTTCAATTTTTTGAAGGACGTGCGATGGGCGTATCTTCGACGATCGCTGGGCGTCTAGAGCTTTAAATGTACAAGTGCTTCTATTAATTCTTGCCTGGAATGGTCAGTAACTTGTGTACTTTGATTCAAATTAATGGCGCTGTTTCTGTCTTTCTTTATTATTATTATTATTATTATTATTATTTATTTTTTTTTTTTAATACATATATACGTATATATATACATACACATATGTTTGACTAGGCGCCTGGATACGCCACATCGTCATCGCCATAGATCTTTTCCGTGACGATTCCTGTTTTAAATTCAACTAAATAGTCCAGCGACGAATGGTACTTTGTTGTTTTGCCGTCCCCAGACACAGACGACAATTGCACCGGCAAATATCACGGTTCACTCGATTGAACCGTGTTCAAGTTTTCGGTAGTCGAGAGTTTTGATGTTACGAAAAAGCAATGGCGCACTCAGGATTTTAATCTTTGCAGTGGAGGCAGTCGAGTTAAATGGGTAAAAACATTTTTAATGTAAATTAAATAAAATTCCGTTTGAATTGCTTCAGTCGTGATCGAGGAATTAATTCAATCTTCGGGCCATTCGGTCTCCCGAGTGCGCCACTGTCGAGAAGGATGAACACAGGATGCGTCTTGGGATACTTTTAGAAAATCTCCTTCACATTTTCTAAGCGCTACGTTTGCAGAACACAAAAATGCTGTAAACTCGTTGCTTTTGTACAATTCTTTAATTCAAAGGAATTATATTTGATTTGAAACTGTATTTAGAGTAGGCTGTAACGTGTTCAGCGTAGTATCAGGTATGCTAGTGGTACCTGAACTTCAATTAACTCTAATCAGAATTTCTAAACGTAACGAAGACGTTGTCCTGTAAACAATGGTATGATGCGTTATAGAAAATAAACAAAGAAAATCTTAAGATTGCAATACTGGAATGCGAGTGCTCGAGAACGAAAGCTTACATTTTGAAAAAATCCGAGTAAACAGGAAGAAAGAAAACAGAAATACGGTTGCAGTTACAGAAGGGAAACTTCAAAAGTGAAGAACAAAGAGCAACAATGAGATACACCGTTGGTTGGCTCAACTTAATTTAAAAACAAACAAAAAAAGCCCTTTAAAACAAGGAAACATTAAGGACGCACTCATATTTTATAACTGTATTTATCAGTAACGATAACGCTCTAACATATTGTAATATATGTGCGTGTGTATGTATATAACCGTACGCGTATATATACACACATACACGACCCACGTAAAATATTCGTAAAAAAAATACACATAAACGTTAAAATAATTGAAAAACGACTGTGATATCGAACGATCTTGCGACATTCAATTTCCAACGCGAATATCGACAAAACCGAACAATTTATAACCCGGGGAGAAATGTTCAAACGTACGAATTTGATCGGGGTATTGAATGTCAAGGAATGCGTCGTGCTCAAAGTGTTATTTTTGAGCCGTGGAACGAGAATATTAAAAGTCGTTAAAGTAATAAAATAAATGAAAAAAAAAAAAAAAAGTACATCAAACAATAAACGTTGGCTGTTGTCCGATCGGGGAGGGCTGAACGCTAGCTCTTTAACACACACACATACACACACACACACACGGTTCTGAAAACACGTGTTTTTGGGGCATCGTTTCTACTTAATGGGAAAAAAGAAGAAGAAGAAACTAAACAAATAAAATAATGCGCATTAAACGATAGTTGATAACGACAAAACGCGTCATTACTGGTTGATGATGTTGGTAGGGCTTTATAGAATGTCGATATCCTTTTGTGCAAAGATAGAGGAAAAAAATGAAAACGTTGGATTCTTACATAATGCGAGGTAGAGAAGAAGGGAGAGAGAGAGAGAGAGCGAAAGAAAAAAAAAAGTACAAATTCAACATTTTGCGTGACAACTTGACAGGATTTTTACACATGTCATACTTATACCTGTTATATTGATAGATTTATAGTGCAATCGCGTGCGTGAATCGTATGCCGTGTGACCGTGGACCAAGGGTGTGAATGCCCCCTCACGCAGAGGGGAGACGAATAATTAATTTTCAAACTACAACTTTCAGATATAGCGTTTAACGAATAACAATTGTTGGCTTCCGACTATGAATCCTTTCGCTACTAATTGTAAGGACTATAGTCGTTTTCTATTACACTATGAACGACTGTATTCGACAGAAAGTGTGTATACTTAAAAATAGCGGTCATTCAGAAGGAATTTTCAAATGACAGGCACATTGTCGATGTTTTTAATTTAACACATTATCTGCTGCTCTGGAATGAAACAGTAAACAGTACTTTAAATCAGAAATTCTCAGCGTAGCATACTTCATTTCTTTTATTATAATAATATTATAGAAAGAAAGAAAAATGATTAAAGGTTTATTAATTCGTTTTTCATGGAGAGAAATTTCAAATAATTCTTTTCAAAACTTACCAATCAGAATATCGTAATGCATGTTTCCTTGGTCTGGATCATAATTGGACCCGTCTTCGTCCTTCCAGGACTAATAAACTTCCGGTAGATAAAGTGTTAAATATCAAAGACCGCGGGTCAACGTCGTCACAATGTGTTAAATATAAAAATATACAACTTGACAAATAAAATCTAACGGAGAAAATTACTTTCTTTGCATTTGTGTATTAAAATTCAGTGATTTAATGCGCAAACATAGTAGTAGTGAAAGGGTTAAATGGTGCGTGCGATTTCAAATTCTGATATGATTTTAATCGTCAAGTCCGTTGTTTGTCCACTCGGAGGCCCTGCCAAGAACATTGCAAGAAAAAAAAAAAAAGAAAAAGAATGAATCACCTACAACGAAAAGTGATCGACCACTTTTACGTTTATTAGAATATATAGTGTACAATTTTTTACTTACGGCACAATTTAATCGTTCAGTTCGAACCTTAGTCTGTTAAGAGAAATAGTAGATCGTTGCCGTAATACTACTACTACTATTACTGCTACTAGTGCTACTGCTACTACTATTTAGTACCACTTTTATTTGTTACTTGATTTTTATTTTGTTTCGAACAATGTATCTCGTAGGTGGTACTATATATATTATACGCGCAAAAGTTGCATTGCGTTATTTTATTAATGATAGGAGGAAAAAGAAAAAAGAAATAAAAGAATTACGTGACTTTTGGACACTACTATCCGGAATTTTTATATTATTTTTTCTTTCTTTTTTTAAGTCTTCGTTTCGTGATATTTACACAGCTGTATTTTCGAAAACGTGGAAATTCTGGATTCTACTGTCCAAAATCGTTCACTCGGGCAACGAAATAACATATGACGCGTAAGTCATTAGTCCTTTGTGCAGTTGGTAATAAATGTACATTCGTTTACGTGGTGGACAGAGATTATGCAATTAATGACAACTAAATCACGCGACAAGTATTTTCATACTTGTTTCTTCTCTTCTAGTTATAAATATTTTTGTACGTAACGATATCATTGTTTCCATTTTCTTTTTTATCTTTTAACGATCTAGCCGTTGTATTCGTTTCGTGTTATCATAAAACAGGACTTGTTAAACTATAGAACTTTGAATTGTTACAAATTAAACTTAGTAACTTTACTGTAAATTATTAAATGTCAAATTTGATAATTTTACTTTAAATTTATTAAAAATTGAATTCAGTAATTTTACTATGAATTTATTAAAAATTAGGTTTGATAATTTTACTTGAAATTCTTAAAAACTAAATTTAGCCATTCTATTGTAAATTGGTTAAAAATTAAATTCAGTAATTTTGCTGTAGATGATTAAAAGTGAAATTTAAGAGAAAATGTTCCGAGTTAACACAAATCAAAATTTCTGTAATTTATTACAATTTTCTTGGTTAAAAAGATGCTATTAGTGGAACAAAGTTTAACAAGCCCTGTTAAAGAAAAAGAAATTGACTAATATTTTTCTGCGATAGTCAGATGTCCACCTGTTTCGTAACTGATAAAGTCACACCTGTAAATTCTTCGAGTACGGTGTATTACGATTTAGTGCGTAAAAAAAGGGGAGGAAAAATACGACGATGTAACAAACGACACTATTTATTAAGTATTTATTTTCTACGTTTAATCCTCTCGAAGAAAAGAACTTTTTTTAACACTTCGAATGCCATGTCGCTCGTACTTGAGTGATTTCTATAAATTATTCCAAGGATCTGTTTCAACCAAAACAATGTCAAGTTAAATCAGTGTTAAAGTAACATGAAATCTTAAAATTTATTCGACGTATATATATGTCTTTCACGGTCAAAGGGTTAAAAATAATATTGTTAACCCCTGTAATCCGAATTCTAAGGTTCAAGAGATAATTGAATTTCTAAATCACAAAATTTGAACACGATAATTTAGAATGAAGAAACTTTCCAATTTCTAATAGAAATTTAATATTCCATCTGAAAGTTACACGTGGTACATAAAGGGTTGAATTAATTAATTTAAAATATGAATCCCTCAGATATCACAAAGAGAACTACTAAACGGAGGAATTTTATTATTATTTTAACGTGGCACTCGAAGCGTTAACACGTCATGTTTAGTCCTCTAATGTATATCGGACGAGCAGCCTTAGGAAACATTGTGGATCTTACTCAGAGAGTGAAAATGATTAGACAAAGATGAATTAAAAGAATAAAGAAATGTAGTGCGAGAAAACGAGGAGAAGAGGGGCTACGAATAATAATCATTGCATATTATGTAAAAAAAAAAAAAAAAAAGGAAAGAGAAGAAACATAGGCGTTTGACTGTGACTGCAATCATTATTACAAATGAGAATGCGCAATTACAAAGCACACATACGAGAAAGAGTGAGCGTGTGTGAGAGTGAGAGTGAAAGCATCATTGTAAGCCATATTTATTTTATAAATGTAAGACGCATGAAAGTGCGTCAGAAAAGAAAAGAAAAATCTTACACATGCGAACACAATTGTCATCGCGTGTTATGAATCAGCTTTTTTTTTTTTGTTTTTTTTTAATTTGCGTCTTGTTAATGTTTAACACTAGAAGTACCAAATCGAGTCAGAACGATCGGCTTTACATTTTTAATTATAAATCATCAGCGTTTATCGAAGTGCTTTCGTCGAAGTGTATGTTGATAAAGAAGGATTTTACGCGCATAATTTATTTATTTATTTTATTTTCGATTTCGAAGTACATTCAAGTCGGTAGTTCTAGTGTTATAATATTTTCTGTACGAATGTTATTGTTCTGAGTTGTTCCTGGTAAGCGTATTTGTAATTATCTGGAGCAACTTTTAGTTTAATCCTTTAGCTACGTCTCATTAATACGTATAGTCGAATAATTAATTTTTTCGCTGTGAGGAACTTACATATACGCCCTTGAAATTTCAATACCCACGTACACGAAGTTTCAAAGTTTCTAAAATTACATTTCGAAATTTCAAAGGATCTAAAAATGTACTACTTTTTTTTTTTCTTAATTTTTATTGAAAAAGTATAATATTTCTAGCCGGAGCGAAAGGGTCGAGGGAAAGAGATTGAATACTAATTGCAAGTTGAAAATTATTAGTTCTCTCGGTGATTTATAAACATTTCTTTCTCAGTACATTAAATATTTAATTTAAAAATTGTAATCGAAATATCTTTGCATAGCCACAGTTGACCAATTGCCCACCACCTGAGGGTTAATTTCATAAAATATAACGGCAATTTAAACTTGATTTAAAAAATATACCACCATCATGAGCGTATTATAACATTATACTTGTTAGCTAAAGGGTTAATTTGATGAAAGATAAAATTAATACTCAACGAGAAAAAAAAAAGTATAACAAAGCATTGAATAATCGAATGTACGAGCGTGTGTGTTTGTGTGCGTGTGAATATGTGAGGGAGAGCGTGAAAATTGAAAGAGCGAAATAAGAGCACACGCGTGGTATGGCAAAAAAAAAAAAGAAAAGAAAAAGAGTCTTCTAACTTTTATGAATGTTATTTCATCGAGAAGCGTCGCTTGTCGTCGAAAAGAATGTATCTACGAGAAAAGGAAATTTCTTTTCTTTACTTTCGAGGGAAGTAATACGCGAGCGTTCCATCAACTTCCGGTTGCACGAGTCTTCGATGGCTGTGTCTCAAGTTCTTTTCTTGCGGTTGAACCAAAACGCTCGTCGTTCTGTAATATCATTTCACACGCGTTATAACCGTTGTAACGATCTTAAATTTCGGAAAATGGTGAAACAAAAGAAAATTGCGTGAAAGAGGAAAGAAAGAGATGGAACGGTGAACGTACCATTCTGTCGGTCTCTTAATTAGTACATTGCACATTTACACGCTACATTAGGTGAGAGCCGAGAAGAAGAAAAAATAAAAGAAACTAAAGCGAGAAGTAGGAATGAGAATTTCGCAAAACAACTGTACGTCGTACGGCTAACTGAAAGAATTCAATAAAAGGAAAAAAAAAACAAAGAAAATAAAAAGTGTCTGAAATTTCAAAATCGTTGGAGAACAACTTATCCTTGCGAGGTGTACATTATACATATGCATATAATAAAATATGTACACACATTTGTCGTTCATTAGCAATAAGTTTACGAATTGCATTATGGGAAACATAATATTGCATCCATTGTGCTTAGGTAAACGAGACGAAAAGAAGAAGAGAGAGAAAAAAAAAAGTAAACATGTGTGTTCTGTGAAGAATGATGTAGAGTGTCAATATTGTTAACAAATACCTCATAAGAGACGATGGATCACGTATAATATTATTTAAATGTTCATTCGTTCATTTTAGGTGATTCCATTCGTTTTATTTATAGTATTATGCAAAAGTGACAGGAGAATTCTATAAAAATGAAACCGTATAATAAAGAAGGAAAAGATTATGCAGTGTTTAGAGCCTTTTTCTTTTTCTCACCCTGTATTTTAACGTTCGAATTAAAGATATTTCAAAATACTTTTGTAATTCCATTTTAGTTCATTCTTTCCGCACATATAAAATTGCATAATCTTTTGTATTAATTAAACAGTTTGGATATACTCTACTATCAGTACTTGATCAAATTATAGAATTAGTTATTTGTATGAAGTATTTAAAGTGCACACATTAAGTTTCCTTTTTTTTTCCAAATATGAACATGAATATCATAGATATTTTTAATTTAAAAACTTTCTACTTGTTTAATAACTTGGCAAACGACGAAATAAATATTTTCTACTAATTTTGATTTTATTTCCATAATTGCAAAAGGTCAGTGTTTCAAATTTCAAAGTGCTGAAAATTAATTTTGTTTTCCACAATGGATTTTCTATTGCCAAGTTAATTACAATTAAAATAAATAAGTAATATAGATCGATTATAAATTAAAACAATAATAGAAAGCAGCTGTTAAATTAACTGAAATAAATAGTATAGATTAATTATAGCTAAAAAGAAAGAATATATTTTTAGGTACACGTTGCATTGTTTTATGCTTCATCGTTTGCCAACGAGAGCGCCTAAAATTTAGAGCAGGCACTCTTCTAAAATAAATTACAGAATAAATATCGTATTTCTGGCAATTTGTATACGACAATGTGAAATATAATTGATTGTCCTGTATACGTGACAAAGTGTACACGTTTATCATCGGACGAATGAATGATCTTTTGTTACGGTACAAAGCCTGAAGTTTTATAGCGGATCCGTAGGCGCTGATGATGATAGGGTCAATTTTGTCAGGCTAACTTGGACCAATCGTGTATGACCACGATCGCAATGGCGGCGTGGCTGAACAGTTTTGTGTTATCGGGTGGTTAAGTAGCGGTTTCTAAAGCCAGCAAGCCTGTTTTCTTATTTATCGAAGCGTTCGTATTACCGTGGCTCAACTTTTTTACTCAGTCATGTACCACTGCGGCATATTATTGGTCTTGTTAGATCTGTCGTTGGATGGTAAATGATTCTAACCTGTAATATATATATTTAATTCGTCTGTTTTATAATGTAATACATTAACGAGCTTGTGTTCCAGTGGTTGGCAGCGTTTCACAGTTAGAAATTGACAGACATTTGGAATTAGGTAGAGAATTCTTAGCTAAGGGACAGTTGCAGGATGCATTGTCACATTATCATGCAGCTGTTGGTAAGTTTTGTTTATATTATTAAATCTCCATAAGAATTTACTGGATTTTATTGCAATGAAAATTTTCGTGTGTTCTGTTCATTATTTCAGAGGGAGATCCCAATAATTATTTGACATATTATAAAAGAGGCACAGTATATCTAGCGTTAGGTAAAGCCAAATTTGCACTTCTCGATCTTGACAAGGTTCTAGAGTTGAAGCCTGATTTTACATCGGCAAGATTACAACGTGGCAACTTATTGCTTAAACAAGCCCAGTTCAGCAGAGCTGAAGCTGACTTTCGAAACGTGGTAAGTATAGCTTTGTGGGAATTATATATGCACGAAATTTACTAGCTTGACATCTCCTGTCCTTTTTCTTTTGCAGTTAGCGGTCGAACCACACAATACGGATGCCTTAAACGCTTTGTACAAAATCGCGCCTGTACAAGAAGACTTAAATGTTGTAGACAGATTAATGAAAAACGGTGATTATGCGGCAGCTGCACAATTAATTTCTAAGATCATCGAAGTATGTCCGTGGTCAGCTGAGCTAAGAGAACGTAGAGCTGAATGTTATGAAGCTCTAGAGGATTACATTAGTGCCATCTCCGATGTGCGTTCCACCACTAAACTACAGTCTGATAATACGAAAGGATTTTTAAAGCTAGCAAATTTACACTATCGCCTCGGACAAGTAGATGAATCGTTAAAGTAAGCACTGGCAACATCAGAGAATAAATTCATTTCGTATTGAAGATCGTGGAATTAATATTTTGAATATTTAGGGAAATTCGAGAATGTTTAAAACTCGATCCAGACCACTCGAAGTGCTTTGCATTTTACAAGAAGATCAAAAAGATAGCGAAACTGTTAGCAGATGCACAGTCATCCGAAGACGGAAGGGATTACGACAAGTGTATAGACAGTGCTCAACCTGTGCTTAAGCTTGAGCCGAATGTAGTCAATGTACGCTTTGTTGTTCATCAACTTCTGTGCAAATGCTATACCGGCAATTCGGAGCCGAGTCAAGCCGTAAAACATTGCCAGGAGGCATTGAAGATACGACAGGAACCAGGAGTCTATTGCGATAGCGCCGAAGCGTACTTAAGCGCCGAAATGTTTGATGATGGTAATTTATATTTATACATTATATCCTTGATGGGCGGTCAAAAGAATATAAGTCAAACTTCAGTTAAAATAGTATATTATTCTGTTAAAATAGTATATTCTGTTTTGGTAAACTGCATAATTTGTAACTTATAATTTTGACTTATATTCTTTTGCCCATTAGAGACATACAAACTTCTTCCATCATTGACCTAACATTTTTCTATTTGTTCAAAAAGCAATAAGAGATTTCAAAGAAGCCTTAGAAATGGATCCAAGCCTACAGAGAGCCAAACACGGTCTTCACAAAGCGCAACAACGACAAAAGCTTTCCGAATCGCGGGATTATTATAAGATTTTAGGTGTGCCAAGAACAGCCTCGAAACGCGACATCACAAAGGCGTACCGAAAGGCCGCGCAAAAGTGGCACCCTGATAATTTTCAGGAAGGGGAGGAGAAGAAACGAGCGGAGAAGAGATTCATCGATATAGCGGCTGCCAAAGAAGTACTGACAGACGATGAGAAAAGAGCGAAATTTGACCAAGGAGAGGATCCTTTGGATCCTGAATCGGGCAAGCATCAGCAAGGCTTCAATCCCTTCCAAGAGTTCCATCACTTCCATGGCTCTCCCTTCCAGTTTAAGTTCCATTTTAATTAGCCACCTTTTGCTCTTCATCCTCGTCACACGATTAGCCCAAATAAAAATTTTCGACAATTTTCCTATAGTGTCGCTTTTACACGCGACGCGATCTTTCGCTACCTTAGCTGGAATTTCATTTTGCTAATCTACCTCGTCGGTAGTCATACGTCTTGCATCTACGTGGAATTAAAAGACTGTCAATCAACCAGTAAGTCAACAACGGTGACCAATAATGATTAATTGAAATGTATGTTAAATACATTGAACGAGGTAACAATTCTATAATTTGTCATGTAACAATACGTATATCGTCGAGCACTATAGGCTTCCCTGGAGAAAATGGCACCATAAAGGTACCTCCCACTACTCATTATAATACTAGAAAATTACCGTGCATTGTGCTTAGGTTAGGTCTAGGTTAGATTAAACGTAGTAATTATTTAACTTAATAATTATTTCCAAGCGAGTTTGTTAACTATTTAATAACGAGATAAAATGGATGGATAAATGCTGAGTAATTTTCTAGTATAAGACAAATGGTGAAATTTCCTGCCACTGTGTCGCCATTTTCCTTAGGGAAGTTTATAACGCCCAACAGTACACACAATAAAATATTAGAATACCTCTGTTAAATATCTCTAAGAGTTTGAAAACTATCGAGAGAAATGATTTTTCAATATTATGTTTTTTTCTTAAACAAAATACTTAAGTCTCTTCTCGTATCTTCGGATATACTGGAAATATTCTACGAGATTTTTCAGGCAGAAACATATACATAGTGTAAATAACACGTACACATAATTTATAATAATTTGTACCGAACGAACGGTGATGATTTCGAGTAAAATTGACTTACTGAAAAAGAAGATCATAGTTGATGCAGACGGATCTTGAATAACGGAATATTTTTTTTCTTTTTGTATAAATTTCGATACACGAAACTAAAAATCATGATTAAAACTCTTGCAGTTTAGCAAACAATAAAAGAAAAACCATAGGATGTATGGCGGTGACACTGCCATCAGATTGTTACGGCGGGCTGTGGATCATTGAGTTTAGCTTGAAATTGTGCGATGATTAGATCGACTATATAAATATAACGAAAGTCATCTCTCGATAATTGCCATCGAGTACACTCACTTAAAAAAAAAAAAAGATATGGATAATATTGTGTAACTACCATAAAGTGGCCTGTACTCGATGATGGTGAACGTAGGACAGTGCTGTGTGCGTGTTGCGTTTGCATGAGTGTGAGAGAATTTTATGTAAATACTGTATCTCTAACATTTGTTTAAATATATTTGAATAATTTATACAGACATGTTTGTATCATTTGTACATGTGTAAGCATTTTTGTAATATCCGAGCACAAGTGAAAATATCCATGTACGATTATACGAGACCTCTGCGCTAGAGTACCCCTCGATAATGGTGAAAACTTTTATATCAAAAATTTTAATTTCCATAAAATAGTAACAAAATGTTTATAAAACACTCAGTGAAACCATATTTAATGAAAAAGATATTCGATACACGTGCATTTTTGTCTTATTGACCATTTTACAATACAACCATGCCGTGTAATGAAAAATACGTGTAAAACATTTGTTTCTCAGAACATTACAATATTTTTAGTAATGTATAAAGTTATAAATTCATAAATGGAAGATAAAGGCAAGTTGTTTGAAGATTTATACCAATTTATATAATTAATTAAGTCTTATAGCTGTCAAATTTAAATAGTAGCAAAAGAAAATATTATATTGTTATAAAATAATCAATTTGTTATTATACAACCTTTATTTTTAAGAGGGTAGACGCTGGCAATGTAGTGAACTGTATACCGACACAATTAAATTCAAAACATGGGTTTGGGAGGATTTGTTGTTTGTCCTTGTACGAGCAGATTACAGAATGAGTAAGGGCTCGTTCGAAAGAGGAAGGTTCAATGCAGCGTAATAAAAATGAACTGAAACTAGAAACATAAATTTGTTTTATAATATAACGTAACATAAACGTAATAATTTCTGCTGATATTTTTATATAAATTGATTTTTCACTCGAAAGTAAATTGTAAATCCTAAAAAAAGATAATATTTAACAAGTTATAAAATAAAAAAAATGTGTAAATATACAATATCTGTATTTTAAAAGTAACTTATACAAATGTCAAATATTAACAATCGATTGTATGCGTGTATTTAAAAATTATATAAAAAATTTAAAAAATTATATAACAAAATACGGAATATTGCATAAAAGCGAAATAAAACTTTAACCATGTCGATTCGAAAGTAATAATTGCAATATATCTATGTATAGAAGTCGTAAACACTTGAATATTTACAACTGTACAACAAAAAATCGACAAAAACATAATAAAGTAAGCGTGAACCCAATTTCAATAAATTTCGATACAATAGCGTCACGGAGTAATGAGCAATACCGAGTCAATAGGCAACGCCAGCCACCGTGACCACTTTTTGTTTTTGTCGTTGAACTTGAGAAGGACTACCTGTCAGTTCTAATACAACCGCGTCGGAGTGAACATCTAATATCGAACACGTACCGATAACCGAGCTGATAGCTGGAGGATTCATACATTCGATCTCACGTGTGGTTAGTGTGTTTTACCGTGTGTGTTTTATCGTGTTTTTTGGTGTGTTTGGATAATTACTAGTGTGACACCTGAGGTGGTTGGACATGTACATATCATATGTGATCATACGTTTCCTGGTGTGGTTTCTTATGTGATTGTGCATGTGTCTACATGTTTGCCCATGTGTTTTTTTATGTTGTTTCCTATGTGATAGTGCATGCGATAGCATATTTAATTACACGTTTTTTCAAATGATTCCTTATGTGTTTGTGCATGCACTCACACGTGTACTGGTGTAAATTTTGGTATAATTATGCATGTGTTAACATATTTAGTCACGCGTTTTTTCACATAGTTATGAATTGTAAATGTAAATGTACTGCATGAATTTAACTATAATTGCCAATGATTGATAAGGTAATAATCTCAAATTGTGCGATTTCAAATTTCAGATTGGGGTTCAGTCCAATGAGGGGTGTCCTGCCGGCGATATCCAAGGAAAGGGGTGCCCACAACCTTCCAAAAGCCAGACTGGTCAGCCATGGGTCAAATCCTGGGTCAAATCCTGGGTGAATCGAGAGCTGTAATGAGATTCTGCGATCGGTGAGTCGCATGCTTTACGGTTCCTCCAGTTCCCATCATGTCGTAGGACGAATGGTCCGAAACGACACGGGGACTGGTTGTAATTTTATCATTTGAAGCGAGCATAGTGACCACGAATATCGTTGTATAAAATTATACAACGATATTTGTGCAGATTGTTTTTCTTTTGTTAGCTCAGGCTAGGGTTTTCTTGTACACTTAATTCATTTTAAATACAAAAATGTAGAGAAGTCGGATGACCCTCCGATTTCAGAATACATTTTTTAACTTCCAAATTTCGAGTCAAAAGATTCAACAAACCGTGTGTACAAGAATTTCGCGATGAGTAGATTTTTGATATCAAAGTACCAAGTATGAATGTCTTTGATTATATTTAGATCATTCACTTTGATATCGAAATCGCTCTTAATGTCGAAACTGTCATTTATTTCTGTGTTGTTAATCATATATTTTAGCTTAGGATTTTCAGCAAACATGAAGAAACACAGTAAGTTCAGATTTTGTTGGCTGTGTACATTCTTATGTCCGAAACTGATGCGGGTACTTAGATGTACTCGCATGAGCTAGGGCAGGTGGACACGGTTTTAAATATTTTTGCGACTGGCAATCTGGTAGTGAACCAAAAATCTCATAAGTTTCACATGTGTGTGTGGTTAGGTTGTGGAACTTGTGTGGGTTTAAAACAACTCAAATTTATTTCAAAGTAACAGAATTATTTAGAATCATTTTATCTTATTTTATATTTGAGAAACTTAGATCGAAAATTCATTAAATTTAGATTTTTGCACAATGTTCACTACCGATTGTTGGTCGATTTCAGGAATATATTTAGCGTGTGTGTGTGTGAAAATTTGAACTCGGGTGTCGGAAACGTCCCGGGACGTTCTCCCTAGGTTTAGGCTTTTTTGCACCCGGGTGGTGTGTGTGAGAATCGTGGAGTGTTTGTATTTGGTGTACATGATTTTTGCCAATTTTTTAAATATAGCATCAGGCAGGCAGGTAGTTTACTTCTGGTGTGATTGATCTTAGTTTTTAAGTAGGCAGGACCAGAACAAGCTTCTGTATTTTGGTAAAATACAAAAGAAACTTGTATCTGGGGTTTGAAGAAAACGAGAAATCGAATGAAAATATTCAAATGCAAATTGATTGTGTTTAAATGTTCTTAGTCTCGATTTTTCGTAAGGCCAAGCCTTAGTTTGTAAGTCGTAGTCGTGGTACTAGACTCGATTACAAAAATGAAGTATTAAAGTGAAGTGAAGTTTAAAATTAAACAAATACATCTTTATGCTTGAACATTCTTTTACTTTTGTAAAATATGAAGAGAGCAAACATTCGTGGAAACTGAAATGTTAGATTGACAATTAGATTTGCGATTTTTATATCTTTTCCAAAAAATTGAATTTTTTGGTCAAATTTATTCGCGAATTTAGTTGCTAATTTAATACTTGAGATTCACGAATGTTTGCTTATTCTTTCATTTCACGAAAGTAAAGAATGTTTGAGCGGGACGTAAAATTTCGCGAGTGATATTTGTGAGGCTTATTTAGCCGAAGAAAGAAGAAGCTATATGCTGAAGAGCCCCGGCAAATCTGCCATTGAAGAGGGGAACTATTAATGTCACTATGCTCGCTAATTTGTATTATTTTTGTCTTTGTTTTACATGTTTTATCTCGTTTCATTTTGAAACGATACCGCGAAATTTCGAGCTTGACATTTTTCGAGCTCGTCGACCATCGGACCACAATTTTCTTTCGTGTTTTTTCTCGTTTTTATTTGATTTGAATCAATTTAAAGATTTTCATAAGTATTCTAAAATATTACACTGTGTATAGATATTGTTATTTTGTTCATTTCTTTTCTGAAATTATGATGTTGATTATATTTTTGTTATTTACGTTATCATTTCGTTTATTTTCTATTCGATTATCATTATCAATTAGCTTTCTATTTCATGGTTTTATTCGGAATAAATTATTCCATTTAATCCTTCCCGCATTGCGATGCTACCGTTTCACATCTTTTTACAGCATTATTTCAGATAAATTATTTCGTTTACAGATACACAATTCTCTTCATTGACTGATTTATATTCGATTGAAATTTTTCATTCCATCTTATACACTTCCGTCATTTTGTATAAAATTCTAGTGTCGTATATTCTGATCTAATAATCTAATCATCGAAACTTGCAGCACCCCCACTTAGAGATACGATCCCCCATCGTTTATCAATTTAATTAGAATGTATAATCATTATCCGAGTCGAAGAGTTTCACCGTTGAATGCAGTTTATTTTAATTTTGTTTATGTATGTATGTGAATAAGAATGAATAAAATAAATCAGTATGTATGACACATATCAGAATGTATGACACGGGTTCTTTGTCCAAAATCAGTAGATTTTTTTACATACATACATATCGTGCGTGGGAGGAAGGGTGGGTACGGACCCACTATTTCTATTTCGTTCTATTTCTATTTCATTCTATTTCGTTCTCGTTAAAGTAACTTTAATTTTACATGAAATTGATCATGTTTTTCTCTCACTTTCATCAGGCAGTCGCGTATCTGTTGGTATTACCATTTCTGTAGAGGAGAAAACTGCTGTAATACCGACCTACATTTAGAGCCACGTAGGTAAATGTATCTGTTACCGACATCGGTATGTTACCATCCCTTTCGTCGGATTTAGTTCACCATCCCCCTGATAGATGGCTCTGTGTGTATCGTTTTTCGAGGGTGCCCCATATGAAATCGAAAAAATAATTAAAAAACAAAGTTTCCACGATATTTTTAACTTATTAAATTACTTTTTGTGTCATTTAATCCCCTTTATGCTCCAGAAGTTAAATGGTTGTGGTATTTTGGTTAATAACGTAATAGAAATTCGCTTATAACATCAATCTTTTATTTACATAAATACAATTACCTGCAAGTGTATTCAATGTCACAGTTTAATTAGTTATTTTCAAAATAATGATTTATTTCAGCTCCTAAAATTATTAACACATTTACAGTTTGCATTACAATTATTTACTTAAAAATTTAATTTCATTCAAGTTTATTTTCGATGTTATAATTATTCTGATTAATGTGAAAGGATATTGATATTTCTTGGGCCTAAAAAAAATGGGAAAAAGATTTTTAATTACAAGGACTGTAAGCATCAATTTTCCTCTGTTCTTTTAATACACGGTATATAAAATACATAATAGGAATTTAGGAGGTCACACGAAAGAATTAAATAAATATTAATCTTCGGTCAAATTAATTGTAGAGGAAAGTGAAAAATCTGCTTAACACTGAAAGAAATTCTGACCATAGAATTATTTGCTTTTCGATCCTGAAGAGAATTCGTCAGATTGAGAAGCAAGTATAATTTATTATTTAGACAATTCAATGGGGGTTCCTTGAAATTTAAATCGGCCCCGCAGGCCTCCGAAGTGTCAAAATCTCTGATAATTATCAATTATCCCCTGAAGAACGTAACGTTGCAGAGGTAAACCTTAATAAAACAGTAATACGCATGTGGTTTTCAAAAGCGTACATATACGTTCTTCTTACGTTCTGAACGTGTATATACGCCTCGATAACAAAAGAACAAAACAACTTTATGTATGTTTTATCCGCACAAAGATAAATCCGAACGTTTGCTAACTCTTTAAACAGTCTAACATTCTCTTTTTATTTACATAAATTGAAAATGTACTTTTTTCTTGGGGGGAATTTCTGATTGTATGCTCGATTTTAACAAAAGAAACACGTTAAATATTGTCTAATTACAGGCTTAGGCATAAGACTATACGTTATACGAAATAACTCGTGTATTCGTGAGGCATCACGCCTCTTCTTGGATAAAACGTATGATGAGTTGAGTATTCCAATAGATTCGTGATCGAGCTCATGTAAATATCGGCGAATCTGAACAGCCTTCGCGAGAAATACGTGGGATTGTGATATGTTCTGAATACGGAACCGAATTGTTTGTTGAACACCCGTTTTATTTCGTTCCTGAGCTGATCCCTTTCTTTGATCCATTCGTCCAGCACGCTTTGCACATCCGGCCCCGTGTAATCCTGATGATCCTCGATCAATCCGGTCAGCATTTGCAACCAATTCGCGTTTTCCTTGAATTTTGGATTGTTCAAGGTTGTAATTTCGTGCTGGAACGCGTAGAAAATTAATCGGATAATT
The DNA here is from genome assembly GCA_943735885.1 of Stelis phaeoptera. Taxonomy (NCBI): domain Eukaryota; kingdom Metazoa; phylum Arthropoda; class Insecta; order Hymenoptera; family Megachilidae; genus Stelis; species Stelis phaeoptera. The sequence goes on along the minus strand of OX030934.1, from coordinate 5,930,500 downwards.
AATCTGTTTAAAGAAGCAAAGATTGTATTAAAGCAAAACGAAAAGAAATATCGCTTCTTTTTTAACACTTGGATGCCTTTTTTAAGTCAAAGCAGTCAGAATTTTATAAAAGAGGCGTCGAAAAGTTGCCCAAGTTGTGGCAAGATATTTTAAATAACCATGGAAATTATCTGTCGGAATAAATATTATGTGCCTTCAAAAATCATTTATAAATCGATAAGTTCGAGTTTATTTTTACCGTTAATTCCTTAATAATTGCGCCAGTTCTCCAACCATGTTCCAAAGTGACATCGGCTAAATCGCTGTAGGGATGATCTCCGAAATATAATACTTGTTGCCCTCGCCAACCGGTCATATCTTGCAATTGTTTAACCGTACCCTTGAAATTTTGAAACCAACATCGATTAGATTATTCTCCTAAACGACGAAAAATATGATAGAAACACGTATCTGCTATTTCTTCATTCATCAGGATATTAAGAAATATACGAAACTCGATGTACTTTTTAACCCATTCAAATCGGTCGTGGAGCGTGGAGATCGAATAAACGCGTTTGTAGCTTTTTGTTTTTATTCAACAGTTGATTTTTAAATTAATTTTAAGCTACCGTGTGTATTTTTAAATGCCACGCAGTAGGTTCTTGGGATTTAAATTAGGTTTCTGGGGTGGTAGAGACTTTAACGTCAAACGTAACATACATAGTAAAAATTGGTAGTGAACAATTTAAAGTCCTATGTTTATTTAAATTTTTAATGGCGTATACATATAGTTTAACCCTCGGACGACGGACCATGGAGAGGTAACAATTTAACCCGAACCGTAGATTATAATTTATTTTCGTTCAAAAAAACTGTAAGGCATTCCTTCAAATATTCTTTTGTTTATCTGAAAGCGTTGCTCTTAACAATTTTATTACTTAACAATCGAAATACCGTGGTATAGGTTTTCGAGCACTTCGTCGTTCGAGGGTTAATTTAATTGCGAGGAATAATTTCTCCTCCCTTGGAAAGAATAGTCAAGCGTTAAGGGGTTAAGACGTTCAACGTATTTTGCGGGGATCTAAAAATAGTTTAATTTATTCGTAATTATTACTCATTTCTCTCGACCGTCTCAAAATGTTAATTAGAACAATCGAGCTAAGGGGTGGATACAATTGTACTCACCTCGAGATAAATAACACCCTTCTCGAGTTTCGTAACCCGATCCCATAATTGGGTTTTGTTCACTTCGTCGTATATTCGAAGCGGTCGCGATTCTTCGGTGAAAAATTTCGGTTTTCTCGCTTGAACTATCACCACGTCGAAATAATCCATCCAATTGTCTCCGACCAGGAATTTCATTCCGGTATCTCTGTAAACAACGATAAATTTCATCGATATAATTTATTATGTTCCAACTCGCACGTCGAACAGGATACTTACACAAAATGGAATGGACTGTTCGTTACCAGAAACATCTTCTTCTTTGCGTTTTTAAGGCGATCGAAGAATCTTTTCAAATCCCGATTTTGTTCCAGGTAGTCGGCGACGTTTTGCACCACCATTCCGTGCATTATGGGGTGGCAGCTTTGAACAGAGTTCTACAAAGGAAAATTGTAAGATTTAGTTTTCGCATAACCAACCGAATCAACAGATTTTGGTATAGTTGGCATTTTTCTATGAGAACGAAGCAATTTCTTTAAAACGAGGAATCGTAAATATTTAATTGAGAACAGAAGATGAAACAAAGGGGGTTAAAGAGGGGTCGATAGTTACACGCTTGATTTTTATAAATATTTTAGGAAAATTTACAATTCTTACAGTGTACATTTAAGGGAAATTAGGTGCTTTTTGCAGATTAACTTTGTCGTATTTTAACTCCCGTTTCAAGTTGTCATTTCTTAAACATTATTTTTACTTTAAATTTTGCAAAATAGCAATTTTTTCTGATTTAACGCCTGAACTTAGGTTTTTTTCTTCTATTCTAGAATAATTGTGGAATATATAAATTAAAAAAAAAAAAAAGAAAAGGCAGCAGTTATTACATTCATCCACTAAATATCTTTTCATATAGCTTGTGAAAATAAAAATACTTTTATTTAAAAAATCAATCTACATTTGGGCAAAAGCGTTTTAATAAATTTTGTAACGTAAAAAAAAATATACTGATCGAATTGAGTAACCTTCTCCTTTTCGAAGTCGGTTAATAAGAAATTCGTAGCAAATCATTTTGACCGGTTTGATAGTTCCAGTGTTAATTTCGTATATTTTATCTCACCTTTACATCCCTGAAAAGTATTTCTGGATGATAGTCGATATGATTCCGAAGAAAGTATTCCGTGACGTTGCACAGAAGACACATTTCCGGTACGGAAAATAAATCGGCTAATTGTACCATTTTCGTCCGATGTGGGGCATCCTACAAAGAACAATGCTCATTTTTTTTTTTTGCTTAATTTTAATCGCACACAAGTTTCTATCACAAAAGGAAGCCAATTTGATACTTACTTTCTGTGTTTCATGGTGGATATATCAGTCATGACAAACACACACATGTTGATGCATGCAAAACAAACAGAAGACCCAAATTACTGTGAATTTTCGAATTTTTCTTTTCTACAGGAATTTTGGATGGAAACATTCATGCGAAAACGACTAATACGGTTCGTTGTAATTTATTGTCAAGCATCGTCGTTTATTTTGTATTTCCGTGTGCAATTTTGATGCGTGTTTATGCTTTCGTATAGAATCGAAGACAAAAGATTTAGAAGGAGAATATTTTATAAGGAAAATAGAAACGAAAGTAATGTACAAAATAAATATTTTACAAAGAGAAGTAAAACTAAACTAAAGCCTTGGGACTTTTATTATTTATGTATATAAACGATAAAATTTGAACGACCTGAAATTTTGTAGAAAATACAAGTGCAAAGTAAAATACACTGAAAGTTCATTTAGCTACGCGTTAACATTAAATCACATAATAAACATTAATTCTTTGTAGACAAATATTTTTGTTCATAATTCCTTTAATATTTTTTACAGTTTAAACTTGCAAAAAATCCTGAGAAAATTCTGAAACACTTATCAAAGTATTTAGTACGATATTCAATAATAGTTACGTCAAATGTTTAATACTTCGAACAGTAAAAACGAAAAATTGAAAAATAAATACTCTCCTATCAAAAATATCATATATACGTTAAAAATTATATTTCTCAGTTCACGAAAATATCATTTGGAAGTTTCAAAGTTTCTAAAATTGTAACACTGCAATTTCTAAGTTTCCAAAAACGCAGTACACCCATACCTCGCTTTACGGTCAAGATGCGTTCCGGAAGAGTTGGCCGTATAACAAATCAGTTATTTTGATACAAACCCATACAAATTCTATTGGATCTGTTCCAATTATTTTATAAAATAATATAGTGTTTAGTTCATAAAGCATTTTTTTTTGGCCGTATAATTTGTGCACCGTAAATCGAAAAAGTACCATAATTAAAGAAGGCCGTTATAGCGAGGCATGGGTGTACTTCTTTTCCCAATTTCTGTTTAAAAGAATAGAACATTTTCAACCGTACGAAACGAACAAATTACACATATTCTTTAAATTTATCCCCGATAAACCCCGTCACAGCAATAATTATTTATGATTCAATGTACCAAGTGTCTAAAAGGTTCTAAGACCATATTTATACACGTCCCAGAAGAATCAAATTACAGGATCTAATATCTCGTGTTATTCTTACATGAGAATGTTTATGGGGCGCTTCCACGTAGGCGATCGGTATTATCCTGTTCTTGTAGAGCCTGAGGACCTCGTCGTCGGGCAACGGGTGCAAACCGCGGTAAACGGTGCCAAATTGAATTTGCAAAAAGCTGTCGAGCTTCAACAGCAGACCCTTTTCGATGTCATAATGGAGGCCCCGTACAGCGAAATCCTTCTTGTACTCGAGCTCGCCGATTCCCTCCGGGTACTGTACAACCGATTAAACGAGTTTCCGTCAAGTTTCAATTGAAATTCTCGTTCGGGTGTCGTAATTGTCATTTCATTTTCGAGAAAACGCCCGCCGACGAGCCCGAACGAGTTACCCAAACTTTCGTTCGCTCGTTTGCTCGAATTAGTTTCGTGCCCGTGCTACGAAAACTTTGTCGAGCCGTTTCTTGAGACCGTGTGTACAAGATTTTTCGTCCTTTTTTGTCGCCAGATCAGAAGAAATTAAGGAATTTTCTTATTTAGACCTTGACTGTCCACGACGATACATAAACGGTATTCGAGTCACAGAAAAATAGTTATTTCAATGGTTTCACTTTCGAACTTTCAACTGAAAACTGTCATCAACGTCGTTAATTGGTAGTTTGTAAGGTTCGATGCTTTGATAGTTGCAAGGAATTTTAGATTTCATTTTGTACGGAGAAGGATTATTAAGAAAATGATCAATTCATGAAATGATCAATTATCGAATAAATTAAGGAAGTCTAACGCAAGAAATTGAAGTCAAACTATTAATATACTGCCGTCTGTTGATTGATTTATGGAGTGCTATAGCAATTAAGGGTTTAATTGGGAACCTTCTTATTGGGTGCGTTATTGCCTAACCTTTGACCGGGCACGTGGATTTTAACCCTTTTAATTAAAGGTTTATCGATTAAAACTAACATTATAGTTTTAGGAGTTTAGAAATGTGAGAATGTTATATTTTTGGGAATTAAAAGATTTTTGAACGAATTAAAAAATAATATGTTACGTTTAATTGTTCATTTAAAAAACGACCTTTGCACATATCAAAATAGTAATAACAACGCAAACTATAAATGTTCTTCGTATAACGTTTGACAAACTTCACGTGACCAGTCGAAGGTTAAAGGATTAAGCGAATAAAAAAGTCTTTCAAGAAGCTTCTCATCATTTGCCATAAATCTTAGGAAATTCTAGGGAAATTTTAAGGGGAGATCAATCCATAACTTGATACATTCTTCACCAATCGCGTAGATCTACACGTGTCCGAGCGACGGCGATCTTTAAAATCGTTCGTGTTATAAGAAATTCTTTCGGTCAGTTAATTAAAAATGTTTATATTAATACCTTGTACTTTTGGATAAGCATGTCACGGCCCAGATTGTACAACAGGTAATCCAGGGATGGCTTGTAACAGGCCAACGTGTAATCGTAATCGAATCCATAGACTTGGACCTCCCTCAGGTCCAGTTCGTTGCAAGCGAATACCCCCTTAGGGTTCACATCCTGAGGCAGCTTTTTAGCTGTACCAAAATCATTTCATCAGGGTTAATTAATTTCTAATTCAATTAAGAATCTTGCAGCTATATTTTTACCAATTTCGAGCGAATACTGTGTTACTACGCCATAATTTCAAGCTCTGCATCCTATTTATCTTGGGGGTTTTTTTTTTCAGAAACAAAATAAAAGTGCAAATGTTCTTAAATGTATTATTTTTTTTTGCTACATTTATTTATACATTAATTCTGAAGATCTGAAAGCACTAAATCGTTTTTCCATTAATTATTGTTTGAGTCGAAAATTATTACTCTAGTTAAAATTTTGAAGTAAATAATTTTTTATACAGAAATTTTCATTATTATTTGTTTGTAAAAGAAAGTGCAATATTTATTTCGGTTTGAATAATAAACTATTAATCTTAGTTTATCAATTTTTAATGAATATCGATATTGCTAATCACTGGAACTTTTATTAGCAAAGAGTTCAAGCGATAACATGTAACAGAGAGAGAGAGCTAACAAATAAAATAAAAATTAATCTTATAAAAATTGTAAAAAATTTCTTCAAATATTCTTTCGCTCAATATACGAAAGTTTTTCATTTCAAAATTTTAATCCCTAAAAATCGAGGGTTAATTAGCCAATCAAAAATTCATGCCACCGACGAAACGAAATATCATAAAGACAATCTGATAAAATTACCATGACACTGAAAGTGTTAGATACAGTCAATATTATTGAATTGTCTGCAATATAGAAATTTGATCAGTGTCAATGTCATTCGCGCAGATTGCGTGTTTCTAGTTCTTACATAATTCATACAGTCGATAAAGAGTCTGGTACTAGCTTAAATCAGCAAACAGAGATAAACACGATATTTACGATAGGAAAGAACACGAATTCACAACAGTCGGAGCATACAGATGATTAACACCATGCCTATCAAAGGCTTGACATTACGACGATTTGCATGCTTGTTAATGTTTCCACTCGTTTTATCGCATCATGCATCAAGAATGGTGTAATCTGAAAACAGACCGACTGTATTCTTTTCACCGTTTCATACTGTGTATTATACATACGATACGCGTATCGAGATGAACGAACAGAATAGAGCAAGATCTATAGAGGGTGTCCCTTTATTTCTTCAAGCGTCAAAGATACAGAAGAAAGTTAGTATAGCATTGAACAGAATTGAGCAAAAGAAAAATCGTGAACAGAAGGAAATTATTTGAAAATAATGAGTAATTTTTTGTTTTAATAATTCAAAGAAATTGGATGGAAATTATGTCATATTTCTTGGAATAATATAATTACTTGGAAAATTAATTAATATATGCCTTATCAATCTTTAGTACAAAAAGTTGATCAGATTTGTTAAATTCGAACAAATCATGACCAACATCTAGAAAATAACTATTCCAATTGTTAAGCAATAAAAGTTTCAAACAAATGCTTGGAAATTAAAAAAAAATCACGAGACAGAGTTGAAAATTCAATTTAAATTGTTGTCCCTCTCCATGGCCCGTCCAACAGTTAACTCATTATTATGATTTTAATACTGAGAATTTCTTATGAAAATTTTTATTTTGAAAATGCAAGTCAACGCATAAATATCCAAAGAATAGTAATTCTGCACAGTTTGGTAAGATTTTTTCTAGAACAGAAGACAATTTTTGAAAGAACATAAGGGTTGAAGAATGAATGAATATAGAGCGTAAAGGGTTAACATGGGACACCGTGTATACACGTGACGTTCACACATGATCTCGTACGAGGAGTTTTCAGCAACATAGCGGGATAAACACGTAGTACTATTCTTCCGACTTCGATTCACGATAAGTCTGCGCTCCCGTTTTGTTCCACAGATGCCAGATACCAGATGCTTTTCACCGTCCTAGATTTTTCTGCTTGTCCGTTAGTCTCGTCTCCCCCTCCCCCATGCTCCTAATTAGCTCTAGATATAAATTTCCGATATGTAAACTTTCCTTCGATCATTTCGTTCGACGTCGTATTCAATTTCCTACTCGAACGTGTGATTTTATTATCTAATTTTTTAAATAATATTGGTTTACTTTTTTTTTTTTACTATAGAATCTTGTCAATTAAAAAATTTAGATTACAGGAGCTTTATGTAACATTTAATCCTCGAATGACGGACCATGGAGATAGCTAATAGCTTAAATTGAATTTTAAACCATATCGGTGTATATGTTTAATAATGATGTGAAATGGAGTTATCGATGAATTTATCTCCATAAATAATGTTTACAGTCGTTAGGAAACCTGTTATGGCATACTGATTTTAATTAATTTTCTAGGATGATTGTCTAGGCGTTGAAGAGTTAAGAAGAAAATCCAGTCACACTTGCATTTGTATGTGTCAAATGATTAGCTTTCGATCGAAGAATCAGTTAGTTAAGAGGTTAAGATTGAACGCAGATCGAACGCTTCCTGACGAGGGGGATTCATTGACATATTAATTGAAATTTCCGTGCGGGTACGCCGCCATCAAGGTCTCGCGCCACTTGGCATCGATTCAGGACCGTCAATGCGCGTGCGCACCTCGAGTTCTACGCATGCGCGGGATCAAACGCGGCGCGCCACAACAGAGAACACTTTGATAACAGTGCGCGCAGGAACGAGACGGAGTAAAAAGATGGCTGCAACCAGTGTTAATACTCACACTCGTATTTCTCGTGCATCTTCCGATAGTTGTCGTACATGACCTCGCGCGATATGTGTCCATGGTTAAGGGCACGATCGCCGATTGTACGTGTACACACAAGATGGCCGCCGAACACGCGGGGCAGCCACGACGGCAGGACATTTTCAGCGAGCACAGGCGATGCTGCAGCGACGAGCAACGTCCTCGTGTGCAGCATCACGAACGATTGGCGGTTACGCGCCTACGATCGCGTCTCACCGACGATTGGCGCTCTCTGCTCGGGGCGGGAGATTCGAAATCACCCGCGCTAAATCGTGCACGGTGGCTTCGAACGTTACCAGGCGACTATCAATCCTCGTTGTTGTCTTTGCTGTTATTACTTAATCGTAATCGAGCCCAACCGACCAGCACGCACTCTAACGATAGACTCGTGACTCTTCTTCGCCGGTGTTTCGTCTCTTTTCTTTCCGCGTAGGACACATCTCTTTCGCTCGTCACTATTTATACACTTCGACCCGTACCCGGTCGAATTGTGCGTAATGTACCACCACGGACTTTCGTGATGATTTTCAAGCACCACAAGTGCACGCACGTTGCGTCCCTTCGATTCTCGTTAAGCGGTGGGACGAAACGGCGCTCAGCGATAAAGAAATCTGTAACTTTGGTTCTATCGGAAATATTTTCATGAAATTTTGATAAGTTGTTAGTTACATTATGGTGCTGAAGTTTTATTAATATAAATCGTAAATCGTTCAAGTATAAAGTGCAGCGCGTTTAATATCTGTCACTTGTTTGGCACATTTTATGTTGTTCAACTAAAATTTGGCTCGATACTGTTGTTAACACTTGGCATACAGGCAACGTACTTTTACGCAGTCTGTCACTGGAGCGTGAGTCACGTAAGAATACGTATTTAGTAGATTTGTGCTAGTGAGTGGGTATCGTATATATACGATGGGCATTGTATGGAGTTTATTCATTGACAAAATATTAATTCATTAGAAAGCAATAATTAGGAGCTCCGAAACATACCAGTTAAATTTGGACAATTTGATTAATAGTTTATTATCGTACCGAACGTCTTTGTTGTTAGGTTGAGGACCTAACATCTCGGCACCTTCAACTGAAAAGGAGCTCATACTTCGTAACTTCCTAATTGAAACTTTCGAAAACAGTTCTTAATATACTTTCATTGATTAGAATCGTAATAATATCCATATCTTTGATGGACAATTTTATAGTTTTAAATCTTCTAAACCAGTTATGAATGACTTGAACAGTCATTTTATAGTTTCCATAGATTCTATGGCGTGAAAGATGCAAGTTTCATTAGCACTGATGTCTTCCTTAAAACTGTGTAGCATCAAGATTTTTGGTATTTTATTTTTCAAGCTATAATATCGATAACAAATATCTGCTTCTTGTAATGAAATGATATCTCCTTTATCATAAAAAATAAATGAGGTGTTCAAGTTTCTTAAGTAGGACACCCTGGGTATCTCCGTCTTATCTTTGAAACAGTTGCAAGTTACGTTTAAGGATAATCAGGGCCGGCGATCTCCATAGAAATGGGTTAATTAGTGAATCCAACGTGGCAACCTTGAATTACTTCGAGTCTCATGCATTTCACCTACCGAAGGACCGTTGCGATCGTAATAGTTACAGATTCTGACGATGTACTATCGCATGTTAAATTCTAGCGACAGCCTTGATTCTAGGAAGACTTTAGAAAGCCCTAGGAAGACCCCAGAAAAAATCTGGGTATAGTCCAACGAAAACCTACGTTTTTGGAAAATCCTAGGGAGAATCTAGTCCCTAGAACGAAGCTTAATCTTCATAATAAACAAAAGATATGGTGTTACTCCTCTTCCCTTAACACGTTGACTGCCACGGGGGTCACCGGTGACCGGAACTCGAAATTTTTTACAATCAAGTAATTAATAAAAAAAATGACGAAATAAACCACGGATAGCGTTATCATTAAGCTAATAATGCTAGCTATCGATTTGAAAGGTTAAATTTGAAAATTAGTTGATTATATTCGTAATAATTAAGATTTCAACGTGTCTGACTACACACGTCCGTTTCCACTGTGCCAGTCAACGTGTTAAAATCCCCTTTAGGCACTTTACTTCTCCGATTAAAAATATGTACCCTTTGTTGGATACTCGAAATTATGGCAGATAGAAATAACGATATGTTGTAAAAAATAATAAATAATATTCATTGTCAATAAGTAAAATTTTCAATGGTCCCAGTATAGCAATCAAAGTGTTAATCAAAAGAAGTCAAGCGTATCTGCGAGGTACTTGAACCCATCGCTACTTATGGTGATACCCGAGCCTCATGTAACTGGCGTGTACCGATGTTATGATTAATGACCGTCCTCGTCCTTGGGACGGTCATTCTCACGTTGTTGCTTCCGTATGTTTTGCTTGGCACTATTCCCGACATAATTTCCTCGATTAATTATAGACGGTTTACGCGCGGGGCGATAATCGCTCCGCGACTTTCTTATAATACCTGGGCATATTACTCGAAGACTCGTATTTCTACGTGTCGTCTCACCTTTGACATTAGAAACGTTTGAAAAACCGAAATTTGTAAACAAAGTTTGAATTTGGTTATTTGAAATGTTTGATAAATAGTCGATCCAGAAGGCAATCAGTGTAAGATAGAAAATTTGTATTTTTATTGGAAAACAATCCTTAATTTTTCTATAACGAAGGATATAGTGTGGCAGGGACTTTGGCGAATACCTTTAAATTGTGGAAAAATTGTTGGAAACCTAATAACATAAATGGCTCTATTTTGTTTACGAAATATGGAAAAAATATGTTTACTTATGGAAGATAAATTCAGATAATTAATTGCAGAATTCGACATAAAACTGATTGGCTTCATTTGAAACTTTGAAAGATGTAATTTATTTAAATTCATGCGATCTTTATTCTAAATTTTATGGAATTTTTGTAGAATTTCTTCTTGAACCATGTTCCCGATAACATTCTTTCAGATACAAGCAAAGTTATAGTCATATTAAAGAAAAAACACGTTTGCGTAATATTGCATCATTTGCATTAATAAGAAGTCGGTGGTATTACAAAAACTGTTCCAGTGATAAATGATACGTTTAAGTGACAACAGTACATGGTGAAATATATTGTAACTCTGTAACAGAGCATTTATTTACAAATATTTGTACATTTTCTATTCTTTTTGCCTACATTGAATCCCCACGGTTTAGTGGTTCAAGTTTTGAACTTACTAATAAATTACTAAAAATTTCAAGAAATCATAGGCAAACACCAATTCAAGGTGATTCACCTGTTAGAATCTAAAAAAGGAGGCAATTATTATACTGCTGATTTTTTCTCAAGATCATATTTTCCAAAGTTTCAAGGTTTCGTGTTTTGATTAATACGTCATAGCCAATAAAAATATGAATTCAACCGCGTCAGTCTCGAATTATGAATGCGTAAAATTCGAATAATACGTCCTTCAGATGAAAATGCCTTCTGTCAAAAGAATTATTAATTATTCTGTATTTGTTGAAGACAAAGGAGATACATGGTTCAGGTTTTAATATTAGGTAATTAAGGATCGTATGAAATGATTGGACGAAGGTAAGAAGATACAAAAAAAATTGCTGTCCATGGTGTCGATTACTGGTGGAATGGTTCATAAGTAACGATATACCATTGCCATCAGTGGCACGCGACCTGGTTGCCTTAATCTAGCCCAGCCGTCGGTCGTCGTACTCTTCCTGATCTTTCTGATCGAGAGTATGCACTCTGTATCTAAGACTGAAAGAAAAAAGAAGAAGATTCAGCAAGAAATCGTTTCACGATAACTCACATAAAAAAAAGAATGGAAGGAATTATTCATCGACTTTCCATTCTTTATGGAATGCAATTTCATGATACGGACTTTCTATGCTCTTCTGCACCTCTCACCTGGCTCCACCCATCCGGTCGATTATCATTCTCGATCGATCCTTATTATTCTTCGACGATTCATTGTCGACAGTTTTTCAACAATTTCCGAATTTTTCGTTCTTCGTGAAACTTTGATAATCAGCGACACGTGTTCGTAATCTCGATACTTAACTTATCACTCTCTTACGAGCGTTGGACAAAAGTTAATAAACACCATTGCTATATAGATTCCAATTTAATTATTTTGTAAACGAGTAAGTTTGAAATTTACGCGAACCGAAGCAGCCATTTATAATCGTACGAAGATTTCTCAGTTAGATGAAGAGGAATGAAAAAATGACAAGAATCGTAGATTCTGCAATTATATGTAGCCGTCAAAATGTTGAGAAAAAGTAGGTAAATAAACGTTGGAGAATCGAGAATCGTAATGGATTCGTTAACCGTGTAGCATGGTTAGTGATACGGGCCATGTATTATCGCCCAGATTCATAAAATTCCTTCGCGAGGCTCAATTAAAAAATTCCATTTCAATGTATCCTAAGCCCGGTACAGGATCAGTGACCGTGATGTTCGAAACACACGTAAAATTGATTCATTCGAGGAAACGTTAAGCGATCTAATTCCTTGGCTTAATGCCTTCGTAGTATGTGTACCGCAGCTGGTATCGATAATTTTGATACCGTTTCCGGTAATTCCTTTTCCTTCGTGCGACAGAGTTCAGTTTAATTAAATCGTTTAATTCCTTCATTAATAGCCATTAAAATTTACGCTGATTGTATAACGATCGTGTAGTCAAGAAATGAAGAAATTTCATTTCAAGTTTTATTAAATTTTAGGAGTATAATTAAAATTTGGATATCAGTAAGATCTTGAATATTGAAATTGATATGATTGTGATTACAGCTGAAAAATTTCAAATATTTGGAATATTCAAACTTAAGCAGAATACAGATTTAAAATGTGTTAGAATTCCAGATATAAAATGTCGAATATTAGAATATCCGTAGAATTGAAATTTGAAATTCGAATTGGGTTCAGATCAGCGAAGTATCAAACATTCGCAGACCAATAAAATTCAGATTAGAAATAAGCATATTCCGACGTTCGGGTACGCTAGAAATTCCTATTCAAAATTTCAACATCCGAGTAACTGAATAATTGGAATAAGGAACGTTCGATTCGGACGATTAATTTTGTAGCTCTTGCTGAATTCCCTTTGGAATCGAGTTGAGACAAGTGGAAGATGAACGGGCGTTCCGTTCAGACGACATATCGCCATGGTACGTACCGGAGTGGGTTTCTTGTCACACACGGTCTTCGACGTACCTTTAGTCCGTGTTTCAGCCGGGTACATACAGCTACGTGTACTTAATACACAAGGAACAGAATGAACGTGTGTACGTAGCTGTGGCGGCACGGGTATCCGTACACACGTAAAAGTCGAGAAGCCGAAGAACGCTGATCGCTAGAGGCGCTGTTCCGCTGACCTACTCTACGATTATCACTCACGATCGTCGGTGCAGGTGCGTGTGCGTTAACTAGTGTTGCCAACTATATACCTTGTCGAGGAAAAGGAGGACGAGGCGCGGGGACGTAATCAAATAAACGTTTTCGCTCGTTTTGTTCCAACTGCCTGTCGCGCCCCGGAAGTAGCTGTTGGATTAGGAACGTTTAATCGTCTCGGTTAGCGTCTGGCAGTGTTCGTTACTCCTTAAGGACCCCCTTTTAAGACGTTTGTTTCTTATTTCTTCATCACCTTCTGAATGTTGTTTTCCTCGTAAAGAATAAGTTTGTCGAACCACTTGGATGAAAGTGGATCGTATTTCTGTAACAACTGTACAGTTATGTCTTTTAGCAGAAATAGTTATCGTCAAATTTCTAGCGAACTTTCGGAGGTGACAACTGTCTTTTATTTGTTAGAAAGTTTTTAAACAATTTGGATCCGAACGGACCATATTTCTGCGACGACGACTGTAGCTCGTGACAGGCTCGGTCCATGGGTTAGAAAAAACGTTATTGAAGAATTTCCAGCGAACACACGAACGGCGGGAGTTTTTTATTCTCTAGAAAGTTTTCGAACCACCTGGACGAAAATGGAGTTATCAACGAGTATCAGGATCGAGGAGGAAGGGAAACATGCTCCCTTTCGAGTTGTTTACGCTTCGTCGGGGTATCGATCGCGAAATCGATCTGCCATACTTTCGCCAGAAATCTTCAGGCGTTCTTCGTTCGTTCACCCAGGGCCGTAAAGTTATAATACGATACTGATAATTACAGCAAATGTACAAATACTTACAAGGAAGGGCACGGAAGTGTCCCCCTCCGATTTTGATGAAACTTCGTGGGTTTGTTGAGCAGGCAAAAATAATAGACACGTATTTTTTTTTTTATCGGCTGAAACCACCCCTTAAAGTTTCGATCCACAATTTATTAACATCCTGTTATTGTACATAAAAAACCATAAAACTTTCCTATTAGAAGTTTTAATGTATCTCGTATGGTTTTCGAGATAGCACAAGTGATGGTTTCATCCCTTAAAGTCGCGTCTCAGCCGATAAAAAAAAAATACGTGTCTCTTATTTTTGCTTCATCAAAATCGGAGGGGGACACTTCCGTGCCTTCCCTTGTTAGTATAATTAACTATATTCAGTATAATAAAATGTTTTTTGCCATCTCAATGGGATTTAAACGAAGCTCAAATTTCCAAACTTGTTTTCCCACGATTTCGACGCGTTGCAATTTTCTTTTGGCTAGCAATGTAATTTCATTTGTGAACAAGTCGTGTAAACAGTTCCATTTCCGAGTTCCTTTGCCAAAATCCGAAGCAACGTTACACAATTTGTCATGTCAATTTAATCCGACCACGTGGGAATACGTTGGCACGCGATTCTCTGGCCAGTATGAATGATACATAGTATTAATAGAAGTTTTTCTAGGCACACCATTCAGATGGTTAAAATAATTTCTTACATTATGATATTATTGAATTAAAGTTTGTTTTCTTTTAAATTTGAGGTCCTTTGGAAACATTGTAAAGGTTGAGATTATCACTGTAGGTTAATAACTGCAAGGATCAAAATTTTTATCGCGAATTCAAAGATTTCTTTCTTAAGCAATTCACTGTATAACTTTTGCAAGTTACTGTGCCGAGTAAATTATAAAATAATAGAGTAAACGGTGACTTTTTACAAATTCTTTATGACTTAAAATCTTCAAACATACTCTGCCAATTGTTTTTGCAAACACAGAAAATTTGGGTTGTAGAGGATCGACACTGTAGCACCGTTAAGATTAACTACCAAGGCTTAGAAGCTGATAATTTATACCATACCTTCTTAACATACACGGTAACTCATTTAAAGTTCTGCATTCAATTATTCCCAATCGTTAAACGAAAAGCTATAGATTTAACCCTAATAATGTAATTTACCAGAATATTTAAAATTGTGAAATTTAAGCTTTGTTTATATTAGAATATAGAAAATTAATTCCCGAGCATTCGAAGCAATTTTCTTTTGAAATAGTGCTTTTGGATTTTGGAAGCTTTGCTGGAAGGATCATCTCGACTTGATTACATCCAAATATGCTTCGAAGTGCAAAGGGTTAATTTTCATATGGTCCAGTGGTCAGATACTTTAGAACGGTATAAGTCGAACGTACGGGAATAGCAAATAGATGGTAGCCAGTGGTGTTTCTTTGGTTGAAAAGCAACCTTGACCCAGTGAAGAGGCCACGTGGAGCTGGGTCGAGCTATCAGGAAATCGTGTTTTATAACTCCTAACGGGGATACAGTTTTCTCCCTCGTTTTATTTTGTTCGTTTTAGGCACAATAGGGAGTCATCCTGGTATTTGCGCAATGTAGAGAGTTCAATGGCGCAAGCGGTAATCTTATTATCAATTCCAGTCATTGCTAGGCCCTTTTACGTCCAACTTTTCACTTTCTTCGACGCACGAAAATATTGTGCAATTGATCGTCTACTCGTCATGATTATTAATTATCTGTGATTACAGCGTATATTTGTTTGTGTCGCGTTCGATCGTGCCTTACGGTACGGTGCGTATTGCGTTCGTTGTTGAAGATCAAGGCAGCACTGCTGGTTAGATCAATTAGTAATGAATTCAGTATTAATCGATTAATCGATATCCAAGGACGTGTATGTGTAACGTTTTAGCATGGATTTTGTGTTATAATTGTTTATTGTCATCTATACTTTATTTTACCGTCTAATATATTTATATTAATTTGTCACGTTTTGTTGTCAAATTTGAATATATACTATTTCGTATTTCCTGACACAAACGTGGATCAGTTTTACCCAGCCTACTTTCAAAAGTATACGAAACAAAATAAAGCTAAAATAAAAATTTGGCATTTTACTGGTCTGGCTGGCAACCGACCCTACTTCATAGTTTCAGAACACCAGTTGCCCATGTTTGCTCTATGATTGCAGTGCGAAACAATATGTCTAAGGGCAAAATCGCGGAAATTGATGATACTTTTAAACACACATGACGTCAAAGTGGCATGTACAGTTCCGAAGAGAGAAACGAACCTTTCAGATATCATTTTGCTCGTTTTCCTGGTCGTGGTCCAGTTACAACTGGTTGTAATTGCAATGTTTACTCGTGGAATCGATTGAAAACGATGACTGGTTGTTTTTCTTCTTCTTTTTTCTTTCCAATTTGCGATCGATCGATCATTTTGCAAAGGCATACGAATCGCCTAATAGCGACTTTTATAACAAGCAAGTTATAGGGTAATGGAACAAATGTTGTGCCATAGAATCTCGTCTTGATTCTTTGTGAAAATGTACAAACTTTAATATCAAACCGCATTATCTACGTTTGTAGAAGGGAAACAACAAAGTAACTTTAATACTGCTTATATATTTTCAAATCAAATCTAAAAGTTAAAGTGCCTCGAAGATGCTAGGAAATTACCGAATTCTTTTTTCGATTAAAGATTTTATTAAGGATTTTTTTATTAAAGAAGGTGTGCAATCGAATAGGAGAAAATATAGATTTCCAATAATTCCTCATTATATGAGTCACCGCGAACGGTTTGGCGCGTGTACGGACTCTGTAAGAAACCGATGTCCCTGTTTATAACCGTACGAAAACGATCGGCGATACGACAGGTCGCTTCATTCCTCGTGGCAGAAGAGACAGGCCGGTAACATCCACGAAGTGGCGTACACCTTGGGAGTATGGACCTTGCGAGCGGTCAAAGTCGTGGCCTACTTCACTTCCTGCCATCGGAACTTTCTCCTCGTGGCGTCGTTCGTGCGTTCACCACTGCCACGACTTAAGGCACGTTCATATTTATGCACATCGAGCACATCAGACACGATATTTTCATTAACCCCTTTGACCCTACGCTCTCGACGACTGATAGAAATTTTCGTTACATGCAAATCGGTCTAATTTCGAAGCTGGTTGCAATATTCTTGGTATAATTGTAACAGTTATTTGTTTCTGTAACAAGTTTTGAAATTTGTGAAAGCAACTTTGTTAGTACAAAGTATCGGCTGGAGAAAATGGCGCCGTAGGGGAAAATAACCTGGAGTTACTAGGTGTCATGGCTAGTATATTTATTTTCGTACTTGATTACTGAATTCTTTGAAGCAACTTTGGTATCTGATAATTTTTTAGTATTATAGAGAGTGGTGGAGAAACTTGAGACACCATTTTTCCTAGGGAAGATTGTAATATTCGATGGTGTATTTATATTTTTCTAAAAAGATGGGCTATAGTTTGTTGGAATTTTATTTTTCCAAAATTATTGAATCGATTTCAAAATTAATATGTATTGGTATTTTAAAAAGAAGATATAGTCTAATAATAGGTATATTGCAATATCCAAAAGGTTTATAAATTATTCTCTTCTATATAAAATTTCATCATAAAGATTTGCAACACTTAATTATTTCAATATGGCCATACTACAAAACACTGCGTATACAGAACTTTGGATGCCAGTGTTATTAATAATGAAATATTAAATATTAAGTGTATGCAAAAGTTTGTAAGGCAATCTTCTTCGTTATTAATATTTATTAATATTTTTACACTGTTACGCGTTCAAGATATTAAGAACCATCTTCTTTCTTCAAATTTACTGACACTGCGGACTCTTAATTGTTATCAATATTTTCTCATGCATTCTGGTTTTATCCCAAAGAGAAAAGAATTCACAAATACTGAAATAACAAATGTGAACGAACCTTTAATATAGTTGTGTGCCATCTTCCACCTTCTTCTTCTTCTTGTTCTTCCTCTTCGTGTACTATCAGCCTTCTTAAACGTGCGACAACACGATTTCCACGATTAGCCGGTTACCTGGGCTTGTAACCCTTTCATCGAACAAGGTTTCGCGTACATTATCCTTTTTGTTAATCTGGATGATGGCGTGTCTCGGCTCGCGTGTAAGTAATGGCTGTTAATAATCTTTAATTACGACGGACCCGTATCTCGTGTATTATTCCTTGGCTGGATCTGGTGATCCTGTTGTTTCGATTATTTACGACAGCTGTTGAAATTGCACGTTGTTCGGAAGGAACGTATCTTTATCTCTTTTTCTGGGAACCATTTGTCTGGTTGATGCAATTTCGTTGCAATGGAATGTTTTATTTTTACAGGACAGTTAAAGAATGTTGGCTTTTTGATGATTTATCTCTACGATGATATTAAGGATAAAAGTATCGATTTTTCATTCTGTATTCGTCGTTTGTAATAATATTTTAAACAATGTTAACTACAGATGTTGAAGAGATTAATAGAAAATCGCTACTATACTGTATTCGTTAATATATCAATTATCGGATGTATTATTTATGGTTATATGTATTTTTTTTACAAAGTAGTAATGTAGGAATAATGAGTACTATATAAATTTAGTCATTGTTTTTATATTATATTCATTGATACACAAATTATTAATGTATTAATTAGTGGTGTAGTAATATATTAATATGGCAATATAGTAATATAACAACATGGAAATATAGTAACACAGCAATATGACATTATAGTAATATAGTAAAATAGTAATATTGCAGTATAGTAATATGGCAGTATGGCAATATAGAAGTTGGTAATATAGTAATAATTACTATACTAATTATCATCAATAACTTATATAGTAACAACCAATATAATAATTACTGCTACTATATCAGTATATTTACTATTACTATACGAACGATATCTCTCCTTCGTTTGATTAACTTTCATATTGACAATCGAATACTCGTATATCCATCGAAGTTTTAATATACAATATTTTTTGCATCAATTATATCTTATTTGAAGAGTCCAAAGATAAGATTTTCTGAATCCTCCTTCGTACATGTAGGATATGCAACTAAAAGTATTATTTGGGACGTTCCATTGGCCGAGTATACATCGCATCCGAGTATGGGCCACGATCCATAAACCGTGTATGCGAACCGTGCACTGGTCGCGTTATGTATGTTAAAAAAAGATTCTAATCTACTCTTTTTCGGAATTGATGGCTTGTAAGGTTCAAGTAAAAATATCATCATATTTTTGTGCTTTAGATATGAAATTTTTCTAAAGATTGAAGATATTGTTACTTCACGTTTCAAAATTTAAACGTAGGAATTTTGACAATTTTATTTCTAAGAATTTTTTGTTGAAGTCTTTCATGTCGTATCACATTGATAAAATCATATTATTTAAGAAAATGGAACATAAGGCAAACAATTATGGATTCAAAACGAAATTTCATTAAATTATCATATAAAAAAAAATGCAATGGACACGAATTTAGTTGTTAATTATTAAATTTAATCATGTGTAATTATAGGTATCAGATGCTAATTACTTGATCGCCTTTACAAGCAATTAACATAGTTATCGCTGTACTTTTTGTATCGATCAGTTCAGTTTTTGTCCGGTAGGAGTATTTTCTTCTGGGCAATGTATCGAAATTCATTTTCGTATCTTGTACAGAAGCAGAGCTCGCCGATCGCCATGTTCTAATTACCCGAGGAATCAGAGCGTTCTTCTCAGTGGCCGGAGTAGATTAAATTTTAGCAAGTCAGCTTCAACATCGCCATCGTTGGTGTTCTTGTAATTAGCCACCGGTGAATGGG
This sequence comes from Stelis phaeoptera, assembly GCA_943735885.1. Taxonomy (NCBI): domain Eukaryota; kingdom Metazoa; phylum Arthropoda; class Insecta; order Hymenoptera; family Megachilidae; genus Stelis; species Stelis phaeoptera. The sequence goes on along the minus strand of OX030934.1, from coordinate 5,910,560 downwards.
TCCACGGTATTCTTAAACGATCCACGGATAAAACAAACGCCGAATCAAATTTAATTGACATTTAATTTTCACGTGGAACAGTTCCTTAGAAAGGTGAATAAAATTGAATCATTTGTTGTGAAAATTGATTTGGACTCACTATTTTATCGCATTAGTATAATTATTCGATTATACAAAATTTGAAACGTTGATCATCACTAAATCTTCTACTTGCTAGTGGTCGTTGATAGTCAGCGCCTCAGATAAATAAAAAAATTAGTAGAAAGACCATACATGGTGTTAATATTAAATTAGTAATGCAAGATATCGAACTAGAAGCTTAATAATTTAAATTCTAGAGTTCTTTCCTGTATCAATCACGGTATGCTTCCACTGACAATAATATTAATCTCACATAAAGTTTTCTACAAATTTTTCTTCTTTCGAGAATAGATAATTAACACGATAGTGAATGTGTTCAAGGGGTTAATTTTAATCATCCCGGGTTAAAGGCTTCTAAGCATCCCAAATTATGTAGATAATATAAATCCCTACTGCACACACTTATAATAATTATTTCTTTATCGTGAGAAATACAGCACAATATTTGTTGAGTGTACGTACGAATTCTATTGGAACGTACGTACACGTCGTTTGTCGGCAAACGGTTAAATCAAGAAGGGGTTTAAACGATTTGACAAGATGCGAGTCGGTGATCGTGTATTCTGTCGACTGTGTGTTTCCTCGGGCTGTCGATCGATTCCGGATGCGGCTTCGCGAAATCAGAGCCAAGAAGTGGATTCTCTTGCGATTCTCTTCGACCGGCCATGACGCAATTCGAATTCCACGCGGAGAAAAGCGCTCTATTGTTGGCGGAATACGACGACCTAGTCGGTCGTTGGTGAAATCATGGTTGTTTCATAGCACGGCACATAAGAACATTCTTGTCTTATATGGTGGTACTGTAATTAACACGTTTGACGTCGGGTTGTATTGTCGAATAATTAAAAGACAATTTTTATAGAGCAAAATGAACGCGCCGTAGACGGGATATTGGATATAAAACTATCGTTTCCTTGGTAGTTAGTAATTAGGTAGTAAATTACTTGTTTTTGTAGATGAATTTTTTGCAGACTTAATTATTAAATTATTAAATAATAAAATTATTAAGTTACTAAATTACTAGATTGATGGAGTAAAATATTACAAAGTTACTAGATTAATAGATTACCAATTACCAAATTACTAAATTATTAAATTACCAAATTACCTAATTACTAAGTTATTCAATTGCTAAATTACTAAGTTATTAAGTTACTGGATTACTGAATTTCTAGATTACTCGACCACTATTTTACTATATTACTAGATTATTAAATCACTGAATTATCAACTTACCAAATTATCTAATCACTAATGTAATAAATTACCAAATTACCAAATTCTCAAATCACTAAATTACTAAATTACCAAATTATCAAGTGACTAAATTATGAAATTACCAAATTACCGAACTATCGAATCACTAAATTGCTAATTATTAAATTTAAAAAATATTCTTAAGAAATTTTCATTCCATATTTCTCCCAAGCTATTTCACATTGTACTCAGTAAGAGAAGGAGTACTTTCTTTAATATAATTAAAAATGTTAACGAATATTTCCCACGAATTACCGGCGACCAACGCGATGGTCAACGTGTTAATGTCATCTTAAATCTTCAATTATTTTTTCTTTCTTTTTTGGAGAAACTTGCATCCAACACAGTAGATAGGAAGAAAAAAAATCCACGTGAAAGCAGTGATTAGAAAATTTATTCAGGAATGCAAAATACAGACACTACTGACACGCTACTCGGAGATATTTATATCCTGCGTTGTTTTGCAGTATATTATTAATAGTTCTGATAAAAGGAACATACACAATGATGATATAATGATGATGCACGATCCGATGATTTAATAATCATATGTATGTAACGACAAGTTGACTGCTACGGTGAAAATGGACATGGTTCATTTTTATATTTAATCTTTGAATTTACAATCTTATGATTTAAGAGCAATAGTGTCATTTAAACAAATTTTTGTTTGCCATTTCAAGTTAGCACTTACAGCATTATAATTGTATACTTTAAAGATCAAAGGTATTATTTTCAATATAATTTGTATTTAATACAATTTAATATTTAATAAGATTTTTCACTACCTTTTTTACCACCTATAGTATTCTATAATTATATTCTATATGGACATTTATAGTATCATAAGTGAACGACTTACTATAGAAACTACTTTAAAAATAACATGTTTTAGAGTTACATAATTCGGGTTGTGAATTTTATTAAATTTTAATCCTTCACATTCGATTGACACCCATAACGGTATACTATAATTTACGTAAGGATTATTCACACTAGAACAACCGATACTGTACGTACCTTACATACAAAAAAAAAAATAAATAAACCAAGGATCAAAGTAAAAGTTAACAATATTTCGACAAAAGCACGTTAATCAATCTTGTAAAATTAAAACCTTTCTCTTCTTCCAAAAATCTTTCCTCTCGGGAAATTAATATCCTGCACAGATGTTGTCGACGATACGAATGAAATGATAACACAGAAGAAAACAGGAAAAACAAAAAGAAAATGATAGAAAAGTCGGGGAACAGTTAAGAAAGTTTTAAACCGTCAGGGAAACGTTTCGAACGGGCGTGAATAATTACCAACAGTGTCCGGTCTACCTCGTTAAGAGCATCCAGTGAATAAATAATTGAACGTTAACGCAAAACTCGACGACCGTGGCATTCTTATATCCGTTATTTAAAAGCGGATGCCGAGGAAGAAACGGGACAATGTGTGTGCTCCTAATAATCGTCGATTATTGCTTGCAACGTATGTATCCATAATTGATCGTGTCACGGTAACAATGCACTCGTATACATCGCTATCGAAATAGGTTCAAGATCAATGCAATTTATGACAAAAGTGTTTAGTGATTTTTGTTAAACTGAAAAGATTTTTTAATTATATTATTCAGGTTTTTCTGATTTTTTAAATAATTTTAAGGGCGTTTATCAAGTGTCTTTTTCTAATTGTTTTGGTTTCTGAATTTTTGTACAATACATACGGATTTTTGTTGTTTTCTATGTTAAATTTTGTCGCGGAACAACGCAATAATTTGTTTATTTATTTATTTATTTATTTATTCATTTAGCATAATAGAGATGTAAAGTATATCTGTGTTCGTGCTTGTTTAAACAAATTTTATTATAAACGTTTGTTAATGATTGTCATTATAATTTCTAGAAATTAATAAAAATATATTAAGAAATTATAACCATTATTCTCAGTACTCGGGGTTTATGGATCAAACATCCTTAAATATAACTAATTCAGCCACGAAGAGATAAGTTTTTATAAAATCAAAATTTAGAATTCTATACTGTGTATTAGGAGCATAATTTTTTCCTCCGCCTGTAAATACCATGGCAGGATCAGATTTGACTCCGTCAAAAGTATATCTTTAAATCTATTTTGTTCATCATTTTTTCTCAAAACCACACAATGCTACTTTTCGCATAAAATAACGCTATTTGTAGACTGAAAATAATTCAGGACCATTTTTCAATTTCCAAGCCATGCAAATTAATTGTTCAAAAAATCTTTCACAGAAATCGATCGAAACAAATTTCGTTAAATAAAACTACCACCCGATTAATTATATCGGACAATAAAATAGTACTATTTGTGGATTAAGAAAGATAGACGATCGTGTTTCAATTTCTAAGCGGTGGTAATTATGGGTTAAAAAGTGTTTCGCAGAAATCGAGTGCCATAAAACAGTGTCCAGAGGAGAAAGGCGGCTCACAGAATCCTGGTTCGTGCCATATCCGTTTCTCGGATCTGCGTGTGGGATCTCGACGATAACCGGATGCATAGAATGCAGCCGGTGAAAGTGAGTTCACGGGCGTAGCCTTGCCTCGAAGGATTAAAGGACGAGCACGTTTAAGAATGCGAAAGGAAAGCGTAAACTTTTCGATACTTGCCACGTTTCTAATTTCTCTTGTGGCACGAATGTTCCGATTTTCCGTACCAACCAGAATATCCGATATTAACACTAAATCTATCTATCAAAGCGGTCAACATTTTTATTTTGAATTACAAAATTGATTGCGGACGAAGCCTTTCAATTAAAAATATCAATAACTTAAAGCAAAACAAACAACGCTTGCCTTCTTAAAAGGATATATTAGAAATCTCTACTTCTACATTTATCATTTTTCTTGGCGTCAAGATTACAGTAATACGATATTTAGGAATTTATTATACAAATTCTACGCCCGTGGTAATTTCTACCACGACAAAGACTTGCTTCTATCCGTTGCCACGTAAACCTGTAATCATTAATTTTTCCTCTATACCATTGTTGAAGTAACCAAAGTTAAGTCTGCGATAATTGATAATGAGGGTTACGCTCCCTAATTTTTAATTACTATCAAGCCGTGAAGTAACAGGGCTCATTTTTTCATTCAACAGCAGTGGATAATGTGTTAAGATTGCGATGGGAAATTGTAAGCTTGTATTTGCATTTTCCACGTATCATTGTTCTCCTTATTCAAGGATTCGATCCTTACGATTCCGGAACTCATTATGATACGCGTTACGTACTTCAATTTCTAAGATCTTCTAAGCGAGGGTCCGTGGTTTGAAATGCTTCCTTTTGTATAAAAAAATGGCACAAATAAAATAATTGTTTGTATCTTCCGGAATTAATAAAAAAATTTGAAAAGTAGAAAATTATGATGCTTTGTAGCAAACGGTGTCAAATACGTGCAATGGTGGTGGCAAATGGGTTAAAATGACCCGATGAGATTCATCGGACGATCACGGTCTCTTTAAGTCACTTTCACCACCTACACGTGAATTTTCTGTTCCGAACCAGCCTCCCACCCGTTGACAATGACTCACTGCCGGACCTTTTGGCTGTTCACTTTCTCGTGCACGATGCAATTTTCGAAATGATCCTTCGCCATTTGCACACGACTCGAACGATGAAACAGCGGATAGGATGATTCGCTTACTCTCGTTTTTCACTTTTCTTTGGCCGTCGTCTTGCATACCGATGCCTTTAGTTCCGGCACTCCTAATACGGACGAAGATTAATATCGATTCAATGGGCCACATCACTTTCGTTCTCCCTTAGCCATTTCTCTCCTTGTATCATCGTCTATTTTTGTCTTCGACACGGAACTTTCTTCGCTACACGTTTGGATCGTTGGAGTCTTGCTTGGGGAGTATTTAATAGTCGTTCGTCAAGTTAACAAATTCATCGGGTGAATTTGTAATTTGTCTCGATTTAAAGGTTTTTATTTTGCATCGACTAGCGCGCAGGGTAGTGCATTTGTACCGGGCGGGAAAGTTTTAGGAGGAGGGTAAAATTGCGTTAAGTTAATAGGAAATAGAAGAAGTGTATTTCGGTAAAACAGACAATGGAAGAGGGTCAGTTTCAGTTAAATATAAAATAGAAGAAGCAAACTTCAGTTGCACAAGAAATGCGAAGATTGGATTTTAGTAAAATAGAAAACAGAAGAGCTGGATTTTACTGAAGTAGAAAATGGATAGCAGTGCGTTTTAGATAACATAGAGAAATTTCAGTACGACAGCAAATGGGAAGATGGAATTTTAGTAAAATAGAAAACTGAAGAACTGATAATAATAGTGTATTTTAGATAACACAGAATATTGAAAATATGAATTTTAGTAAATTAGAAAATGAAAGTAAATCGTAGTAAAATAAAAAATCGATAATATAAATTCATAGTCAATTTCAGTAAAATATAAAATAGAAGAAAGGAATTTTAGCCAGACAGCAAATGGGAAGGAACAAATTACAAAACTGGATGGAACGTATTTTGGATAACATAGAAAATTGACGCAGTGTATTTTATCGTATTTTAACAGAAAATAGAAGTGAGTTTCAGTAAAGTAAAAGAAAAAAAGAAAAAGAAATGGAACAAGTGAGTTTCACTGAAACGGAAAATAAGAAAAGTGAATTTTAGTAAAACAGTAAATTGAAGGCGTGAATTTTGCCCGAAGAATGTGCTCAGAACGAAAGCACTCTTATCCCGATGGAAAGTGCAAAACGTCTGAGCGATATTTTATTTTTTCCTTTCGTTGTACAATGACTATGATAAACGATCGTGTTCTTGCCAAGAGAAATCTTTGATCTATCTTTCGACTCGTTTTCTTCAATTTGCTATTATTCCGTGGGATCCACGATGTTAACCTTGAAACACGTTGATCGTTCGCGATTTTACGAGTAGAAAATGGTATTACGGCAAGGAGCAATGGGAAACCTCTTGGTTTTCAACACGTTCTTCTTTCTGCTGCAAGAAAGAAGGGAATGTTCAATTTAGTTATAAAATAATACGTTAAAAAGTTTTCAATTCGATTCTTTGGAATATACAATTTGTTCCAAATTCTATCGCTTAGGAATCATAGATACCCGAAAATATGGCAAATATTTATAAAAGCTCTTTCACACATTTTGTTTCTCCTAGATCGCATTATACAAAAATTTGACTGTAAAATCTAACGCGTACGAAACTTTCCACGTATCGTTCAAATTAAAGAAGATAATTAGCTTCTTTTATACATATAGATCATTACAATAATAGCATGATTCTTCTGCAACGTCGCGTTAATTGTAAATTATCCCGATTCTTTGTTCATTAAAGCAAGGCCAGCTCACCGTTTCGCTGGCGTACGTTTAATCAAAGAGAGAGTTTCAGGATCAATATATCCATCGTCAGGTGATAAAGGTGGACAAACGTGTCCAACAGGGAAATACAAATTAACCATCAGTCATGAGTCATCGGATAAATCTTATTGTTCCCTTTGGAATATTTAACAAAGAACATTCATCTTCATAGCTGCGCGTTATCACGGCAGTTTTATCTTATCAGTTCATATTAATCGGAAAAAATGGAATAAAATTCTTTATTTCGTTCAATCGTGTCTTCAATTCGAAACCTTCGGATTTAGTTTCACAATCTAATGCCCTGTAGATTGTCTATGGGAAAATAGATAAGAAATTGTTTTATTATTTTGAAACATAAGCGACTGGAAGGTGAATAGTGAGCTGTAGATTGGTTGATTCATTTTGTGCTTCAACGAAGAATCAGTCATTTAGTGCTGAAAATTCTGGCGGAATGTTTATGCAGTCGTCTTCTTCAAACTTTGAGCTTGAAATTCATGTAGTGTGAATGGTATTTTGCGATACTTTTCTGTGACGAAATTCTATTAGAATTTCTACGTTTCTAAATTATCCATATTTAACACGCAATAGCCGTAGATTTGCTTTAACTAGTGATTATCCAACTCGTATTCAGAGTATCGATAAAATGTTTATATATTCTTTTTCGTTGAACTTTAAGCTCTGAATTGATATACCACGTGTACCATTATTTGGAACTTTTCTGTCATGAAATCTTGTCAGAGTATACTACGTTCCTAGATCAACAATTCGCTACACGCGACAATTTGATATTTGCTACAAGTAGTGACTAGCTATTGTAAATTCGGTATATCGATGAAGTATCTACGTAGTTATTTTCCTTAAACCTTAAGCTTCAATTTGATACGCTATAAGTGATATTTTGCGATTCTTTTCTGTCATGAAATCGTGTCAGACTTTCTATCCTTCGAAATCGTCGATTTGACATGCAACAACCTAACACGCGTCTCTAACGTTCGAGCGTCGATATTCTCGTTCGCAATGTTTTCCCGCAATTCGTATGTTTGCGAACGATCGGCTGGTTTATTGGCTCGCTAAAAGCGTTAAAAGCGGAGCTTATTCAGGAATTCCTCGAGGAACACGAGTGCCGTCGGCGCTGAAACGTCCACGTTGAAACCGTTCTTCGCGTGATTAGCATATAGGCACACTGACACACTAAGATCGTGTATCTACGTGCTTTCCTTTTTTTTTTCGCCTCTCCTCTTTTCGATTTTGAAACCCCACCAGCTTCCAACAGGACAAACGTACGGTTGGATCAACCTTAGACACATGGATCTGCTCGGAAACTTGAAATAAATTTCTGAAACTTCTCGTGGACGTTGACACGTCGATGAGAAAATAATTCTTTTTTCTGTATTTACCGATTTCGGTAGGAAATACGAAATATCAAGTATAAAATAACATTGAGACGATATAGAATATTCAAATATCATAAATATGAAATATCAGATAATATTAATTAATTCGTGTCTAACGGCTGCTGACACAGATTAACAACGTCGAATAAATCGAATAACGTTAACATAATATTCAGTTTACGCGAAACATTTCTGGGGTGTAATTTTCACATTAAACGGATTCCTCTCTTCTTTCACCGGATGTCCTACGGGTTGATGCGGACGAACGATGCCGATTGTCGTAATTGCACGGTGGTTCGGATAAATTACGACCATTTGTGGTTTCGGCGACGTTCACAAGGATGTCGGGCGAATTCGGGCCCAGAAGAGAAAATGCTCGCGAGTATAGTGCAACGATTTAAACGCGAAGGCGAGGAAGAAACACGATTAAAATTTCGAGAAAGGTTCGTCAATTGCGACAAACGAGCACAACTTTCACTCCGTTCGAACGTGGTGTGCGGGCCATGATTGTTGCGTGTTCATTCCCACCAAATTCGATTTTTCTCTGCTTACCTATCGAACCGCAAAATTGATCTTCAATTCATCCGTTTTATTCGAATACGTGAAAGAATATTAATGTTTAGTTGCGTCTCGTATTTTCCTTTCGGATGATTGAAAGGACAAATTTCGAGCAATTTACAGTTTTCAATTGTTTATTTCGTTTATCGTTTAGGTAGCATATAGTTGGATTATATTTTTTTAGATTAAATTGCGGTTTAATACGAATATTTCAGCGAAAAATAAAGAAAAATAAGTTTATTTCAATTGCTGTGTTTTCAATACTATCGAACGCTAATTAACACGACTTTCTTGACATTCATGTTATTGATTACAACGTTGGCGTACCACTTTTCGCAGCGTTTCTTGAAGATGATACACGACGGGCTATGTGGGTTAATCAGTTTTTGCATAACATCATCGTTACCTCTTTAAATTCTCGTTAAGTTTTCATTGATTTTCTAACTTTCAGAAAAGTAAGTGGTAATCTTCGTGGTTGTTAATCGATAAAAAATCATTACATATTCTTTCAATCTATTTCAATAGATTGAAATTTAGGTAGTAATTTTAGGCAATCCTTAAGCTTTCTATGGATACAGCGTAAGTGTCATTTTGCGATGCTTTTATGTTATGAAATTATGTCAGACTTAATACGTGTTGGATATGAGTATTAACAACTTCGCATTGGATGGAAATATTATATTTTTTAACAGAAACTATGGAAAGTATTATGTTGCTAGGGATTTAGAAATTTTAGGGGGCTTAGGATTTGAAATATTATAATTTTAGAATCTTAGAAATATATTTTTAGGAATTTAGAAATTTTGAAATAATGTACTGTAGAAGTTTAGAAATTTCCTAATATTATGCTTTTGGAGGCTTAGAAATTTTTAATAAATATATTTCTACAAACTTAGAAACTTGAAAACATTATATTTTTAGGAATCCAGATATTTTTTAGCATACTGTTGGAACTGAAAAATTTCGTAATGTTATACTTTCTGGGGGCTTAAAAACTTCGAAAGATTACATTTTTAGACATTCGAAATTCCATAATATTATATTTGCAAAAACCTGAAAATTTCTAAAGTTTGTACAGCTGAATTTAGATTCTAAACTAATCTTGTACAATTAAATAATTACTTATTATCGGATAAAAGAGCACTCAAATCGATAATACTATAACCTGTCTGATCACATGTGTCCATTTCTACTGTGCCAGTTAATGCATTCAAATTTACAGACTTCATAAATTTCCAACTACTTATTATAAAGAAAATACGTAGATATACGTGTTAATGTTCAGAACATGTTGCAAACGTACTAGTCATCGTTTCATCCTGTTGGTTCACCTTCAGCCAACTTTCTCCCGACATGTAAAATCCAAGCGTTCTGTTCGTCGACTAATTACGACGCTCGTTACAAACACACACACAAAACAGTCACTTAATATTAATCCTTTGGATACATTTGATAAGTTAGATTCGTCACACTTTGCATTACGATTCATGTTATATTCGTTGTGATTCAATATTTATAAGAAAGTTGAAATTCGTCAAATTTTAACAAACGTACAGAGAGATACTTTAATTGAACTCAGACCCTGAAACTTTTAATCACATGATAAAAATCGTAAGATATATATGGAAAGGAGTTTGAAAGGAAACAATTAAATTTCTCGACAAAATCTGATTTCTTTTTGAAAGCATTGAATTTGAAGAAAGGAAGACTGTCGTTAAAGGTTCCTTTAATTGTCACTTTAATTTCCAACGAATATTATTTACGATTTTTGCAATATACCCTTCATAATTTCAAGTACTTGATACAAATGCTTCTAATTAGGCGAATAAAAACACCGATTGATTTCTATGGAAACATTCTAAGTGGTAACCAAAGTGTTAAATTGGTACTCAAGGGGTTAACGGGCTGACTGTTCATCCCTCGATGAACCAGCGACGAAATGCATCGAAAAGAAAGGAACAAAAAAAAAAGGGGAAGGGGGGGAGACACACCTGGGTGTACCCAATTGGCTCGATCGTTAGTCGCGATTTTGCAGAAGGAGACATCGCGACGTCACGAAGACAATCGTTCGTGGGCGTAGGCCTTCGCGTCCCACCGACACCTTCGACAATTTTTGGGTCACCGAATCGCTGACTTTCTTTCCTCTTTTCACCCTGGCGACCTCGTGAGTGGTGTACAAGAACATCGCGTACACGTACAGGGTGTCCCAGTTCAGCTTATAAAAATATTTAAAATTGCAAAATTCCACCGTTGAAGCGTTCTTCAATTCAAATCAAGTTCGTTATCTGAAACTGCTCCATGAAATTAAAACTGCCGAAAAATGACGTTTCGGGTGCATCAGTTTGGAGAAAAGAGTGTACATAAGGTTATGACTGTATTTTTAGGCGATTTGATATTACCGAGACATCGAAGGTGCAACGTACGTGGAAGAATTCAAGGCGGCCGACTCGCGTTTGACCGATTTCTCGATTCGAATCGGCGAATCGTAGGAATTCAGGGAGTGTTGATTCTGAATCGATTTTTCGTGGCGTCAGTTTCGATCGGTCATATCGAGTTAAGTCGAACGGGGGATTTAGTTCTGGCACACTTTCGATCCCACCGAAAACCGCACCGAGAACCCTGTCCTTACCGCGCCCAACGAATTAATATCACAAATCGGTCAGCTCGACGAAGCCGAATATTTCTCAAAATCAACACGACTGAAAAGAATGACGAAATTGAACATTTCCTCAGAAACGTACTTTTCTTTGGCTGCGTAAATTTTGAAACACTTGGAAATTTTTCAAAATAAGTCTTACACTTACCACCAATTACTCTGTATGTTTATAAATACTTAATAAATACAAATTATGTGGTAATATTTTTCAATGTTTCGAAATAAAATAATTAAATTTATGGTTTAATCGTAGTAGATTATTTATCGAATCAATCCTTTTTTAAAAGCAGTTGAGATGAATCTAAGCCATTATTATTGACCACACGCATTTACGTCGTTTGGATTTCATGTAATCGGATAACAGTTCAGTCCATGAAATCTCAGTGATTAAAATTTTAATTTGGATGGATTTAATTGGTTCGTTAATTGGACGTCTCAATAGCCGGTAACACGAAGCTACGAAGAAACTGGACAATTTCTAGCCAATAAAAAGCGAACGTTTCGCTCTCCTTTTCAAAAGGCTGTCTATTAGTATCTCCATTATGAACCAGCTAGGATATCACCTGCAACTATAGAACAAATATAAAAACTACTCACTGTTATATTAAGAAACTCAATCTCTAACAATTATTTCAGCTCAAGAAACAGCCTCAAAATATGAGTATGTTAAAATCACTAACGAAAGGATCCTACCAATCCAAAAATTCGGATATTCCCAAGTTTAGTTGGGAACTGAACTAAATTAAAACGTGGATATTTTCCTGTATTTCAGTGATTCTCAAAGTGGGTGTCACAGAAAAATTGGTGACGGATCAATTTTCTTTCTTCAAATATTTTATAAATGTACTATGGTTAGCTTGCAAGTATTAATGGCGAACAGATTACGCTAAAAAAAAACCGCAATAAAGGGGTGCTCAAAAAGTTAGAGAAACACTGTAAAGTTTTCGTTCGTCACATACGAGTCGTTACATTAATATTCAATTTTCATAAAAAAACCTTCCCAAAACAATATATTCAATCATTATAATTCTATAAATATTTCAACTAATTTCACAACAATAAAAATCTTATTTTCAAGTAATTAGCGAGAATCGAGTACGGTCATTTAATTTCAACGAAGCATAGATTTGCAAAAATTAAAAAATTTTCATCACAGATATAAAAGCCCAGATAATAAGTGTACTTAAAAAATAACTGTTGCCATTTTCTCCATAATTTCAACCAATTAGATCTTTTTCAAAATTCTTTTTCCTACTTCATCTAGTCGACTGACACCACCAGCTTCTCTAGAAAAATTCAGGTCGTTCGGTCGAATCTCAAAGAAGATATTCTATTTTGAACGGTGTACGAAAACTTTTGTTACTCGATGTATGAAAAGATATAGGTGGTGGCACGACAAAGTCAAGATCCGTGTGAAAGCCGAACGACGGCTCTTGTGAATGGCCGGTGACGTCAATGCTCGTGGAAAAATTGCGCAATTTCACCGTTCCAGTCGGGACGGGAAATTCGTTCGGTTAGCTTTCTTCCGGAATCGGAACCCCGACGATGGCGAAGGCGGCACGGTGGCCGGTGAATCCGGGGGAAATTAACGGGGACGGGTACACGGAATGCGGGCTAATTAGGATGGGATTTGCCTGGCGATTCGCGAATCTTTGTAATTTCCCCGGAGTACGGAAACGGAAAGACGATATTTCGAAATTTATCGTTCGCCTTCGGTTCGTTATCGTTGACCCTTTCAGGTACCGTTCAATACGAAACTCGTCTTATTTGGTAAATAATACAACGATTAGAAAAATTGTAGCAGAAAATAGAATTTACATACGATACTTTGTTTTTGGCGTAGAGGAAAATATTTTATGCGAAAAATATTGAAACGAATTATTGACAGTATTAGAATGTGTGTTTAGTTTACAAATTGGCACAAATTTATTGGTGCAGTTTGTGTTGGAAGTTGAGAATGAAAATTGAAATTGATCTTTGATCTGTACACTCTGGAAATTATTTTTAGTCCTTACAGATCGAATTTTCTATGTTTATGATGGAAATAGTAAAGCGTCTATTTTGCTGAGATTGTAAAATGCAGTATTTATGATATTAGACTATTTTTGACCATTTATGGTGCGTGTAAGTCACAGTGGTACAAAGTGAAAAATTACTATACCAGAAATTTGATATGTTATTCAAAGCAAGTCTATAGAGGATCGATAATTTTAATTTTACCTTTCAATGCCTACCAAACCAATGTGTACGACGAACGTCGGAATTTTGAAATTTCTGCGGGAAAATTTGAAAGTTACAATTTTGAATAAAAAAGTTTTGAATAAAAAAATTACATTTAATGTAATAAACATACTGCAAAATTAAATTATGCTACAATAATACAGCTAACAGCGGTGAAATGGTTAACATTGTATAATAATTCATTCTAAAATATAACGACAGAAAAATAGAAAAATATAATTGCTTATAATTAATTTTTTAAAATGGCGCACCATTTGAGTACTTTCTTCGTAAACATGTTACACGGCTTTCTTCTACACGGCGCGCATCTGATTTCTAGTAATTAGTATCTTCGTCACTTGCAGCATATTCTGACTCGAAACTTTAATTAGCTAGAAAAAGTTGACGAGTATCTAGAACCTTCTGTCGGCACAGGACGGCGTACGAAAATTACGTAACCAAAAGTGTCCTGTTTCAAAAAGGTTGCCTGCTCGAAGACTTTCGCTGCCGTCCTGGCACTGCTCTACTTCCGGTATTCGAGAGGAGAAAGGGGGAGAGAAACGAATTCAGTGCTTCGGACGCGTGTTCCAAAACTGGAATCTGACATTTGCAAACATGATCGTACGTTAAAATATGCAAATGATTAATTCTAGAATTTTTCATAAATAAAACAAATTTTTCATTGAACTCTTTTTTTGGAGAATATACGGATGCAGTATTTTGTTTCTCAAATATTTTTTATTATAATTGAGTAGTTTTCATCCTTTTCTACCACGTATTGCCTCCTCACCCCTCTAACGATTAGAAATAATTTTACATTTCACACAAAAAGAAAATCTAAGAAGCTTCTATTTCAGAATATTTGTAATTAATACAAGTCGAATAATGTTTTGACTTAATTTTGATCAAAACAATAAATACCGTAAGCGCCTCGTTAAAATCATGAAATTCCTACTTTGGAATCCGATCTGGTCCCAGAATAAACACGAAAATGACACAAAGGAGATGAATATAATTTTCCAAGCATTGTATTTTATGAAAAATTTTCAAAATTCTTTCTGTGTATATCTTGAACGTTGTACCAGCCCGTCCTATCCACGAATTTCCATTGAAATGCAAAAGCGACCCAAAAAGCGTTCAAATGGAGGTCAAGTTAGAAGAACCTTTTCGTGCAAATCGTTTCTTATTCATATAAAAACGAGGAAAGAGGTCGGAGGTATTCTTGTTCCAGTATCTCGCCGATCTCGAGAACTTTCGCTGATATCCGGTCCCGGCACGACTTCCGGCATCCACCGGTTAGTCAAACCGAGACCGTGCGTCAGTAACCGACGAATGTCGTGATTCAACCTCGCTCCGTTTACGTCTCATTGTAGCTCTCTCGGTTGATGATTAAGAAAAAAAGAAAGTCTCTCGTGCCTAACCTAACCCATACCTAACCGACAGACCTTTTACCGATGGATCTCGTTTCGTGAAGATGGTCACGGATCCACATACCGTGTATTTCTGCTTCGTGTTCGCTTTTATCGAATACAAGATTTAGTTTTTATTTTATCATGTGGAATCAAACATCAAAATACTTAACTGATTAATAATAATTAATAAGGATTGTATTTGATGAATTTTGAAAAATTTCTACTCTGAAATTTATATTTTTGCAGTTGCGACACTGTTAACGCGATTAGTGATACGTCTGGGTCTTTTTATGTACAATTTTAGTTTATAATTAACCCTTTGATAATAAAATATTCAAAGTAACTAATTTCTATTTTTGAAATTCCAATTTTTTGGATATTTACGTTTTCATAATGAATATATGTATCTCATCTAGAATCCATTATTTACAATATGCTTTTTCATACCGTATAATTTGTTTTTTTCAAATTATTTTCTTACAGGTCGAAAATGTTATTAATGTTAGTGGTGCTATAGTTATGCTCCGCAGTGTATATGCAAACGATTGTAGATATTTAAATTTTAATTCAAATCGATTTATTTATGGAAGGGTTGAGAAGAAAAAATCACTACGACCATGTCTGAATTCCACCATTGTTTCCATAATTAACCCTCCATGAACCAGGATTAATATAACCAATCCCATATCACTCGAACTCCTATATTTTTAAGAATATCATCCGTAGTTACCGTGAATCATTTTTATTAAAAAGAAAAATGAATGAACAAAAGTAACACATAAAATTCGATGTCTCTGATATTTTTCATAACGTTCTTTTTCATCAAGTTAGCAAAGGGGAAAGTTTGTTGTTTAACCTGACCCTAACCGACAAATCATCCCCGAAATTGTCCATCTAATTACTCGTCTGGGTTCCATATGATTGTTAGCCGATCGTTGCTCACGAATTTTCTCCCTCGTTTCTGGGAAACAGACAGCAAAATTTCGATTCTCTTATCCAACAGGTGAGCACCGAACCGACGATGCTGGCAAAGGTTTTTGGTGAAAGCCGACGACCCCGAGAGGGGAGAGTATATAGGCTGCGTTTCGTTTCTGGTGAGCTCACAACGAACTCAATCGTCGCCGTGTATTGTCCGTTTGCGTTCCTTTCATTTTTTTTTTTTATTCTTTTTATCGATCGATCTTCCCGGCACACGGATTCCCTTTCGTTCATTTATCTCGTCAGCCATTGTGAAGCGACAAGGAACACTTACAGCTAAGACACATCGGTTCATTAGTGCCAAGTGTGTGTGCCAATAGGATTATTATCCCAGCTACCTTGTCGTCCAACGGGAACAAAAAGGTTTGTGACGACGTTTGTGATCAGTGATAACACGTATTTCGCATGGTGGTGCACGTATTCGCAGATGTGACCAGTCGAAAAAGCTTTCCCATTTTTGTTGCAACACGTGTGAACAGGATTTAATCTTGGGAGGAGCCGAGTTGAACGGATAAAAAATGTTTTGTAACGACGATTCGACGAAATTCGTTTAACCCTCGAACGACGGAGCTGGATCGAACGTGACCCAGATCTTGAAAAAAAAATACACCACCGTATCTTGATCGTTGAGCAATAAAATCTGACAATGCAAGGATTTCGTATACTGGAATATTTATATATTGTAATATTTAATATTTAAAGGAATGCTTTGAATTAAATTAAACGGAAATTATATTGGCTCTCACCATGTTCCGTCGTCCAAGGGTTAACGCGTTCGACGCCACGTGCGATCGCAATTATTTAACAAACGCGCCGAGAAATTGAATTGCAAGAAGACGTTTCTTTTTCTTTCGTTTAACGGGAGAGATGTGTCATTGGTGACCCACGTGACACTAAATATATTTAAGAATGAAGTCCAGTTTTCTTTTCTTTCACTTAACTGCTGTGTGTATAGGGTGTCTCACTTAACTTGAAAAGTTAGATTTTTTTATAATTATAACAAACAAAAATAATTTAACTGGTCCTGTTAAACGGATTTTTGGAAAATTTTCAACCGTTTCTTTCTTTTTCTTTGGGAGAGTACTAGGGCTTGTTGTCCTCTATATACGTCACTGCGTGTGAACAATCTTTTCGTGGTACTCCATACCTCTTCACTTTGAAAATTCCATATTTTTGAATCGTTACAAAAATCAAATCATTTACAATTAAGAATCTTGTGTCAAAAGGGGCGCAGCTCAATGTCTTACCATCTTTTTCCTAATTATAACACGAAATATACATAAAGGTGCAGTTCCATTTTTGACAATAATTGTGTAGTTATGTTGTAAAATTGATAAAATTTTGAATCTACACCCATAAAAGCAATAAATTTTCTAAATATTTCCATCTAATTCACCCGATGTTGCACCCCTTTAGCTTCTACGTCCTCAATCATCGATTGTTCGACCTTCCTGCGGGTCGTTCGAGGTTTTGGTACAAAGGTGTAGGTTTTTTGGGGAAGATGTTGGAAACGGATGCGGCGTTCGGTTCGCAACTTCCTTCTTGTCCCCCACTCTGGGACACCTCCGTCGAGAAGGCAAAAGGGTATGTGGGGTAGCGAGTCAGTGTGTCAGCGTTCTCACGTCTCTCTTCGAGGCGTCCTTCCTCCTCCGGGTCTATGTCGAGGAATAAGGCCGCGTGTAGGCAGCAGAGAAAGATCCTCGAACGAACGATCGGGACAGAGACGGACTAACTTGATACACGGTGGATAAAAAAAGGACGGTTTCATTCTGAATTTCACGTGCCTCGTGCTCGATCTAACTAAACGCAAGATGGGTTTCGTGATAAATGGACGATGATTTAGAGGCGTGATCGGGCACAATGGACGATTTCCGAGGGTACATGGAATATCGTTTCATCAGTTTTTAATTAACTTCATCTTAAAATCTATGCGCAGAGTTTATTTTCTTTGGTTTGTAGGACAGAAGAAATTTTCTTCTCTTTTATAATTTATGATTTCTGAATTTTGAAGACAAATTCCTTGATTTGTTTAAATGGAAATTTCTTCGTTTGGTGTTTTCTTTTTTAATTAGCTTGATGCTAAGATCTATTGGTAAATATTTAATTTTCTTCTGTTTGCGAAATAATACAAATTCTTTTCTTCTTTAATTTGCAATTCTTGGGTTCTGGAGAAACATTCGTCAATTTATTTAATCAAGTTCCTTCTTTTTTTAACGTATTCAAAAGTTTTTCTTTCTTAAATTTTAATTTCTTCGTTTTTTAATTTAAAATTGTATTTTAAACAAGAAACTACTTGTAATGAATTTTTAACCTTTTTTTCAGTTTTTCTATCTTTCAATTCACAATTGAAGTTTGCACAGAAAATTCTTTACTTAATTTCGCTCTTATTTCAAAAAAGGTATCAACATCCATTCGCAACAAAAATTAAAATCGCATTTATTCATGGAAAAAGACGTTCTTTTTTTAAATTTTAAATTCGTCTTATAAAATTCTCCATATTTCAACGGATTTGATGTTAAAATCCACTTGGCAGTCAACTTTGATCCTTTTCCTTTGCACAAAAAGGAAAATTCTCTGACAAATTGTTTAAATCAAACCGTCTATTCTTTAACCTGCAATTAGGTTCCTAATTCTAAGCTTATACTTATATTTGAAGATTTAACAAATGTACGCGTTTTGAATAAGAAAATTTCGATTTTTATATTTGTATAACATACATATACAATTGACGAACTTATATTCGATTTTCTGATCTGATTCGAATCCTTCGTTGCACTTTAATTAATAACGAGGCTTTTAACTAATTTCCCAACAATTTCATCGGATCCTTCGTTGGGAAGCAAACGAGTAATGCCGGTACCGCTGCGTAATCATTTCGCAGTTAGTTAGAATGTCGTTGGATAATTTCCCGGAATCAGCAGAAATACCATCGAAAGCATTTTCTCGGGTATCGAGGTTCGTCCCTTTAACAAGCGAGACGAATATTCGTGAAAGTTATCGAAGCAACCGCTCGTGTCCACGCGAGATCAATTTTCTGCGGGCCGAAGTCGCCTTAATTTCTCGCTTTCTGCTTCGTATTGACACGAAACAAAAAGAAAAACCGTGACGAGGAAAGAATGGAAAGAAAATTGTTTCAAACACGATATATCTTCTTCAGATCTTACCCGATTGTTCCATCCTTGCAAGTTTCTAATCAGATCGTACGAAAAAGTTTCTTCGTTCATGAAAGATTTTTCTCCGACTTCTACTTGACCCTTTAACGCCTGAACTCTGCTCACGAAAGAAATTGTATTATCTCTTGCAATTAACCCATTTATTTCTAAAATACAGGCCGAGTCAACTCACCTGTCTAGTTTATTAAGAAATGTTTGAAGAGAAATTTATTTATTTGTGGATATATTTTGGTTTTTGATATTTTTATATTTTTTGGGATATCAAAGTGACCCTGAGTATTAAGAGATAAGCGATTACAGATTATTGTAATTATAACATTCTCATGGATAGAAAGAGGCCCATTTCATGTATCATTGTGGTCATCCATTGTGTATCAAAAATGTTGATGAGAAGTTTATGTAGTCATCTGTACATTAATATTCCACAGGTGCCATTTTGCAATACTTTTGTGTCATGAAATCACCTCAGACTTTCATCGAATCAAATACCACAGTATATGAATTTCACTGTGGCCCACTTTTCGATATAACTGAACCCCATCCATTTTGTGCTGAAAATATTCATAAGACGTTTATCCAGTCATCTTTTTCAATCTTCAAGCTTTAAATTAATGTATCATAAGTACCATTTTGCAATACTTTTATGTCATGAAATCATCTATGAATTTTATTCGATAAAATACCAGTATGTAAATTTCACTATATCCCACTTTTCGATATAACTGAACCCCATCCATTTTGGGCTAAAAATATTCATGAAACGTATATGTAGTCATCTTCGTCGATCTTTAAGGTTTAAATTAATGTACCACAAGTATCATATTATATATTATTTTCCCCAGAATCTACAACGTTGTCGAAACAATTGCGTACGAGGTTACACTTTCCGATTTCCTCCAAAAATGCCACACGTAGCGCGATTAACTTTCCATCGACAAGTGGAACATCGTAACCATTAGCATGCTCGAGCCATCTTTTTTGTTTCTCCGTTCTGTTTTTCTTTTTTTTGTTTCTTTTACCTTCACATTCCTTCCTGCGCGTCACTTTCACAACAGGGGACAGAATTTCGCGCAACAATCATCCCATCACGGTTTGTTCCACGCCACGTCCGCCGGCCATGCTTATGGGGTTTCACCTGGTGTACACCGTATAACGGTACCCTGTTACGTCACGTGCTCACACCTGTCACACCTCAGTGTCCGGACAAAGGGTTGCACCACCGGTCGTTGCATATACTAATACGAAGAGAAGCATAAAAAAAAAGAATATGTGACTCGAGGAGGAAGCCACGTCGGCATATCTGATTTCCGTGACGAGGAAACTGGGACTCTTCTGCCTTCTCGTTTCCTTCAGTGACGTAGGTACTCGAAACGCTTCGCCGCCCAGGGCGAGAACCAGTCCTCGGATCTTGATCATTTTTTCTAGATCTTGTTTCGGTGAGAAACGATGAAATTATTTTCATGGTTTTTGAGAATGCGTCGCACGCGTATTTGAAAAAGTGACACGAATCAAGGAAATAAGATTTATTGGTTGTAACGATGACGAGTGGTATTTCAATGCATGTGGTATATCGTTTGTCATTGCTATTTTTGGAAGAAGTCATTCGATGAAACCTTTACGTAGTCATTTTTGTCAAGCTTCAAGCTTCAAATTGGTATGGTATAGGTGCCATTTTGAGATACTTTTATGTCATGAAATTTTATCAGACTTCATTTGGGATGCAATAATCTTGGGTTTGCTCTAAATAACAATTATCCATTTTATGTTGAGATTAGTAACGAGGAGTTTATATAATAATTTTCATTAGATTCTAAGCTTTAGATCGATATGCCATAAGTGCCATTTCATAATACTTTTATGTCATGAAATCATCTTACTGTTAGATATTTATTCTATAAAATATCAATACTGTAGATTCCACTGTAGCCTACTTCTTGATACAACTGGACGTCTTGTATTAAAAATATCGACGAGCCGTTTATGTAGTCATCTTCGTCAATCTTTAAGCTACAAATCGATGTATCGTAAGTGCCATTTCGTGATACTTTTATGTCATGAAATCGTTTCAGACACTCGGCATTGATATGCAGTAACCTACTAGCTCCGATGACATTCAAAACTATTCCTTCCTACTTCTTTTTTCAACTTATTCGAGTGTATTAAATGAGTGGTTCCGGTCATCAATGACCCTTCACGGCAGTGAACGCGTTAACGGCCGTCGATTCGTAACGATTTCAAGGTGGCTGGCTGTGTCGGGTGCCTTTCGTGAACTCGATTCCATTGGGTGTCATTTTTCTCGGCGTCTACGCGTCGTATTTAGGACGTGAGATATAAAACGACACGTTCACGACACGCACCGCCATTCATCCACCGTTTCTCCGGATAAAAGGTGTGCGAATTACTGCCACGGTAATTGGAGAAAATGTATTCCTCTGTGCGGAAGAAATGCCGATTCATTGTATTCGACCGAGCGATTTCCTCTGCCTTTTTTTTGTTAACCGATTCTCAGATCGTTCGTTTTTTCCCCCTTTTTCTGTTGATTTCAATCGGGACTCGAAACACACGCTATTGGATCATTGTCACAGGAATCGTCGAAAACGGATAAGAAATTTCCTTAAACTTCCTGTGGATGACATAAATTAACATCCGTGGAAATCTTCGCATGCTTCTTTCCTCTCGAGTGTTTCTAATGATTCGGTAGAAATTGAACTGGGACTAGATTAATTTGTTGGGAATGAAAATTCATTTGAAAATGTGTAAAGTTCAAAATAAATAAATATTAAGGGGGGTTGTTTAAGGGTCTTATATGTAACATCGCTGATTTAAAATGAAGTAACACTTTTATTTATTTTTATAATAATTGAGAATAGAACACAAATGTCTGAACATAATTGTGTGATAGTAGAATAAATAATTATTGGAAAGGAGCACAATTAATATCATCTACAAATTAGTACTTCTGACCTAACCCTAGTCACCATTATCACAATTTTTTAATTAAATTATCCAAGAAATTTACAATCAATTAAAAATAAATATAGGTACCATAATGACTATTTAATCATTTCTACTGTTTAAAATTTGTGATTTTTTTTTTAAATTTCCTACTATTTAAAATTTTTAATTATATTTCTCGACTAGTGTTTAAAAATAAATAAATATACGCCGTCGATTTCTTCGCATACAAAATCTGAAACATACCAAAGACAAATGTTTAACAAATATTACGTAATAATTTCATTTCACAAGATATAAAATATTCATCACAGGAATCTTTATAGACCGAAGAATGCTTATTAATTCGCAGTTTGAAGAAAATCTGTGACCAGACAGAAATGGGTTAAGATTTCAATACTTGTTCGCGTATGTAAATTGAACACATATTTCGTGTCAAACGTATGGACCTGTTTCTGATCCGACCACATGACTAGACGAATAAAGATTTGGGTATCCGGAACAAAATTCTAGGATACCATGTGTCCAAGATATTTTTTTTCCTTTTCTTCTCTTTTTTTTTTCTTTTCTGACGAGCCACCAAGTGGCGCCAACTCGAGAAATTAATTTTTGGGGCCGCTTTCTCCTAATAGCCCACCTTTCTACCGGATCCAATTTACGATCTGCATCTGTTATTTCGACGCAAATGTACTCCTTATATCGTCGATTTGCCAGAAGAATGACATAAGTTGAAAAAATTAATTCCTCAGATAAGCAATTTGAATTTCATTTCAATAATTTGTTCGATGTTTTATTGACTTTCAGCGAAAATCTCTTTTTTTTTTTAGCCACGTCTTTCTTTATTGACCCTTCGAAGCCAATATAGTACATAGTTATTATAATCTTTGGTTGCCAAATTATATACAAATGTTCCGTTTATAAATATGCTAATCAATACTAGTTAAGAATTTCACTGAACACACATTATGTTTCACCCTGTTCACCCAAAGAGTTAAAATGTTAATTCACTGGCTTTTTTTCTTCTAGGGGATAAAACAAAATGGAAATAGTGACACTTGTAATATTTAGCAGTAATTAAACAATAAAATAAATAACGTTCTTTTGGATAAAAGGGGTGTAATTTTAGAATTTATTTATATGCCAAAATTGATTATTTTTTAATTGTGTTACTATTCTTGCAAATTCTTGAATTTTCATCAATCTTCTTTTACTATGGAAATTTTTAGAGAAATATTATAGTAAGAAGAAGTATCTATCCAGTAATATATAACATTTAACATAAATAAAATTGTAAAGCAAAGAATAAGAAAGATACTGTGGATTTATATTGTAATTCAAAATATAGGATATTGTTACTCGAAAGTCTGAAATCTCTATTTAAAAGAAACATTTAATACTTCACACTTATTGTTACGATAAAGTTTATAACTACTTTCGAACGAATAATTAAAATTACATCTGTTCACACGGAATCTTTTTAATTCTAATTACTCTTTATCGCAGTACAGAGTTCTTTATTGGGTCATTCTCATGGAAACTCTTATATTTGATTGGCGACACAAATGAAATTAAACTTTTAAACCGTGTAACGAATTACACGATAAAAAGTGAATGTTGTTCGGTATACAAATTAAACGCAAATGTCGACAATTTAAGTACCTACCGGAAAATTATCTATAGATTTTTGGTGGCCATCGGTTGGTTGAAAATCTGTCAATTAAATTCTGATTATTATTATTTCGTCCATAATTTGGTTGAGATAACAAAAATTGAAAATAAGGATTATATTCTTTGATCTTAGGTCTCCTTCAAATTTTGAAATAACAAGGTTTATATATTTATATTTTTTCACAGTTTTTTGAACAATTTTTCATAATTTAATTTCACAGATGGCTTGACAACAGATTTCTCTAAATATCTAACGAAAAATCGAAAGAATTGAAGTTACTTAACGAACCAGTTTGAAAAATGATATCCAAAAGAATAGTCTGTGATTAGAAGAATGAGTACAACGTAAAATAGAATTTGAAATATTGGTTCGTGGCAGAAAAGAAACTTAGAATTCTGTTCAACCCAAGAATTCATAATTTCAATTCAAAATTAAAGAAGAAAATAATCCGATAAATATTCCAATGGAAAAGAAACAATTATTTTGAACAAGAAGAAAAATCCTACGAACATAAGTTTCATTGCAATAAATTTGAAAAAATATAGGCACGTTCTCCAACAAATGTCGATCCTGAGGAAGATAAGCTTCGGTCTGTCTTTTTCAAGCTGTCTAGTCGCGTCAGAAAGAATATCTTTCGAAGAAAAAGAAACAAAAAAAAAAAGACGATGAAATATCGCCCTTTAACGTGGTACCCGTACTTTCATTTTCGCTTCTCGAAATCGCGATGCAAACCTGAATTTGCGTAACACCGCGACCGATAAGAACGCGACTAGAAAAGCTAACCGGCGGTCTGACCCAGATTTCTCACCCGCATGCTGCTAACTCGTCCGACCGGAAGTGGTTTATACCACTGCTTATAACCAGGGATAACGCCGAACGGTAGATAATACGTGAAAGTGCGAGTGAACGTTTCTCCTTCGTTGCAATTTTTTTCTTTTCTTGAAATACAATACTTGGTCACTGATTTAGGATCGTTCGATGTTCCTGGTATTTTTGATTTTCGTGGTAGAATCGAAATGCGCAAGGAAACGTTAATGGTTACGGTTATGTTCGATACGTTGGCTGCCACGGGGGTCATCGGTGGCCGGCATTCAACATTTTTTACAATTAAATAATTGTAAACAAAGGAAACGATGCAATAAACTGCGAATAGCTTTAATATTAAGCTGAAAATGCTGGCTATCGAATTGACTGGTTCAATTTGAAAATTGATTGATTGTATCCTTAATAATTAAGGTTTCAGCGTGTCTGATTACATACGTCCGTTTCCACTGTGGCAGTCAACGTGTTAACCATTTCGGTTTTCAAAAGATTATTTCTTGATATATGACACCTCTTTGGTTGACAATTTGTGTACCCAGTTCCGATCGAAATATCGTTATATTATCCCTAGTATTTATTGGGTCAAATTGATCCAGGTTCCGCCGTTAAAGTTAATAAAGAAAGCAATACCATCATTTTCCTCGCGTAGAACGCCCTGTCGTTTTTCTATAATAATATTTCATCGAAATTTCCGGATACACGTAACAAATCAAATGAGATTACTTCATTCAAACCTTACAAAGCTTTCAATATTTCCACTTATTTCAATTTAAGAATTGAAAGCGAGACTGACCGAAGTGGCTTCGTCATTACAAATTTGTAATTTAGTTACGTTAATTATTAAAATCGAAGCCAAGATCATTCCTTCTAAAACAAACATACTCTTCCAAAAAACGATCGAGTCCTCGAGAAACAGATAACGCGGCGCTCGAAGCGTCAATTACCAAATTCAAAGGGACAGAAACGGTCCATCAGGGGCTCCCTCGAAAAAAAGAAAGTCTCCCCACCGGAACGAGCGCCAAAATATAAACTCGTCTTGTTTTAATGAGTCTCGCGCCTCGGTCCGACAGTCTTTCACCTGTGTCCGGGCATCGGTCTTCCCGTGGATGAAGAGAGAAGGAAGCGAGGGATAAAAACAAAAAGAAAAAGAGAAGAAGCAATGGAAACGGTGGCAGAGAACGGGCAGCGATCTGACGAAGAGAATGTTGAGTCTCGGAGGAAGGGAGACACGGGTAGGCCCGTTTCAGACTTTGCTTTTACGTACAAGGCGGAAAGAGTTGAAAGGTGGTGGGAGGGGGGGTAAAAGAAGGATGGGAAGGGAGGGGTGAGTGTACAGCACGGACGATCGAGATCGTCAGTAGGTCACTGGGACGTGGCTCGTGGCCGAGACGTGGTTGGCCTGCACCTACAGTCAGTCCCCGTCGGCCAAGGTAGCCACCGTTTGGGCCCGTCGAGGAGAGTTTCGCGACAGACAAGAGACGGAAAAAAAAAAGACGGTTCTTTTTTTCCACCGGAAAAGAAGGAAACGCGCTGTCGGGCCCGATGACGGACTATTGACGGACACGCGAGTTCCCGGGTTCTTCGTTGTTTTTCTTTTTGGTTTTGTTTGTTTTTCATCTTTGTGTGCTCGAAGGGGGGTGAAGGAAAATAAGGGACGTAGGGGGATCCTCGAAACGATAAGTGTGTACACCCCTGGTAGTCGTGAACAAGGACTCGAGAGAAAGGTGCATCTTTTATTTTTCCATTTTTTTTCTTTATTTCTTTATTTCTGTTTTGAGGAGTTGAACTATCAGAAGGATTCTTCTGATGGAATGTGAAAATGTTATGCTTTTCTGTTTATTGGGTGACCTGGATAGGTGCGAATGTGAAGGATGAATATAGGAAGGGTTAAGGGACTGTACAAATGCTGTTTGAAGAATTGAAAATATCGTGTGTTGGAAAGAAGAAAATTATTGAAGCTTCAATTTTCTTGCCCGGGGAGGGGGACTATGAATTAACATAAAGCGTGCAAATGAGGATCAGAAATAATTTTCGTATCAAATAATCTGTGAAACGTAGGAGTTGAACTTAATATCCCCTCCGGTCCAAATTATAAAACGATTCTATTTTTGTAAAAGTTCGTGAAACTACATTTTCTGGACTTCTAATCTTTGATGCAATTGAAAGAAACTGAGTGGGGCATGTTCCTTTTTATTACTAAAGGGTTAACGTACGAAGGCAATTTCCGGAGCGCAGGTCGCCAACCATTTCGTTAAAAAGAAAAGCTCTACGGTTGGTTTAATTAAAATAAAGGTTAATTTATTTCAATTCCGTTGAAAAAGAAGTTGTAACCTTACAGCGAGAATAGAAGTTCTACCTGCAGGTTTGAATGTATATTTAGAATAATCAACACAGAAAGTTAAACGTTTTGAATTAAAAGATGGTTCGTCTTACACAGAACCACCTTCTGAACATATATCAAAATTTCTAAATTTCTAAATATTAATACGCTTTATTTCACAACCAAAGAAAATTTTGACATAACCCTAATACTCATCTGATTAGGCAAAAAAAAAAAAATACAATAAATTTCGTTACAATTATTTTTCGATAGCGAATTATTTCGCGTAGTCGCTTTTGTTAACTCACCCTGTATACAAAGTGGCCCAGTAAAACTTACCATCTGAATATCTCCGTTATTTTTGGAGATACAGGAAAACGTTGTAAACAAAAATTATTCAGACTAAAGAGTACAATAAAAAAGTATTAACCTATTCGTGTCGAAAAATTAATAGTTTAGAAGATATTTTCAAAAAACTCTTTAGGTCTTCTGTCGTAGAGGTGATCTAGAAATCTTCGATGTTCTTCCATTTATAAAAAAAAAATCATTACTACCATATTATAGTGCTCTTTATACCGAACCATTTTTGTTCACAAAGTTTCTTCATATTCCCAAAAGCGAGTTTTCTTATCGGATCACTATGTATCTCGAAATTTCTCGCAGATCGTGAAAATGTCAACGATTGCAATGTTTCTGATTTCGTCGCACGACAAAGGTGCATCCCCCCCTTCCAACTTTTCCCCGTTTCCTGATCTCGCAGATTTAATACCGTTTTTCATCCCCCTTTGATGTCCGTTTTCCGTCCCAAGTGTACAAGTTTCAACCGGTGTTCCACGCGTTCGAACTCTTTTGTCTCTTGTGCTGGCCACGGAATTTAATTCTTCGTTTCTCCCCCACCTTTTCCTTGAAACTTCATCTTCCGGCCAATTCCAACAAAAATGAAGCTCTCTGCGAGGGACTTTGAATCTCGTTGGAATTGAATTTCCCGGAAACGGAGGGCTTGAACTTTTTCTTTGAACGGGCGGCTTTTAATTAAGAAGTGCGACTACCCACGGTACAGTTTAGATGTTTATTGCTTTACACGGCCCGTAAGAAATTCAGACAATTAACGGATCCGATTTTTATTAGAATTATTCCGAATGACGTTAATCGAAAAGTAGAATAAATCTTCGTGTTCGCATGTAAGATAAATTGTAAAGCATTTCTTGGACGAAGCGTTTGATCGATACGGGGTTAATTGATTCTAATACGTGTTTGAGGATGGAACATATTGATGGACAGAATCCTTTTCTTTTTTTATTTATAGCAGAGAGGACGCTCGCATGATGGAGAGGACGCGGCGGAGTATACGGAAGACAGCTTTAATCTTGTTGCTGCCTTTGCTATTAGCCGTGAGTAAAATATTCAATTAACATCTTAACGAGCCATGGCGCCACGAGAAAGTTATTAATTCTCGAACGATCGGGGTGTATGCAAATATTCGAATTTTCATTGCGATTATACACACTTTCTAACTTCATCCTAACCCTAATCACAACCATCTTAATCAGTATCTAAGAATTAACCTTCGTGGTCAATTTTTCGATTCGAAGGCACCAAATTTCTAATTATTGTGATTTAAATAAACGAAATTTAGAGTGAATAATAAAAAAATGAAACGATGTCAAAAATAATACCTCGATGACAAAATAAATGATTTTTATGATAAATGCTGTAATAGAAATTGAGTATACCAGTGAAAATATTATAATTATAAGAGGTGTGAATTGTAT
The DNA here is from genome assembly GCA_943735885.1 of Stelis phaeoptera. Taxonomy (NCBI): domain Eukaryota; kingdom Metazoa; phylum Arthropoda; class Insecta; order Hymenoptera; family Megachilidae; genus Stelis; species Stelis phaeoptera. The sequence goes on along the minus strand of OX030934.1, from coordinate 5,881,889 downwards.
AATAGAACGTCTACTCTCACTTTTAAATGACCGTCTAATTACCTTATCGAGTGTACTCAATGGAGGCGAATGCATCCTATTGTATCGTTGATTCTAAGCTCGGACATAATCAACTGTTCCGTCTGAATAAGTAGATGTTACAGTCGAATAAATAATAATCGATTCGTGTTATCATTCTGTAAGCTCCAATTTACCGTCGAACGAACGGTTGATCGCCACTCACTTTAGCGAGTGTTCTGGTCACATCAAGTGACAGACGGCTCGTACGGTCACCGTTATTCCGTACTGCGTGAAACAGGTGAATCTATTTACCCAGTGTTCCACGTACAGTAGCGGAGAAAAAAGTTACCACTTTTCAGATTTTTTTTTTTAATTTGTTTCAATCATTTTTTAACGTTAATTTATGCGACTTTGATGTTGGAACTAGCGACGTTTAGTGTGCACCCACCCTTAAATTAGAAATGAAATGATTTTGTGTAGAAGCATCTAAAGATAATTGGAAATTTTATAATTTTATAATTTTTAATTTTTCAATTACGAATTTTTGGAATTTTTATATGTTGTAACTTTGAAATATTGAAATTCTGCAGTTTTTATGCTTTACCACACTTTTTCATTACCTCTCAAAAGTAGTACCCCTTTTGTTAACTTTAGAAATAATTCTCGTTGAATGTTACATAAAATTCTTGTTCTTCGTTAGCCAAATAAATTCAATTTTGACTGTGTTTTACACAGAAACGAATTTCGAAATTAACAGTATAATTTATTAATTTAACAGCATATTTCACTACTATTATCACATACTTCATTTGTAGATTTGTTAGGATCGGAATACGAGTCAGCAAAAATTTCTTTCGAGGATGAGATAACCCACGAAAACCAACAAAAACTTTTCAATTTCTTAATAGAGGGCTTAAAACCTACCATTCTGATCCTCCTACCCCTTGGTCAAACACTAACTGCCGACGTTACACTCAATCCATCATAGACAAACAGATATTTTTCTGCAAAAATCTGCAAAAATCCTAAGATACTTATCAAAATATCTATTACATTACTCAGTGATCTGTTCCATCGAAAGTTTGAAACTTTCAACGCTAAAAACAAAACTTTGAAAACGTTGGTGGTTAAAATCCCTGAACGTCAGGCATCTTGACCAATAAAAATATCGAACCACGAGATTCTATCGTAAAGCTTTCGGTCAAACGATTTCAAGTCCGTTCGACCAAAAGTTGCCCAATGTAAACGCCACTTAAGGCGCCCAAATCTTCGGTCCACAGTCCGCATCGTTGAAATTTTTGAACATCAAAAGGTTCGATCTTCCCGTTAAGTATTTTCATAACCGTTAAAAAATTCAGAGTGTCCTTTCGTCGGATAGAGGGGAGGGGAGGGGGGGCAAAGAGCGAACGTGTGTTTCATTGATGCCTAAACGCTGGTTGGTTGGACCGCTATTCGTTGGGGCACACGTGTTGTGCTGGCCGAGAAACAACACGTCGTTAAATGCTTCAGAGGAATCAATGTAGCCAAGGGGCCTTCCTTGTGCTACATATTGTCGTCCGATGTGTGATCGTTTCGAAGTAAAAGCCTCAATGAAACGGTCACCACCCTGAACAGGCTAGAACGAACAGCCTTTCTTCGTGCTGTGCATTCGACGACCGTAGTCATTCAGTTATAATCATTTCTGTTGTTCGTGGGATGTTTTGTATCGTGGAAGGTTGTACGTTTTTGGGTGGTGAAATATTTCAGGCTCATTGTGCAAGCAGAAATGGATATCTGTTGTGAAACACGTTAATTAGGTTAGATCGTTGAATCTGTTAAACGGTTGACTGTGGGGAAAGTAGGAATTCTGCCATGTTTTCATGACATAAAAGAATCACAGAATGGTACTTGTGATACATCGGATTGAAGCTTGTAGCTTCCTGAAAATTACTGTATAAATGCACCGTGGATCGTTAGTTGCATCAAACTGTTGTGTATTAAATGATCATTTGGGGAATATAGAAATTCTGGAATAATTTCATGACATAAAAGTATTGTAAAATAAAATTTATACCATATCACCTTAAAGCTTAGGATTTCAAGGTAATTACTGCGAAAGGCCATCATTAAGATTCGTGATGCAAAATGGCTGATCGCCAGCTGTAGTAAGGAATGATAGATTTCGAAATGTAAACAGTTTCATTCAATTTCATGACAGAGAATTATCTCAAAATACCACTTATGGCACATTAAATTTTAGCTTAACGTTTGACAAAAATGACTGCTTAAAGCTTTCGTTAATATTCTTAACACAAAATGGCTGGTTCTTTAATAAAACAAACAATGGGTCGATCAACTCACAGCTTCGTATCCTTCACTAGAGAATACATAATTTTCAAATATTTATATCTCAAAATACGTACTTTAATTTATAACATAAAGTACTAGCGTACTGTACGTTTTAATATCCGAAATTACGACTTTCTTTAATTAATTACAACAGAACCATTAATAAAAATTAAAGGAAATGTTTCAGATAAATCTTATTCCTTTCAATAATGGCAACAAATATTTGTATACCATTATTTCTGCTTAAACGTCGAAAACATGTTAATCATACTCCGCTCGTGTACGTCCATCGTTGAAAATGTTTCATCGATATTTGTATCGAAAATGTTCAGCATTTAAAGAGCAAACGTTACAAATCAGTCTGTATACAAATTATATCAAACGCGAAACGAGTCCGACAACGAGAGATCGCGAATTCCATAAAACGTTTGTCAAAAAATACCTTCACCGTCGAAAACGTATCGCGCAGGTCTGAAAGAGCGATAAAAACAAAAGAGAAATTTCATTAATCAGAGTTTAAACGCACACTCGAAAAAGCGGTTCGGCGCGAGTTCCACGGCCAAGTTAATTGCGTTTATTCCGGCTTTTGTTGTTACGAGAATATCGGAAAACTCATTGGCTCGCAATGCGTACAATTACCATTTACAAACTGCGATACATTTACTCTCGCATGGTGTAAACGTGATCCACCAACCGCATATTTTCTTTCGTTCCACTGGTTCATTATTTTATTTATTTCTACCAGACGAGCTGTGCTGTCCGCGGAAATAAATATTAACGACACGTTTAAAAATAAATGGAAAGGATCGTGCGTAACGTATCAATATTGGAATTTGGCGTGAGCGATGAATCGAACGATAAAATTAACAAATTAAACAATAAAATGCAATGGAGAACGAAATAAGCAGGGTACTGAAAGCAGGTTAATAATTTTAGGTTTGATGTATTTGAATTATAATTGTGATAAGTCGATTATTTGGATATTTGAGCACCGCGGATTTGAAATTTGAATAATTTGGATTTGAAATAATGCTAAATATCTGAATTTTCATTGCAACCCTAATTATAAATAATTAATCAAACAGTAACTTAATACTATCTAAATATTGACCTAATGCTACTCTAACTCTAATCTGACCGTAACCTAACCTTAAGGGTCCTAATTATTGTTTGACCTACTTAACCTAACGTTAATTTAATACCATCGTAACATTAACGTAACGCTACTCTGATCGATAATCTGACCCTAATCTTCCCCTAAGGATCCTAATTGATATTTAAAAATTAACCCTTTCGAGGCTAATTTTCCAAATTTTGTCACTTGCGATAGTAATTACAAAATCTGTTTAATATAATTTAAGGAACATTAAAAGTTGATTAGAATTTTATTTTTTAAAAAGAATCAAGAATCAAGTTCGAGCTCATCATAATATTTAACTTCTCGATGGCTCACTTCTTACGTACTGTACAATAATTCCAATTTAAAAATTAAATAATTCATAATAGCACACAACTCTTTGAATTGTTTTATCTCTCCAATATATTAACTTGACAAACAGAGAAGAAACTTTTGTGTTTAACAAATACAAGTCATTTATTTTCGTTCGAAGTACACACTGTATTTTCTTTTCTCTGCACTTTTATCATTTTAACAGTAGGTAGTTCTAGTATACCACTGTTGTTAAAATAACAAATATCAAAGTTTGCGATTAATCATTTGCCAAGTTTCACACTCAATGATCCAATAACAAAGCACCTAAAATTCCAAGTTCCCTTAACACGTTGAATACCTCGGAAATTTTTCACAATTAAATAATTAATGAAGCAAACGATAAAACAAACCACGGATAGCGTCAATATTAAGCCAATAACGCTGGCTATTGAATTGAAAGGTCAAATTTGAAGATTAATCGACCGCATCCTTAATAATTAGAATTTTATCGTGTCTGACTATATACGTCCGTTTTCACTGTGCCATTCAACGTGTTAATTACATAACACGTGTTCTTGATACAAAGAATACCTACGCTAATCTTAGGAAGGATCGAAAGAGTTTGACTTGCAAAGGGCAATCGACAGTTTGCCAACAGCCGTTTCTGAAAAACAAAGTAATCCTTAAACGGGGAGGATCGTTTCGCGTGAAAAGTCTGACAAGATCAGCGACGAAAGAGGAGGAGACGGGTCAAAACGGGACGGTCGGAGAACAGGGCGAGACGTTTTCTCAAGAAAGAAAGCTACCGATGGAAAAGAAGTCGATTCCAGAGTTGGAACTCGACTAGAGTCTGACCCGCTATATATCCGTCTGTTCTCCTGATGATAGAGAAACGGCAGTGGGGAATAAGAGCGATCAAGAAACATGGTAAAGAACGAGAAAGGAAGAAAGATGATCGTTTAGAGAGTACAGTCGAAAGAGGACATCGTGTCGGTCGCGATGACCCACTATCTTCGGTTCGTTTGCTCGGCTATAGTTAATGCATTGTCAACTGGCTTTGCGTTGCATAAAAAATAATACAGTGAACCCTGCTGTAACACGGATTTAATCGAAGTCCTTTTTTACATTATCATCGCCGTGATAATTAATTTAATTTGTCAATAGATAAAACAGTTTCTGATGGAAGATTTTGATTGGAATTAATTTTTGGTAATAATTGAGAAACACGTCCGAGTGACTCTATAACACGAATTCATGACATAAAAGTATTGCAGAATAACACTTATGTTAGATGAATTTGAAGCTCGATATTTAAAGGAAATAACTGTATAAGCCCTCGATTGAGATTCCTTAGAAAACGAAACTTATCTTCCTTGTAATAAGGAGGTCCTCTGAACCACTTGTAGTTGACGAAATTTTGTTTGATCAAAAAGTATCGTTGTATGGAATGTGTTGAATCGAACATTGTTATTAAATATATAACATTTCTGGGTGGTGTGCGAATATTTATTTTCATTTTTAACTCTTTCGATTTTGAGATATGTAAAGGCAAGACAATTTTTAAAATACATGCAAACCACAAACTTCCATATTATTTAGAATAAATAGTAGCAATATGAGTCATAAAGAAGTTGGTGATATAAACAAAAATATTTGAATATTATTTATAGGAAATAATAATAATAATCTTAATTAGCTACTTAAAAAGAATTTTCTTACATACATACTTGAAAACTTGTAAAAATTTGTATAAATCAAAAACGAAAAAACCTGTGTAATAGAAAGATTATGGAATAAATTTTATGAAAATAATACGTTATATTCGTTAGAAACACAAGTGCTAATTTTAAAGTGTTAATAAATCTTTCAATGTTTCATGAAAGATTATTAATGTTTGAATTGAACGTAATAGTTCTCATGTTTTTTTATTTTGTATAATATAACAATCTAATCTATTTCATTAAAAATTTATCTAATGCAAAATAATAAGTTCTCATTGTAATATTTGTCGAAAATATACGCCAGCAATTAATTAGAGTAAAAACAACCCCCGTTGCTATTCCAGATATTGTTTCGGCTATTTCTTGATTAAAATGGTCGAACAAACATCAACACAAACGCCGGCTACTTTGAACCATGCAAGACAGTATGTATCTATTTTGCCCTGATGAGATTTCAGATTTCCTCTCTGCAAAACAACCGAGTTAATTATTTTCCTGGAGGGCATGCTCCTCGCAAATTTGCTCCTGTTTCCTACTTTCGTTCGGGAAGAAATTATTTTCCACAGTCCAGAAGTTTCCTCTCGTGGTTGGCCAGAGAAGAGCTCGAATTAAAACAGTTATTGATTACTTTTTCTTGAGAACAGTCTGAAAATGATCGGAATCTTCTAAATAAGAAAATTCCTTTCAGTGGTTGCTTGATTGATATGTATTTGTTAATAACTGTGATAATTCTTTTTATTCATTCGCCTCGGTGGGGAATGTTATACTATTTTAAATAGAAATTGTCTTCAAGGTTGATTTTGGATACGTTATGGAAATAATTTGTCAATTATCGTTTTTTTTTTCTTTTTGTAGAAGATAAAGTCTGGCAATTGTCTGTTTACCAGGACCGTGAAGCTAACCTGTTCCATTAATATATCGTAGAAGCTGGTTTCTGGAAATTAGTGGTCGCGGTTCGCCAAACTGGCATTCATCTTAGCTTCTAACGCGTTTAATTGCATTCCGTGTCAGCAAGTCGTGGCAAAGAGACGAGATAAAATAGAAACTTTGTGCACGCGCGAAAAATTTCACCAATTCTGCGTTCCTCTGTCGCTCAAGATTTCGTTAACTATTCTTCGAGCAAAGATTGTTAACCATTATGGAATCATTACTATAACATTACAATTCTCTGTAATATTACCCTGATAGCATCGACTTACCATTTCATAATTAATGTTAAGTTTGGCGCGAACAGTCTTAACATTTCACTTCTGTAAAATCAATATTAACTTCGTCGCATACTAATTTAATATTCCACCTTCAGCATTTCACCTCCCCAATTAGTATCAGGCTTGGCGGCTACTAACCGTAAAATTAATTAAAATTAATCAATCTGTCGGATGTTAACTTAATATACCATCTGCGTAGTGTTACATTTGCCACGCGTTAAATTATGATTTTAATATCAGATTTGACATTGTACTTCCGTAATAAATATTAAGTTTGATCTATTAACTCAACACTGGGTTAAAATATCAATTCGGAATAATAAACTCTGACATTTTTCTAACGTGTCACGGTGTAAAAATGTTGATATTAATCCTTAACCGCTGTGATGGTTTCTTAAGTGTCTCAGCAGTCTTTAATCAAAACAAACCTTATAATTTTCCAATCAAATGCGTGGGTGGGAATTTTTATGTAGAAATTGGAAAGGAAAGATATTTCTTCAAAATACAGAATAATAACGGGAACTCCAAAGAGATACAAAAATAGAGAAATTCGGGTTAAATGTTGTCAGAACAAAGTGTGGAAGTAGCAAAGGACGGGGCATTCGTTTCGCATAGCAGTACCTGCGAGCAGTGATCTTCTTTAATTAGAATCCCACCCTGCTGCTTTTCTTCAATAAAAGAGAGCACAATGATTCTCAGCCTGATTCTCACGGTTAGGGCTACGCGACTTCCTTCTAATCGTCTCGTCTCCTCTCTTCCTGTAACCACGGTTCTAATTGACATTCTTATTCCTATCTTATCAAACGCACGTGACGAGATACAGCTTTCAGTCTGTGATCGTTTAAAAATTATTTTTACAGGTATTTTTTTAGAAAATTTTCAATTTTATTTAGAGGCTTTAATTTTCAAACACATTTAATGATTAATCTATTCATTTCCAAAGATGCAAAATATGTTGTTTATAGTGTACTTACTGTTTTCTATTTCAAGCTGAATAAGAATACGAGCAGTAATGGATTAATTTTCAAATTTATATTCATAATTTTTTACCTTTCCCCTTTTTTACGTTGAACTTGGTGTGATTTTTTCTTTAAATCTCTTCCCATTCGTGTGACTTTGAAGTAACATATGAAATTTTGATTACACATTCAAACTTTTTATCGCGAATCGTTATGACTTACACGTAACGAACAAATTAAAGCGTAACGAAGCAAATATTATCAAATCTTATTAAAACTAAAAGATATAAGTATCTCAGAAAATATTTTACTCCAGCGATGTTTTATCCTATAATTTAGAAAATAGAGATTTTAGAATAAAATTATATTATTCTATTTCCAAACGTCTAACCGACAACAAGCGATGGTGTCAAACGTGTCAATTAAAATTTCTAAAACGTGAACAACTTTTTCAATTATTATTATCACTCGTGGGACTTTAAAAATGAATCTTTTCTTTAAGATTCGATAAAGTGTAAAATATGGTTATTGAAATCGTCGAACAAACTAAATTTTCTCTTTTTAATCCGATCCGTCGGCCACGAGCCGGCAATAGGCGGGTTTTTCGAAATGTAAGTGACATGTAGGTACCGTCGTTCGAACTGACTGACCCGGCCTACTTTTTCACCACCATATACAGAGAAAGAGACTATCGGTATTACGACGTCGCGGTTTCTCTTCGTAAAAGTCAGCTATATTCTTTTCGATACACCGTCTGTCGAAAGCACGTGGACCCGCAGAATCGTGTAGCTTTCTAAACGGGTGAAACTCGGCCACTTCGATTCGATTTCGTACCTATTATTCTTTTTCTCTTTTCGACAAACCATTCTTTTCCATTTGTCTCTCGTAGCCCCTATTTTCTGTCGTTTCTATCGGGAACACGGGATGATAAACTTATTCTATCGTTGGATCGTATCAGAATCTCAGTGTCTATGATACTTGTTTCTTATGGTAGCACGAACGTTGTATAAAATATTTAGTGTACGCAAAAATTTCGGTCCTTTCTCAGTATTCCGATGTAATTACCTTAAATTTAAAATTCTGATCATTCTGAATTATAAATGGGCCCTTTTTTGGTATCTTGATTATTGGTCCAGCTTCAAATTTTTCGAGTATCATAAAGTCTTTTCTATCGATTTTATCTAGTATCTATGATATATGGATAGGAATCATAAGGTAATATTATGTGAAAAGTTCACAGGACAGTTATTACAAATATTGCAATTACACTCGAATTTTAAATATTTTATAGTGTAGATATTTTTGGGTACAATTAGAAGTTTACAACCGTCATACTAATAGTTATAACTGTCACGTTGAAGATGCTGAAAACTTCATCAACTAAAACACTTAAGTTTATCAAATTTACTTATTATTTCTACAATTTCTCGTTAATTAAATTATTCAGAATTTGGGGTACCTAACACGATTATTTCTAATTAAATACTTGAAAGAATACTAATAACTTAGGAGACAAATCTCTAATGAACCGTTAAAAAATCGAAAGACACTGTTAACGTGTGTCACGTTGGACGTCGCAAAATGGTCCGTTCTAATTAAAGCCAGAACGCTGGTTGAATCGATTATTCGGCCAATTAACAAGCACGTTTTGTCCTTGGTGTACAGCGAAAGTATGTTGTCCGATACGAATGACGGGCTTCCAGCTAGATGACAATGGAAAAGTGAAATCAGTCTCGACCTTTCTATGGCTACCATGCTTCCTTCGGTGACCATGCTTCCTTCTCGTTTGGCTTCTTCCATTAACTTAAATCCGAGAAATATTCCCAAATTTCATTATATTCGAGATAATTTCATCAAAATCTAAAAGGGTCGACTGATAACCTTTCTTATGAAGTCCTTAGTGCTTGTGTCGTATATATACGTCGTGATCTGAGCCCATATCCTGGGTATATTCGCAATTTGAAAATTTTTGTGAAAATTTCTTGCAAAGTGTATATGGTCAATTTTTGAGAAATTAAAAATATACTATACTACACTATATTTACATTAAATATAAATATACCAGAAATTAGAAACGTGCTATAACCAAGAATACTTATTCTTAATATTATCATACGATGACCTGATATCACGAAATAATCTGTAATTTTCGTAAAAAGAAAACGGTGTTGATTCAACAAGCGGGACAGGACGACATGAAATTCACGATAAAGATCGTTCGTTGAATAATTTTCAAAATTTCCGGAAATAGTGTACGTAAGTCCGTCACGGTTCGGTTTCATCCAGAAATGAAGGTTGTTACGCGATTTCGTTTCACGCACCGACCGGTTCCGCGATACTTTTCTATCCAGAAAATCCTTAGAGCAGATCTGGTACAGGTGCAAGTGGAACAAGAAAGCGGACAGGTATGGGTACCGTCGACCTGACTATCGGTCAACAGCGAACTACTCGTTTCCTGTTCATCAATCGACTCCTATCGTTCTTTTACAATTTTCTTTCCTCATTTATTTTTCAAGAACTTCAAGTGTAACTCCGAGATTTTAATCAGATTTTCCAGGATGATGTATAAATTTAAAGGCAGACGATCGATATAATTGATGAAGTATTGGACGTTAAGGTTTTACTAGATTCTAAATCTGTACCGATTAAATTGAAGAGAAATTGTAAAGTAAGATCAATTTTCAATATGAAAGTAAAATATCACTCGTCACAGACGAATGCAACCAGTCTTATGTTTGAAACTCATACGAATAAAGATATCCTTGTACAATAAATATAACAAAGTATATATTTATTATTATTATAATCTGTATAATAGGAAACAATGGTAAGCACATTTTATATAACAATCGGAGTTAGGACTGTTTACCTCTAGGGTACAGAAATATATATAAATAATTAATAAGAATATCTCAGATTTCAACGCCGAGTACATTTAGTTATAAACATTTAGCCAAATACTGGTAATAACTAGTAAAACTTAAATATCTCCTAAATATGTACATAAGAAAAGCATATCCGAACATTATAAAGTGAAAAATCTTTCAAGTCCATTTTCCCGTTTATTCCATCCATAGCCTCTGTTATTTCGACTATTCGGTCCAAAATGAAATTAACAGTTTAATTCATCAATAAAATTCAGATTAACACGTTGACTGCCACAGTGAAAACGGACGTACGTAGTCAGACACGATAAAATCCTAATTATTAAGAATAGAATTAATTAATTTTCAAATTTAACCTTTCAATTCGATAGCTAGCATTATTAGCTTAATGTTAACGCTATCCACGGTTCATTCCATAGTTCTTTTTGTCAATTATTCGATTGGATAAAATTTCGGGTGCCGGTCACCGGTGACCCCCGTGGCAGTCAACGCGTTAAATTCCATTAACTCCCGTTAACGATGGGATCGTGGATCACATATCGTTTGACGTTACACCGTACGATTCACGGTTCTATGGTGTACGATAGTGCATCGCAACGAGGCGAAGGGCACAACGTGCAGTTGGAAAAAAAGACGCTTCGATTTCGTAACTCTTTTGTAACAGGAACTCCTGTAATTTGAAGAACCAGACTACGCTTGTACAGTTACTTTCGACCGTGTCTATGCGTGATTCTTTTTTCCCCACCTGAACAAACGTAACGTTCTCGTGTACAAAAGAAGTTCATACATCACGGGTTATTGGATCAAACGTCCTTTAATCGCGTTTAATAGCTTCGGTTGGATTTGCAAAACACGAGGCAACGATTAAGTAAAAGACAGTTGAGAACCAAGATTTCTACAAATTTGGTATAATGAACATATCGAATACAGAACATTGAAAACCTAAGATACAGCATAAACTCTTGATCGCTACTAACTCGTTCATAATTAGCTGAAACGATGAATATTAACCATAGCACAATTAGGAAGTAATTGGCAACAAGCGTTACACCTTTCGGTCCCTGGTTATTATTTGATTAGTAAGTGGCGGTGTTTATTCGTTTCATTTTCAAGACGCGAATCAGTTTTTGGCACCCAGGTCGAGACAGGCGAACGAGTTAACCGTACACGAAGCCTCGAGTTAGAAGGATTGAAGCATCCCTTTGTCTTCGGTCCACCGCAAATCGTTCGAAACGGGGCGGGGGTACGAAACAATCGGGGGCGGATTGATGATGCTCAAGGTCGAATCGTTTCGACGATCCACAACACAATTCCACGGAATCTCGAGCACCGTAACCCGCATTCGATTGGCATTCCGTGAAAGGCTGAAACGGCCGGCCGACGTTCGTGGAATTTCTAATGCAACTCCGTACCTTGCCGAACGCAACCAGAAGGTGTGCGCTCGTCGAGCTCATTGTCATTCATTGTAATTCCAGGAAGAGCGGCGCTTCGACGCCGGTTTTCTAGACGTCGTAAAAATAAAGCACCGTAGGAAGTGAAACAGCGGGAGGGGACAAGGAATAAACGGCGAGGACAAAGTGGTTCCTCATTTTCCGTCCCTTGAGTCGGGTTGTATCTTTCGTTCGGTTAATCCGCCGTTACGAATTACAAGAATATTACAAAACGCAGCCGGTTGGATTGCCTCTGCGTGTACGTGCAGGGCCTTGAAAAGGGCACACGTCCGTCAGCAAACGCGGTTCTTATTTCCCTTGTTCCTCCACGATTTCGACATGCTTCCCCGGCTTGCTCGATAACCTTCAGATTGAATTATTTATTTTATCGCGTTGCGAGCGATGGTGACTCGTATTATGTTTTCAAAACGCAATTTTATTCACTAGGATGCGTCAAGATCTCAAGATTACGTGGTGAAATATGTGAATGAAATTCGAGAGCGATGATAAGAGTTTTTGAAACGACCGCAGGCGCAAATAACAGTAAAAGGGTTAAATAATAATTTACGCCTTTGATTGTAACTCGATTAACTAACTTCTCTATAAACATCGTCCTATGTTCTTAGGAAGATTTGTTAAAACAAATAACAATTCTATTCTGTAAGCTTGAAATATTCATTTATCTCCCCAAGAATCAAATAATTAAAAAACAAAAAGTTGCTTTTGCCGTCCATCATCGATTTCAGAGTGAGCGTCAACGAGTTAAAGAAACATATGGTGTTTCACGATTAAAACTCCATTGAAAAGTGTTAATTGTGCACTATAAAAACTATCAAGTATTATAAATTCATCGAGAGTCCCATTGTAGATGGAGAAAGACCCTATGAAATGTAAGGCAATTGTTTAATCGAATTAATTTGTATTATTTGCAGAGGGTAAAATGCGAAGCTCCATTGGTCGACAGCAGCGCGTTACCATTGGAACACAGATCGGTTTACGGGCCACCGGCACAATATGGCCCACCAGCGACCCACGGGGCAGAAGAAAATTGGCCACTGGCGTCCCCTGACACGCCTCAGATAAAGCACCTGCAGGTGCAATGCGAGAAAACACACATGCGAGTGAACATCGAGTTCGACAGGCCGTTTTACGGGATGATCTTCAGCAAAGGCTTCTATTCGGACCCACACTGCGTCCACTTGAAGCCAGGCACGGGCCATCTGAGCGCCACGTTCGAGATCTTCTTGAACTCTTGCGGAATGAGCTCTTCGGCTAACCACAATGTGGCGGCTTATGGGGCACCAACGCCGTCCGGCAGTTACGTGGAGAACACCATAATCGTCCAATACGATCCATACGTTCAGGAGGTGTGGGATCAGGCGAGGAAGCTGCGTTGCACCTGGTACGACTTCTACGAGAAGGCGGTCACCTTCAGACCGTTCCAGGTGGACATGTTGCACGCGGTCACCGCCAACTTCCTTGGGGATAACCTGCAGTGCTGGATGCAGATCCAGGTGGGCAAAGGACCATGGGCAAGCGAGGTGTCCGGTATAGTCAAGATCGGACAGACCATGACCATGGTGTTGGCTATCAAAGACGACGAAAATAAATTTGACATGTTGGTGAGGAACTGCGTCGCCCATGATGGCAAGAGAGCGCCCATTCAACTGGTGGACCAGTATGGTTGCGTCGTCAGGCCGAAGATTATGTCCAGGTAAATATTAAATTTTGATCCGAATAACTATATCAACAATTTATATCTTTGATTCTGTATTGCTTTGATAATAGAGATTTTATATGTCATGCTTTGTCTCCGTTTACAGGTTCCAAAAGATAAAGAACTTCGGACCCAGCGCATCAGTCGTCAGTTTCGCCTACTTCCAGGCCTTCAAGTTCCCCGACAGCATGAACGTGCACTTCCAATGCGTCATACAGGTGTGTCGTTACAATTGTCCGGAGCCGAAATGCGGACATCCTGGCCTCGAGTATGGTGCCCCTGCGACTGGTCTCACCCAGGAATACGGTGCACCAGCGCATCAGACCCTTGGTGCTGAATATGGAGCACCTCCGGTACCTGAATACGGTATACCTCCTGGTTTTGCCGATCCCAGACATCCAAGTGGACCAGCCGGGGCGTACAGGTGAGATAATTGTCATTCTTCGCTGAATTATGGTACTTATAAAATTCATGTTTCATTAGACTCAAACTATTGCGCTTAATTCAATCAAAAAGTTAAATAATCTTGAGACATCGAAGATCCACGTAAGAAAGTTTCATTATCATCGTTTTGCTTTGTATATTAAAAGGGATGTCTCTTTTTTAAATAGCGAACCAAATGCTGATGTAGTACCAGCACCGCAAGCACAAACCTCGTCGTCCTCGCCAAGTTCGACGCCTGGCGACGCGACGGCCAGTAGCTCGCCACAAAGTCCGCAGGACAACATTCACCTTCCTCCACCTCCTCTTCCTGGTCACCCAGCAGCGGCTTACCAGACCGTGAAGAGAAAGGGAACCGCCGGTTCCGAGGAGCTCGAGGGTAACCTGGCCACCCTCGGAGGTCGGCCGAGGTCGGTTGAAGGTTTTCCAGCCGAGCTTAGGGGTGCCAGACGGCGAAGGTCCGATGACGAAGAACATTTGGAAGACGACGATTCCGTAAGTAACTAAAACCTCTTAATAATTATTAGTCCACTGTTAACACTATTAATTCTTCAATGTTTTGAGCTTGCCATTTGGCATATTTCCTTTTGAATAAATAATATCTGACACCGAATGATATGTTCTACTTTTCTAGGTCAATTTTTGTAGATCAGATTCAATTTTGCATTATTATTTCATTTACACAAAGTTTCTCAACGATTGTTTCATCATTTACAGAATATCTATCGAACGGTCACGTTGTTCTCCACCCACGTGTACAAACGAGCGGCCCAGGAGATGACGGACGTGAACACATCGAGGACGATCCAGGTGGTTGCCCCCGGGGACGTGAACTTCGCCCTGGGCACAACGAACACCAGCAACGATACGACGGTGGTGATCCAGAACGCCAGCGCCTCGGCCGATCCCGAAACGATTTGCATGAGTCTACCTGGTTTCGTGGGTGGTTTAGTGATGCTTCTTCTGGTCGTGGTCGTCGCCTCGTTGGTCGCCGCGTTCCTGTTCGTCAGGGTGCGCGCCGTCGACCGGAAGAACATCGGGTTAGCCGGAAGCGGCTTCGTTCATCCAGCCTACGCAACGGACAACTGCAGTGTACCTAATCCAGAATTCGTCAAAGTGGCCAACTGAGGATTCGGATCGGATTTGTAACTTGAAGAACCAGTGAAAAATAATGATTTCTCGGGGATGGCCGATCGCGAGGATCAACCGTGCTTGGAATATGTTCAATTTTTCACGCTCGAGTTACCTTGAACATTCTTTTCGTTCTCTTTCGTCTGTCCTTCTCTTCGTCCTCTGGTCTTCTATCTTTCATCGAAGAGAAACATGAGAGTCAATTAAACGCGTGACCTTTACCGACCGAGTCTGCTTGACAGAACGGGCAGGATGTTCGGGAACCGTGTACATAAACGCGGCAGAAAAGGAGAACGAATCAAAGAATAGATAGAACGATGATGTCCCAGCACGTTCCACCTGTGTCCGGAGTCCTCTCGATGTTACAGGGGCCATGCTGTTTGAACAACTTTGATCTTCGACCAGAAACTTTCTAATTTGTTAGAGTAGGTATGTCCGGTGGAGCGTCAACTTCCTTCGTTTTGTCTTCCTTCTCCTCAAATAGGTTCTGGTAAAAGAGAAGATAAAGTCCGCGATAGACGAATTATTCGAATATTCAATTATTTTCCCAATCTTGAATCTATGAAATTTCAGATGTTCTATTTAAATTAAAAATTTGAATGTTTGAGTATAAAACAGGGCTAGTCGCTTTTGTCATAATCTATCCGAAGGAAAGAAACAGGAATCGGAGGAAACCTGACGTTCCCTCGAACTCGCCTCAATGTTAGATCTTTCAGTACTTCCTGAAATAACATCTTCCTGGAGTCAAACATCGAAAATATAAATCTAAGTGCAAACTCCGGAAGAAAGAACGAACTTAAGTCTTCGGATTAACCTGATCTAACTTTTCGACAAAGGTGGAACGTTCTTCGACATTGTACGTTTCGAATCGGATTTCGTGACGCGTCCTGATCGCTTTTAGAAACGAAGGTTAGCCTGATCGAGGATCAAAATCGACGAGACGGATCGCGATGCGTTACGAGAGGAAGGTTCGTCGACGATCGCCAGATCAATCTCGGAGGGCATTGTAAATAAGCCGGAAGTAGTCAGACGGCCCTTCAAGACCCGCGAGTTTCGAACGCGAAAGCGTACACGCTCGATTATTTATGTTTGTTTCGTCTGTTTTTTTCTTTTTCTCTTCTCATTTTGTACCTCATGTTCTCGTGTCGTCTATCGAGGACGACGTTTTATTTATTCTTCTTCTTTGTTACATTCTAACTCCACTTTCGATCGATCTAACCCTTAATTTATTTCACAAAATTCTCCGCGACGATTCCTCCTCGAAACGCGTGCCCGTTTAAGAACAAAATTCGCGCGAGAAACTATCGAAAGTATTTTTTCTTTTTCCAAAAGGATAACAACGACCGTCGTTAGTTGAATTCGTGATTCTCGGTACAGAGATAGTTTCCAGCACGATTCTTGCTCTCGAATGAAGGCACAGCACCCTTGGTTCCCCCTTTACCCTTTCCTTCGATTAGTATTTAAGATGATATTCCTCGAACACGGGGAATATGTTTGAAGTATGTGTTTTGAGCACACAAAACGACACGCATACGCAATGTACACAAAGAAACGAACGTACTTGAACACGGGAAAAGTACAGGTGTGCGTGAGCTACGTTTTTGTATACACTGTTATGCTGCCGCGAGGAATGTATACACTCTAAGACAAGATTTGATTATTTCATAATTATTTTAATTACATACTCATTTTTATTTATACAATCCTGCGTTCCTCTTCTTCATCCCTTTGACATCTTAAATGCTAAAGCAGAAGCGATGGGAAAAATGGTCACCATAAAACGCTTCTTTCTTTTGATTATCATTCATATTTATACAGGGTGGCCCATAATCAGTGCAGCAGCCGGAAAGGGGTGATAGCTGAGATGATTCTGAACAACAATTTCCTTTGCGAAAAATGTCGGATTTATTAACGAAAAAGCACTGACCAATCAGAGCGCGCGTAGAACGTTTCACGGCTGAGGGCGCGTTCTGTCCGCGTTCTGATTGGTCAGTGTTTTTCGTTAATAATTCGAAAACGAAGCCTCGTCCGACGTTTTTGGAAAGGGAATTGTTGCTTAGAATCGTCTCAGCTACCCTACATTTCCGGCTCTTACATTGGTTACGGGACACCCTGTATAGTCTCTGAATAGATGGTGGGGAAAAATCGTTACAACCCCTCTGCAACACGGTATTTTGATAAACTAGGTTATGTGTTAATTACACTTCTAAGTTTCGATACTGTACGGAACGAAGTAACCGTGTTGTGGGAGGGTTGAGTGTTGAATATATCTTTCAACGTGCTGAACATTATGGGGGGTCATCAGCGACCAGTACTACAAATTAAACGTCATTTAATAACTAAAACGAGTAGATATGAAAGAAAATTGAAACCAGCATCGATATTAATTTTGTAAAGCATCAGAATTTATGAAATTATGAGTAGATTTATATTTTTATATTCAGAAAGTTATAAAATTCAATCAAGAGGTAAAGAAAGCTCGTGTAATTTAATTAATTTTAAATTAATTTTTGAAATAATCATTAGGAAATTGGATTCGAATTATCTTGGACGACATCTGGTTCCTGACTGTTTCCAGGTGTACCAAAATGGTCTATACCTGTCGATTATCAATTTACTCCGTTTTGCTGATTTTTCAACATTTTGAAGCTCTTTGGCTACATCGTATAAACTATCATCGGGTTGTAATTGAGATGGCAATAAATCTTCAAATCTGCCCCTATTATGAACAATAATTTAATTTAAAATTACTTCTTAAACACTTTCTCGCAATTATTATTACTATATATCAACGATTTACCTCAGTATAGCAGTTTTTGGACTCGAATCTACGAAATACGATGTCTCTTCTTTATTGAGGTCCAAAATGGTACCCAACTCTATTCTAAAATGGTATATTTAATATTAACACATAAATCGGATAAAATTCAATATTAAGTTGCTATTTGCTGTACCTAATGTTATTTCTACCAGCTGAAAATTGGAGATTGATGTTGCTTCGATTCAAAATCCTACAACTGATGAAATCGTTCAATTTTATGCAAATTGGATTGAAATGAAAAGTGTCTTTGGAACGTTTTTTGTAGAAATCATCTCTGAAATGGAGTTAAATTCCATTACAGTTTCAATAATTTCTCAAAAGGGTTTCGACAAAAATTCGAGTATGTTGGAGTTCGAATTACACAAATTACTCGAATATTCAAATATTTAAAAACAGATAGAAAATTTCCCCAAAATTTCGCTCTGAAATTCTTATGAATTTAAATTAGATCTCTGAAACTTAAAACATTTCGAGTACAAGGATATTAATAAAATTTGAATTATTCAAATTTTAGAATAAATAGAAAATTTCCCAAGGTTTCGCCCCCAAATTGCGATGAATTGAAATCGAAGCCGAGAAACTTAAAATATTCCAAATTTAAAATTCGAATTTTTCCAAGATTTCGCCCTAAACTTACTATAGACTGTAATTACGCCTATAAAACTGAAATTTCCCACCACCAACAGAATTTGAAATTTGAATCATTCAAATCCTTCCAATAATTCCAATATTCAAAGTTTTATAACTCTACTACAAACACAACTGTTTTCAATCAATTCAAAACTAAATTTAAATGAAAATTAATCAGTGTACAGACACCATTTTAATTTGAAAATCGACTGGTATCGAAGATGCTTTTAACTGTAAGAAAATTCGATTATGAGCAGACCCGTTGTAATTACTAACCCCCCACCCCGATGAAACACAATTGTTCTACTTTTTTCTTCAACGTACCCGGACTCGACCACTTCTTCTTCCTCTTCTTGGTGCTCCACAACAACAGGTTTCTGCTCCACGACCTTCTTCTCCTTATTTCGAGTACTCGCAGATGACATCGATGCTTTGGCGCTTCCGGAACTGAACACGTATTTGCGCGAAACAATTGACATTGATTTTTTAAATATCATAAAATTGATTACCTTTTCAACGTTGACATCGTTGGCTGACGAAGAAATTTCTCCAAATGCGCTGCTGATTTTTCCTAGCATTTTCAGTGTATAAGAAATGCTCAAAATTAAGGACGAATAATTTAGAGAACTTAATTTATTTTTCCAATATAATTTTATTAATTTGTAGTAAAAAGGAAAAATGAAAAATTGATTTTTTGCAATTTTGTTTATGGATATTCTTTTTTTTTTTACTTTGGAGTTCGAAGTGGGTATATTTAACTCCAGATACTCAAAATTCTTAAACGAAAAGTTTTCGTAAATGATAGGAAAACTTGCATATACTGAAGAACAATATTGAATAAAATAAACTAAAAATAACGAGAATGAGGAAGAATGAAAGATTAAATTTAATTGTAAGTTCAAAAACGAACTTATTCCTATTTTTCAAAATTTAAAAAGTAACGAAAAGAAGGACAGTGTGAACGTAAACAGGAGAACAAACCATGTACACAGTCTTGGTTATCGATTTCTTTCGGTCGGTGTCCCACATCCACGTCAACAAAAGTCCTACAGGATTATCCCTCCAAATTCCTCCAATCTGATTGTAGGACAGCCTGTAGAAATAATTGGAAACTTGAACGGAAGGTGTCTAGGCGGACAGTAATTAAAAATTCCTGCGAAATTCTTTGCCAACACGAACCTGGTCGCGCCGTTCTCGTCGAAGACACCGCCATTGCCCATTGTGTCGAATAACGCGACAATCTGCGATTCCCTCTCGATCCCCATGAAATCTTTGCCCCCTGGGCTGAATACAGTACACATATCGTCTTGAAATCGATTTTTATATATTTTTATGCCACCTCGACAGATATCGTTTTCGTTATGCTATCAGGATTGCTGAAGAGTGTCGCTTATTGCGATACCAATCTGATATAATCGATACGAAAGCGTAAAAAATTCAACATAAGGATTGTTTAAACGGCAATTAATGATATTAAAAATTAAATTCGTACGTCATTAACCCGATCAGTATCCATTGTTAACACGTCTGAGATACGATTTCTATATCTTTACAGTAAATGGTTCGGACAAATAAGCAGGTAACGATACGTGTTTACGTTAATATTTGAAGTATTATTTAAACATTTTATATAGCTAGGATTTGCAAAGTATGTTTCTATCGTGACTGACAGAATGATTTCTAGTATGGTGGACGAATATGTTTCACTTTTCAGCATCCCTTGTACAATCGATCATCCAACGGAATCAACATTGTACAGAATATTCAGAGAAAAAGGGACTAGTATTTCGAACATTGCAAGTTCACTATGAAAAAAATGGATACAAAATGTCTGCTTCATATTTCTATACGAGACTTTGATTTTTAGATTTAGATGATTCGAAATGGAAACCCTGACTTCCGGGGTGCGTCTGCTGCTCGAAAATTAATACACACACGAGTTTTCCATTTTCAAAATAATTAGAATTGGAATTCTAATTAATAATCCTCTTTACATTTGTTTCGATACAGTTAATATTTCTTTATATAATATAGATACTTCATATAATATAGATGTTAATACTAGAAATGTTTATCTACGATAATGGAAAGTAATATATTGAAAACAATATATTTCCTTCCTCTGGAAATTAATTAAGTTTTCGATTGGATCATCGATTGCACGTAAAAACTATTAATACGTTACTGTAATGATTACATTTATGATTTTTCTGTCTGGACATTTCAATAGCAAGTTTACCATTCGGATAAAATACTTCTCCAGATCCGTCCTTGCGAAATGTCAGAAAAACAGTGGATCCATCGTCATAATATATCCGTCCATCGTACCCTTGCCTCTTAAACCTGGCGCGTGAGAGAAGATAGAAACGGATTAATGATTAATTATAATAAATTATGGAAGTTCGGAAGGCAGCAACAAGTTAGTACGTGGCAGCATCTTGAATGCCGTTTCCGGTCTTGTTAGCTTTGCGCTTCAACCTAATAGTTAACTCGTTAGCAACTAGTTCCAAAGTTTGTCCACAGTTCAACGAGATGCAAACTAACCATTTTTTTTTTAGCTCATTTACCGTCGTATTGTTTCGATTCGACGTTTCTTCGAAAATCTAACTTTCGACGCGTTGTGATTAATTTTAAATATAAATCCGTTGTCATATTTTATTAAAAAACATAATATTGTGCTTTGTAATGAGATAAAAGGTACCGTTATAAATATATTTTTAATTATATTCTTCATGAAAATTTGAATAGTTATAATTTCAAAGTGTTCATAATAATTTGACCACCCACTGTAGTTATTTAAATCAGTATTATTGATCTTATGGATTAATAATTGTTTGCTGAATAATGATGATTTATGGTACCGGTCGAGATGAGGTTTGGCCGGCCTGGTTCGATATTGAACGACCTTTTCGATGGTTTTGGCTACCGGTAACACGGTCCAGCCAAGCTTCACAAAGTGCTGGTTTGATAATTGGTACTCGATCGGGTGTCGATGGCCTGTAACGTAGGAATTTCAGCAGGATGTCGAGATCGGTGCACTGTACACTAGTGTACACACGTAAACCGCATTATTTGGATGCGATACGATAACGATGAAGGGATCCCAAAGTGTTCCCTGATTAACGATGAGTTTGCTAGCGGATTCCAGTCGATTCTCATCGATCCAGGAATCCCGATAATGATGTCGAATTAGGTACCATTGTTAACATAACGGCTCCACTTTCATATCGTTATCCATTCTTATAAAAAAAAAAAAAGAAACAATTTTTCCAAAATCCTGTCAGCCACAATTTTTCTTACAAACGAAGAAGTTTTATAATAAAATAATATGAACTGATGTGATTTGTTTATTTGTAATTTTTTGGTGAAAAAGAAACTTGGACCTCTGTTTCCTTTAATCCGAAAATTCATAATTTTTTATCCAGTGATATAAGAAAATTTAAAATCAATAGAATTGCATGGAAAAAATTATATTTTAGTAAAAGAACAAAGTAGATGGGAAAAGTTACAAATTGCATTGAAAAAGGAAATAAAAATAATTCTTATTAACATTAATGACATAAGTAAATTAAATTGTAAACAATTTAGTACTTTAAATTAACAAATAAAAGAATGAATTTGATGAATTATTATAACGTTTTTATTATACATATAAATCACTTTTGCCATGCGAAGAAATTGAGTAAGGTTCAACTTTCTTTCTTTAACAGAGATAAAAATGATTCAATAAAGAAATAAAATTTCGAATTTTGATGATATTCAATAATTCGTCTAACCCATTCCGAGGTCGTAATGTCTGGCAACCCCTGGCTTCCCTTTGCGACTACGAGATCCACTTTTCTTGCTGTAATCGTCGTCCATTCCATTTGAATCAGCCCCTTTTCGTCCCTTCTTACTCAATATACTCGTCCCTTTCTTACTTCGCCGCTCGGAGCCGAGTGTTGATTTATCCTCCGTACTTGGGCTGCCTACTTTAACTTAACATGCGACGGAAAATTTAATTTTCCCATTGTGCTTATTACTCTGCACACCGTACGTGAGACAATTTGCCCCGTGAGATGATTTTTCACTTCTGACCATTGAATTCTTCCTTAAGACAACATTTATCTCATTGGAATAATTCAAACACGTCAATATTAAGAATCGTAATACAATTAAGGGAGTAAAAGTAATTTCTGACAACATTTGAAAGCAAAATATACCGAATTCTAGAATAAAGTATGATTATACTTGTTGCTTGAAAATGAAGGATGAAGTAAAGAGAATTAACGGAGCATTTATACAATAATTTTTGTCAAGTTTTAAGCTTCAAATTGGCATAGCAGGAGTACCATTTTGTGATACTTTTGTGTCATCAAATTGTATCAGACTTGTAACCATTTAAGCAACACAGATATTTCACTCGTGAGAACTATTCCTTATCGTAACAAACAATCTACCATTTTGTATTAAGATTAATAACGAGACACTTGTACAGTTATTTTCTTCAAACTCTAAACTACAAACTGGTGTGGCACAAGTGTCATTTTTCGATACTTTTATGTCATGAAATTCTATTAGACTCTCAACGTTCCAAATTTTAAGTTTATTTTAACTGGTGACCAGCTATTTTGTACGAAGAATATTAACGAAATATCTGTATACCCATTTTTATCAAATCTTGAACTTTAAATTGGTATAGCGTCAGTGATATTCTCAGGAACTATTCTGTCATGAAATCGTGATCAGATCGTTCGATATCCTACCAATCATGTGTACAGAATCAACCTCGTAACAACTGCGAATTCTTACCAAATCTACGTTTCTTCGTCAAACCAGAATCAGTCTCCTCCCTTTCCTCGCTTAAACGACCCCTTTGTTTCCGGCCACCTTTCCTAACTTTTCCATCTTCATCAACAGAATAAGGCACCCCTTTCTTCTCATTCTCAACCGTGTCTATTTTTTCCCTCGTACTCTTGCTCGTGTCCGCGTCATCAACTTCCATGTCCTCCTTTCGTGGCTTCCTCCTACGTCGTCGACCGGTCGCCTTCTCCTCGTAGTCTCCGTCGTACGTCTTCCCAATCTCTGCCAAAGTGTTCCCGTAAAATCTCCTCCCTTTCCCCTTCTTCGATTTCTTATCCAACCGATCCCCTTCACCCTGCTCATCGTCGCCGGTTCCTCGAGCTTTTCTCCATCGACTTCGATCAGTCTTTTCATTTTTGCCCGGCCGTTTAGATCGCGGCACACCGTTCCCTTCCGGCTCGCTTTTTGCCGACCGTTCTCCGGAAGAAACCTTCCCGCCTCTTCTAATTCTCCTCTTTTTTCCGTGGGACGCTGGTAAAACACTCGATGGCGAACGGATTTCCCGTGAAAAGATGGCGTCACGTTCTCGCCGTCCATCTGGCCCGCTAGGATATCGGCCAGGTCCGTCGATATTGCGTCCACCCTTTCCTTCCCTCGTCTTCTTCGGAAACGCAGTCTTCGTCGGATCCGTGCCCTCGACTCCGCGTACTTCTGTTTTCTTCGAGGACACTTCAGCATCCTCGCGAGCAGTCCGATGTTTTATCACCGGATCGAACGCGCCCGGTTCTCGCGAAACGCCATCGGTTTTGATTTTATCTTGCTGGTATTTCGTCGCCAACTCGCTTTGATATTTCTTGATTGGAACAGGTGCTCCTGGAGGTCGTTGTTCGACCACGCGCGACACGAAGACGTCCTTATCGATTTCCGGAAATTGTTTGCGATTCAACTGGGTCCATTTCGATTCTTCCTCGCTCGTCTCGGTTTTGCTGGTGGCCTGTTAAAGGGGATACCGTAGGTTTCTATTGAGATTTTCAAAAATTGGTAGTAGTAATGAAATAAGAGTGAGTCATGTTCTTTTGATATTAATCAATCCAACGTTATCGACAAAAGTTACACGATCTCGAGGGAACTATAGCATAATATGATAAATTTTGGTTGGGTTGGAATTTGTGAAAATCTTCTCATTATTTCCTTCGATTCTTTGAAATATTTTGGATTAATAAATATTAATCCTTGTTAATTAATTTTTGAGTCATTAATTATTAATAAAAAATAAATGGCATCTTGTGTGAAAGAGTTAAGATACAATTCGTGAGTTTTTTTTCTCAAGTTATTGTATGAAAATTTCAGTTTCATATTTAAAATATTACACCTCGTGAATAATAACTGATCTTCATGAGATTATATTTTATTTGTATGAAAGAAAAAAGAAAGGGAAAAACTCGACACTACGTAATTTTTGATAACAAATTTTCTTAATATCTTAACTCTTGTCAGGTTTTATGTTAGATTCGATTCTTTGTGATAGAAAAATATTGTTGAGGAACTAACTGATATCGATTGTTGAAGAGACCACTCCTTCCAGATGCTGTGGTACTGTCGTGCATTCTTGCAGCAAAATGTGCCCTAAAAATGTTGAATTAAAATCCTCCGAAACAATTAACAGTCCAACAATTCGATAAGTGATTCGATCAATTTCAACGTAAACATTTTTGTGTTTATTTAACACTTTTGACGATTTTCTTCAAAACTGACCGATTTTTAACCCAAAAACTGTAACATGGTGTCACTAGTTACCTTCTGCATTTAATTTGAAATTACACGCATGACAAACGATAATATTCCTCGTATTAAATAAATTCTTATCACAGTACATCGCACACTTACGTTTTCATCAAGAACTTTATCTAAAATTAATCAATCACCCATTGTCGAGTTGTTTCGCTGATGACAGAATCGCAGAATCTGCAGATCCTGAGTGAAGGCCTCGACCTGGACCTCTTTTCGCTCCAATTTTGAATAAACTTGTTCACAAGATTCAACACCAGTTTCGTTTGTTCGTTACAAAATGATCCTGCAGTAATTTCGTGAAAAATCCTACGTATCAATGATGGGATTCAAGAAAATCCCACAAAGAAACTTGATACGTTATAAATCGTGTCAACGATTACAAAAGTGGTGC
Organism: Stelis phaeoptera; assembly: GCA_943735885.1. Classification (NCBI taxonomy): domain Eukaryota; kingdom Metazoa; phylum Arthropoda; class Insecta; order Hymenoptera; family Megachilidae; genus Stelis; species Stelis phaeoptera. Next base: position 5,856,222 of record OX030934.1, on the reverse strand, counting down.
TGAGTTAAAATTCTATAAATATTGAATTCACTTATTTCGTATTATATCGCTTGAATCTACAGACTGATAAGAAAAATTCAATATTTTTGGAATTCTGATTCAGAACACTTTTATAATTACCAGATCCAGAGGAAATTATTAAAATTACTCACGATACGTACGATCATTATTTGTATAATTAGTGTGATTTAAACAGAATCAAACATCTTGGTATTCGTTAAATGATACCTTCTAAAGGTTGGCCCCAGCAAACGAGCTTCTTCATGATTTCCTTCAAACAGAGGGACAGATTTTGAAACCTTTCTGACACCGAACAACTCGAAGACTCTTCCAAACTGTGTAAAACATCTTTCACTTGACAAATGATGTTTTCGATGGCACAGGATTTTTCTAGACATTTCAGAATTCCAGCTACCTATCCGAAACGAAGAGAAAATTGAAATTCTTATACTTTTCGTTTCAATTTTTAGAATTAAATGATACTTTTTCAACAATTTCCTCGGGCACATCTTGCACGCTTCGACACTCAACACAAACAGGTACATCGTGAAACAATCCAGATCGTTGAAATTCTTCGTTAGGTATTTTTGCACAAATCCGCGACGTCATTGCCGTAGCCACGATGTCCAGTGCCCCGTATAAAGGAATTTTATCATAATCAACATCGTTACACGTACACGCGTGGAGTCTGATTGTTTTAAAACACAGTTATCGTATAAATTAATCGCTAGTTTCTTTATCGTTAATTCGTAGTCTGTATGAAAAATATGATGGTACTTCACCAAATCATTGAAATAATGGAAAGATAATATTGTCGGCTATAATTATTACTTTAATGTGAAAATTGGTTACAATTTAAAAATTAATTTGGTTTAAGCTAATTACCTTAGAAAATACAATTTTGAAGTAAAGAAAAAATATTCAGAAATAAAGGTATTCAAAAGTATTACAAGTAAAACTGTAAAATTTGACAGTCGTAATTTTACAATTTTATAATCTTACTGTTGATACATTCAATACATTTTTAATTTCACAATATTACAGTTTTACTATCTAAGATACTCCCTGTGGAGAGGGGAGCAGAATACTCCCACAGTAACCCCTGCTTGTCGTAAGAGGCGACTAAAAGGGGACAATTAGAAGAAGGATATTGAGATTTAAAAGTATTGAAGGAGATAAGAGTTAAACTCTCTGTCTGTCTGTCTATCTAAGGTAACTAATTTAACTTGAAACTGTAAAATTGTTAAGATCTGATAAACTCTGTATCACAAGTTATTGGTTAAGTGGTTATGGTACGAACTTGAAAAAATCCACAAAATTCTTCAGCAAACAATGAGCCTTCAGGAAAATCTCTAACGAGAACGAACAAAATTCAGAATCTTCGATCGATCGATTCTTTCCTGAGGAACACGACGATCTTCTACACGACATAATTCTGAAAGAATCTATCCCGAATGTTTAAATTCAATTTATTGCGATTGGTTTCCGTGAAAGGGAAACATCGATCCACCGATTGTGGCTCTTTTCTTCCGATGTGTCAATTCAATATTTTAATAACTTTGAATAATTGTTGGATTAAATATACGATCAAACCATTTGCTCGGATCCTTTTGATGGTTTTCATCGCACAATTGACATTTAACAATCGACATTCGCTGTATCGCGCAAGAAATAATACAGTGGGCGAATAGGTACATCAATTTTTCGTATTGTTTCGCAGCATTTTATCGACAGAAGGTAACTTCAATTTGTTTAAATGTTCGTAAACATTTTTATTTTCAATCTAACTTCAAATTTACCAATATTCAGTTATTAGGTTTTCTTTTCGACAATTTTCGAAATAAATTCTTGAGCTTACACAATACTATTTATACTATTAATCCTTTGTACTCGGAGCATTTATTAGATACGGTCGAATCCAGCCCATTTTGAAAAACCATAATGCACTGTTTTGGAAGAAAAGAGTTAGAAATATTTGTGAATCTATTTATTTTTATTCCTTTCTTAAATTTTCTATATTCTAATGTAAATAAAACTTCTATTTCATATTTTAAAATACTGTCCCCTCTTGAGGTGGCTAATTAGAACATTTACATCGTACACCAACACCCTATTATACATTTATCATAAATTATCATATTTAAGCAATTTTCATTGTATAAAAACGACACTTGTCATATCACAAGGGAACCAGTAAAATGATAAGCTATTAATGAGTAACTGCGATAAATATTTTCAGTTTCGGGACATTTCTCAGCGTGCAATTTCAAAATAAAATCGAGTCATCCCAAATAATATCAAATGTTTCCATAATTTCCACGGTTAATACTAAAATTATCAACGTTCGAAAATAAAGCACAAAATGTATACCAGCATTTGCAATCGGTAATATAAACTTGATGCCAATGCTTATACGCTTATCCTGAGAAATCAAATTATGTCATTCAGAGACGCGAGTGTTTGAATATTAGAATCCTCTGTATTTGTTTAAACAGAAATCTAGAATTTACATATTTTTGGATGACTGTTGAATTACGCAAGGATCGTGTTTAATAAAAGACGCTTTTCAGGCAATAAAATTTGGAATGGAACGACGCTCGGATACGAGAGGTTCCAACATGATAGATACATGCGTTGGCACATCATAAGAGAGCTATATTAATATAATATAGCAACAGGAAATATTAATATCGTTTATGAGAATGCAGCAGCTTGGTATGCGCCATATGAGACGGTTTCTGCTTTCCGTGCAATAATCGTGAGCGGTAACGAAACGGTCCTGTACGACACTATATGCGAGTGGAACAATTTCCGACGCTAGGAATTTAAATATTCCATACTTGGTCGCTTTTTAAGTCAAATAGCACTGGCGGGAAGAAGGGAATATTATCTGTCGTGAATCTGAATTTTCCTTGGGACACGCTCGACTCCCTCTTTTCCCATTTCTTCTTACGAATACCCTCGATGCCTCTTATCCCCAAAAGATATTCTATTATACGTACAAATTGTCATACATTTCGGAGTACAATTTTATTGCAAGTTACGATCTTGTTAAAAATATTTGGGGTCGGTTATTGAAAGGCCGAAAGGCATTCTATCGATCTACCTCGTATTGTTTCGTTCTTTGAGGTCAACCACAAACAATTAAGTAATTGTAGCCAGATCGCATCTGTTCGAAAGCGAGCGTGTACATTCGTCTTCTGTTTGAACAATTCCGATCGATTTTGTTGCCAACTTCCACCCTCGTGTTCAGTTCAATCTAACAGATGGTACGAGACCAATAGAAATGAAAGAATTGAATTAAAAGTAAGAAAAATGAACGTTATAATTCTCAAAATGAATGAACAACGAGTATTAAAATTACCAAAAATTTGCGTGGCTCTGAACAAACTAATAAAATTTGACCCCGTTGTCTCATCTTATTCAAATTTATTTCAGTACGATTCTTAATGTTGCAAATGGGTTTCAGGTTACATTGTTTTCATATAAACATGACTATTAGTTATTAAAAATCTACCTCCTGATTTGAAATGAATACGAACGAATGGATTGCTTCGCAAAAATAATTCCCAAAAGTCGAACGATAAAATATTTATAATAATTCACCTCCAACACTTTCTAAATCAAATATGATAGAACTTACAAAGTCAACGGTTGATCCTCTCACACAAAGTACTTGCTTTGAATGCTATTTGAGTTGAGAATAAAGGTGTCAGTCAAAAGAAAATTGACTAGGCTAGTTTACCCGGTCAGCAATTATACTTTTCAAACCTCGTGCCTACCAACTGCAGAAAACTATTGCAATCTAGGCAGCAGTACCCACTCCACTCGATGGGTCTTTTGTCCCCGTAAGAATCGTGAGGTACGCTTCGGAACATCAAGGCAATTGACCGTCGAACAACGATGAAAGGGGGCAAAGAGGCTAAAAAGGCATAATTCCTCGAGGCGTTCTTACCAGGCACTTAATTTCCACATTCTTTCACAAAGGGACATTCGTTTCAGTGGCATTTTGTAGGTTTAGAGAACGATCCAGGACAAGAATAACACTATGTCCCATTTATACTTAATTACCTGCGGGAGTGTGAAAAATATCATCAAAGTTAACAAGATTTTGAAAAATATTCCTTCTTTAGAAAGAAATTTGTATCTTTCCTTTATTCGTAGCAGATGGTCGTAAGGAAATTTTAATTATTAAGAACGCAAATAGATAATTTATAAATTTAACTTTGCAATTTAAACATTTGTAATCGTCGGTCACCATACTCAAAAAGGTGGTAGCGTCCATTTGACTTTGAGATTAATTTTCACACTTCCAATTCTTTATAACTCAACTTTCCAATATTAATCACTTTCAGAATTGTTTGCACCTGTAAATCACAATGAGATCCTAAGATACGATACAAGTTTCAATATTTGCAAATTTATTAAACACTATAGTCACAAGATACAGTAGCATACACAAATAAGGAACCAAGGGTCTCTGGCATCCCACAAACATGAGATCTTTTTATAAAACAAAAATTGAATTTTATTTTCTAAATAAACTTTTATCATGGATCGTTTTATAAGTTTGCAAAGTTTCCCCTTTTCCTTTTCTCCAGGAAGAAGATGCTGATTCTCCTCGAGGCGACAGGTGCCAGCTTAAAGCGGCCGTTTGATCAAAGAAAAACGGAAGCAGGCGTAATTATAGATAAATTCATATTTAAAAAATGTGTTTAGGAAGCTTGGACAGATTTGTCGGTTATTGCCGAGCCAGGTCTCTGGCTCTTTGAGAATGATTCGCCCTCGGATCTTTCAGCAATTAACGCGACGGAGCGGAGAAATTGCGCTCCAGGAAGTTGACGCGCAAAGGACACGCGTCGGTGTTCATCCAGTCGTCCTGAAAGCGGTGAAATTCCACGGGCGAAAGCCCTTTGAACCTGGTTACCCTCGTTGATTGCAGGTATCCACGCTCGTAGGTGTGTTTAATCAACGCAGGGGAAGAGGGTACAACGTCCGTGCAAACGGTATCGTTTCAATTAAACGTAAATATTGCCATCAATTGGTAACGGTAACAAAGTATCAGGGTGGACGACCTCGTTATTGTTCGTGTTCGACAAATAAATGTCTACGTACAAAAAATATACTGTCCAGACTCTGTGTTTCCAAAAATATAATATTTCAATATTTCTAAATTCATAGAAGCACGCGGTATTTCTTTCCTTAATTTCTAGCCAAAAAGGTTATGATATTTCCAGCCGGAGTGAAATTATGTTTCGTTTACCAAATTTTATTTGAAATATTTTTACAACGTAATAATTGTCATTTTATAAAATTTCATTTCGGCGCCATTATTTCCAGAAATATACATGTTTTGCATCGGGTAGGTACAGTTGCTCGCAATACACAGTAGTAGTGGTTTCAGAACCGGTTATTATTATTATTATCAATATTATTTTTACTTAATTCAGAACGGCCGAATGTCCACAGCTCTTACTATTAACCCTTTATAGCATCGTGTGACAGTTCTGTTACGAACACCTAAGTCCAGCATTGTAACAACGCGACATAAATGTTGGACTCCATTTTTCTATCGTTTTTTCATTTTATTATTAAAATTTTGAAAATCGAAGAAATACACGTTTTATGATTCACGGAAAGTTATCAAAACATCTGGTATTTTGTCATTTTCAATTTAAATTTGTTAAGTAGAAGATCCTTCAAGTTCCAGCAAGTATAATAAATTATTTTTATAATATTTATGTCAGCCATTATGTCTGTCCATGAATTATTGTCAACAAAGTTCGAGTTTGTGAAGCCAATGAAAAGCGTGCAACGTATCCTGTAAATTATTGAGAACGACATAACGGCTATCGTGGAAAGAAACTATCCGACAAACTTGTCGATTCGAAGGAACAGGAAGGTTCCTTAGAGTTAACGACATGCACGATGATTCACTTAAAGCCATTTCACGAACTACTTATCTCGTACAATGACGATGATCCCCTGATTCAGGGTGAAACGTGGCACAGACAGCCGACGATGCGAATAATCGGATAGAGGATAGAAAGTGTAGCCGATAAGGGGTGTAGAAGATACGCAGGGAGGAGAGGGAAGGAAGGCGGTTGTCTCCGGTTTAATAAGACGCGCCACCCGCTGAACGGTTTCAAACTTTGGATCGACTTTGATTAGAGCATCCTGCTAATGACAGGGCATCGACCGGCGTTTAATCTAATATTCAAAACTGTCTGAGCTAACTCATCGCCAACAGAATATTAGCTCGTCGGCCTTCGAGGACCTCGGCAAAACCTATTCACGGTTGCATTTACCGATCCTGTGTTTCAACCACCTCGAACGAGATATTAGCGGGATTCGTTATGCGGGAAAATCACCGGAAATATAGTCACTATAGTAGCAGAGGATAATTCCTGTACTTTTAACCTTTTACACTCGAGAAGCGATATATTTAATTTATCGGAGTGTTCTAAAATGTGAAATTCAAGTTTCATTCGTATCAGAATATAGATAATTTTAATTTATATTTCGGAGACGGCGCAAAATTAAAAATTTTCTACGTTAGAGCAACATCTTTCATTTACATAATTTTTAATTTTGCGCCGTCTCCGAAATATAAATTAACAGGAAACACTTGACGCATTAAGGATCCCACAGGTCAACGCGAAACATTCAACGGCGGCGAAATTCCTGGCAATAAATATAAAAAAAAAACATGCCTAAATTTTACGCAGTAGGTAGCTCAGAAGATAGAGGAAAGTGCGTACATGATAACGCAATTTGTTGCAACGCGATATCTCAATTAGTTCCTGAGATATAAGGCTTCAAAGTTTGTATAGCGGCCGGCGCGTACGAGGGTACTCCCGAATGGGCCGTAGACTTTTTTCTAGGAAATTCATATACGCATTTCCAGGAATAATAAAGGGTTAGACGTAAACAATGACCACGTGACCGCTACGCTAGACACTCGCTGTCTGGGTCCAAGCGTGAGGCGGCAGCGAATTTCTACAAAAATTACGTTTGTCTTTACACGACGATATCTCAGGAACGGATAAAGATATCGATGTAAATCAAAAAGCGAATTAAAGTGGAAGGTTTCTACTTCCTTACGAATCTAACTCTATACCGAAATTCGAAACAGGACTTTGTTGGCAGGCCTTTGAACTTTTCGTAATTTTAATACGCGTTTCTTATGCAGTTTAACGTAGTTTCTGACTTTCAATTGCTTCTAACAATAGAAAATTATTATAAATATCTATCATACGCATTATTAACGATTCTTTCGTGTACTCAAAAAAAATTTTTGGAAAAAAAAATGATCATACATGTCGAATTGAGTAACCTCCTCCTTTTCGAAGTTGGTTAAAAATTAAGAAAGGGCATGTAAAAGTATTTGTAACACTTTTCTTTCGATATAGTGTATTTGATTTTTGAAAGGTTAGCCAGATTAGACCCGATTATAACTAGAAATAGAAAGGGTTCTTCAACCTTTGACTACCATAGCTAAGAAATTGAAAACTGACTCTGTGAATCCGTTACCATATTTTTTTGAGATTGATGCAAAGAAACACGAAGCTTGGCTAAGTTTGTTAAAACAATTCTCCAAGCGACGAGGCGGAAGAAGGGTCTCGTGGTGGAATATGGCCGCGTTTAATTTCAACGAGACAAACTTTCCCGGTGCTCGAGACAAGCTCGTTTTGCATAAATGCCGCTATGGGAAGAATTTCAAGTAAATCGAATACGTTGGAGCCGAGATAACTGGAAAGGGAGAAGAATACTTGGTTGTAAGCATATGTTGTTTCAGGTTCGAGCACGTTCGGTTCTAATTTGATGAAAAGCGATAAAAGAGACCACCGGGTCTTTCGAAAGCGAAGATATCTCGGTGTTATTCAGGAAACGTAGCCCGATGCTTCAGGATCTTTGCAATTTTCCTCGAAGCTTTTCAGCCGCGAGCTCATCTCCTGTAAGTGCTTTCATCGTTCCGAGGTTCGTGTCGTGTGCACGGCGAAGGTGTTGTTCAACGTGGGATCCGTCGAAATGACCACGAACAACAGCCAGTTAAGTTTTACGTTTATCTTTATCGGGAACTCGTGCTGAGATTTGCGGTTCGGTTAATCGAAAACGTATACCAAATCTCAGTCTTTCGATTTATATCGTGTAAGGAGATCAATGCTTGAGTTATTGCATCCCGCAAATTATTTTGAATTTTGCCATACCTCATTTGCATGGGGATTATACACTTCTCATGTTTTTGTGGATTCTTGCTATAATTGGAAAGTAATTATTTTGTGATGAAAATATTGATGGAGCATTTATGTAGTCGAATTCGTTAAATTTTAAGCTTTAATTTGATGTACTACAAGTGACATTTTGAAGTACTTTTCTGTCATGAAATATAGCCAGAATATCCATATTTCGAAGTTGGTCATTTGACACACAGGAATTTTAGATTTGCTGTAATTGGAAACTGGTTGGTTTATATTAATATTATTATAGCCATTTTTGTCAGACTTTAACCTTCAAATTGATATGCCATAAATGATATTATGAAATACTTTTCTGTCATGAAATCATTCAACTTCCCAAGTTTCGAAATCGTCCATTCGATACACGATTTTTCTCACTCCGTCAAAGGCCAGCATATCTACCAAAACATAATATAGATAACTTCTTCGATTCGCGTTAAAAAATCATAAATTCGTCATACAGATCGATCAAATTGTTCCGGAGTTAATTCAAACAGCTGTTTGAAAGCAGCAATTTTATTTCTTGTCCGAAACGTCAACCATCCGTGAATGTTGCTCGATTTTCCGGAACTTATGAGACTCGTATACGTGGCACACAAGCTGTTAGTATGTTTCCAAGCCTTTCCATTCATGCACCATTTCCCTCGTACTCATTCATGGCCCGTTACTCTTGAACTGCAGGTACGTACTAATACCGAGGCACGAGTGCCCTGGTTCATGCTAATTTTATCGCTCTCGGATACGACGTCGAATTACTGGCCGGCGAGTCATTATCGTGGATTTTGATAATACCGTGGCGCGTCGATTATCCATGGGGTTTTGGCCGAGAATTCGCGGCGAACGACCAATAGGATATTTACGTCCGAGTAAATGGCCGGTTTCGCTTGTAAATCAATGGAAAATTCAATCGTTTGATAATTTAATCGATACGTTAATTACAGGTAATTTTATCAATAACCGATACCGATACACGGAGCCAGGTTACGCGGGTTCGGCTGTTAACGCTAAAATCTCGTACTTATAATGAGTGACGGTCTCGCGATTCGATTACTATCGCTAAATTGATTTGTGATTCGCGTACGTGCTTTGGATAATTACAACGAATTCGGTATCGGAATATTAAATACGAAAAATCATTGTTCACGACTGTAAAATGATAGAAATATTAAATAATCGCTTCTTTTCTTTCCCTTTTGCAAATTTAAATTTGAGTCGATACCGCGTTTCGGATTTTAATTACTGGATCGTTTGTGTATCGAATGGTTATCGAATGGAATACGGAATGCGCGCAATAATTCAATTTTAACCTCGTTTTATCCGAATCGCGACGGTTTCCGTTGCACCCGAGAGAAACGCACAGAATTATGCATTTGACGATACAGCGACGAAATTGTATTCCCAAGGACGTCATATTTCAAGAACGTTCACCGGAGTGCAACTTGCGTTTTCTCGTTTACTTCTTGTCACCGGAAACGGAAAGAAATGGTTTGGTCTGTGAACGAATAAGAAAAAAAGAAAAGAGAGAAAGAGAGAATTTCGAGTACATCTTTTTCGTTTTCGTTGTTGAAATTTTGTGAAGGACGAAGAAACGACACGGTGGTTCGAGGAGCTAGAAACAAGGGAAACATGGATGAAAAAGGTTGGTGATAAATGTTTCAGAAGCCGACGCAACGACAAAACGTTTTGGGGTCGAGAAGTCACGATTCGAAGTAAGAACACCCCTTTGTCTTTTTCGACGGCACGTAAAAGACACAAGATACGTGTAACATCCTGGACGAACGATTCTTTTGTTCAATTAATGACGTACTGTTGTTTCTTTAATTATGAATTTCAGGATTTTGTTAATTTTCCAGATTAAGTTTATATTCAATTGGCGGTGATGCTGCAATATAGTAATATAGACATACAGTGATGCTGCAATATAGTGATTTAGAAATACAGTGATGCTGCGATATAGTAATTTAGAAATATAGTGATGCTGCAATATAGTAATATAGACATACAGTGATGCTGTAATATAGTAATTTAGAAATACAGTGATGCTGCAATATAGTAATTTAGAAATATAGTAATATAGAAATACAGTAATGCTGCAATATAGTAATTTACAAATACAGCAATATATTATAGAAATACAACGATGCTGCGATATAGTAAAATAAAAATACAGTGATGCTCCAATATAGCGCTATAATAACATTAAAAATCAACAATACTGTAATCTGGTAATAATACATGTATTAACATTTAGCGATATTATAGTATTCCAAACAAAGAAGAACAAAAAAGCTAACAAGTTTTTCAATTACCAATAAATTTGATCATTATAAAGAATTTTCAACAACCATGAATGACCTTCAACGATAGATCACTGAACCTTCCGAAACGTCGATAAAACTAGTCCCACCAAAACAATTCAGCTCCAGTATATCAATCAATCAAGTTGAAGCCTGCACATCACATGAACAAATATTTATTCTAACTCCCATCGTGTACCATTTCGCACAGTGCCATTTTTCAAGTCCTATCAATCCAGCAAACGTTAATATTTGTTCTTCGTGAATGAAACGAATTTACGAGCGATAAATCACAACACGGGACTCGATCTATATGTATATAGTATATATGTATATATGTTTTTTCCCCGGAACGGAGGAGAGAAGCATATCGTTGCACGAGAAAACGACCGGAAACGCGAGGAAAAAGAGGATTCGAACGAAAGGGTAATTCTACTCTTTTTATTACTCGCTGTCTCTTGATTTGGACCCTTACTTTCAGCCTAGAAACCGACGTTCAGAACGTTGTCGGATAGCATCCAGACAAATTTCAAGCCAAGAGCTCGTAAAAGCTCAGCCTTCTATCCGAACGACCCCTGCCACCTAAGTCCATCGGGGGTAAATGTGATCCGGCACAGGACCGCGTCCAGAACCTTCTGTACCCTGGGCATATAAATTAAAATCGGGGTCCTTACAAGAGTAAGGGTAATATTTTATTAAACAATCACAACTTTAAATTATATTAATAACATTAGTAATTTTGCCAATAATTTGTAAAATTGTACAGATTATTATCTGTGCAACAAACATCTACAAGTTACAATTTGCAATTTTCAAATTCGTTAATAATATTAATTAGTAAAAACAATTTATGCAGCAGAGTAATATATTACCGTGTTATTTCAATTTCACGTCTTAAAAATTTGAATAAATAAAGCGGCTTAAATTCGAAATAATACGATTTCAAGAAACTAGAAATCTTTGTTTCCTAATTATTAATAACATCGTAAAGTATTACACTAGAAATATGATTAGTTACGTTTTTAAATGAAATTTATAAGTCGAAGCCTGTGAATTTAAACATTTAAATTCGGGCACGCGTCTATTTCTTTTCCCAGCAGTGAACGCGGCCCTGATCTGACGTATTTCCACGACACACAGATAAAGGAGGGAAACAGGAGGTGGGTTAGGGTGGTCGAAGGAGGGATGGGGGGTGTTCGTGGACGTGTTTTGGCCAATCCTATACCTTCTTTGGAAGAACGAGCTTCAACCCCCGCGGACATCGTAAAGAGCTGCAAATTGCTGTCCATGAACGAACGAAACGGACGGAATATATAAAATTTGGCTGACCGCCATTTTCACCCCATCCACATTTCCATCAGTGCGCCGAGACGGGTGGAAATCTCTGGTGAATGGACGCGGTTCCATCGATATTTTTTTGCAATTAGAATTTCGTTACCAACTATTGCAGTTGATTCTTTTTTTTATCCTTTTCGTGGACAAAATAGGATTCGATTGATGCCGCGATGGACAGAAATTTTAGAGTATAGGTATCTTTGGACACTGTTCATCCAAAAAAGTTTGAACGGTTAACTTTAATCGAAATGTTCTGACGAATATTTATCAGCTCCTTTCACAATTGACCCGGTTGTTAACAAGATCGTAAACTTTATTTTGAAAAATTGCACTCGAATTCTACCTCAGGAGATCCAAAGATTGATCACAAATGTAAGAAAAGATTATCAATTCGAAATTTTTAAACAGAACATCGAATAGAGAATGTACCTTTGGTTAAACAAATAAAAGTAGAGCTTCCTGATGGAGACAATTAATTTCAACTGAACGGATAGTTTGAAAATAATAGTGTCTACGGTTGTTTTAAACGGACCGTATATCACAGTAAGTTTCGTCCAAGTTTTTTTTATGTGTATCAGCATGAAACATGGTTTATCTGTCTGGATATTTGTCCAGCCAGGAAGGGAGGCCACTTATTGTCGAGGAAGTTGCGACAGGGTTGAAAAACATCGGGTTGAAAAAACATCGGAAGAAAGGGAGTGAATTTATAGCTTATTAGCTTGGAGCCAACTAGGAAGCACAGTCTATTGGATAAAGTCCATTGAAACTTTCCTACCTCTAGGGATAATAATACGGGGGAAAAAAGGAGAACAAGATAGGGAAAAGGGAGGGACACGAAGTAAAAAATGAGACGAGAGGCTGCACGAAATAGGGAGAAAAGTTGGGAATCGCGTAGGGATTCAAGATTTTAGATCGATATTTCGGACGAGCCGGGCAAATCTTTTACTCTGCATAAACAAAAATTTGTTTTATTAAATTCTTTTAATTGATTCGATATAATAAAGATTACGTTACACACAGATTACCATAATTTTCATAGTAGTTATAATACGGAGTTATAATTTATCCTATTATTGTTAGAATAATTGTTTATTACACCATGGTATTACAGTTTTATTATAATTTTTATAAGGCAAAGTTTACGTAGGGCATGAAAATTTGAGTGTCGAAATTAATTTCTTATTTGTGTAATTCATAAGGAAGATATTTCAATTGTAGTTAGAAGATAATAAAACGATATCAGCGACGTATTTATATTAATTGTTTGACAGCATCGCAAATGACTCTTCGGCTAATCACTCATCAAACTTAAGAAGCAAAACAATCAACAGGGTAGCACATATGAGTAGGATGAAAACGGAATTATTCCAACAGATTTTAATGCGATTGTTTGCTCAATATGGTCGGCAACAGAAGGAAATAAGCTGACGGTTTTAACTGGAGTCACGTAGAGAGGCTTTAGTGACAAACAGATACCCAGTCTGTCGAATCTATTAATTTAATACCGTGAAATCGCTTTGTTTTCCGTCTAAACAACATCATGATTCGGTAACAACGTTTCGAAGATCAATGTCACTTATCGAGTTAGAAAATATAGAGACATTAATTAGCAAAATTCAAGGTTCTCTATTAATCGATTTATTTATCTATTTTTTACTTGAATCCTAATTGACTTATTCGAGTTATTTTTAATTCTATACTTCTAATAATTTCTTATTATTCAATAAAGGAATCTCGCCCTTTAACTATTTTTTTGGATCATAAAGCTCACAGTGACCCACTCCCAAATTTTCAAATTAATTCCTTATTAAATTTTACCGGTTCTAGAAATAATAAATAATAACTGATAAAAATGATCTAAATTTGGAAATCCAAAGAAGGGTTAAAAGAAAAATTTTAAATCTTTTAATCTGACATCTTTCTTCCTATATTTTGTAACAACTGGCGCATAATTATTCGCGTCTATCGTCTTGAAATTCTACCACGGGTCATTCGTAGCCAGTCTCGAGGCATCCGGCAAGGGAAGGTAATCCAGACAATGCGATACCTTCCACCTTGGCACAGTTATCAGTGGTCGCACGCGGAAACAAAGTGCGGAATCGTATTTCCCCGTTTAGTCAATGTGGCGCGATACGATAAGACAAGCACCCTTCAATCTGCCCTTTCGTGTACCCTTACGCTCTTCCAAGGGGTGATTTACAGGGATCCTGATAAAATTGTACGGTATCACTCCAAGGTGTATATCTACAGTTAGAAACAATTGCTATGCAAGTGAAAACGCATTCCAACAGACATCTTGAAGTTAACCCTTCATTTCCCAATAGTTTTCCAATCTAATATAAAAGGGAAATCCAGGAGACACCATACTGTAATTTAATTTTTATATCATTTTCATTTTCTTAAAGAAAACTGGATATAATGAAAAGGAAGATTTCTTCTTCTTGGAGAAAGAAAATCTTACTTGACCTAAAATAATTTTTGATTATATTATATCTATATATATCCAATCAGAGAACTATAATACTTTTATTAATAATTGTTTCCCTACAAATAATAATACATGATCCTGAAAATGTGGAAAAAGATGAAGTAATTTTAAGGAAAATATGATGGAATTCTTTATTTGTTATTGTGAGTCAAATAGATTTGAAGTATTTTGAAATAACATTTATTGGTTTAGATTGATGGATCAACTTATTGTTTAATTTCAGATGACCCATTAATGGCGTATTAAGAAAGGTACACCCGGTATGTGACAGCGTGGTGTCTAGCATATTGTAGGATCTTTTCTGTCAGGGGGTGGCTACCCTTATCTTTAACAGACAGCATTCCAATCGAATCGTGCGCCCTCCTTCAGCCCTTATAGCCGAACAAACAGCTTCCTACGACCCATGCGTCACCTGAATGGGGTTACTCAGTGAATTTCTTTTGTTTCACGGTGAAGGACATATAATCGAATTGATCTAATAAAGATGCAACCATTAAACGTTAACCCCTTCAATTACACGCCAGCTCGAATTCATCAAGGGATCTTTCAATTATCCTTACGTCAATCGACGAGCACTTTAATTCTTTATATTTATATCTATCAATTTTTATTGAAAATTTAATGGAATTTGAAGCCAGGAAATTCTAAAGTATTTAAATTTAAATATTTATTTAATGAAAGTATTTAATACAGTATGTCTACTGCACTTTTAATAAAGTAAAGGTAAGAGGGTTAATCAGAATTGAATAACCGATGCGATGAAACGAAGTAAAAATATTTCATGTAAATTAACATTTTGACGACCTATTCTTTTAATTTTCCTGTTTCTATCTAAAATGGGATATTATACACATCGAAATCATCACTTTGCAAATACGTTATCTTAACAACGTGAAAAATAATATACTAGGTTAGCATCCTATCCATTTTATTTCAAAATTCTCCAAATTATACCGTAAAGAAATAACGAAAAATTCCGCTCGCTTCGCTTATTTCGATTAAAAATTGTTACACGTTGAATTTCAATCAATAATTTTGCACCAAGTATCTATGAATGAAATAGAACGACGTTTCTATGAACATGGCGTTTATGAAGGGGTTATACACTTGTCTTCTATCCGAGAATTGCCGCGAGGCTGTCGAGTTAAGGGTCAACAAGTAGAAGGGTGCTAATTCTCTCGTTATATTCTCCTTTGCATCCCCTTTCCGTCAGCCCCTTTCTATCTGTTCTCGACTTTCATGTTCTGTCTGCGGAGCGGCCGATAATGGACTTTTAATGGGTTCGATTTCCCAGTCTCAGTGGCGGGAACTCTCTATGCTCTTAATAGCAAGATTTCCACACTTCCGGTTTCCTCTTCTTCAAAGAAAGCGCGCTATCTATGCTGCATGCATCGTATGAAGATCGTTCTTTCAACACTTTTATGCACCCTTTATATCTAAACGAAGTTTATTGGTTGAATTTTATTCGAAAGATTTCAATACGTCATTAATCAAATTACATATCGTTGTTATCAAATCGCACGTTCGAACTTGGAAGCAGACTTAGACACTTATTTTCGATTAGTAATTCAAGAAATTTGTAATTTCAGATTTTAAAGGAATTTTGAAAGATTTGCAATTTGAAGGAGTTGTAAATAATATTTTAAGAGATGATAAAATACTCATCCAACGATGGGTCAGTAGATACATTCCATTCGTAATTATCCGAATGTGATAATTTCAGAAAGATAAACCACGAAAAACTATATTCTCGTGAAAATATTTTGGCACACCCTGTACCAGCGGAATGTTAAAATAATTATTCAGTCGGAATTAATCTTTCTTTTCCCCTCGAACGATCGTAAAATAGAAATCGCCGGGGATACTGACATTCGCGATTCAAGGTTTCATTTTTTTTATTTATTTTTTTTTGCCGTGAAAAATAGTTTCCCTCGACGCTGCCCCGCTCGCGGGACAATTCCGTGAGGTTGACTCATTACTAAGAGGGGGAGAAACGAAGCAACCCTGCAGGGCTTGACGCGTTCATTCGATATTCTATCGAGTTATGTCTCGGCAAATATCGATCGAGTCGATACACGTCAGTGTACAGGGCCTCCCCTATCGAACCGTGCTAACATCATCGTATCCTCGTGGAAACCCACTGGCTTGTACCCAGTCGGTAGTCTGCTTCGCCAAAAAAAAACCCGCGGTACACTTTTCAAACCTCGTTCTATCGTTCGGATCGAGCCCCGTCAGGAATTTTCTGGCCGGATTTGCCTGGCCACCAATCACATCCGGCATAACGGGAAATCGACTCGAGAACTTCAAACGGTAAAGGTCAGTCCTCTTCGACTGTGAAACGTCGTTAAAAGTATCCCTTCTCTGTGTACTTTAATATTTCTACCCTCTACGATGAACATTCTTTATGCGTGCCAAAGAGTGTTATGAAAATCTATATTCTGGAGTCCATTGTAGTTATTTAAAGTCGATAATAGTCGACCGTATAATTTACTATGAATTTATTAATCAGTTGATTTCTTGCTCAGACAAAATTACAAATTCATAACATTTTATAATGGAATTCGTAGAATTCATAGAATAATTCTATTAACCCTTTCGTAATGGCCAGCTTTGCCAAACGTTTCCTTTTTATACTTAATTACATTTATATCTAATATTACGAAAAATACTACAGTTACCCTTGGTGTCGAAAGGGTAAATCACCTTCGTTATTCAGAATTCTTTTTCCCGGACACGTTTCGAAATAAACGAATAAAAAATATGCTAAGCAGACGTCAGTTTGTCAGCTTCGCAGTTTTCTCTCCGAAACGCATATTGTGTCATCATTAGCGGGTGAAAATATTATTCAGGTGTGTATCTTATTCCGCCGCAGAACGGTGTACCTTCGACAAATTACGAACGGAAATTGCAGCTAAGTAAATAAACAAACAAGTTACCGATCGGTGTAGTCACGCGGGGCAAACAGGAAGAACGGAATCGATGGCGGTCGTTGAAACACGCGAGCAATCCATTTAAATCATTCAAGGTACTCTCAATCGTCTCTTCCCTCCCCCCCCCCCCCCTTCGCCCCCGTCGCCCCAGAAACATACCACCCCGACGTTATGTACGTAACGGCAGACGGAAAATTCTATTTAAGAACCCATTCCGTTTCACGTCGTCTAGAGGGCGTTAAAAGTAATTAAAAATAACGAACGGTAGTTCGTTTGAATGTGTTCTAGATAATTAGCCGCTCTTGGATCAAGTGTACTCGTACACGTTCGCGGGGAAATTCAAGTGAGCAAATTGTATCATTTCATTTTGTACGTGAAAATGAAACTGCCTTATGTCGTTGATCCTTTTTGCTTCGATAACTTTTGTTGTTAATTATTATTAACACGTTGACTGGTACAGTGAAAACGGACGTGTGTAGTCAGACACGTTGAAATCCTAATTATTAAGAATATAATCAACTAATTTTCAAATTTAACCTTTCAAATCGATAGCTAGCATTATTAGCTTAATGATAACGCTATCCGTGGTTTGTTTTGTCATTTCTTTTGTTAATTATTTCATTGTAAAAAATTTCGGGCGCCGGTCACCGGTGACCCCCGTGGCAGCCAACGTGTTAACTTCAATAAAACTGTTCTTTGACGTAATAGTATTAATTATCTAACGCCACGCTATCACGGGAGTCGCCAGTGTTCTACGCTAACAACGTAAAACCATTATTGTTTGGAAATAGATGTATTACGACAACAAAAATACATAATATCTATTCCGACAGATAATTTCCACGATTATTTATATCTTTCCACAACTTCATCAAATTCTGGCTGCTCTGACTTGAAAAAGGCATCTAAATGTTAAAAGAAGCGACATTTCTTTGCGCTTTACCTAATAATAGGAAATAATAAAGTATTGGTCAGGTGTGAATATAAAAATAGACGTGATAGATCTACGTTGCCAGTATCCAGGTATTGAAACGACCGAACGCGTTTAATGCTAGAAAATATGTCGGCAACGATAACCCCACCCGTTCCCGTAGGTGCAATTACAACTTGAACATCAATTTCCACAAAGGCACGATCCTTCGTGATAGCATCGAAACAATCGAAGACGAGCGGACACGATCGATTTCCGATCATTATTAATTAACAGAAGTTAATGATCTGGCTGATTGAAGTGAACCGTCTCGAGGACCTCGTTAGTCTCGCCTCGGCTGTTATACGCGATATAGTTATTTGTTCATTTCTCCAGCGAGCCGCGCCCAGCTTTCATCGGCAGTTCCTCCTCGATCGTTAATTAAATAAATTCACCGCTTATTGTATTCGGGCGTTTCATTACCCACCTACCAGCCCCGATCGTTACCGATTCACCGCAGAGTCCTCAGCCAACCATAACCGTGTCTCTCTTCGTGGGCCTTCCCGATGCGCACGTTTCTGCGTTTCCGGATTCCTCTTTCTCGCACGACGTTAAAAATTTACACCTTCTTGCGTCTTGCCCGTTCCACTATCCGGCTGGTAATTAATTACACTTGGTGCTAAAGTTGCAGTCGTGTTCCTGTCTGTTAGCCCCGTGTCCCCCGAGGATGTTCTTACGCTGTTTTCGAACGCGTCGGCGCTCCTGCGGGTCGTCCAAGTATCAAAAGTTACGCAATCGAATAATTAACACGTTGATTGCCATAGTATGTAGCAAAGAAGATTGCAATGATAATTATTAAGAATATAGTCGGTTGGTTGTTTATACTTGTTCAAATGATATTCGATTTGTAGCGTAGGTCTCTGATGATTCCTATTATAGCATACGGTTAGAACTGGATTAGGTAGAAAAAGTAGAATTGAAACTTTGGAATGAGAAATCAAATTTTTATTATTCGATTGATTTTCAAGGTGTCTTAAGAAATGTCGAGGCATTAGTTGGGACAATATTAGGTAAATATTTAATTAATGTATTAAGTGTAAAAGTAGTTTACGTCTTGAGGGATTTGAATTAAATTTTGCAATTATTCGGTCGTTATTTTTACCCTTCAAATGCTGCACGCAAAGGGGAATTCGAGATTAAACCTAAATCGTTGACTCGTACTACTGTCTGCCCCATGATCCCAACTACTACTCCTTACTACCGATACTAAAATTATTTAAGAAATATTTAAGAAAACTAGTAGAACTCGCAAGTAATATTATTCGAGTTTCGTGACTAGTTTGTGTAATTTAATTCATAAATAAAAATTTTCATCAATTTAATTAATACCTTAAGTATATTCTAGAGTTTAGGTTTAGGACCTAGGCCATTTAGCTTCTTATTAGAACAACAATTTCGAGTAAACTGAGAAGGTAAAACAAAATTAGCCAAATGAACTGAACCATTCCCAAAAATTAGAAATGATACATCAGTCAGAGTTACTTTGAAGAATAGCAAACAAACGCTACCGAATGAATGAATAATTTGGATTTTATGCAAAGCAGGCAAGCATACGATGGACAAAGAATATTTGTTCACGATAATACGTTCAGAAAAAGAGCTGGAAGGTCGGCTCAAGTCGGGTGTTCTAAAAGCTGCAGTTGTATCAGGTTGAAATAAGAGGAACGACGATGAAGAAATGTAAATGTAAATATTAATACAGAGAGCAGGATAACGTATAGCGGCTAAGAGGCGAAGGGAGCCACTTTCAGAAGCTTCCTACGGGAGTCTTCCTTCCCTTCGCCTCTTTCGTTCGTTCAAATATTTAATGGATTTGCCTGTATCCACTCTCTCTCTACACCGGTTTTATATACATACATACACGTATTCGCAGAATTTTGCTGAATGCGCACCCACCGCTTTCTGGTGGCTCAATTTATACGGTTATGAAACCGTGAAACGTTACACAGGCTTTCACAGGTGTTCCTTTGAACAATCGTTTTATCGTCAAAAGCGGGATTAAACGTTGAGGGTTCATGGATAAAGAGAATGTTCGATCGATTCGTTGATGGTACAGGTGTTTGGTTATTGTGTTGGCAAGCAGGTATCCACTTTTATGTTTTCTAATAAAACTTTGTTACATTTCTATGAAAATACTTCTTGAACACTTCAGACTCTGGCATTTTGGACGTTGTTCTGATTAAAATAAAATTTTATGCAGATAAGTTTCAATATTAATATCCACGATCGTTATTGTGGTATTTGATTGTGACTGGGTTAATTATAATGGGTAAGAGGTAATTTTATGTAGGGTACTTCGTGATTAGTGTATGTATATTTTGTTTAAAAAAAAAAAAAAAGATTTTTATTATCATATCCGAGGATAAGTTTGGTGTGTACTGAAATTGAACGAAGCTGTAGAACTTGGAGAAGATAAAACAGATTGACCATTAATTAGTTGCCGATCGGTTCTGATCAACTCCGAATGTGTTCCGCGAGATTTCACGGAATTAATTAATTTCACCCCTATAATTAAACTTCCGTCTCAGCGCACACGTGTTAAGCTCAACTCGGATAAATAAGGAGACGCTCCAATTCAAAAGCAATTTAACATTTGAAACTCGTTCCATACTTTACAAAATAAATCATCAATTATCATGTGAAATTTAATACGTTAATTAACAAATATTTATAGGTTAACCAACTAACTTCTACATGTGTTATTTTAATGATTTTATCACTCTGGTTTAATTTTTCTAATTATTATATCACAAATCTGTTAAATTAATTATCTCTATCTAATCAAAATGTATCACGAATACTATAAAAACAGAAGCTGCTAATATTAATTGAATTTCTAATGTACCAATTCTTTAAATATCATTCTACAAATTTTATTTCATTAACCTTTGTACGATGGTCCGCGAAGACAGCGACAATTTAAATTCTATTTCAAATCCTTCAACGTATGAGAATGTTTCGTTTAAAAATTTGAGCGTCCAATTTTTATGCGAAATACCGAGGATCAAATTGATAAATCGTTTTTAATTTTCCAAAGAAATAGTGTAAAAACTTTATTGTTACCGTAATATTGCTCGTAAGATTACACAGTAAAAATGAAACTTATTCCAGCTGTTGTACGATTGTTGAAAAGAAAGCCACGACGATATTTTTCACGGATATATTTCGTTGGAGGATAAATTTCATGGCTCGCCGGGATGAACAGAAAAGGGGAAAAAGCAAAGAGTACACCGGGCGCGCGCTTCGCAGGATTTCACGGAATTAATTAACCCCGTAGTATAATTAAAGTCCCGTTTCGTCGGCGGGGAACGTTGCTACGCCATGAAAGTTAAACCGTCGAAGATCAAATCGTGAATCCTAGTTGCAAACTGTGCATGCTTCTCGTGCATTTGTGTGGTAAAAGAGTCATGGGGGGAGGTGGGGAAGCGCGTGAACGAAAGGTGAAGAGAAAAGCGAAACAGTGACGAGGAGGGGGAGGTAGGAATTTAATGACTAGAGAGAGAAAAGATCTTTAATTAAATTCTACCATTTTCAGACTGCCGAGCGTTCTTTGATCGAATCGTCGATACAATTAAAGGAAAAAACCGAACGAGGGTTGACACTTTCAATTGTAGAGAAAAGCAAGAAACTTCGCACGATTTGTTTTTAACAAACTTATAAATAAACGTAGAATATTGAAATGTTTATGGCAGTAATGGGAGGATCCAGAAATTTTACTTATGGAGTTGAAATATGTTGAAATTTTCTTATTGACATTTTTATGGTAAAGGAAATTTTGTTTTAAAATATGAATTAATTTCTTTTAAATTTCATAGTTTTTGGGACAGACCCATCTCTGGCGGTAATTATCTTTATTAAAGATATGCGGTACTTAAAATTTGATATTTTATAAGTTTCATTTGTTGATACAGTGATTGTCTTCAAAACGCGATCAAAACCGTCAGATAAAAATAATATTACGTTAAATAAAATCATTTTATTTTCATTTTTGTAGACAAATACTCGTTACGTATTTCAAATCATGCGCCCATTGGCGCCATTACGGTAACGCGTGTACACAATCCGTCGAAGAAATTCATCCCGCGAAATATCAGTTCTATTCGTATTAAACCGTAGCAAATTAACAAAAGAAGGAACAAAAATACATAAATTTCCAAATATTTATATAATCTTGGTGAAACTATCCGACGATCTAGTTTGCTGATATTCGATTATATTTTAAAAGGCAACCAACGTGACCTACTTTTGTAGGTTATAAACCTGCTATACTTTGTAACCTAACAAAAGAAAGAAAGAAAAGTCTTACGGTCAAGTTCGTTAGCAGACACCGGACAAAACGTGCTTCCTCCTTTCTTCCTTGTACACAAAGAAACCACAATAATCACTTCTCCCAATATTTCGACGATATTCACAACACGACACTCGAACTTTCAGGTTAACCGAAGGTGTGATTTACACTTGCCGCGATTCGCGGTGCGTACGCATGTCGCGTTTTCGTCTAGCGATTTAGATGAATATTCAGCGTCGCACCCCAAAGCGTGCGCATGCGCGTGGCCATCGGCACTTCGAAATCCAGCAACCACCGTCAGTTGTATTCCGACGCCGACGTCGAGATCGTCTTCGTGCGACTCTCGCTCTTCCAATATCGCCATGTGACCGTTGTTCTTCGTTTAACTCTCGATGATTCGTAACGATACGTAGTAAAATCCCGAGTGTTCGCGTAAACGTATCGGAAACGTTCAAAATCGAATTATTGCTCGCGCGACGGGACGGTCGAACGGTTGGAGGTTAAAACGAAGATTCGAAGTGTCGGTTTGGTGACAGGTCACGTGGGAGCGGAACGATGTATTTGAACGCGCGAAAAATTCGAAAAACGTTAACCAACGCGGGAGATACTGACAGAAACGTTTCGTGCTTTTTATCGCTGTCACGTGTTTAAGGGAAAAGTGTCGGTTTTTACGCGGATGATTAGAACGGTGCGTGATGTTATTATGCGAGACAATGCGCTGGGGTGACGGACTGTGTGATCTGTTGCGATGCAAGTTCCTGGTACTTCTGGTGCTGGCCGGATGCAGCGACGGATACTTGAACATCTTTATCAGCCAGTCCCAGGTCATGAAGCTGATGGGTAAGTTATTTTTTGAATCAAATATATATAATTTATTTTTTGTAACATTTTTCTTAATAAATTAGTGTATCCTTTGTACCCCACTGGCGTCGTTAGGGGTATATATATAATTCATCGTAGAATTTTTAAATATAACGTTATAGTTTATAAAGGTTGTAAAGATTAATAAGCATATTTTAGTGTGCTTTAAAAAATTTGTTATGATTATAACAGATTTGTAAATTTATTAACTAAGGAGGGCAAAATTTAATATTTTCTTAACAAGGAAAACAAAATATATTTAATTTTCTCTTACGTAAAACACATGGCAAATATTTTATTGCAAAATCTTGGAAAATTGCAAATTAAATAGGGGGTCTAAGTAAGTTTGCAACTTGGAAAATATTAAAAAGAAGAACAAAATATGTAAAGTGTATTCGAGAATAATTTTATTCATATCTCTATGAAATCAAGACTAATGAAAATCTTTGGTAAACCGACTAACAGTATTTATTTAGTATGCTTAGTATCGCACTTCGTGTTTCACATAATCATTCAAATATTTATAATAATTATTATTTATAATAATTAATATATAAATTTATAATAATTATTATAAATATTTTATTATCGTCGGCGTTTAAAATATAATTGAACGTAGTATAAATTCTGGAAAGGGGTTTGATAAATGTTTAGAAATTTCAATTTTATCCGATGCGAGAGAAAATCCTTTCCCGTTGAAAGTTTCGGTTTGCACAGAAACGCGGAGGTGATTCACCCGCATTGATCAACTATCTCGAACGAAACTTCCTCGGCGAGAAATTAGTCTCCATTAACTTTTCCTTCGTTCTTCGTTAAATTCGAAGAGCACACGAATCGTCGGTGATGCTTCAAAGAAAGTCTCGGTTCTCGAGACTCGTTAACAGGTTTCATTACAATTGCAACGCGTTGATCTTCTTCCCATCGACGGAAGTAAACATTAAACGAGAAAGACGGTTTAATGCAGTAGTTACATCGGCACACGGCTAATTTCTTCGAGTATTCAGTTTCAAGTTCAAACAGTTCAGAACAAAATTTTTATATATTGTAGTTCTTTTTTTTTTCGTTATTGATTTCATGTCTCTGATTTGTATAAAATAATGAAAATTCAGAAGATTATTATCGGTACTGAAATAGCTGTCATCGGGACCAAAATTAGCTCCGTAAATCGATTTTTAATAAATTAATGTGGGTTCAAAGTTTAAGTATCGAAACTTTGCTATTTCTTTGGACGTTGACTGGCACAGTGAAAACGGACGTGGGTAGTCAGACACGCTGAAATCCTAATTATTAACAATACAATCAACTAATCTTCAAATTTAACTTTTCAATTCGATAGCTAGCATTATTAGCTTAATGTTAACGCTATCCGTGGTTTATTTCATCATTTCTGTCGGTAATTATTTGATTGTACAAAATTTCGGGTGCCCGGTCACCGGTGATCCTCCTGGCAGCCAACGTGTTAAAAATGTAGACCAATCGACCGATTAGTTTCCCTTTTATTCAGAAACTTTTTAAGGTTTGAGATGCCATAGTCACTTATTACAAAAAGTTACAGAATCCAACGTATTTCCTAAGTAACTTCCTGCAAGATCTGGTTTCTGAAAAATGTAATATAAAGATCGATCTTTTAACACTAAATTGCTAAAACAATTGTTTAAATACCCACCGAACTAACTTGTCTTACAATAACCCCACATTATATTTAATCTAATTGAATTTCAACTTCAATTCTAATCACCAAACTCACAAATCATAATTAATAATCATTCCAGGATCGCAGCAACAAATATTTGATTCCGATTGACGCATTTGCCGGAAAAATCATGAAGTAACGGGTTAAATCGGCGTGCTGTCATATCGCAGACTTTTAATTAGTAACGTTGGCGTGATTGTGTGCGACCGGTTACTAACGAGTCACGACCGCGTATTCATGACACCGTATAATTGTCGAATTAACAATGGCCATGATGAGCGAGGTTGAATTTAACAAGGCGCACCTGTGCTAATCATATTGATCTCCTCTCGTTTGTGTCGCTTCCACTGGAATATCAAATAGCGTATCGAAACAGAAAAGAAAGAAAGAAAACAATTTCATGCAAATTCTGACGGTTCTTTGCGACTAATGAAAATCGAAATATAAAATCTATGAAACGACAGAATTGATCGATTAAAATATTTCTATTTCTCGGTACATACTTTAGAATGCTTGATGGTACAGTTAACCCTCCCTATAACACGGTTAATTTATGCCAAGCACAATTTACAATTGGAAATAATCAAACGTGATGGAATCGTTCGTGTTAAGGGTCGTCTCAGTTTATTAAGTCATGTTACATGGAAGCAGTGTTACGGGAGGGTCATTACAATTTTTCCGACGTGCTTTTATCCCTTGAACGGAGGTCCGATTAGTTTTATGCCCTTTTCCATTCCTATTTTACACGTTTTAAGATATTATGTTTCTACAGTATAAAAGTATTTTGGTAAGAAATTTAGCCACCTAATTTTACTTGAAATATCCTAGTAAATTGGGTGGGTGGACCCAGCATCCGCTAGAACTACCGATCGAGTCAAAACTACTTGCTTCTGGTTTATTACTTACAATTGAAAAATTTCATTTAATATTGTCCTGGCTTTAAAACACAAAAACCCTTGAATCAACGACAGAAATGCAATTGCTTCGCTTTCAGTTATTATATCCTCCACATTTTCCAAGCATCTTCTTCAAAGGCGATTCTACCTCGTGTCGCGGGTTGTTCATATTTTTTTTAACAGTCAACAGCTATGCAAACACTGAACGACGACGTTTACGCACCCGTATGTACTTAGTCTCCATTCCATTCGATATCACTTTACGGTTTCATGATTCATACGCTTCCGTCTGTCCGCACATAACACGAGTCTGTGTGCACACAGCTTCGGTCCGTCAATTTTCTGCTGGAAGGAAATGGGGGAGAAAAGGTGGAATAGGTGTTGTTCGTGACTTTTCGAAAATCGAGCTAATCCGAACGGAGCGTCGCGACGCGCCGGTCAGAATGGCCCCATCGCTCGTTTTCTGGTGCCCGTGGTCTTACGGATGGATATCTATGTGCCTTTCCACGGTTTTACGTTATTAGTGACCGTTATCCGGAACCGAGTATAAATTGAAACGGGCACGCCCTGCATTCTCGATTAAAGAGGAAAACGAGTTTCATTAGACGTTTCTTGGTAACTGGTAGACCCAAAAACTGTTAGACTGATGAACGAGTCTTAATCATTGGGTGGATAATGGATGATAAATTTAAGCGTTTTCGCGTTCGTTGCGCACCTTTATTAGATTTTATACAAAATTATGTAGTAATTAAACTGCATTAGCACTTTCGCTCTGGCTAGAAATATTACAATTTTTAATGAAAGTTAGGAACTTAACAGCTTTGGAACATTATATTTTTTGGAACTTTCAAGATTTATAATGTTACGCTTTCGGGAAGTTAGAAATTTTGAAATATCATATTTTTAGAAACTTGGAAGCTATGAAATATGATTGTAATATTTTCCAAAAATTGTTAAAGAAAATATAGAAATGCCAATTAACCCTAATACAAGGGTTATCAGATATATTATTCTACACATTTACAATTTTTAATGACCGCTTGCCACTTTTATATTTCATAACCTGCTTCTGGTACCATTTTAACCATTACATCACCGTCCGTTATTACACTTGTTATTTACACCTTTTACTTGCAACTCGCGTCGTGAAAGAGGGGTTAGGGTAGAACTTTTGAGCACACCTCGAACTTATCAATCGTAGGCTTACCAAAAGTACAGGCCACACCGAGGGTGGTTTTCAAGTGTTGAGACAGGTTGAGAAATGTCCGATAGCAGGCGATGCAACTCGGAACCGTTAGTCTTCGTTCTTCCTGTTGGTGTGTTACAATGATCCCAAAGACATCGTTGAGCAGAGTGACGTGCAAACCATGGAGCCCGGTTCACGTCGACGAAAAGAATGGTGGCTTTAGAGTCGATTTCTCAGCTACCTAAGCACCCGTGGAACCTAACGGACGACGTAATTCTCGTTAGATCTCGAATCCTTCGACCCTGCCGCTTTCCCTGCCCCCTCTCTTTCCACCCTTCCAGACGGGTGCAAACTGGGAGAGAAAGGGTTGATCGCATCGTGCGAGAAGCGACCCACCCGAGGCGAGTTTAGTCGTTCGGGGCTCTCGAAAGTCACTTAACTTAGATTGCACGAGCGAAATGACTTTAGTTCCCCTGGAAAACTTCGTTTCGTTGGCAGAGCGTTGCTTGAAAGCACCGAAAAAAAAAAGGAGAAGGGAGGAGAAGCACCGTATTGGGGGAAAAAATGGTGACAGAGAGCGAAAGGTTATCCCTGTTGAAGGAAAAAAGCGAACAGTGTAGCGGATCGTGACCTACGAATTAAACGTTCAGTTGGCTCATTCGAGATAAAAGATTCTTTTGTAAGACGATCTCCAGAAGTCGAAATATTTACTTCGTTCAACCCTTAAGTACAACGACGAGGCCAGGTTATAAAATAAAATTAAATGTTATATAACTGTCTAATGAAACTTTTGACGATTATTTTTTAAACGATTCACTTCGTATATTATTTCATGTGATAGACCAGGGTTGTGTCTATGTTCTAACGAATTTAAATTACTCTTCGACTAAAACTCCGCAGGAACAACAGCCGGTCGAACACTTTCGAATTACCGGCTCCTGAATGTTTAATTTACTCGCAGAGATGGTGTTTGTGTACAACGCAATCGGTTTGCTTGTGTTTGCCTCGTCTGGACCGCGAAAACGGACCGGCAAACAGTCGACAACGTGTTCATTCACGTTGACTGGTCGGAGTCGGCTCGTAAAACAACTCCCTCCGATAGTTCACCTCGACCTATGTCGCTGGAAACGACAGCGAGTAAATTATTTATTCCGGAGGAACGCCTGTCAGAAACTCGAACGACGATTTTTACCGTTTCCCTCGCCTTTAGGGGGTGCGGTGGATATAAAACGGCATAGTTGTTCGATTTCGAAGTTGATTTTCCATGGAACCTTAGAACATGAAGTTTATTAAATAGTCAATTTCCAATCGTAGGAAAAGTACCGTAAAATATACTACTCGCGCCATATCAGTTTAAAGTTTAAAGATCTCTGAAAATAGGTATACAAATTCTACGTTAATTATTTCGTATACAGTCGAACTGAATTTCATGACAGAAAAGTATCGCGAAATACCACTTATGGCACATCAATTTGAAGCTTACGATTGAACAAAAATGTCAACATAAAAATCGACCGTCTTCGTAATCAGTCGTTTAAGGATTAATCGTTCGTACTTCGAGAAGGAATCTTCAAAATGATAGACGATAACTGTGGCACCGTTTTCAATCCACGAATTCTTTGCGAGGATGGTCGTCGAGCAGAGTTTGACAACGGAGACATATTTTGAGGATCGTTTGTCATCTGGACGCGTCGGAAGAATATTGAGAAAAACACTTGCTGGTTGGCGGATGAGTCGTCGCCATGAATCGGGATGGTAGCTCGTCGTTTCTGCTCTATCAATTTCCATTGGCACACGAGCTGCAAGGAACGTTAGCCAAATTGCAGCAGTTTGCCGACGGGTAGATCCGGCCAGACGATAACGTAAACCTCCATGGTTTATGGCCGAGCGATCTGTCGTGTTTCGTGTTCGTGCACACGCACTGTTCGTAACTGGCGATTCACATATTCCGCCGATATACGCATAAATACGGGCCATCCGTGGATGGCCCACTACCCTGGGTCATCTGTGGTCCAACAAGATAACTTAAGTAATCTATGAGCATCGTGCAAATCTGGGGGTGATGCTATCAGTAATTCTGTCAACCCTTGCACGGAGAGGCCTGAGTATTTTTCGATCCAAGTCCCATTAATTGTCAAACGACGAAAATTATTTGCTTATACGATAAATCTAACGCTCTTTCAGAGGATGGATTTGATATTTTTCACGGTTAATTTCATTGACTTTAAGGATTCGTTAATCCTATTCTGGCAATAAGTGAAAATATGACTTATTTTCTTCGAGGATACTTTGTCAAAGAAGTCATCTTCTTCGTGGGTGTTACTAAATCTTCCTGCGATGGAAACTGATCCTGGGGTGAAGTTGACCAACTTCCAAACCCTAACTCAATTTGCCAGGACCATAAATCTGGACAGTCGACTTTTTTGGCGATTTGCAAGGGAAGCTGTCAGGATCTATAGGGCACGTGCTTCGAGTTTTGGTTATACTTCGAGCGATATTTTTGGAAACTTTCCACTTTTACGAAACAATTATTATCGTCGTATAGTTCCCTCGATAACATACCATTTTTTTAAAGACATACAGGCAAGATATGGAGAGCTAAGAAATTTTAAAAGTTCATATCAACCACAAACTTTCATATTATTTATAACGAGTACCAGTAATATAAATTCTACAAAAATTTTACCACCCTCTTATTTTATAAAGCGCTGAAAGGTTCCAATAGAAGCTCTACCGTAATGTTAAATATAAAATTAAAGTTAAATTGTCGCCTTTGAAGTAGTCCGCCATCCGATGCTTAATTTACCATGTAAACAGACGATCGCGTAGCTCAGTTTATCTTTTATCGATCTACCGAGGAGAGAATAAATTTTCACGCGTCTTCTGCACGCACCGCTGCATCACCGTGTGCGTACGTTCGCGTAAATCACGAACGCTCTCGTCGACGCAAGGCACGTGTAAATATGCACGGAATCAGAGATATGGAAACGAGGGGTGTTCGTGTTTGTTCCTATATAAATTTCCCGTGCAAATCGTCAATTGGCATTCGTCGATTGGATTACAGATCACCTGCATACTTGCTGACCGACGTATTAATTCGCGTCGCGTCCGAATGAATAACGGGCGTCCCGACGCCCATCCCACGACACCCATCGATCACTAGGATCTCATAAAAACCGAGCCTTCTTGCAATCGGACACTTCCGTTCGCTCTTCAAGTTTTCCATTGTACTTTTTTTTTTTTTTCGACCGATGACGATTCTCCAGTCTTAGGGAAACGGTTCGATGGTGTTATTTATTGCTCGAGAACATCCCGTCGATGGAATTGTTCGGGTAAATAACGACCCAGGGCTGTCAAATTAATTCTTTCCATTCTGTACCGTTCCTATGGACGAACAATGAGAAAGTGGTCAGCGTTGGTAAAATATTACCATTTTTTGTTAGAAAATTTGTATTTTATGATACGGGTACCTATGGTTGAATGCTTCGGCGAGAGGAATTTATTAGAAATGGTGTATTGAAATCATATGAGAATAGTGACCCTTTGTTTTTGTTTTTAAGGGATAAGCAATACTGTTTCTTCATTTTTAGATGAAAAGATGATAATCCTGGACAATGCATATCATTAATTATTTTTCTGTAGAAACATTGTAGATTTAATTCATGCTATTATATGGATAAATTATTTATCAATTTATATTTTCATAACATAATCTATTTATTATCCTATATGATACGTTTTTTAATTATTATTTCTTGACAAATTTGAGAATTTTTAGGTAATGTGGTTGAATAGTAATAAACCCTTTTGTTTACAGTGGAAACTTTGAGAATCCAAAGTTCTATTTTGAAAAGTATTTTATAATTATTCTACCATTTTCAGTTATTTATTTTCAATCCTATTTTAAATCCTATCATAATTATTCCTAGATAAAATTTGAAATCAAAAATACATGCGAGATTAATAATTTTAAATTAAGAATTGTATGTACAAACTGTTATTTTTATCGTGCCCGTTAGTCTCCGTGTTAGAAGAAAAGAAGCCAAAAAAAAAAAAGAAAAATGAATCTGGAATTTAACAGAGGTCAGGTAACCAATCAACCGTAACTGACGAACAGGTAGTCGAAGTGAACAAAATTTACTCGAATCAATAGGACAGACTTTGAACGGATAGTGTCAGCGAAATTCAATTTACACGCCACGCTGCGTCGCTTTGAAACATGAATTGTTATACCCTATCGGTGAAAAAAGAAAAAAGAAGTCTTACAAAGAGAGTTCACCAATTGGCGGACATTCGCGTGTCCCGCCGACGTGGCGTTTGCGTGAAAAAATACGTTTCATTCGATTCGCAGAGACATTCCATTCCAGGATGGCTGTCTATATTGCCGAATACATTGGGACCTTAGAACCTATAAACCCTCTAATGGCAGGGAAAATGATATTACGGATCCTCCCTTTAATCCAACGGCCTAAACCTCCATCGTTGTTAGAACGCGCTGGTAACAGTACATCGTTTTCTCCTGATAGCCTGGAAAGTTTTACCTAATTGCTTTGGCCAATGCGGCTGGTTTCGAATAATGAATTATTGAAATGATGAATTCAATGGGTAATGGATTACGAATATTGTGGTATTAATATGAAAAAGATTGCGATAGGTAATTGGATTATTTCCAGATTTCTTAAGTGTACGTTGTGATCCTTTATCGATTTTTATTTGCGAATTTGAATTTCTTGTTGAAATAAAATTACAAACATTTCCGAAGGTTACGTGAGTTTTTAAAATTCCAGAAATAATATATAAGGTTATTCTGAATTTTGATGTTTCAAAATATTAAATTTAAAATAACAAAATTACTGAAATTAATAAAATTATGTACAGTTCCAAATGATTAAATTTACAATTATAAAATTACTAAAATTATGTATAGTTTCAAATGATTAAATTTAGAATAATAAAATTACTAAAATTATGCATAGTTCCAAATGATTAAATTTACAATAATAAAATTACTAAAATTATGTGAAACAGTGAAATTATTCCAGAAAATATGAAATCCTTGAAATATTCTAATTAACCCATTTTGTGTATTATTAAAAAAAGATTTGATATTGGAAATAAACTATTAGGCCATACTCGATACATTTACCTTATACTTAATATTTGTATTACGCCTAAAAGTATTTTAAAAGAACTTTAGTATTTCTCATTAAAGACATTTTCAGAAATATTTCGTGCAACATTCTGTAACGACAGAAATTTTGAACTCGCAAGATACCACGTAACTATACATAATTACCCAACTCTATCAAGAAAATATAATGTAAAATTCTACCGATGCAATTTGCAATTTAAACAATTTATCGTACGCAGATGTTTGTATTGGCAACAATCGTCTGGCGGCACGTTTCGCGTCGGAATAAAATTGTGCTATACCTGCGATGGAAAATATATGATAGAATGATTGAAATGTTTAAAAATTAATATGTCGGAGAGGTATAATTGATTCACACCCGGGTGTTATCAAGTTCGCTGGACGTTTTCGGGAGCACCGATACGTAGCGAGGTGCCATCGATTTCCATGTGACATATGGTACGTGCCAAACGCATGGTACACGCATGACGTCCAAAGTGGTTTAGCACATTTACGCACGCGTATATATACGTGCATACACGTACAACGAAAAGGGGAGGATAGAAAATAGGGGGAGCAAAAGGGAAGATTTATACATATTTAACAGGTTGACTAGTACGATGGAACTGACCATGGATAGCAAGACACGCTTTAACAAGAACCATTAGATTGTGTTAAAATAGAATATCCTATAGAATAGAATAGAATCGAATAAAAACAGAAAGTGATTTAGTAATTTTGAAAAAATTGAAGTTTATGTTAAGTATGAGTAACTTGAGTATTAATGAAATTATTTGACGTTAAAATTGAACAACATTTGTTAAATGAAATTAATCACTTTGGTCTGTGAACAGCATCTATGATGAGGAATAATAATGAAACTGATATATGGTAAATGAAAGGGAAAAGCTTTGTCAAATCATAATGTAATTATTCTTGTCTTAATAACACATCGAAGCTATGGATCAATGTGTTAATTCGTATAATATAACGTGATCGAATGATTATATGTAAGAAAAAAGAAAATTGGCTATTTCATTATATTTAAAAAAAGAAATTATTTTATGTACACCTCGTATTTCTCCACATACGTGCTGGTGAATACGAAAGTGTTGTACAAATTCCAAAAATATTGAATCTTTCACTTATCTTGTATTGCGCTGATTAACGCACAGAATGAATACAAAAACCCAATATTTTTCACAACAGCAACGTTTCAAACTGTCAATAATTTCTCGTCAACATCAGATCGGTCGAACGAGATTATTTTAAAAATTGATCGATTCCATTCTGTTCCAATAAAAGACAGACTAGCATCGATGTGAAATATGAAATATCTTTCGTCACTCATCGATCGGTGGAAAACAATCAATACCTGTCGTTCCAGTCGCAAACAGTGCCGTAAGAAGAGATGAACGCGCGTTAGAGCAAATAATATTTTTGAAGCGTCAAAATTTTTTCTTTCCTCTCTTATTTTATTCTGTTTTTTTTTTTTCCACTGGATATTTTCAGTGTGCACGGCACAAACTAGCGTGGCTCGTACAAATGGAACGCCGAAGTGCTCTCGCTGGTAAAATATTAGACTTGCCCGGCACAAAGTGGTGGTGCTATAATGTTCGTATAAACACAGCTGATGGGTAGAGGATGGAAGCGGCGAAAGGGGGGTTTGATGATGACAGGGAAGCTTTCGTGTCGAAAAAGCGCTACTTTCCCGGCTGGAACGGAAATCAGAATGCGTAGAAAATCGTGGAAATAGCCGTGATGCAGCTGCGCATATTGCAGTGCCTGTCGAACTCTATCAAACGGCATGATACAGTGTTTTTCACAAACTTTTTGCCTCCGAGTTGCGTGTCTAGTTTATGACATTTCATCCCCCGTTCGAGTGAAAACGTAACTTCAACCCTTTCATTATTGAGCGTGAAAATTTGTAGCAATTTCGAGTTTTCAAGGCAATTTTCACGATTCTGATTGCAAAATCTGCTTTGTTTAGATTAAGATATATTAAAAGTACTAGGCTCTGATTAAAAACCTTTGATTAGTATTCTTTTACGATTATTATCAAATTGTAAAGTAACAGTAATGATTTTTTCATTTTAAATTCA
Source organism: Stelis phaeoptera (assembly GCA_943735885.1). Lineage (NCBI taxonomy): Eukaryota > Metazoa > Arthropoda > Insecta > Hymenoptera > Megachilidae > Stelis > Stelis phaeoptera. The sequence goes on along the minus strand of OX030934.1, from coordinate 5,821,805 downwards.
TTTCCTTTTGATTGCTTTCTCTAAGGTGATTTAATGTTTCGAAGGCTTTATTCTAGATATTATTTAATTTTCAATACAGCATCATTTTACTTCAAATAGTATATTATTTAATTATTATTATATTTTGTGAATATATACGTTCGAGTTGTTTGAGAAGAACTCAAGTTTTATTGCAAATATCGTTTAAACTGAATAATCATTTGTTATTATTATTTTTTTGCACCAAAAAGTGTACTTAGTCGATTTTAGTCAATTTTTCCATCCACTTTTCAGCAAATTTTTATCCAAAAATGAATCTTGTTAACATAGACTGTCATTTAATAACATAAACCTCCTGTCATTCGCTTAACACAATAATATAACAGAAGCGATTAAAAAAATCACTAAATAGTTATTCGCAAACATCGAATTATTACGGAATTAATTTACAAATCCCTTTCGTTTCCAGGAAGATAATTTCGAATTACCAGTATGTTTCTCTTATAATTGCAATTCTAGTTTGATCAAAATTCAATAATTTTTCTTCCGCAAAATGCTTTAAAAAATTGATCCATTTAAAAAATACACGTCCGAATCCAGGGATAAACATGCGTATAAAATCTCGTTGAAAAATTTCGAAACTTGATCGCAGCGTTTCGATTAACGCGTTGCAATAAATACCTGCGTTTCGGTGCTTCGTTGACGACATATTCAACAGACTCTCGTACGATAATCACGTTGAAAGGTATCGAAAAATTATTTTAATTTCTCCCGGCGTTGATAAATATTGCCATTAGCTGCGTGACAAAAACGATGCGACTGAAATTCCCATCGATATTTGTGTACATATCACGGGAATGTAATTACGGGAAACTTAACGAGTTTTCCATAAATCGTTAATGAACTCCGTTGGTTGAAATTGTACCGACGTAAAATTTCACTGATTTGTCTTGTTTTAAATTCGCAGCCCTTTTATTTTTTCCAGAATAAATGATTCTATTCGTATTAAACTTTATACGTTGCTAAATAACTGGTTCCTTCTGTTAATTAAAATTATGAATTTCCAATCAGGGTTTTGCAAGTGTAACATTTTTCATCTGTTAGAGAAGTTCGAAGGTTGTTAGATATTTATATTAATTATCATTAATCTACATAAGAAGCAGGGTAGGAGAATAATTTTGTATCAAATTGTCATATTAATTTACATGTATAGCAATCTGTCGTGAAATCTTTAATTTACATTCTCGAAGTAAAAATATTAAAAAATGACTATAAGTATACTTTGTGATATTAAAAAGTATTATAATATTCCCCATATTGGATTATAATCAGAATAGTTATTTATTATGTCTCAATATTCAAGTGTCGTGCTATAAGTTTCCAGGGTCTGAAGGATTAACCCATACGCTCCCTTCGTCCCGAAGAGCAACGTATTTTAATTTTATTTACATTAAAACATAGCAGATCAACAAATCCACAACTCTTTTCTTCCAAAACAGTGTTTCTGAATTTCGAAAGCTCCGTTGGAATAGAAATCTAAATTAAATCATATCCAAAACTACTTCCGGTGTAATGTGTGAATGACTTTATCCCTCAAGATCTTGCTAACACAAGTAATACGACGTGATCCACGAAACTCGTATCGGTTTCAACCGTGAGATTTGAACATTTCACACGATGCTGAAGATCGTGTTCAGCAGGTGTGTATCGATAAGGGTGACGGATGGTTCCCGGACGATAAACCCAACGTCAAAAGTCAGACATCGAGCGAGGACGGGAATCGTCGCAAGGATTATTGTACATGGTGTAGCTGCATCGTCGGCTGCAGTTGGCAGGATAACGAGGCGCAGGATGAAGAAGGACTGCGAGAACTTCTCGACGTCTGCGAGAGGATCCTTTCGACGCAAATCCAATTCGACAAGACTCGTACATAAGCCGGAAGGCGACGTCGTCGGGGAAATAAATCCGGTGACGAGTGTCTGAACCAGGATTCTGCTTAGAACACTCGGAGAACCTGTTGGGATTTATGAGCAGGCATTCGTTGTCGTTAACCCTTTGTTATCCAAATCTTTCATGTTTGCAAATGCAGATGAATTTCCTTTAACCCGCAATATTTGGTTTACACACAGAATTGAAGTGTTTATTTCCTAAATTATTATTCTCAGAGTACGTGAAGCAATTTTCTTTTATTAATATTCCATGTTCGTTAATATTTATTCTTATTCTTCGTTTTTAATGTTTCAGACTGGAATTTTAAATTATTAATACAATTTTTGCTTTATTTTAATATTGGGTCGAAGATTTTCGGTTTCTTTTTTTTTTTCTTTGCAAATTTTTCTATTTCTTACAAATAATCACATTTATTTTAACATTGTTTAACGAAAGAAGAGGGAAAGAAAGAAAGAAGGAGAGAGAGGATTTTCGATGATGGATCTATTGGTCATACCGGATTGTTGGGGATTAATACGTAATTCATTTGTTACACATTTTCCATAGGAAATTATTTATTAATCAATAGCCACTCGAATGAATAATATTTTACGATATTTCTGATAATTCGAGGAAATGATTTCGAAACCGAATTTGAGAAAAAATTTAATAAATCAAAATTCCAACATCGAGTCACCAAAGAATCCAGTTATTATTAACACCGTTCGAAGATAAACACCAGAATTTGCAAAATTTAATCAATTAAAAGAACAATTTATCACTCAACACATTCGTTGAAAAGAAAAGAAAAATAAAAGGAAAGTTCTTCGACAATTTGATTAGCTTCCCGACGAAGTTCTCGTCCCGTTCCATCTTATCCCCTCGATTCGAACGGGAAGAAATTGTTCTGGTCGAGTATATACCCCAATTAAAAATTCCGATCGGCTGAGATCGCCTAATTATCGCCGGTTCCGCGAACGGTAGGCTGAGCTTCTTAATGAGCGGCGCGGCGGTTAATTAAGAAGCCGTGGTAATCATTGGTGAATTTCAACGACGAAATGGACTATCTAAAAAATAATAAAAGAGGAGAAGAATCTTTCGCACATACGCCCAGTATTTCTGTTTCATTGTTCTTTCGTTCGTCGACGTTGAACAACTTTGTTCAACTTTGTTGAACAACATCTTTCATTTACATAATTTTTAATTTTGTGCCGTTTCCGAAATATAAATTAAAATTATTTCGTCCTTTTTAGTGCATTCCGAAGTCCGTTGTATTTTTTTTTTCGATATGTAAATATAAAAAAACATGGCTTTTTACGCAGTAGATAGCTCAGAAGATAGAGGAAAGTGCGTACATAATAACGCAATTTGTTGCAACGCGATATCTTAATTAGTTCCTGAGATATAGGGCTTCAAAGTTTGTATAGCGGCCGGCGCGTACGAGGGTAATTATGAATGGGCGCGACCGTAGACATTTTTCTAGGAAATGCGTACTACGAATTACTAGGAATAGTAAAGGGTTAGACGTAAACAATGACCACGTGACCGCTACGCTAGACACTCGCTGTCTGGGTCCAAGCGTGAGGCGGCAGCGAATTTCTACAAAAATTACGTTTGTCTTTACACGACGATATCTCAGGAACGGATAAAGATATCGATGTAAATCAAAAAGCGAATTAAAGTGGAAGGTTTCTACTTTCTTACGAATCTAACTCTATACCGAAATTCGAAACAGGACTTTGTTGGCAGCCCTTTGAACTTTTCGTAATTTTAATACACGTTTCTTATGCAGTTTAACGTAGTTTCTGACTTTCAATTGCTTCTAACGATAGAAAATTATTATAAATATCTATCACACGCATTATTAACGATTCTTTCGTTTACTCAAAAAAAGTTTTTGGAAAAAAAAATTAACATACATGTCGAATTGAGTAACCTCCTCCTTTTCGAAGTCGGTTAAAAATGCTACAGAACTTTTCGCTTCGATTTCTCGTCATCTATCCAACGACGCGACGTAGAGTAATTTTTTAGGTAATTTTCAGGTAATTTTTTAACACCCTGTATGAAAAATATGAAAATTATGAAGCGTGTGTAATTTTGCGGGACGATATGATAAATGATTTATTTTATCTATTTTTTTATTTACTGAATAATTAGGATAATATCTATGTATATTTTTTTCAATAAAACTTATGCATATTTCAGGGAATAGAGTAAGTTTTTTTAAGTTTCTAATTGAACATTTTTGAAAAAGATTACCATAATTCAATTTTCACGAAATATGAATGATGTGAAATAAATGAAAACCTATTTTTAGAATCGTCCAATTACGAAACATCCAATGCAATTTTTCTGGATAATTTTCTTACAGTTTACAAAGAGACTGAAGTGTTATGTAAAGTCGCTGAAAGAATCGCGGTGATTCGGTCATTAAATCACTAATTAACAGACTGACTAGGTTGGTTGAAAATACATTTTTTTTTTCTAGAAATAGTCACGAAAAGTTTCATTACACCCAAGGGAAAGTTATTTCACGGGACTGCAGCTGCGCTTCGCCGTATATGCACTCCAGTAAAAATCCAATAACAGCAGAGACGTGCGATTCGTTTCAATTAAAAGTTAATTCGCCAACTCGAAAACATTCGCTGTATAATAAACTACAGACGATCCAGCTGTTACTGTTCTAATACGAGCATAATATTCCTATATTATTTTTAAAATTCCACTCCAAATTACTTTCAATCGATAAAATATTTGTTTTGTTAATTTTAATGAAATCGAATTTTGCGAACTCTATCGTTGAGATATTCCAATATTCCTATTATTTAAACATGTTTGAGAGGTAAAATTTTTGTTTAATATTGTAACCAATCAAAGGGCCGTTTAAAATTTAAACAATCTCTTGCGTAACAACGATCGAAAGCGTTCCTGTTGCAAAGGAGTCGCCATATTGTGGAACATTTCCCTGAAGTTTCTTAATTGGTCACGTTCATCGCTCGCAACTAGCATTAATACACGCTCGAATCTGGTGTTCCACGCGACGGACTGTTTCTTGTCGCCCGGCTGTGCGATAAAACCTGCTGACATTCATTGTTGTTCGCAACAATCGGTTACTTTTCGACCACGGCGATTATAAACACGCGGAACAAAAAGAAAAGCGTCGGGGCTTGTTTAATAATGGGTAAAAGACAAACGTGAAAAAAAGGATTGCTGGTTTTCATACCGCTGCTAACGCGAAAGGAAACAACCGTACGATTTTGTTGAAAAAGTACTTGTTTTAAAAAATGTAGCATTTTAGCAAATATTAAACATTTTTGTTTAATTCCCTTGGGAACTTTTTACGTTTACTTTTGAGGTGAAATGGAAATATTTGAAATTAAATTGAAATAAGTTTTTTGGGGGTTTGAAATTGAAAATTTTCAAATTAAATTCAAATTGAAACTCTTGACTAAATTTTGGTCATAATTATTACATTTTTCATATATTGAGGTAATGACAATTGTGGCCACAATTCTTTTAAAAGTTAATTAAGAAAATACAAGAGCAGCGTGTGGTAATTTAATAAGAATCTTTAATATTTGAATTACCACAGTAGAACTATCAATATATGATCAGACAGAGTGTAAGGTAACTGCTCCCAACCGAAACTCTAGGAATTTTTATTAGTTCTTTTAGGAGTAAGGAGTATAATTGAAATGTTGAAGCTGTTTTAATAATCCGAGTAGGTTTTTATGAAAATGGGCAGACAGTGACGTTTGTAGTTATTTTTCTTTTAGAAATGACTTGGAGAAACATGCTAACAATGTTTCGTGAATTAAAATCCCTTTTCCTTCATTTGTAAACCAGGAATTTTATTAATTTCTAAGTAAAGAATTTATTAATTCATTAATTAAAGTTCTTCGTTTGGTAGAACAATGTTTCGAGATAATTAGATTTAATAATTAAAATACTGTTTGAAGAAATACAACAACAACCCTCATAAATTAATAAAAGTAAACTGTTTGATAGATGAATTGAAACGATAGAATATCGCAATTTGTATAAACAAGCATCGAGGAATAATTGAATATTAAGAATTCTGGCTGACAAACCTGTAAAGTGGCTAACCGAGGTAGATGGTTGACAGTGTAAGACGGGGTGGAAGGGGGATGATTGTCAGAGCACGTGAAACGGGTTGCGACTGATTTTAATTAAAGACAAACATCCCTCTAACTCGACGACGCTCTTTTGTGGCCTACTCGAGGAAAACAATAGTTCTCCCTTCAGCAACTCTGTTTGTTCTTTCCCTTCTCTCTGTTTCTCGTTCCACACTTTAACCGATTTCTCGTACCACTTCTGTCTTTTTCGCTCCTGTTTTTTCTTTTTTCTTTTTACTTTTTCCACAAACGATCCAACGTAACTGCAACCTGCGCAACTTCTTCGAACGAATAGCAGAGGAAAAACATCTCGATTGTAAAGTGTTGTTTCGATGGTCGTACCATCGGTTGCAGAAGTATTTGGCTATTACAGTAATTTAATAAGACGAGTTACTAGAATTTGAATATTAACTTAAATTTACCGTCGAAGTTATTATATTTGTTGGAAAATAGATACTGATGACTCGGACAATGTCATGACGTCCCAAATTCAGTAAAACAACCTATAAATATATATATATATAAAAAACATGCAAAATTTTTCATAAAGATAGCTGTAAAGATAGAGGAAAGTGTGTACTTGATAATACGCTTTGTTGTAACGCGATAGCTTGATTAGTTCCCGAGATACAGGGCTTCGAAGTTTGTATAGTACTCGGTGCGTAAGATTATGAATGACCGCCGTGACCCACATTTTTTCTAGGAAGTAGGTACCCACAATAGTAATAGTAATAGTAAAAGGGTTAACGTAAACACTGACCACGTGACCATTCGATGAATGGGTGCGAGCGAGACGGCGACAGCGAATTTCAATAAAAAATTACGTTTGTCTTCCAACGACGATATCTCAGGAACCAATAAACATTTCGGTACAAAATAAAAATTGTATTAAACTGCAAGGTTTTTACTTTCCTACGAATATAATTTTATGTAAATATTTGGAACAGTATTTTATTGACAGCTGTCTAAATTTTTAGTAATTTTAATACGCGTTTCTACTTACAGTTGTTTTTAACGATAGATTATTATTAGTTTATTGATTTGTAAGATGATTATTAATATCGTTGTTAATAATTTATTAATTTATAAGGTGATTGAGCTTTATTTAGACTTTTGTTATTAGAAATCACTGGTATACGTAAGTTGAAACAGTATCAATTTCCTGGCTACAGTTATTCGGTTTTACTAACTCGTCAATTCAGAAATTTGTTTAAATAATGTTGATATTTGTTCGAAATGTGGAACAAAATAGTGATGAATATTTTTGAGACGGGCTGTAGATATTTTTCAAGACTCCCAGTGACGGGATAATTTGCGGAAAGTAACGGCCAGTTTGCTGAAATGATCTCTTCTTCTTCTCTCCCTTCGTCTTTCGGTTCTAGCCGGGTAAGGGTAGATACAAACGAACTAAATGGTCCACTTCGGTAGCACGCTCGACGTCAAGATAGACCGGCGCGGCAGTTCGTAAAAGTTTCAGGAGGATTATGAAAATATCGTGGCAAGATTACGGTGGATTAAAGGAATCTCACGATGGGGTGAAACCGGAGAGGAATATCGAGTACACGAGATTCTCCACCCCCCCCCCCCCCCCCCCTCCCCCAGGTATCAAGAGGCTAAAGATTCTCCAGCGTTTCTTCAAAATCTTATGTCGACGAAAACTTTTTCATACAAGCTACAAAAATATGGAATATAATTTCTATTATATTGCTCTGCTTCTGAGAAAACTAGTTTTGAATAATTCAGTTTAACAAATTTCCGAGTTTCATAATAATCCAATAACTTTTCGAGTAGAATATTTCAATGAATATTTGAAAAACCCTGTTTTCTTCCCGTTTATAAAATCCTCGTAAGATAAATACAATTAATCTTTTTTCCAAGCAACGAGCTGCTTCCAGATTTTCATGCAAACAAATTGAAAAGTAACAAGGCACATGGTAACGTTTTCAGTCTGTCCCCTCGGGCCAAAGAAAACGGTCGGATCCATTTACGAATGGATAAACAAAAGGAAACAGAGTTTACAGACACGAGATTAGTTCCAGGACGCGTAACGGCGCCAAAACCACCCCCCACGGACTTTTTTCACCCCTCGATTCTCAAGGCTGCTCGAATATCCTGCGGTAGTCGAGCGTATTCGCGTCCCGTCCTCCTATCGGCCCAGGATGTGTTTCCTGTTAGGGATGTTGCGTCCTTAATGTGTTTGCTTTGGCTCCTGACCCTGATTGAACCGCTTTCCGGCGTCGCTTTTCCGAATATACACTGCTGCTCAAAAGTTCGAAACACGTACAGGGAGCATCACGTATCCGTCGCGATGATCTTTCGATTGTCTGACTAATAAATCTACTAGTTGGCGTATAAAAAATTGACAAAAAGTCCTGTTTTCGATAAAACGTCGCTTTGATGTCAGATGTGAGAGTACGAGGTAAAAAATATTGTGTCATCGAGACAACTTTTTGGAATTTTTTTTGTATGGCAGTTTGTAGCTGGACATAATATTTATTTTGAACACTTTGTTTTTGTTGGACTGTCAAGAATGCCCAAAATTTGTAGCGACAATTATGTGGTACACCGTGTATATTATGTGTCCAGGGGCGGCTGGTTCTAAAATTTTTGTGTGGGAAATATATTATTGTCTTTTTATCGATATGTATTTAAATATATTCAAAATACAATATTGACGATATAGTGTTTGATTACACCTTACTTAACGAAAGAAAAATAAATGAAATTGTTTTGAAATAAAACTGAACAAAACGGTATACTGTGTAAATATTTAAAAAAACGGCCCGTGTGGAATTTTCCACATTTTCCACATAATATAATGAAATAATGCTGCCGCTTTATTTATACGATAATACGAAAGGCAAAAATAATTGATTACAAAATTATAAAATATTGCAAAAAATGAACAGCGATTAATTTGACTAAAACTTTCTTCAACGTCTTCGTTTCCAATTTAAACAAAAGGTACTTCTTTCAGCTTTTACGAATTATATTGAAATTGTTTCAAAATATTCTGTTTTTTTATTACGTAGCGTGAAAATACAAAGAAGCAATTTCAAAGGGAAACAATTTCAAAGGGAAAATTCAATATTTTTTCCTTCGCGGACATAACATTGGGTTCCTACCGGAGGTGAATGGAATTTCATGGTAACCATTCGTTGCAATTTGGTGCCTAGAGCAGGGCATCATGTCGACTGGTCAAACTTGCAATAAAGAAGACAAATGAAACGAGGAAAATATTTCCAGCCACTATTTCACCTCTACGTTTCGCATTTATGTTCATTTCTATCTTTCGTCTGCCTTGATTGCTTCCAATAGTCAATTCTCACAAAATTTCATCAAAATTATGTTACTCTTTTTAAACATACGTATCCAAAAAAAAAGTGTATGTTCCATCGAGAAGGCCAAAAATAATTTAATAAATTAAATAACTGAAATTTATAATCTTGAAGAAGAATTAAAAAAAAAAGAAAAGTATAATTAGATTAAATCTGATTTGTATTGATACTCGAAGATGAATCATTTTAAAAAGGTAATAGATATTATTTGTCTGACGCTAAATGTATTTTTTTTTCCTTTTTTATTAAATGTAAGGACAGCGTATAAGAGATTCGGTAAATGATCAAAGGAAAAACACTTAAAGCTGTGTTTGAGCGAGATTAATAATATCAGTACTGCTTTCTCTCTACCTTCATCCTGTAGCTACCGCTAAAGGATTCTGTACATAATCTCGTACAGCAAAGTGCTTTCATAGGACCTAAAATCAAATTACAGTCACGATTACAAAGGAATTTATTATGCTTTAAGATTCGTCGACTGGGAATAATAATTACGGTACTCGTGTACTTGCTACGATATTCTAAATAACATGTGTGTTACATAATATGAAACAAATCCTTCTCGCTACTGAATGAATGTTTATTTAATTCTTCAACAAGGAAACAAAATGACCTCCTAAATAGAAAATTAAATTGAGTCAAAAGGTGTCCTCCCCAGATTGCTCTAATTTTTCCTGCTAACAATATTTTCTCCAATGTTATGTACACACAGAACACGTATCAGATAAAATTGTCCCTGTTTTCGCCGTGCAAGGGTTGAATACACGAACGTAGCAACAGAATCCAATGAAACAAGAAGGTCAGGTCAATCGTCTAAACCAATGATTCTCAAAGTGGAAGTCGTAGAAAAATTGATGACTGGTCAATTTTTGTTTCAAATATTTTGCTACGCTGAAATACCCGTAATAAAAAGGGTCAGGGACCAAAATGTTTGGGAAACACTGGTCCAAACGATAATGCTTTAACCGATCGGAACATCGAACCCCCTCTTCCTTCCTTCCTTCCTTCCTCTTGTCCCTAAATTCAACTATAGCTCGGTTCTTGGGGGTAGCAACCGTTTACGCGATCACGAACGCTGATCTCGAAACTTTTCCGGAATTCCACGATTCGCTCGGCGACGGTGAAGTTTCGTTGATTCGATGAAATTTAGTTACGGCTGACAAAGTTTAGAGAAAACTATCGAGGCATCCCCGTAACCGTAACCGTTACATTTTCATGAGTCGACGAAACTCCTCGTCCCGTGTAATCGATAGATGTTAATTTCATTCGGGCCGATTCTGGAAAATCTCGTTATCCCGGCAATCGTTTCGGAGTTTCTCGTCTGTCTTATCGTTCGTCAACTTCGTTTCCGTCGACATCGTACAGGAATATAGTTTCCACGATCGTAAAAATATAGCGTGGTCGTTTGCTTCTCGCGATACGTTCAAAGCTGTGGGGCTACATAATCATGGAAGTTTTTAATTTACGAGAGAAATTTAATCCTTTGCGAACGGAGCATTTTCACGCTTGGCACGATAAACGCAAGGAATGTTATTTGTTTAGAATAAAATAAGCAATAATTCTCTTCTACGCTTATAGGCATTATTTGTGTCGAAAATATATGTTCGAATTTGTAAGTTGCTATGACGGTTCGGTTTGGTTGATATTGTCCGAGTGGATCGAAGGTGAACAAGTTGTGGTTGGTGCAGAAGTATAGCTTGATCGTGAATTTCAGTAGTCTCTAATTCAGTATATTAATATATTTTTGTTAGAAATTTTCATATTTCAAGATTTCTAAGTTCCTAAAAATATGTCTCTTTTCTTAATTTCTATTTAAAAAAAATATAGTATTTCTAGCTGGACTGAAAGGATTAAAGTACAAAATACTAAATACATTTTCAACGTGTAAATTTTCCTCTTTAAAATATTTGCTTCCACATTTTTTACGTATTTCACTTTCAAATAGACTATTTGCTATTGTAAAATATTTAATTCATAGAAACAGAAATTTGGAACTCAATTTTTATAAAATTTAACAATCATACGTGATTGTTATCGATATATTGTTCGTCGATAATGGTTTATAACGATACCTGTCAATATCCAGAACGGTGTGTGTCAAACCCGCAGCGTTATCGCGTTTGCACAGACAATTTATAGACAGATGTCATGCGAACCATTCCTGTTCCGCGACAATATGAACGTGGATAACTGTCTGATATTATATTAAAAATCTTGTTCGATGAATTTTTGATAACGAACTCTTTCCAACTGTTCATTTAATTTTTTCGCTAATAATCCTTCTTACACCATTCTGAGTATCCACGTACATACTTGGGCACATAGAATAAATTTAATTCCAAACAATTCTTTGCGATAATTATAATTTTCTCAATTATTATCATTCGTTAAGGAACAAGTAAATTTTTGTATTAACACTAAAACTTCCAAACTGGCCAAAATGACTTGTTCCAGATTCTATATTCTAATATAAATATAAGTTGCATCTCACAGACAGACGTTACATTAGTATGATATATTCTAGAAAACTTACAAAATTAGGATAAACGAATTAAATTATTTCAGACTGTATAAAATTTATGATATTTTGAATAATATACGAGTTACAGTGGTAAAAACCGTAGATGGTCAGACACATTGTAATTACTTAGGATACGATCGCTCCAATTAACAAATTAACTTTCCCATTTTGCTATTTCGCGTGACAACAAATTTTCTTTGATTCTCTCGTCTATTAGTTACCCGACAATATTAAATTCGTAGTTTCAGTCACCAGTGTCCCAAGTGTTGCCGGAAGTGTCAACAAATCTTGTCATTTTCCTTTTTCATTGAAATAAAACTTTTTACTATGAAATTCTGTTACTTCCTGCCGTTAAAATTAAAGAAATGGAACTCGAAACTTTTACTCCGCTGCGAGCTTACGTCGCAATCGAATATTTCCTGATCAAAATACGAGTTAAATACACAGAATGAACAGAGAGACATTTTCAGACGACTTTGCCACTGTTTGCCCGTCCTTGCGGTGATTAAAAGCGAACAAACGTTTTGAGGTATCTGTAATAGTTTACACGGCAGCAGGGAACAGCGTCAGTCGGAATTGCTAATCCGAATTAAACGTCGCCTTTGAGCCGGTTTGATGTAACTTTGAGAAACACATCTAGATCGTCTTACTTGCTTTCAGCATACATTTAAGATGCAGCCACTCCCTCGACATTAGTAGTCTGCTGTGAGTGCCAGTAGTTACCGGGCTGTTCATATGGCAGACATGATTTTCTACTTAGCACTGCTGGCATAAGAGACAACCGTCGGACCCATCACCGAGAGAAAACCCATAACCTATCTTCTTCGTTGCTTGCCCCTCTTTCCATACGCGGTTTCGAGTCCCGTGGGACAGAAACCTGGCAAACCTCTTTGCGGATTTTTCCTTCGATAGTCTTCGAGCTGTATTGATAGATCGGTTACGGATTCTTTAACGCGTTGAACGCGTGGATCACTTGTGGCTCCTGGAATTCACCAAGGGGCAAATTAAAGAGAGGTTACAACGAGGCTCTAGATTTTAGGGGGATCTCGAATTTTTAGGTAATGTTACAGTCTCTTGATAAATTTTTACGAGTAACTTGTGACTCAAGTTTTCTCTGCGGTTTTGGGACTACTAAAGGCATGTATTTAACCCTCGATGGCGGTTCTTAGGACTGTAATTTAAGCATTTATACTCTGGTGTCGTTTTCTTGTAACGTATCAAATTTCTATCATAAACTCAAAACATTTATACAGTGATAGGGGAATTGCAGACTTGCAGAACTTCTAAAAATGATTTAGTGTTTTATATCGGGGATGTAGAAAATTTGTGTGACAGAAGGTTAATTGATCGGTGACAGGTATGTGAATTATAATTAGAATTAAACTAAAATTAAATGATAATCAAAATATGAATCAAAGAGGGCGAGTGAAGTGACACGATATTATAGAACAACGAAAGAATTCTTTTAAACGATAAAAGTGTACGAGTAAAAGGTTACAACAACCATAATTTCCAATAAGAAAAGAGTTTGATATCGGTTAGGTGCTTTGATTGTGTCCATCGGTTCGTCGTGGTCGAAAGCCTCGACGCCGTTGTGAAACTTAATCCACCTGAGTTAGCTGCACGTGTTCCTCGAGGGATAGCTTCAAGATTTATCTTCCTGAAATATTTTCCCGAGGGGTGGTCTTGCCAACACACAGACACACACACACACACACAAACTGTGCACCAGCAGAATTGCAACCAACACATACCCACGTTTTTACATCCGTACGTGTAACAGCGATTCCATTTCTGGATTCTACGTGTGCAGCATTCCAGCAGATACTTCCGGATAGGTACGGCTGATAAAGTGACGCGTAAATATGTCGACGATTTTGCATCGAGCGTATCCGTGGGGGTAGACTGGTCTAGGTTGGTGTAAAATCCGCTCCGGGGGTTAAATGAAATTATAATACCCGGCCATTTTTGCGTGAGCGATAAACTTCTTTTTACGAGATACAATTTGTTCGAGTGCATCGTTTGTGAAACAACCAACTGTTATTTTGGTCTCTCGTTATATTTAACTCTTCGATGGTAGTAGTAGTAAATTTTTAACCTTAGCGATGATCGTGGTAACAGCGACAGCAATAGTAATACTAGTAGTATAGTAATAGTAAGAGTGCTGCAATAGCACTAGTGCTGTAATAGTAATGGTACGGTAATAGTAATAGTGCTGCGATAGCACTAGTGCTGTAATAATAATAGTACTGTAATAGTAATGGTACTGTAATAGTAATGGTACTGTAATCGTAATGGTACTGTAATAGTAATGGTACTGTAATAGTAATGGTACTGTAATAGTAATAGTACTGTAATAATAATAGTGCTGCAATAGCACTCCTGCTGTAATAGCAATAGTCCGGTAATGGTAACAGTGCTGTAATCGTAATAGTGCGGTAATAGTAATAGTGCTGTAATAGTAATGGTACCTACTGTAATAGCAATGGTACTGTAATAATAATAGTGCTGCAATAGTAATAGTACTGTAATATTAATATAACAATGGTAATAGTACTGTGATAGTAATAGTGCTGCAATAGTACTAGTGATGTAATAGTAATACCTATAATAGTACCTACTGTAATAGTAACAGTATATTAATAGTAATACAATGAGAGTAATACTACACTAATAGTAACAATATTATTACTAATAGTAACAATATCACTATTTTCACGTGTCTGATTGCATATACCCATTTTCACCGTGGCAGAGTTATCATCAAATTGCATTAAAACTCAGCTGATTTCTCCATGTATCGATTAACTAATGTCTCCAATCTGTTCAAAACCATATGAATATATTCTTATACAAATATATTATTCAACAGAACGGTCAGGAAGAACTCAAACAACCCCAGACGAAGATTGAAGAGCAACGGAATAAAAATTCAGTAGTACAGATCAATATTTGCGCCGACTTTCCCGTAAGCCTGAAAGAATCGTTAAGCTGACGCTTTTCTTTCGCCAAATCGAATGCATCGTAATGGAATGAAACGGTGGTAGACCGATTCGATCAACTTGCTACTTTGATTAATACCCTGCGAACTGTCATTATCAGCCTCTGTTCTTGGTGTTGATCTTTCGTTGATAAAAGCTCCGGAACTGAGTAAAAAGTTACCTAATCTTCTTACCACTCTTACCCTCGCCGTCTTCTTAGCTTCCTGTGCAAATGTTTCGGCGAATTTGTGTTCAGAAAATTGGATTAACAATTTTATATACTTCTATTCAAGTTTTCAGATTTCAGGAAAAATTGTTTCAGAAGCTGGATCAGATTTTCTTTCTTTCTAACTTAAGACATTTTTTAAAAAAAGAAGATTATTAGGTTGGCAGTAAATTAACGATTTATTTTGTAAAAAGATTACAAAATTATTGTAAATATTTGATAAAAAGCTATATTTCTTGAATTATAATAAATAATGGACGAACGAAAGAGAAAGTTTGGAATTTATTGGCAAACTTCTTTATTATAATAATTCTATATTCTTTCATATTTTCCAAGTGTTAGATAACACTTAGTAATATTATCACAAACACCCAAAGGAGCACTAATAATATTTAAAACCATAATATTATAACTCAATAAATATTCTAATGAACATTAAACATTATAACCAGTTCTGATAATAAATATTACCGATTCTAGGACCAAGATATATAGAATACATCAGCACACCACCCTCTATTGATCAAAATTGATTTCATATTCTTTCCCCTGTCCACCAGCGCCATGTAACAATATCTCATCCATTATTACACATAATTTTAATCTCGCAAAAGAGCCAGTGAGCCTTGAAACAGTTTAACTTCATCCCTAGAACTTTTTCTAAATATAAATATAAGAAGAATGAGTTGTAACAGAAGCGTCCGTAACGAAATAATTAAACGATACACGTTCGGATCTGATGTAAAATCGTGTGTCTGCTACTTCTTCGACACCCTGTACATCGATGGAAGCTTGTCACAAGGTTGATATCGAATTGCGTAGTCATACGTGAAGCCAGACAGATGATGCACCGATCGCCGAAGGCAATTCGGATCCTCGTGTACCCGGCTTGTCTACGAGATTTACCGTGAACGAGACGGGAAAACGTGCAGGAGATCCGGTCTTACCAAAGGAATTCGTAGATCGTGATCCGGAAGACAGGAATGGCGGAAGGGAACGAAAAGGAAGAAGAAAAAAAAAAACGAGCGAGAGAAAACGAAGAAGACGGAATAGAAGCAAAGAGGAGAGAGTTGGTGGATTCGAGTCACAAAATCCGTTCCGTGAAATATCCACGGTTATTTTCACAGTGTATAGCCCCGAGATACGGTCTTATCGTGTGACAAACGTAGCGACAATAATCGTCGGATAAGTTTCCGTCGGACGAGCAGATTGTTCACCCCTAATCTGGTCTTTATCAGAGATAGATTTTTGACAAAATTTAACTCGACTGGTTCCTAGCGTGTTGATTCAAAGACACGTCTTCTGTTAAACGATATAGAAATATCCTTTGATCAAATTTTAATATAACAGCAATTTTCTATTATTAAGCTGTGGAATTTAATATTTTAATTTTTTGACACTTGTGTGTTAAATATGGTAATAAATACTTACAACGCGTAACACTATTCTTATTTATTTATACATTTCTTAACACAGCAAGTTTTTAGATAATAAAACGATTACCATAATGGTTATGGTTGAATGGGTTGATTGTGGGCGGTGGTTGACTTGGAATTGTTGCTCTTTTGGTTAGTTCAAAATTAATCCTTGGACAGTGAACCGCCAGAAAATTTCGTAATCCATTTCACTTTCATTTTTTGAACCTCCTGCTGCTAATCAATTTTTTTGGGAAACTTCATTGGTGTGTAGTTAAATTAAATTGGTACACGTGGAATTTTGGTAAGGGAACGTTACACGTGTCACGGTTTGATTAATCGATTCGCAAAGACGGACAGAAGGGAAAGTAAGCGGCGGTCGTTCACATCGTCGGAACTATTGTTTAATAATTGATCGGTCAAATCGATATTCATGTGGGCTGTCTAAAGCTTTTATCACAGTTCAGCTGCAAACGAACCTTAAGGAGGCATTCTGGTGGACGGCGGAAGAAGCGGGCCTTGGGGAATCCTCGAATTTTGCCGTTAAGGATGTACAGTCTATAAACAAAAATAAATCAGGGTTTATAAGTTATTGCAATTTGCTAAATTCGATACCATTATCAACTTAAATTACACAAAACTACACTTACAATACTGAAACTTTTTGCAAGTGTTTGATAAATTTTTAACAAAAGATAAGGTCTTGTTAAAATTATTTTTAAAATTCGCAATTTTTTATTTTCTTCGGTTGAATATTGGATACAGTCCTATCTTAAAGTTTATAAAACAGATATTGAAATATACCAAAAGATACATCATGATGCATTTCAAGTCCTTGAAAATGCTTTGAAAAGGTGTAGTAAAAACTCATGAAATCGCTAAGGAGGATTAATATCATAAATCTTAAACTTTTGGCTGGGAAAGTTCTCCTTAAAAACAAAGGTTCTGACGTCCGTCGTCAAAAGAGGGAAAAGGGAGAGGGAACAGTCAACGGTCAAATGCGTGCGAGTTGCCTCTTCTTTGTATTCCATTATCATATGTCTTACGTTTTTTTAAATATTAAAGCTGTGTATTTTTCAAAAAGTCTAAGACTTCCATCCTTCAAACCTACATACGTTGCTGCGTATTCTGCTTCCAGGACTCAAAGCTGAGTTGTACTACGTCCGAGAGGGGGTGGTCAATACCTACGCCATGAACTTTGTCGTCCCCGTACCCCCTAACATCGCCGATCTTGAATTCTCTTGGCAGAGCCTTGCCGGACATCCGGTAAGTACCTATCTTACGCAACCAAACGTTGTTGATCTGTTAAGAAAGATGTTCGAGTTTGGTTTCAAATGAGACTGTTACTTTTGTCCGAAGCTCGAAGAATTTGAAGCTTCAAAGGTCGAAAGAATCAATGCTTCGAAGATGGAATGAATCGAAGTGTCTGTGCTTTGAATTTCGAAACTTTTAATAAACTATTCGATGGTTATAAATATAAATAGAAATTTTATAAATTGAAGCATTCTAAAAGTAACAGCCCTAGGTTTAAATTGCATAATAGCAGCTTTATAGCTTCAGTTATTTAGAATAGAAACATTTGAAGTCTTCGTCAGTTCTTCCAGTATTTAGCGACATAATTAATGTTTTTATATCGCGTTTAAAAAAGGGAGGGATTTCATCTTTAATGTACGTCACCAATAAAAAGAAAACACCTGTCAAATATTTATCGAAATTTAATATCACATAGAAATTACAAAACGAAATCGTTATTCACTGCTACAGTGAAACTTTATTAGCTCTTTGTATAAACTTACTCAGCCATAAATATATCAGAGTGACGTATATACACGTCCAGTAAATTTTGGAAAGAATTAATTTTCAATAAATTTTTTCTTTTTTAATTTGAACAAAAGGTTTCTTTCAACCTTGTTATGTTTTCTGAAAATATACAAATTTAAGCTTTCAGTTTGGTGCTTTGTGAAATTTTGAAGTATGAAATTAAAATTTAACTTACATTAAAATATAGCAAATTGACCAGTGAAATAGAGGCAATTAGACTGATAAAAATGTATGATTTTTCATTTCCTAAATATTATTTATAATCACAAAAAAAAAATTCTCCAAGTACAAAAAATCGATAATAGCAAAAGGAAAAAGAAAGTAAACTGTGCACAATGCTATCATCGATTCTTTGCACTTGGACCATTTTTTCGTAAGATTTACCCCAGTTTATTTTTACAACGAAGCTTTCGAGAATCATAAACGATGTTTAAAAAATGAAAAATCAGACATTTTTATCTGTAGTCTATTTGCCTCTACCTAAACGATACTTAACTGTGCACAATTTACCTTCTCCGTTCTTTCGACAATCATCCGATTATAAAAAATTTCAGGTGTGAGACATCGCGTTAAAATTCTTAATCCCATCCCCGTTCTCCCGTTTCAAACGCAAACAAGACCTTCGTATCCATTGTCCCTCTTCGTTCGTTTCGCCGCAAGCGTCGTTTCTTCTCTCCCTCGTTTCGTTTCGCGAGAAGAGATCCATCCACTCTGACTGCAGCTTATAACTGGCTCTCGTGGTGGCGAGGGAGTATGGTTGGAAAATGCTTGCACCGGCCATTAGCGAGTTGCAACAATGCGGAACAAAGTAAACACGTGACCGGGTCGAAATGATAACTCATGGCACGTTCGTTTACGTTCCCGGGACCGGTTGAACAGGGTGTTGGTAGCGGTCCGTCACGGTGGTTCGCCAGGGGGATGAGAAGGGAGGGAGTTTGTCGAGCGTAGGGGTTACAGGGGAGAGATAGAGAACTGTATCAATACTCTATCAATATGAAATACAAACAGGCCAGTGTTCGAGTGGAGAGGAAGGAAGGGTGACGGTGGTTCGGTTTTACGTTTCCCTACGGTCACCAAGGAAACCGAACCTCTGGAACCCCGTGGAACGAGCGAACCGGCTGAGAAATCGTGAAAACTCCTGACCCTTCTGTTGTTCTCTCACTTTGGTCCTGGAACGTCAGAGAAATCCAGCCTATTCGCTTCCTGTGAATCTTCTGTTGAACATTATTCCTATTACGAACGATCGAAGAATCGACTTTTTATTACTTACGTATTCTCACTTCGAATCTAATTTACATTCCCACCAAAGCGTCCGAAAACTAAATTCACTGTTTTTGAAGTAAAGTGTTAGAAATGCTTATGAATCTATTTATTTTCATTACTTTCGTTAATTTTCTATATTCTGTTATAAATAAAACTTAATTTTCGTATTTCAAAATACTCTGGTAAATTAAATATCTTCAAATTTTTTATCGTGGAAATTAGAATTATACAAATATCGACGATAGCTTGTTGATAACAAATTCTTTTTTCTGTGTCATTGTAATTCACAAGATGACCAGTTTTATGTAGATTAAGATTGCCCTTAATTTTTATGTTTCGAATGAAGATAGTAAATTAAATGATGACAGCCATAGAAAGTGATATACCGTGGGAATTGTACAAAAAAAGTTACACTGTATTATCTTGAAATATAGTCGAATATTGATGACTCTAAATTGGAATACCTCTTTAACCTTTTAATCCTATTATTCTCTATATTTTTTAACGAATTTGCAACGAATACGAAACAGTGATATCACGAAATTGCCACAGAATTTTGTTGAAATTTTTTGAATTTTTTGGATTGTCTCTTGAAATTTTTGAATTCATAAAACGCGTGGATAAGATAATAGAGTAACCCTGTACATACGGAGTTTCCATATCTTATCTCGAGGGAGTATTTTCCATAAGTTCGTTTCATTATCTCGTGGATTTCACCACAGGTTCGTTAACCGTGTCATTTTCACGGTCAAGGAATCGTCGTTGTCGTTTCGCCTTATCATCTTTGCCTTGGGACAATTCCTATGTTCCTTCCCTCTGGAACTTTGAATCTAGATAAAGAAAAATGGGAATCGACGTGATGGACCAATTCCGGTAATAGATCTACTAAGAAGTTACGTTTAATGGAAATGTTCTTTTTCTTATCTAAACGGTTCTGTAATATCATTTCATTTCCTTAATTGCTTCAAAGGGATACAAAAATCGTAACAAATTTTCTGCAAAAATGGACGTTATCGACCAGTTTACTGATTTCCCTTAAATAGTAATATTTATTTTGTAAAATAACACATCAATTTATTTGAAAATTTCAATATACTACATTCTTAAAAATTTAGTAACTTCGCAATATTGTATTTCTAGGAAATTAGAAATTTCAGCATACTATATTTTTGGAACTTAAAAATTTCGAAACATCGTATTTATAGAAACCTGAAATTTTGAAAAAATTATATTTTTAGAAACTTAGGAATTTCGAAACACTATATTTTTACAAATCTAGTAACTTCGCAATATTATATTTCGAGGAATTTAGAATATTTTTGGATCTTAAAAATTTCGAAACATTGTATCTGTAGAAACGTGAAATTTTGAGAAAATTATATTTTTAAGAATTCAGAAATTTCAGCATACTATATTTTTAGGAACTTGGAAATATCGAAATAATATGTTTCCATATATTTAAAACGAAACAAAGTTCTCGTATTTTGAATATTTCAAACCGAATAAAAAGTGGCATAAAAACAACGAAATAAAATTTTATTAAATTTTCCGTCAGCCTTTTAATTTTTATCGTTCGTATCTGGGAAAAATCTTTAAAAAATTGAGCAATATAATTTTATAAGGATACGATTACGTTTGAAATGTCTCAATTAGAAAAATATAGCTGAAACAGAAATCCAGAACGTGGGAGACGGGTGAATCGGTACGAACGATAATTTACATGGGAATTGGCCAGCGCGATGGAACGGGGAAATACGATGGAATCCAAAATGCGATCGTGGCAAATTGCACGCTCTATGAACCGAAACTCATTCGATGAACGAGAGAAATGTTACATTCGAGTCAAGATTTTCCAGCTTGTTACGAAACTTAACTCGATGCTGCATCCACGTTCATGGAAAATTGACCAATTTTTTTTTTTTTTTTTCAACGCTTATAAGATGGTTGGACCAACCACTTTCTTTTTATCGAAAATTCGTTGGTTCGAAATTGTTGCCTTAAACCTTCGAAAAACTTCACGTATAACTAATAAAAAATAAACTTAACTACAGTCTTATATGTTTTCAAAGTCCAAAATTTTTCATCATTTCCTGGGCGTACTATGAAATATAGACTCAATTTTCTCAGTTTTATTAGATTCATACAATAAAAATAAAATACCTGGAAGATGAAACATCGTTTGGTAGAAGGAGATGGAGTAAAATTTTATATTTTAATAAGGGGTTATTTATAATAACTTCTTATCGCTAAATTCGTAATTCGTCGAAAACAATCTGGTTTTTCCCTATTTTATTAAAACCCTTAAGGCTTGTTTTTAAGATCAAATTTACTATACACTCGATAGTATTTGATATAAAAAAATTATACTTTGAAGAAATTTGTCTTTCTCATTCAATCCCAAAATTACCAATCTACTACTGTTCCTTCTTGTACACACTTTACTGTTTGTTCCGTGACTCATCATTCCATTTCGAGTCATTTATGTATCCGCGTCTTCCGATCAAACTTGGAACATCTCCGAGATTGCGAATCGTTTAATTTGATCCGATCTGGAGCAGTAAGTTCGATCTCACCCTCGTGATTCACCGCACTTTGTTCCTTTTATCCGTCGAACGATCAGCCTTGATGCAAGCTAGCTGCAGGGGATTTTCGATGCTCCGGCTTCGAAACGTCGATGCTTATCGGACATCGGTAAATCTACTTCCCGTTTGTTATACGCGGTTTTACCCTTCAATACGCGATTAATAACGAGCCGATGATTACTGTTGACGTTTGTTTCCAACAGAATCGAACAAAGTAAGAAAATAAAGTGTACCGTGTACATATAACTGTTTTCGGGAAAGCTCGGAAAGTGTATCGGCTGAAAATTAAAGCATGTTTGAAGTTCGTGTAACTTTTGCGATTCTGAATCTTATCTACGGTTTTGTTTAAGATATGTATATTGAAAATTATAATGAATATAGCACGCGCAGAGTATCGTGCGTCGCCGAACATTCGTACGAATTTTTGGTATTTATAGGGTAGTGTATTATTAGGAAAAATGTTAAAGTTAAGGGTCTTAAATTCGATAATTGAATGCTTGAGTTTCGTGCGTCGCCGACCATCCGGAAGAATTTGTGGTATTTATAGGAAAGTTAAATTTCTAAATTTTTATTTAAGTAATTTAACAAAAGTAAAATTAGGAATCTTAAATCCTAGGATTGAGAATCGAAGCACCGTGCGTCGCCGACCATCCGCACAAATTTTTAATATCCATAGTTAAATACAGTTCCAGATCCTAGTAAAAATTCAGAACAAAAATTCTACCATAATATATCCCAAAGAAACTAAACGGAAACTTACTATACACATAACATTAAAACTTCCAAAAACAAAACTAAAATGTGTCAGTAAAGCAATTGAGCTTCTCGGAATCAAACAAAAGGAAGGAATTGTTTTTCCAGCGAAAAGTCGAGGTCCGAACAAATATAAAAGAAAGGGTGCGTAGATTTCCAACGATATCACCCTCGATTAAGCTTTTAGATTCGTGAAACAGCCAATCGGCTGGTGGAATTTTATTTTCTTCGTTTTTCTGTCTCTGTTTTCAATTCTCCAAGGCGAGCGAGAAGAAAGTTATTGGTCTCCATAGACTGGAACGAAGTTTTTCACTGAAGTGCGGGGGTTGGCAAGGGATGCTGGAATTGGGGATGATTTGTGAATCATCCACTTGTTAGGCAAAAGTTCCTCGCTACTTCTCCCACCCGTCTCCAGGGCCTACGACTTTGGACAGTGAGTACAGGGTGCTACAAAAATTTCCTAGACTGATGCCATGAAAAATCTAATCTTGTAGTTTAAATAAATTTTATTGTGCAGTTTATAAGGTGCAGAGCATCACAGACTTTTTCAAAGGAAAAGTTAATAGGATAAGCTTTTTATTAAATTAATCAGTTCGATTTGAAATAATTATTAAACGGAATATTTTATTTATTTGAAATAATTATTTTACCCCCTGTATCGCCATTTTCTCTAAGGAACTAATACTTCATTAACCCTTTCAAATATCGTATTTGTTAACAGGTTGGCTGCCATGGGGGTCACCGGTGACCGGCACCCAACATTTTTTACAATCAAATAATTACCAACAGAAATGATAAAATAAACCATGGATAACGTTAACATTGAGCTAATAATGATAGCTATCGAATTGAAAGGTTAAATTTGAAAATTAGTTGATTGTATTCTTAACACGTTGACTGCCACGGGGGTCGCCGGTGACCGGCACCCGAAATTTTTTACAATGAAATAATTAACAAAAGACATGACGAAATAAACCACGGATAGCGTTATCATTAAGCTAATAATGCTAGCTATCGATTTGAAAGGTTAAATTTGAAAATTAGTTGATTATATTCTTAATAATTTGGATTTCAACGTGTCTGACTACACACGTCCGTTTTCACTGTGGCAGTCGACGTGTTAATAATTAGGATTTCAGCGTGTCTGACTACCCACGTCCGTTTTCACTGTGCCAGTCAACGTGTTAATGAAAATTAAGAAAACGAATATTACAGCTTTAGGAACTTGAAAACCTCGAAACAGTATATTTTTAAACTACTAAACAAAACGTCTATTTTTCGAAAACTTGGAAGTTAAAGGATTAACAAAATCGAGAAACTTTCTTATCTTTTCCAAACATTTTCCTTAGCGATTCTTTTATTATTCTACCTTCTGTTTGTACCTGGCACTTTATTCAATCCTTTGTTTCAATGTCTTCTTTAAATTGTTGATCCACCTCGTTTCGTGTTTGTCAGCCTCTGTCTCGTTCTTATCATTTTGAACTGTATCCACTGTGTGGCTCGGGGATCGGTTAGGGGATGCTGGTACGAATACAGGGGGGAGGGGGGTGGGTGGAATTCAGCATGGCCACCCCTGGGCGACAATTACTTGTAATGCCGTCGGTCTCTGGGGGTCGATGGGAACTCGATGGGGCGTACTTTCGGCCAGAAAAAGGATATTACTGTCGCCTAGATCGACTCAAGCCCCATTGTATCGAGGGGGTGCGATGTGTCGTTGTCTTATCGCACTTTCACGTGGCCGATGATGTACCAGAACACCACCCTTCATATTCGAATTGTCGTAAATTACGTTTATACATTCTATCTATAATATAAACATTATGTAGTAGCAACGAGAAATATTTTCTTTAATTAAATTCTGCTATTCGCTATTTTTTAAATATCGTATGAGACTTATAACAATCTGGAAATAATTCAGTTTATTGTCTTCGACTGTTTTAAATAATAAAATTTCATTTTTCTTAGATATTCTGAATATTAATTAAGAAAATTGAGCTATGGAAGATAATGGAATTTGGGACTTATATTTTCTTTTGCTTGCTAAATTATGTATTAAAATTTAACAAGCAAAATTAATTTAATAACATTTTCAAATATGCAATTTCCTTTATATTCCAAGTTCTTTTTTTTTCGTAAATAATATTTCTTCTGAGATAATTACTTTACATTTCTTAGTTTCGAGAAATTTGCACAGAAGTAATTAAAAATTATGATTCTTGCAAGAATTCGTGTTTTAAATCAAATGCTCTTAATAAATTACATTCTTTTATCTCCTAAATAATTCGTTGTTTCGATTAATTTTGTATTCTTTCAATTTATTATTTTCATAAAATTTTTTAAACAGTGTTTACCATGTATGTACTTTTATTACAGAAGTTTTAATATTAAATTACATCTGAAACGGAATATGAACAGTTTGCGACAACACGATCTATCAACATGCAACCTCGTAAATCAATATTTACAAGGTTATCAACGATGTTACGATTTTGTTTTTCATAGACATCGCTCCTCGATAATGCTATTACGCTCGTTAAACGGGCACGTAGATTGGGAAATGTAAAGCGTAAAATGATATTACGGGCGATTTTAATTGAACGCGTTCCACATCATATCGCGGCAAATTAAATCAACGAAACAAGCCGAGCATCAATATCCCGCAGTGCGTTGCGTTCGTGAAGCATTAAAGGGTATGTCAAAATTTTAATCCATTTTTACAAGTTTTTATTTCATTTTCGTTTCATAAAGCATTATTAAATTAACAATGTATTTGTTGTTTTTTATCATTCGAGTATTGATCGCGGGAATTGATAACAGTGTTAAGAAAAGATCAAACCAGGTATCTGAATATTGGATATCTACTTTTATTTCTTTTTTATAGTCTGGAAAAAATATTACAGAATCGCGTAGAATTCCTGTTCCATTCATGCATGATTCGTGTTTTCGAAATACAAGTTTTCGTAAGAAATTTTAAATATCAAAGTTACAATACCTCGATACTTGGTCGTCCATACAAGGATTAATCGAAAGTTTCTACCAAAGTTAATGAAATATGTGATCCGTTACAAAAGATTCAATGAACCCGAAAAAGGTTCTCGAAAATCAAAACGAGGCTGATATAATTCTGCAGTAATAAGATTTATCTCGTCATCGTGCAATCTATGTGCTGTTTTTATTCCTGGAGCGTGTGAAACGCATTGAATAGACGTCACAACCCCGTGTTTCGATCGGCAATGACACCGTGTCGAATTAAATTACCCTAAAACTACCCCGCTGTTACAACGAGCTCCCCGTATGTATAAGGTCCACTCGAATCCTCGTTATCGGGCAGACGTTCATTTTTCATTTTAATCACTACCCTACCCCGCACGGTTAGTTCGTTTACGCGAGCAACCGTTAATTAATTAAATTGAGACCGCAAACAATTTATTGTGTCACGCGATACGTATTCATCGAAAGCTATACACACACATACACACACACGAGCACTATGATGGAGACGATGCTTTTAATCGAGGAGGTCTTAAGGTGCGTACGCACCGATAATCCACGATTCAAATCTGTTTTTTTTTTTTTAATATTTCGTAATATTTTGAGGGTGTAAATTTTATTTTTCTGTGTTATTTTATGTTTATTTTTCTGGACACTTTTCAATTTTTACTTAAATTTCACATTTATTCAGATTATTTGATATATAATCATTTATGTTTTATATTCTAATCATTGGTTTCTAATTTTAGGGCGTCGCTTATATAGAAAAATTAGTAAAAAGACCATTTGCACGGTTTCAATACATCAAAGGAGGTACAAAAAGATTAATATTTCGTTCGATATATATTAGCTAATATGTTTAGCAAAAACAAAAATAACAACACAGTTTAAATTGTTTTAAATTAAAATTTTAAAACATTCACGAACCAAATCATGTGAAAATATTAAGTATGAACATTATGGATTACAATAAAAATATTACGGTATCGATTGAACATTTTGATTCAAAGTGTCCAGAATAATACGTAATAATTGAAGCAAAAATAAAATGTCAAAAATAGACTAAGTATACTTTAAAAGCGTCACATTCATATATAATTTAACAATCAAAGCTTGTAATAATTATATCCATTAAATCGATTTCATATAACAATTACTTTCGAATCTTCTGTCCTTACAGAGTAAGACAAAACTAGCATAATAAATCACGGCTTTCATTCGCTACTAATCGCCCTTTGTTCAGGGAAGATGTAAATGAAACTTGGCGCGAACTTACGGGATCGCTTAATAATACGAGTAACCCCAGAAGAGAAAAAAGAAAGGAAAACAGAGATGATTCATCGTTGATATCATAGAACACCGGTGTAGATGCACCTTTAGAAGCGTCAGAATGACGGCAATTTCGAATTAATTGTAAATTCACCGAGATCACGGCTGCTGACGTGATGTGATTAATGTCCAAACCCCTCTCGTGCCCCCACTGTTAATCCGAAGACCGACCGCACCCCTTTCCTTCGCCCGTTCTTCGCCGGTTCATCCCCTCTCTATCTTCCTCTTTAGCTCGCTTCCACGCAGTGTAAGTCCTGTGGGATAACAGCCTTGCGTTTCGGATAACAGGGAATATCACCCACGGGGACATCCGACACCAACGGTCTACACGCGCCGGCTAGCTCGTGACAAACGCACCCACCGCAGATTATACGACATAATCGCTCGAAACCCGACCATCCGACGCGTCGCGACGGATGGACGGATGGACGGGACTCGGTGCATTATAATTTCCAGCGGCGTAATCGAGAAACTCCCAGAAATTGATCGGTCGAACGATCAAAATAGAAAAAAAAACAGACGTTCGATTTTTTATCAAATAAAAATGTAATCCGTCCTCGTTTTTCGTAAAATTTATGATAGGACCATTTACCTTGCGTTCGACGTGTATACTCGTCGTGGCTTGATTTTAATTCCTCGCCCTGTGGAGGATTTTTGAAATTAAATTCCGCAGTTGAAAGGTTAACACAGTTGAGGATCGTTAAACGTAACGTGTTAATATAGTAATATAGGTGTGTGATATTTTATTGTTAAATACAGTATTATAGGTATCCCGATTTTCTTTATTTGTAAACATTCATAATGACAAAAATAAGAGGAACAAGCGGATTTTTAAAATATGTAATACAGACATTCTGAATTTTATAAAATGTCATGCTTTTGTTTAAAATAATATATTTACCAATATATTATTATTAAATTAAATCGTAGCTGTTTGAGCGATTATTACACTATCCAAGAGTTGAAATAAAAGAACTTCGATCAAAATATTATATCTCGTATTATTCGTAAGGTCGAGATCTCGCGTTTGATTCGAGGTGATCGAAGCGTTCCGGTAACTTTCGATTTCGGTGGAAATTTTACAAAACTCACGGTTACCAAGCACGATATCCTTGTGCCAAACTTTGCGTGTACTCTGCGCGCAGTTTCGAAACTTAAACGTCGCGTCGGCTCGACAAGACCTTACGACTCGAACGTGGACCGCGTTTAAACTGGAAATTTTGTGTATACTGTATAATGCGATCTTATTATGTTAAGGTATACGCTAGGCGGTCACGGTTTTTCGAGGGTGAATGTATAATTCAGCCGGAAATCGTGCTCTTCGTAGACAGTTCGATTCTCGATTTTGCGCCAGATGGGAAACGACGGCTGTCGCAGGGTATCCGCTTTCGTAATCACCAATAATAACCCGCTTTCACGCTTTGTTGACGTTCTGTCTCGTACGTTATAGATGGGACAAAAATTGATGGAACACGGTGTCGTTTTTATGCGCGCCTACATCGTTATTATATCACACGATTTAATCAGTGCCGTCTTGAGGGATGGACACGTTGGACAGTCGTCAGTCCCGCGATAAAACGAACTTTAACCTTTTGACTGCGACATGCTCCGGCAAAAAGTCATGAGAAATTATTTTCTTAAAATCAAAGAAAGAATAATTATAGTCGAAGCTGAGTTAATTTTTATTTGAAATCTTACAATTTGCTGAGCGTATACATATGTATATACCTTTCGTAGTCAAAGGGTTAAGGAACCAAAACAATAACAAACAATCTACAAAAAAAGAACGCAAGGTCCAACATTTAACCGAACATGGGTAATCCTTTCCTTGATTGACATGGTGTTGAATTTCATAGAAAGAAGTATGAGTGACCCTTTTATTGCAAAATGTTACGTTGCTTTCTGGTGAACGCAAAACCGTAACAGCGCGAATCGGATTAAAACGCGATTACCCGACAGGTTGGTCCCCGTGAAATAAGTCGAGATCAAGTTTTTCTGTTCCGTCAAGATCTTGGTCTTTTCCCCCGCGTCGCTAATAGCTTCATCACCAGGTACGTGGCGTTGACGTTTTAATAATTTCATTCGTCGCGTCGAGAGGCCCAACCCTCTCCACCCCCGTATTTCACGGTGTAACTCGCGAAGTTTCTTCTCGCTGTCACGCTCCTTTTCCACTCTCCTACTTCCTCCGACCGGGATATATTCAATTTCAAGTTGGGAAATTGCGTGCACAGACCCTCGGATTCGTTCGTGCGACGACGAAAAGAGGAAACGCAACGGGATTTTAATTCCGTGCCGATTCTTCGGTAAGCTCGTTAATTCCCACCGGGGACAAGGACCACGACGACGAAGAAGAAGAAAAGGAGGCGAAACAAATACATCGACTTCTTCTATCTCGATGAGTTTTTGTCATTCAAGCGCGTGAACAACGCGATACGGACGAATGAATTTGGTGAATAAATTTCGTCGTTGATACACTTTCGTCGAGGCTCATTAACGCCGGAGACGCCGATGGACAGACGGAGTGGATATCCAGGAAACGTTAATCGTCCTTCCGGTAAATGAACGGCCGTCCACTCGAAAGAATAAATCTCAGATTTCTTCTCTTTTTTTTTCCTCCCTTTTTCTTTCTTCTTCCTACCCTGATGAATGAGATTCGGACGATTTGCTTTCATTTAATTGTCGGACCTATTGAATTCAGAATTATGAGGACTGTACGAATGTATGCATTTTAATTTCAAGTTAAATTGAATAACTCAACGTTCGTTTTTCTTCCTTTCCCTCTTGTCTCGACGATTTTCGTTGTTACGCGCCTTCGTTCTTCCGCGGCTCGTTATCGATAATTGTGTGCATTCATCAGTCCGGCTATCAATAGCTAACACCGTTTCCTTCAATTTATTTCGGTTATTAACTTTGGGTTTTCAAGGGGGGGGGATCACCAATTAGAAGCATGAAACTTAGCAGATTTTTAAGAATTTTTTTTACACGATAATAATTATTCAATCTTTGTTGAAACTTGAAGGCTTATATATTATACATTTGAGCTTCTCGAAAATATTTTTGTTTTTCTGAAAAATTTAGAAATGGGTGAGTTTGGAGACACTTTTCTGGAAAGGTCGTGGCGTGAGTTAAAAAACAGCGGGAATATATGAAATGGATTTTTTTTAGTAGTTAAGACTTATAGTTTCTATTTAAACTAAAAACACATTTTTAAATTAAAAGATTACAGAAATTGCAGGATAATAGCCAAAAATATGAGATTTTCAAAATCAGTTTAGTTCAGATAAAATGTTGGTTTTCGGGAGAACGCCTTTAAAGTTTCAGTGACTGATCAACTTTTAGTACTTATTCAATGATTCTGAAAAATTGATCTCGTCCAACTTTACACTATTACACTTTAATATTTTACTTTATTTTTACTCCAAGAGTACAAGTATGCCAGCGACGCGTTCGCGTGCCGCTGTACCACCGAATAGAACTCGAATTTCGTTATACAACTTCAGAATTATAATTTTGAGATGCTAAATTATCATTTTATAGAAAAAGAAAAATTTATTCGATTTTTTGATTATTCAATTGATGATCCTCCCTTAAAATTTCTGAACGACCTTCTGTTTAAATGTTATCCGCTTATTGTTCGGTTAATAAAAATGATCAAAACTGGTAGTAAACCAAAGAAACTAATGATTTCTATCTCTTGTTATATTTTCCAATAATATTTCGTATACTATTTATCACATAGAAAATAATATACGTTATTTTTTATTTACTACCATTAAAAATTCATGAGGCGATTCGAATCTTTGTCCATGATCCGTGTGTCTCGATTGCAGAAACCATTCGTTCGCCACGAATACATATTATACATAAAAATCATGGGAACGGGAAAGGGGGATAAAGGGAATGTCCATTCACGAATCAAGAGCCAGGAAAAATCCATTGTCGTTGTCTTCCATTCCGGATCCTCCGCGAATTTCTTCCCTCCCAAGGGGGGTTAGGATCTAACGGTGTAGTTCCCTATAGAAAACTCTCGGTTTCCATCATTAATTTTCCCGAAGGTGTAGACGAACGGTAGGTCGGGCGGGGGGAACAGGTGGGTGGATGAGTAGAGTTGCCAGCGAAGATAGGAGGACCGGTGATGGTGGCATTGAGCGATCATCTCATCTCAGTGTGGAAAGTTAGATGAGGAAATTTGTCGTTGTGATAGGTTCACTCATAGTTGGCAAACTCTTGGAAAAGCCGATGCCTTTGCCGAGGCTGTGCTTGTAGCGGAGCTCCTTTATAATTTTGTAAAATCTTGATAACAGATTCTTTGCCTGATCGAAAGTTGAAAATCTTGTTTTTTTTTTCCCCGTCTTCTGGCAGCGTTTATAGGATATTCTAATATACCTTAGAATTTCGGGATTCTAGTATTCGCAGGGCATTCTAGTATTTAGGGATTTTAGTGTTTGTAGGGTATCCTGATATTCTAGTATCTAGGAATTGTAGAATTTGCGGACATTATAATATTATTTAGACATCATAATATCAAGGGATTCTAGTACCTAAGGACCCTGGTATCTGGGGATACTGGTACCTAAAGACACAAGTATCTAGGGACCCTGGCATCTGATGATCCTAGTATCTCGGGACCCTAGTATCTAAGAATTCGATTACCTAGAAACCCTAATATCTAGGGATTCTAGTACCTAAGGACCCTAATATCTAGGGATTCTATTACCTAAGGACCCTAGTATCTGAGGATCCTAGTACCTAAAGGCCCTAATATCTAGGGACCCTGGCATCTAAAGATCCTGGTATCTATAAGAATTCTAATGTCTAGGGTCCCCAGTATCCGAGGGTCCTAGTATCTAGGGACCCCTGGCATCTGAAGATCCTATTATCTAGGGATCCTAGTATCTAGGGACCCTAGTATTTAGCAATCCTAATATTTAGAGATTCTTGTATTTAGAAATCTTCGTACCTGAAGACCCTGATATCAAGGGATCCCAGTATCTAAGAATTCTAGTATCTGAGTACCCTAGCATTTAGGATTCCTAATATGTACAATGTACTATAGCATATTCTAGTATTTAGATTTTCTGTTTTCTAATATCTATAACATATCCTACTATTTATTATTCTTACCTTTTGACATTACGTTCTATCTGTAAGAAACTAAAAAAGTGGTTCTTGGATTTAAAATATTCCTACGCGACTGCACTCATAGCAGTAAAATCAAGACGACAATATGTAACATAAATCGGATGTCTCGTGTCAGAAAGAAAAATCCTGCTTTTATAACATTATTAATGTAATTGCCATTGAGCTTTGCCCAGGGATATACCCGAGGGCCAGTGATGTCCAGCTCAGATGTAATTAGATCCTTGGCTCGCGGTGTACGTAATTACATTTACGACGTGCGAACATACAGATATCGATTGAGACGTCCTGCACCGTTTGCTCATTAACGCCTGCAATCGTCGTGATGACGGGCCCGCCTGACTTGTTACGTACGGTCTATTGTTACCGTTTCGGTGTTCGAAGCTTTAGCAATTCAAAATTCAATTATTATCCGACGTCTGTTCGTTTATTGTTGACGGAGATTTAATGAACGTATTAGGTTATTCCGTATGCTCGCACGTGTGACGAGTTTTGGAACACAGAAAGTCTGATGTGATTTTATGACTTAAAAGTATCTGAAAATGATACTTGCGGTATATCGATTTGAAGCTTAAAGTTTAATGAACATGACGGTATAAAGATCTCGTTAATATCATTAATTCAAAATGGCTGGTACTTGTTTGTAGAAAGTAATAGGGCTGAATGAAATTTATGTTTTGTTTCTTTGTAGGATAAAATTCTGGCACCATTTTATGACATAAAAGTAGAGCAAAATGACACTTGTGGTACGTCAATTTGAAGCTTGGAGTTTCATCGATGTTTTTAATATGGACTAGTTGATTCATCGTTGAAACTGTGTAATCCAAACTCATTTCACGACACTTTTATATCATCAAGTGGTATTTAAACTAATTACACTTTGAAATTAACTAATTTGATATACAACGACGCGATAGAAATGTAATTCAAATTGAATTAATCTTACAATGAGAATATCAATGAACCTTTTATACGATCATCTTCTTTGAACTATAAACTTCAAACTGATACGCCATAAGTATTATTTCACGATACTTTTATGTCATCAAATCCTTCTCTTCGAAATCCATCAATTCGTATGCAACAACGTGACGCTTTACGAAAACTCAACAAACACATTGTTCGCAGAAATAATACCAACCTGATCAAGAAACTCGAAACAACAGTTTATATTTATACTTCCAGTACGAAACCTCATCGTTCGATCGATCATTATAATTATCGTGTTCGATCGATACATCATCGAGTCCAATTAAATATTCCCCGATTAATCAAACCGGTCCGAAGTGTTGCATCACGAGTTGGATAGAAAAATC
The DNA here is from genome assembly GCA_943735885.1 of Stelis phaeoptera. Lineage (NCBI taxonomy): Eukaryota > Metazoa > Arthropoda > Insecta > Hymenoptera > Megachilidae > Stelis > Stelis phaeoptera. The sequence continues at coordinate 5,788,086 of OX030934.1, read as the reverse complement.
TCAGCAGGTTGTCGTAACTGTTTAATCCCCTTAATCGATCATTATTAATGAATCCATCGATCGACCTTCAGACTTCAATCGAAGAGTCAAGAACAAGACAAAGAGTGAATTAATCGTCGTTAATCAAGACGGACAAAAATCCTTGTAATATTACGTCAGTATCGAGGGAACGGTGTTTGCCGGAAGACGGGTGCTCAATTTGGCGCAGCTCCAGAGCCGACGGGTGTCCCTAATTCTTAGTTTGATAAACGACCGTCTGATCCCGATCTTTCTACCTTCTCCGGGGAGCATCTTGTGTCTTTCTTCGAGGAAACCGGGGTTACGCGTACTCGCGGGCGCGATTGTGTATCCGGCGCCCGGTACTAATGACCCAAATGGCAACCAGTCGAACGCGCCAATGGGAATCGCAATTGGCAGGATGTACCCTGCGATTCCAAGTTCCTGTAATAATAATTCAGATGGTTGACGGACCGAAGATCCTGATGACTCTTATGCAAATATGGCGCTATGGACGAACTGTGGGGGATCGTTATGGCTGCTACGGTGTTGGAATCTGTAGATATTTGACCTGTAACTGATATGATGTTTTGTGTTACGTAGAATACATGTTGGAGTCCCTAGAATCCTGTGTATTTGTTTCTAATAGAATTTGTTGGTAACTTTTATCGTTTATAATCACTATATAAAATTGTTAATCATATCGGTGAATATAACTGAATTCTTCTTATTTAATAACAGAAAATTTGCTACCAAATTTTTGAATAAAATAAAAATCCATACTGAATTGTTAATTAAAACATTTCGATTAGGTAGAATCTAAGAATTATAATATCAAATTAACAGAAAAAAGGGTTAGTATACTATGTACTTCAGAATCAACCTAACCCAATTATTTTCTACTGAAACATCAAATTTTCAATTCTTCGAGTAATATCGCGTCGTTAGGTTCAGGTGTATTTCGTTTCTAATAAAACGGCAACAAAGGGTTAGATACAGCGAGCTACCCCTGGGATCACAACTGCTCCAGGGAAATCGTGTTGCGCAGATATGAATCATACGGTCAGATTGGCAGTAGGTATCGAAAGACGCGTGTCTGTCGAGGCGTGAACAAGGCGGTTTGCAGCAACGGAAACAGTGGGGTAGCGTAGGGTGTCGAGGGGTGGCGACTTGAACGAACGAGGGAAGCAGACGCTAGGATAGGTATATAAGGTAGAAGGTCGGGATCAGGGGCTCGTTTATCAAGCGTCCAGGATTCCAGACGTCTGTCCCGTGTCCCACAGGATGGATTTATCGGTTTTATAATTAAGCGTGGCTCGCAATACCGACCGCGTAACTCTTGCTCATAATTTACATCTCTCGTTTCGTCTTGCCAACTTGCTCTTTGCGTTTCCTCGTTTCAAATTCTTTTCCGATCGCGGAGAACTTGCCAGAGATGTTGTTGAAAATTGTCAATAATTCACACCGTTGCCAGGGAACAAGTCGGAGGGTGGAGGGTGTGTTCAGTTTCTTCTCTGCCGGAAGAATTTGAGTTCGTGGCACGAACGGGTAAGTTGGTTAATTAAAGGAAGAAAGTTCCTGGAAGAGAAATAGTTTGATTGTGAATCCAGCCTCGAGCGTGTTGTTGAAATTCTGAAAATATCGATCAGGATATTCCAGACAAGAACCACGGAGAGTGACCACAATTTAAATCTGATTTCGAACTATTTATTCGTTCTCAACCTTGAACTTTCAGTACGTTTCTGTAAATATTCCCGTATCCTATGAAAGGTGTTGCGTTCGTTCGTTGTCTGGGTCACGATCGACCCAGCTTCGTCGTTCGAGGACGAAGAATCACCGACCCGAGGACACGAAGGTTCCTGAGATTCGTCAAAAACAAACGGAGCATTAAGAAGCGTGTAATTACAGCTTGCGCTCGCAGGAAGGAAATCCGAGCAGTTGTTGCAACTTTCGCAGATTCCCGTCGGAATCGTCGCGACGGAGACAAAGGATGGCCAGGAGCAAGCGAAACACTGACAAATAACGAGAAATGGACGAGAAAGAGGACTCATCCGGAACGAGACACTCGGCCCTGTAGATCGTAAGAGACAGAACGATACAGAGAGGAGTTTGAGGATGGATAGGACCCCATCCACGGAGTTTGAGGCTTGTTTGAACAGGCTCCGGCTTCCAAAGAGGATGGACGGGGGATATCGGGAGTTGCTATGACGATCACGCCCCATCGAATTACGCGAAAATTGCCCTACGTACCCTCGACCTCCTCCTCCTCCCCATAGTACCTCTCCATACCACCCTGAGGCACCCTTCATCAGGACTTCGGTAATTTCCAACTCCTGCGTTACGAATGCGACGATAAACGGTCCTGTCGGGACCCCGTTACCTGTACACGAAATTATTCTTACCTTGACGTTTGTTTCGGTTGCGCTTCCCACCCGATGTATTCGTCCACTGTACCGTACTGTAACTTTCATCATTAGTGGTAATAATAATGGAAACATAGTATTTTACAAATGGTAGCCAAGAAAATTTTGAGATAATAGAAAAAGGTGCTCTGTCCTTTTGTTTTAATATGTTCTGCTTACCATTCTTTTATTTTTGAAATATTATAAAATACATTTTCACTATTTAAATAATGTGAAAATGTGCAGGATTGGTGTCTAAAAATATTTTAACACGTTGGCTGCCGCGGGGGTCACCGGTGACCAGCACTCGAAATTTTTTACAATCAACTAATTAGCTGCAGATAGCGTTAATATTAAGCTGATAATGGTAGCTATCGAATTTAAAGGTTAAATTTGAAAATTAACGGATTGTATTCTTAATAATTCGAATTTCAGCGTGTCTGACTATATACGCCAGTTTTCACTGTGGTAGTCAAAGTGTTAACACGTTGGGCGCCACAGTGAAAATGGACGTATGTAGTCAGACACGGTGAAAACTTAATTATTAGGTTTTTCTCGTTTTTCTATGCTTCTATCTCATCGTTATTCTGATTGTTTAACACAGCTCCAAAATAAACGCAACCTTAACCCCTTGCCGTGTCATTATTTCAGTAGATGCGTCAGACACAGATAAATATTTATTGTTACGGTATTAAATCAAAGCAGGGAAATCTGAAATGTTATGTACAATTTACGTTTAACAATAGTTTGTTATCTCAATTATGGTGGGATATTTAAAATCCAATTGTACTGACAATACGAGTCAGTACATTTGGGCTGCAAAATGCGTCACCAGTCAGACTCGTTAAAGGATTGAGTAACAAAATTTCATTTTTCTTGAATAGGACAGCCTTCAGACGAAAGGATAATAAAAAATTTGAGGTCAACTTCTATGTAATGCTTTTGTAAATTAATTTCTGTAATAATTCGATAAAATTTACAATACTCTTTGTGAAAGCGTACAAAAATGTTTTTTCACGGTACTGAAGGTACAAAGACAATCATATGAAATTAAACAGGCAACTATTTGCAATCAAAACTGAGTAGATCATATTGCTGCAGAATTACTAGAACAATATTTCCCTTTGTCGCTCGTATTTCGGAATATTAACATAGGAACGTGTGCCCCTAGGTACGGTATCTTTCCTTAACTTAAACAGCAGAACTTCTGTTGAAACATATATATTATTACTTCCTTGTTTTTGCAGATATCTCGTTGCGAAGAAATGGAAATTGTATAATAATTATAATTGCTGAAACCTAATCTGTTTTATTTCCATCATAAATCTTTCAAAAATCAAAAGTTCTATTTCGAAACGAATAACTTACAAATATATCTACGAATCTATTTATTTTGATTCCGTTTGCTAATCTGTCCTATTTTAATATAAATGAAATTCTCATTCCACTCGTGCCAGCAAGAGGTTAAATTCCTGTTTCTGAGGGATAAAAAGCTCACCCCCTTGGCGGAGAATCTTCAAAGTAGGTCAATGGAGTTGGTCGAGTGACTATTTGCATAATATTAAAATATTCGTGATATTTGATCGTAACATAAATTCATAGCGTTTTATTTATATTCCAAAATGAAATCTTTCGTCAGCAAATTTTATTCAGCGAATATTTTCTCCCAAATATTACGATATTTTAAGTGAAAATTATAGATTTTCAGAACGAGGAGCATGCAGCTGTTTCCTTAATATTCTGATGAAAATTTAACCCGTTCATTTCGTACATCTAATCTTCAAGCTGGTTAACCTTTTGCACTCGAGTGGCACCTTCGGGCCGATATCTATACGATTGGGTAGAATATTTTAAAATATGAACTAGAAGTTAAAAAATAAATAGATTCTCGAGCATTGGCAGCAGTAGTCTCCTAAAATAATGCTTCTGAATTTTGGGAAAAGTCTTTGCATAATGTTTCGAGTGCAAACAGTTAAAAATATAATATTTTAATCTTCCAGACGTTTAAAGAGATAACAGTTCGAAAGTTTCTAAAACTGTACTATTAGTTTTCTTAATTTTCTTTAAAAAATAAAATATTTCTGAAGAATCGTGCACACCGCACATTTACCACGGTAAACCTTCCAAAGCCTTACATTTTCATGGCGTCCATAGACTCTCGTAATCCAGCGTAAACCTTTCCGCCTGGGCGACCGGAAGGTCCGCACCAGAAGACCCGTAGGATCGTTTCCTGGTGACCTTGCGTGCCGTGGCCGGCTGGGAAATCGCTCGAGATTAACTTTATTGCGCGAAAATCCGATTAATTGACACTTGTAGCGCATAAAACGACTCGCCGCAAGCTCCTTTCGCTCGACGATAGCTTGTCCCTTAATGCGAAAACATTGCGTCCCTACGGTGGTGCTACAATCTGCTCGTACCGACCTCGAGATTGGAGGGAAGGAAAAAAGAAAAGTCACGTAAAGGGTTGTGGAAAAATCTCAGGAGAGTTTCGTGCGAGTTACCGGCTCGTTCGAAGGACCAACAAGCTTTTTAATATAGCTGGATGTTTGTTGCGAAGCGAAATCGAGCACGAAAGCCACGATAACAAGTTCTGATACAGGAAAAATTTCTCAAGGTGGAATATGAATATTTAGAATCATATAAACGTTCATCCGTTTAACTCTTTGTTGCGTGATTTTTTAGTTTTGAATAAAAATATATTTTCGAAAGCTTGCAAACGATAATAGGAAGGAAATTATTGGTAGATTCGAGAAATTTGTTTAAAGAAACATTATGTCTTGTAGACTTGGAAAAAAAGTAGAACAAACAGCTGTAATTATAAAGGACAAGAAATGTTTGGTGAAATACAAGAATTTCGTGCGGAAAATGAAAATGATTTTCATTTGTTTAAACAAGCGAAATTGTAATTATTCGTGTCTTTCATAAGTAATTGCAATATTCCATATTTCATCATTTGCTAAATCAACAAAAATTTGTTAAATCTTCAAAGTTACAAGAAATATTTGTATTTCATAGGATTTCGATATATTTGCTTTACGAATCACAAACATTTGTGATATTATGAAATATAGAAATTGTAATCTTGGGTGGCAATATTAACGAGAAAATAATTGATCAGTAATATTACGAGTTTATAATACATTTGTAATACGAAATACCAGTTCATAATTGATCCCATAATTGCTATGACGTCGATCAATTCAATATGTTTGTAAATTAACTATCAATTTCCAGCGGATTTAATGAACAATTTTAAAAGCAGCTTGCTTAACATTTATAATTCTATGTGTAATTAATGTTTTTCGATTTAGTGAGAAGATAAAAATTCAAAAATGTGAATTTATTACATTGAGTTCCAATAATTTTCAATTAATTTTTAGGATCCTCAAAATAATTGTTAAATATTTGTTAATAATCTCGAAATATTATTCCAGGGGTGTACCTTTTTAATCATTTTGGTAAGTTTATTATGATACAAATGTTGATCCTGATTAACATAAAAGAATTGAAAATTGTTGTGTTAAAAAGAAAAAACAGGCGAAAGAAATACTTGAATGCTTTTAAAGATAAAAATGACAAACTATTTTGTTATCTTCATTATCGATAATGTACCTTTCTGAGTTATGTAAAGTTACGTAAAAGTTTACGTAAAGATATTCTCTTCTGGATAGTTGCGCAATGAATTACGTGATACGGTAATTGCATATTTCACGTGATAATTACTACGAATATTTCAATAGGCAAATCCGTACAGAGACAAACGATGAGAATTTATTCGGAGAAAATAATCTTTGACCAATGAAACAATACGCATTGTTGAACGAATAAAAACCATTAGAATTATCGTGGAAGTAAAAAGAAAAATCATTATAGTATTTCAATGAAATGCATAACTCAATCTTTCTACAAAATTGCTGCTTTTTTTAACCAATAATATCTTTTGATACAATTAAATATCGCCAGAGTTTGATTTCCCCTTTTACCCAGCTTTAATCCAAAAGATATTGATTTTTCAAATTGCTTCCTAAAACAGTAAATATTTTTGTAAATCATTTGAAAATATTTCAAAGATATAAAGGACTGGAAATAAGCAAAGAAAAGTGAAGAAAGCTTTAATGAAAAGGCAGTAATCACGTCTTTCCATGGCAGAAAATGAAACTTGAAACGGCGTTGGCGAACGTTCCGTTCGGAGACGATTCATCGACCTTTGACCGCCGAAGAAATTAATTTCTCTTTGCGGTTCGGATTTCAATTACCGCGACCAGCGACGTCGTTTCCGTTCCTCTTTTTTATTTTTATTTTTCCGCGGAGACAAACGCGAGGGAAACGGTGCACACAATGCGGTGCAACGGGCCGGGAAGATGGATACGAAGAAACGAGAGCGATAAAAACAAAATTGGACGGAAAAAATGGCTACGCGGACGAATAAACAAAAATATATCTTTCTCCGTGGCACATGGTCTTGGTGTTCGAAGTGAAAAATTAAAAGCTGTAGCAGGAAATGGAAAAAGTTCCAACCAATTAAAAAGTTTAATACAAAAGAATTTCTGCTTTTTGCGCAGGAAAAATGAACCCCCTTCGCTCTTGCTACGAATACCAGAATTTCTTTTTTAACAGGAGTTTAGAAATTGAATGTCATATTTTTAGGAACTTTGAGACTTTTGAACTGATACTTTTAGAAACTCCACAGCTCGAAAATCGATTTTTAAACACAAATTTCTGAGTAACCAAAGGTTAACACTGGAACTATCGAACGAGTTAAAATGACTGATTGAGTATATATTTTATTCTTTATTTATTTATTTTTCTATTTCATTTTAAAGTTGAAAGTCAGTACACACAAAACGTCGATAGTCAATAAAAGCTTGTTAATACTAATAATAATAGAATATACATAAAATTGTAAAACCAACGCCAAACGATCAATTAAGGGGTGATCGTTCGTCCACCCCCTTTATCAAGATACTTTCACTGTCAACTCGTAAGTTTTATCTTTTCAGTTCCCTTCCACGCGTATGATCGTCTTCTGGTCGGGTGAACGTCTCGTCAGACAACGGATACAATCGTTCTGACAGTTTTCCGACACTGAGAATCCTGGCAGGACAATGCCAGAGGGTGAAAGTTTCGTCCATACAGACACACGTACATAGACAGATTCGAAACTGTTCAACAGAGTGTCTACAAAGTTGACACTTTATTGCTATCGCGAATTGGATCGGCTGTTTCCGCGTTTGCCAGACCCTCAATATACAGTTTCACGACTGTTCAGAGAATAGTTTCTCTCCCGTTTCAAAGCTGTTGTTGCTTATAAATAATTTTTATTATCAAAAATTCTTAGTGTTAAACGTTAACCTTTTCTGGGAAGATGTAATTAATTTTAGTTGGAAGTTTTAATAAATTTTGACAAGAAGATTTTATTCCTACATTATTTTTGTGGTATCCATTGGCGTAACTAGGTCTCCTAGCTGTACATACAAATATGAATAATGTTGCTTAAGATAGGATTTTATGCATCTTTATAGATAGGAATAACGTTACTTAATCCTTGAACAATCTAAGTTTAATCTGTTACATTGTTTTCCAAATTTTTAACCCTTGGCACTCGAGCGGCGACATATTTAATTTATCAGAGTATTCTAAAATGTGAAATTTAAGTTTCATTCGTATCAGAATACAGAAAAATTAAGGCATATTTGTGACACTTTTCTTCCAATGTAGTGGAAGCTTAGCCAGACAAGCAAATTAAATGCTTCGAATGCAAAGGGTTAACTATTTTCTGAATCCTTTTAATGCCAACGACGAAATACTATATGCATCTGTCACCGTATTTGTGACTTTGACATTTATTACGATTCTTTAGCTTATTCTTAACCACCCTATCAAATGCTAATTGTAATAGAAAAATTAGTTATTTCGCAGCGTACGTAAAATAAAATTCTCAGATTAAACGGGTTAATTATCATTTCAAAATATTTGAAACCATTTCTCTCCTTAAGTCTAAGAGTTAATACATAAACTACTATAATAACATTCTTCTATAACAACACTCTTCTATTCATTCCAATAATTTCTGTTGGCACAATTAACATTTTTAGGGGATGGTGGAGCCAATACGATCCCTATCTAGCTACGCCAATGAAGATATCCGGTGTAATGCACAGTTCATGTTCCTATTATGAAATCTAATGTAAATGATATTATGAATCATTTCAATACCTTCCATTGAAGAATTTTAATCACAGCCAGTTGCGTGACCAACGATCGTGCACGATCGTTCATATCGAGGTTAGTGATCCACGGTCGTGGAACCTGGTTCGATACCGTGGACAAAAAAAAAAAGAAATAAGAAAAAAAATTGCGGTAATCATAATAATCGCGGCCAAGGTGTATTAAAAAATGGTTATAATAATTACATTCCTACGAAATTGTAGCAACAGAGTTATTTATCAGACTATTGATCTCATTCTTTTTATTCGTATGTAGCGGAAAACGTTCGAGACAGTCGAAAGAATCGGACGGAGATCGAAATTTCCACTTTGAAACTGTTAAACACTTTGAAGCTCCGCGAGCTTGTACTTTGAATCAAAGTCCTATCTGTATCGAAGAAATTCCTCGAATTCAACAGACGCGTTTCCTCTTTGTAATTTTGATCGGTGCACAGGGCGAGGAATCGATAATCTAATCGTGTAACGATTTCATTACATTTATGAGTCGATGTATCGAATATGAAGATATACCTGGATTGTTATCAGATTGCAGATTTTTATTCATTTATAACCGAGCTGTGGCACTTATTATAGCAATGTTAATAATGTTTAACAGTAGAACTATCAAACGAGGCAAAATGACTTGTTTCAGATTTCATATTTTAATTTTGAAAATTGATTAAAACGTTTCTGTCGAGTTATACGTTGACTTTTATCAAGATAAAGAATATTATATCGTAATTATTTTGTTTTCTAATTTATTTTTAACTCAGAAGTTAGGGTACATCGAACGCCGGTAGTTTCAGTGTTAAATAATTAAGCCTAGCATAATTTTTACATAAATGTAAGAGTACTATTTCATTATTTTCTATAGCTAACTGTTATTATAGTTCCGCTTAATTCTATTTATGTTTAACTTGACTATTAATTGACGTCTATTTTTTTGTGTTAACACGTTGGCTGCCACCGGTGACCGGCACCCGAAATTTTTTACAATCAAATAATTACCAACAGAAATGATAAAATAAACCACGGATAGCGTTAGCATTAAGCTAATAATGCTAGCTATCGAATTGATAAGTTAAATTTGAAAATTAGTTGATTGTATTGTTAATAATTAGGATTTCAGCGTGTCTGATTACACACGTCCGTTTTCACTGTGACAGTCAACGTGTTAAGGTACAATAATACAGTAAACATATGCTATAGTGTTGTTAGATATAGGTCTGACGTCGATAAGAATAAATAATTGCTATGTGTATTGTTCAAGAATAATCTGGTTGATCCCACTGTGACAAATATGTTAATATTATACATCGTATGAATTTTTAAGCAAAATTAATCGTGAAATGGATCTTAAATATAAATTTTAGTAATCGCTATTTCAAGAACTCGACACAGTAGTTAAGTAAATATTGTTATTACTATAATAGTTAATTTAATAATTATAATAGTTAGTCGAATCTTCGTATTGTTACACTAATTACCACAGTAATGGTACAGAATTTAACAATATATTGATTAGTTGTGTAAATATGATGATTACTGCCGTGATTACTATACTGATTTTTCAAATTTCAACAACGAACCGTGGCTAAACTACTGCTCCCATCGAAAAATGCTACAGAACTTCTCGCTTCGATTTTCCGTCATCTATCCAACGGCGTAGAGCTCTTCGTATGATCCAGCGCCTAATAATATAATAACTCTAATTATATGCCAGCTGTACGAAGGTTCGTTTTCCTTATTTCACATAATACTTGGCTCTATTGTCGCCTGCTTTTGTTCCTGGATCTGAATTGCAAATAGCTCGTTTGCCAGAAGACGTTTTCAACGAAGTTGCCCGCCAAAGACCCTGACACATCGGCGTTTTGAAAAGCGTGTACGTGCAGGCTAATTGCCGATAACCTCCATAACGCTCGAACGTGTTAAATTCGCACCAATTGCATCTCGTTGCTCTCCTCTCGAGCGTTTCCTCGTTTTTTTTTTCTTTCTTTTTCTTTCATCTTCGACAAAGACTTGCACACGCGTAACCTCGATTCGGTTCTGCGCAATCAATTGTCAGATTCACTGTGGAGTAAGGTACACAAGAAAGAAAGTGGAACACTATTCGTCACGTAGCAATCGATTTAAACCGGCAGAGGGGATAAGGGAGGAGGAACAGAATGCAACGGAAAGACCTTGTCGGGAATCGTTTCTGCCGTTTCTTTATTTGCCAATACAATAACGAAATACCATTGTTCTTCGGCTGTTTGAAAAGAAACATTCATGCTTCGATTCGAGTTTCTTCTTTATGGGAAAAACGAACCATCGTGGGGTAGGAACGCTGATACCTTAATTATTAACCCTTTGGTGAAGGGTTTGGTAGTGAATTTTTATTGTGAGAACGTAAAGTTCTCGGTATAGATCGTCAAGATAGTATCTGAAGATTTTTTGCTTTTTATGGTTGAAAAAATGAAGTGGAACTTGAATGCACCGTTCTTTATAAAAGGATTAAGGACTGGAATCGATTAATCTTCAAATTCAACCTTTCAATTTGGAAAATTGCATTATTAGTTTAATATTAACGCCATCCACGATTTATCTTAACTTTCATAAACTATTAACTCGAAAATAACCTAACAGCATAATTTTAATCCAATCGAAGTATTAATAATTGTTAAAGGTTTTATGAAATTTCCAGTCGAGTTAACACAATGTTAATTCTCATTTTCGAGCGTGAATAAAAAGAAATTAAGATTCGTATTTCTCCATCCAATATGTTTTATTCAATTAGAGTATCCGATCATCCGCGAAACAGGTATACACACATGTCTGGCTGGAAATATTTAAATGAAGCCCGTAAAACCAGACACGCCGATTAATCAACGAAACAGCAATCATCGATAATCTTTTTCTCCACGCTTCATGCCACGTTTATCATTGCACTTTTTGCATGGTTGCACACTTTTCATCATACACGGCACACACGTAAATGCTCCGATGAAAATCGAGCAAAGCGAGCTTTGTTCTCTGAAACAACTTTGAGGGGCGTGAATAATAATCGATTACGTTTTCGATATCGTGTAGAACAATGATACCTCTGTAATTCTATTCGCGGACCAGTGGTCACGGGAAATTAAAAAAAAAAGTAAAGAAGAAAAAGAATCTGATCAAATATTAAAATATAATTCTTCGTTGTATAAATATATTTAATTTCCAATCTTGTATCTAATTAAATTGGCAGTTTGAAATTTTGGATAAATTACTCTTATAATTCTTATTTGTAATCTACTTTTTAGTCAATTTTCTTTGAATTTCAAATGATTTCATTTCTCGAATAAAATCAGAGTAAACCTCTCTCTTTCGCTAAAGGAGGAGATGGAAGAATAAATCTTATCAAAGGCAGTGGCTCTAATTAATCGCGTATACATAAATGCTAATTAGTGAGATAATTAAGGGTAAGAAGGGTTTCCGGAGATTATGTTAATATGGTTCTTCTCAATTATTGTAAGAATGGATTTAGTTTCACTGAAACAGTCGCGTTTATCAAAATTATGTTTAATCCCTACGGTTTGTATCTTTCGAGACACTTAATTCTGAAAATCTTTCCTACCATGATACATCACGAAAGGTAAGATTTTATTCAAAAATTACTCGCGATATTTAGCTGTAAAAATAGTATGAAAAAAATTGAAAATAGTATGCAAAAATACATATTAGTTAATTAATTGTATTAAAAATGACGGACAAAGCAATTTGGTTGATAAAATTTTGAAATATTACAGATTATTCCTTTATTAAAATATTCGTTAACAGTGTATAGTAAGAACAGCCCTAAAGCATAATGAAGAAAATAAATAAAAATTTCTCAACAAAAAAATCCATAATAACCATAAATAAAACTGTAGTCGAAGATTAATATATAAAAGTACAACATTAATCGCCAACGTCGCAATAAAAGAACAAAGTTGTTGTTCCATCGTGGCAAAAAGTTTTCAACCGAGTTTATCTCGTCGTATAATTCATCGCATGAAATCAGATACCCGTTTATTTTAAAATAAAGAAAAGTAGCCTGAATCGCTTCATTTCGTCGCAGCCGGTGTCGGCTCGTGTTGTTCGCGGGGTATGAATTAAAGCGGTCGAAAGAAAAGAGTAACAAAGAAGGAATCGTTGAGATCTCGGCGGAACGAGTGCGATAGGCAGGTGTCACGCTATTGCGAACCCCCCGCGACGATTACCACGATTACGGGTGCCTCCTGAGAGGGGGGTGGTCGCGCAGGACGGGGTGAAAATCGCCTCGGTTGACATTGCATCACGAAGCACTAACCACATTATTTATGTCACCTCGTAAAACTTGTGGCGTGCCTGAACACACTACTCGTTGACCGTCGCCCCTTCCCTCCCTCACGAAATTAAAGGGGAGGGGATAAACTTTTGTATCCGAAGTCCTGCCACCTTTGGCTACACCTACTGCTATCAGGGATTGATCGAAGAAGAGTAAACGATGCGTATTATTTTCAATTTCAATCCTTAACTTTTTTTTCTGAGTAATTACTGAGTGGAATGTTTCAATGTTTTTATTAGAAGTACATGTATCTTGGATCTTTGTTCCTGAATTTTTTGAATTAATAATGCGGTACGTTTGTGGACTTGTTCGGTACCTCTTGAACCGTGTGCAAGTTTTCTGGAAGTTAATTATTAGGAAATTAGGAGATGGAATGAATAATGTAATATATGAAATTATAAGTTGAAATGTATTAATTAACACGTTAGTTATTGCGGGGGTTAGCAATGGCCAACGTTTCAAGATATACTAATTAGATTATGAAAGAAGATACAGAAGTAAATAATACGAGGTATCAAATTAAAAGCTTACAGTTGAAGATTAATAGGTTGAATGCTATAGTGATCGCCCGACCAACGTCTCGAATTTCGTGTAATTGAATAAATAGTTTGAAAAGAAGGAAAATAAATAAGCTTCGAATAGTAAAAAAAAAGTTCGAAATACGATTTATTGTCGCATGTTTCTAATCACGTTTGTATTTTAACAAACCGGCTTCGAGTTTCCGTGTTGATACGCCTAACCTGGTATAGTTTTCAGGGTGCTTTTATTAGATTCTTGTTATCGGTCCACTCACGTGAATACCTCGCTTAAAATGGATAAGGGATCGCAAAAACCACTTCTATTTGACGTTTCACCTGTAAAAGTTGTGGTATTGGCGATGGAATAGTATAAAATGTACGACGTACAGTTATAAAAATCCAAATATATTGAAATAAAAGTAATTTCTTGAGGAATTAGCTTTGGATTGTCGTACAACACTCCATTTATTGAATAATTACTAAAAATATAAGAATACTATAATATCTAAATATTTCGCAGTCAATATTTTAGTGCCAACTAAATCCACGAATCCTTTCGTGTATTTTGCGTTAAAGTTATTCAAATTCTATCTCGGAGAGATGCAAAAATGAGTATAAATATGATACGAATTGTTTTAATAATTTTAGTAGAGGTGGAATTTTCGTAGAAAGAAAACCTTGAAAGTCGCTACTTTAATCTTTATAACTTTTCTCTAAAGCTGTTTTATTTTTGGAACTCAATGAAACGCAATCTTCGATTTGAATTTAAACTTTTCCCGCCAATTTGTGAAACACAATGCAGCCGGAAGCCATTCAACTGGTTTATAAATTATTGTTTATACGATTGTTTACAGTTACCGTACTCGATGGAATTGGATTACGACGTGGTAGGTGTTCCGGGTGGTGTTTCCGGAATGATGGCGCTGCTTCCGCCCAGAGTGAACGTATCGGCCAAGGGGGAGGTACCAGTCACCTTGCAAGTCTTCAGGATCAGGCTACCCTGTTCGGGCCTCGTCAGCGCTGAAATTCCTTTGGCTTTGAGGTTGAACGTGACCGCCCCACCTGCCACCAAGTACAACGACACCATTCTTGTATTCAAAAGGAACAAGATCTGCCTGAAGGGTGAGGAAATCGAATTTCCGTTTGAAAACTTATTTCGTTTCGACCGCGAAATATTTCTGTCGTGAATGTTTTTACTACCTGTAGGGTGTAAGATCAACTTTGTGTAATCATTTTTAAGTTTTCAACAAATATGCAAAGTATCTGAATTATTAGAAAATATACAATATTATCCAATCGCTTGTTCCGTCAAAATTGTTAAAGTCTTAGCTATAAAAATATGAATTTTGAAGAAATTTAATTTTTAACCCTTCTACGAATTAGCAAATTTAGATTATCAAAAGCAATTTCTTTAGAAATAGAATTTTATTATATACATATTGTTCTCAGGAATATAAAAGTTAATTAGAATATTTTAAATAATTTACTATTATTGGAACTAAAGTTAATTAGTTCCTAATTACACCGAATGTAACTGATTTTCAAAAACATTTATATCAATTATTACGTACAATATAAAATGTTTTACAGCGCAAAGTATCACAAATCATCCAAAAGCGATTAAGAGTGCAAAATGGTAGTCGATCAGATGCTATTGTTCTCGAAAACGCACGAACGCATACGTCACGCGTGTAGAACCGTGTCAATGCGTACAAGTATTTTAACACCGTGGCGAACAGTCGTTAATTACTTGGTTTACGTAATCGCGAATGTAATTAGCACGTTCGCTAGGCTCGTTGAAATGCTTTCGTTACCGGCAACACATTCGCAGATCGAAACGAATTCTCTTCGTTTCGAGTCCCTTCCGAACATTGCTACATGATTTAACAGCCCTTTTGTGCGAACGACGATCGATGGATAATTTCTGAAAGCAGAATTTCATGTACGCGAATTCTGTCCCCTGCGTATATTTATCCCCCTTCGTGGGAATTGGATCGTTAAAATTTGATTCCGTGGAACAAACGTGCAATCGCTTGTTTAATTACATGGCATGGTACAAACAAATAATGCGTAGATCGAGTTTGTCCTGTTGAGAATTAAAAATACTGTCTTAAAAAAGAGAGTTCTTTTTTATACCGGGGTCACATCTTCGACCGATGCAATATTTGATGCGATGGTTAACGCAAGCGTAGGCCACGAATTAACGGCGTTAATCTTATGATAATATTATTAATGTCGAATCCTTGTATTTGACATCGAACCTCTCGAAATCTCGCAATTTCACGTTCAATCTCTCGGGGAACGTTCTGACGCGATTCTCGCGAAACGTGTTCTTTCTTAGCCGGGAATCAACAAGGAACACCGAACAGGAAGAAAATCGGGACGATAGCAACGGACAGGTGGATGGAATTGGATCCTGTTCGCAGATACAAGATATACTTATTCGCACCTTGTCGGTGGGACAAGGATAACGGTCAACGAGGATCAACGAGGGGATGAAAGAGGTAAGAAACAGAGGAAGTTAACGGACTGTGATCCGAATCCGGTTATCAGCAAGGGAGACGCTACAATGAAAAGCAATCCGCCGAATAAAATTGAATCTCGTCAGGAGTTGGTGTATTTAATGAAAGGGAAGAGAGGAAGGATCTTACGCAGCGCCCCGTCGCCCCTTCAAGATCAAGAGGATCGAGACCGCGTAGAAAAGTGAAGTGGAGGAAAGAGGGAGGGAAATAAGTAAGCGGCTATGAGACGAGACTCGTCGACGGGAGTTCCTTCGTCTCCTTTGGACAGGATTTGCTTTCTTCTTGGCCCACGGTGCTGGCTTCCCTGTTGCTGAACAGACCTGCTCCTTCAGGGTCTTAAGAGGTACTGCAGAAATCCGAAATCGTCTGGAGACCACTCAAAAATAATCGAATCTCGTGTTCGCCTCCTTCGTACCCCGACTGTACAGGGTGTTTGCCAGTACTGGTGATACGAAAATGGAAAATATTAATCGATAATATGGTATATTAATTTCTTCCTTTTTTTGAATTATTACTAGCTGGGAAGGTACATGTACGTTGTATTATTAACAAAAATATTTGTGTGATATTGTATTGTCTTCGTTGGATATGTTTCTAATTACCATACAGTGAAATGTTAGTTTTAGAATTAACCCTTTCGGTTCAACTAGAATTATATCTTTTAGGAGATATTAGGAAATGGTAGTTGTAGATTTGTAATTTTTATGGTATTGTTACTGCTATATTTCTGTTACTTCTATTTTCGATATTATTATTCCTGTTACTAATATTTCTTCAGCATCTGTTGCTATTGCTATTATTACATAATTTTTATCGAAAGAAAAGCTAATAAATATTTGATTTCTAGTTACAACGAAGGAATTAACTGTGGGAAATTTACGTTTCGGATTTGCAGTGTTCTCGACATTTTATCGAACGAAACGATGACGATATAATATCACACAAATATTTTACATTTCATCGCATCGCGACGTTATCGAATTCCACTTTGCAAAAATAACACGTATGGTTTAATGACAGGATGACAGAAGAATTAAAGAATTAAAATTAACATAAAACGTATCAAAGATTGATCGAACATTATTTTGCGAACAAGTTCCATCTTAACCTGTTTAGCACTGAAATGAATCCCATTAACTGTCAACTTTTTTTACCAAAATTTCTGGATAATTCTACGAAAGAAAAGAAGTCCTGGCGGTAAATTAACAGAACTCTAAATTGGATGCATATAGCAGTCGAAATATGAGATGAAACATCGAGTAGATTACACTTTATTTGAATGTATTACTCGGGCTGCGATAAATATTCCAATTTCGTGTATATTCCACGTTTCAGTAGAATTTGTTTCGAGAGAAAGTAATGTCCACCGTGACCCGAGAAGGATCATTCTATTAATCCCGTTGGGACTTAATTCTAGACCTCGCTAAATCTTGGTTAAGGTTTGTTTGATAGTGTCGAGATTGAAATACTTCTCTGACCCTTAAGGGGAACTTCTGATGTTGAATCCTTAAACGCAGATCATTTTTAAGGAATAACACAGAAAGAATTTTAACTAGAGGATCATCGAATGAAAATTAGGGAAATAGTTTATTTATTTAGTTCTATACTTTAGAATACTTTATTTAGTTCTTACTTAAAGATACATCGTTTTTTGCTTATAAAATATATTACGTATATTTAGCTGAAATATTCCCAATATGATGAATATCAAATATTCATTAAACAGTTATCGTGAAATTGGTATACGTTTCAATGATGAATCTTCGTCTCTAAGTTTTGCAAATGAAATGCTAATAAAAGGTTTACATTGTGTGTTGTGCTTGAATTTCAGGAGAAACTTAGAACTCCCACTTTTTAACTTGAAAATTTTCTAATATAATTTCCTATATAATGAATCGTTTTACATGTACATGTATTGGGTCAGTGTCCGAAACGTGTCAAATAGAACACAGACTTTATTCATTTTTTGGAAGATAAAAGTTATATTTATTAGCAATCGAAGTATGCAACCATGTTCCATATATTTCTTCCATTTCGATAGTAGTTTGCTGTAAAAATAATAAATATCAAAGCTTAGTGTAGCCATTTGTCAAGTTTCGTATTTAACGACCTAATATTACCCATACAATTAAACAGATGTTATACTGGAGAAAAGCAGCTATCGAGTGATATGTAAAATTTAACACAAATTGAGAGAACTGCATGGTAAAAAATAGTATTTAAAAAAAAAAGGTGCTATGAACTCATATTAATTTTAAAAATTAATGAAATGAATAAACTTGTGTTGATTAAAAAGAAAAAAAAAACGCTCCGTGTATGTATATTCATAAGAATGTTAAAGATTGAACTTTGAAAAAATAAGTTGATCTTTTATTTTTTACTTTGTAAACTGAAATCACTTTTATCGTGTTCTCGATTTTGTGGTAGAGTTTCTTGCCGGTACATCGACGAAACTAGAGTACAATCGATCCTCCGCCATGTTTGAGCAACGCAAGCAAATTGATTCCTTTGTCCTACCACCCGTTAACCTTCCCTCATTCTTTTTTTCTCCTTCTTTCCCTTTTTTAATTTTTTTTTTTTTTATCAGATATCAAGTGGTGCGGTTTCTTTGAACGTGTTAAACCGTCGGTTCCCGTGACTAATTTTTTCGATGGTTAAATCTAGTTGAGGTTTTCTTAGAAGAGCAGCAAATTAAGAGGAAACTTAAATTCAAGCGTCGTACCCTTTTATGGACGGTGAAAACCATTTAGACGAGAGTTTGTTGTATAGTAGTCGATGTTTTGTAAGCTTTTGTATTTTTGTAAATATTAATTATCGACGTTTCGTTCGTGGGGAGAAGAAATACTCTCCTTCGTGTCACATGTATTAATATCTACAGAAATATACCGAAATATATTAAAATACAACTGGTCGATGATATTTCAAGCATTTAATATTTTCGTAGTTTTGAAAAATTCACAGTACAGCAGTTTTATGGATATTCAACTTCCGCCAACAGATGTCACCACGTTACCGAACCGAAAAATATAATCTTCTAGTTTGTATATTACTTTTCCTATCAACTAATGTTATTTAAATCTAAATTAACAGGAAACACTTGACGCATTAAGGATCCCACAGGTCAACGCGAAACATTCAACGGCGACGAAATTCCTGGCAATAAATATAAAAAAACATGGCTAAATTTTACGCAGTAGGTAGCTCAGAAGATAGAGGAAAGTGCGTACATGATAACGCAATTTGTTGCAAGGCGATATCTTAATTAGTTCCTGAGATATAGGGCTTCAAAGTTTGTATAGCGGCCGGCGCGTACGAGGGTAATCCCGAATGGGCCGCAGACTTTTTTCTAGGAAATTCGTATACGCATTTCCAGGAATAGTAAAGGGTTAGACGTAAACAATGACCACGTGACCGCTACGCTAGACACTCACTGTCTGGGTCCAAGCGTGAGGCGGCAGCGAATTTCTACAAAAATTACGTTTGTCTTTACACGACGATATCTCAGGAACGGATAAAGATATCGACGTAAATCAAAAAGCGAATTAAAGTAGAAGGTTTCTACTTCCTTACGAATCTAACTTTATACCGAAATTCGAAACAGAACTTTGTTGGCAGCCCTTTGAACTTTTAGTAATTTTAATACGCGTTTCTTATGCAGTTTAACGTAGTTTCTGACTTTCAATTGCTTCTAACAATAGAATATTATTATAAATATCTATCACACGCATTATTAACGATTCTTTCGTTTACTCAAAAAGAATTTTTGAAAAAAAAAAAATACAACCGACTTCGGAATGCACCAAAAAGGACGAAATAATTTTAATTTATATTTCGGAGACGGGGCAAAATTAACAATTGTGTTAATGAAAGAAGTTGCTAATGTGAAAAAAGGATTAAAGAATTTTGACAATTTTCAATATAGAAAATTGTTAATTTTTACAAAAATGATTTCTTCTCTGCACATGATAAAAAATTATTATATATTGATCTTAATAAATGTATTGTTACCTTATTGACATTTTCATCGAACAGATTCCAGACAAACTTTCTTTCTCCCTTACTCTTTAACCCGTTCGTTTTGAAGCACAACCGGCATCAAGTTTTTCCTCCGCTTTTTCCGCCGTACATCTCAACGTATCCGGGCAAATTCTTCCACCATCCGGTATCGTGTATGCGATCGTGTAAAGCTCGTTCATTTGCTTCGCGTTATTTATCCTGGTCACGCCACGAATCCCATTTTTCTTGTCACCTTATCTGAAACAAAACGAGCTGGCGCAGACGGGCAAAAAGGATTCGTCTCGTTAAAGGACAGGACACGAATTTACATTATTTTATCAGCTACACTTTTCCATTACAAAATTATTGAAAAAGTATGCATAATTAATAATCGTCCTCATATTATGGTGATATAATTCTCATTATTGATTTTTCTATCGAAACTAGCTTGAATGAAATTTAAAACTCTCTTTGTGTGATCCTTTGAGAAACACCACATATCTATTCACCTTTGCCCCGAATTTCAACTTTAAAAGTAGGTCTATGCACAATATCGATTATTCTGTTAATAATTAGTGAACTTCGCCTTATATTATCTCCACATCGACGAAACAGAACAAATTACCCCTGAGATGGTAAAAATGGTCAGAAACATTCGTTTTCTGCAGTGCGCATCGTGTTGGTAACAAGAAGGTATACAAAGGTGTCCAAGAAACTCCGTAAGTAGAAGAAAGAAGAGCAGCAAAGAGTTATTTAGGGCGGAACGTGCAAACGAAACGTGAAAAGAAATTCGAAAGGTATCCAAGAAATGTCTGCTCATTGTGGTGGAGTCATGGTTCGCGGTCGACCGAGCAGACCAAAAGAGACTGAAACGATTCAAAAGAATTTTCTTCCTTTTATTCGAGCATCTTGGTAACCGGTGATGTTGCTCGTTTGATAGCCGAATCGATCGGTGTGTTCGACAATGAAATCGATTTTGCCGCCGGTGCATCGAACGGGAAAACGGCTCAATCGACAAAATGGGTTGTCGATAACGTAATGCGGCTCGAGCACGCTTTGTGGCGGTAATGCAATTGTTTTACGCCGGCAGAGAAGTCCGTTCATTAAATTGCGTACGAGGATCTATTATTACGTTGATACATAGCCGACGTAAATATTCCGAAGTTTACCCCTTAACGCGACTGATGAATCTTTGCACGTTCGACAGCCTGGGACGTCGCGTTTCTATAAGAACGAACAATACAGGATGATTTATGCAACTGGAACATTATTTTCTATCGTGAACTCCTTAACCCTCGCAGGACAGAAATTTCGAAATATTATATATACCTTTGGAAACTTCGGAATATTATGTTTTTTAGAAATTTAAAAACGATAAGTATCATGAAAGTTAAAAATATACTTCAAACTTTGTAAACTACAAAAATGCGATATTTAGTTTTCTTGCTTCAGCGAAAGGTTAAAACAAATAATCATGTAGGAAAGAAAATGTAAAGGTTGATAAATAATGTCATAGAGAACAAATTTTCGAATCTCGAATTTACCTATAAATTTAATATAAAAACAAAAAAATCCATGCATTTGAAAACTATGAAAATTCTTAAAATCTCGGGAACAAAGTTTCTGGGCAGGAATTATGAAGTGAAATGGTTGTTTTATTTTTCTTTTTAGGGGTAGAAGCACCCCCAAGGAACGATTCAGTTCGTTTGGAGCCAGGACCGCTGGTGAACGGTGCTGGAACGCTTTACGTAGCCGCAACATGTGCGTGCGCCTTAATATTAGTGGTTGGGAGCGTAGCCAGCGCGTTGTATATTCGCAACAGCAAGGCTCGTATTCAGGAATCACAGTAAGTACAAACAGCCTCAAGAGTACCGCTACGTTCAGTTAGTCGAGAAATCCCGGTTTCACGCTTAAACTCTCCAAGAAATGTATTATTAACTAAATTGGACGAAAGTAATGGTTAAAAGCGTCTCAGAAGTTGCGAGGGTTGACGTTTTAAATCGTGGCATCTTGAAAGCGGAAATACGAATGCAATATTCCGTCTTAATTGAATCTTTCGTCGCTGTGATTTTTCACTCTACCGTCGCGTCCATTATTTCTTCTATTTTATGATTAATAATTACTTTTTTACTTTGGAAAGTGCATTAATTTTATAAGAATAATTGCTGAACGAAGAATTTAATTTTCTTTCAGTGATCATACCTTTGCAGGTATAATAACCAATGCATTTATCGTCGAAGTTGTTATATTTGTTTAAAAATAGATACAAAATTTTGCAAAATTTTTCATAAATATAGCTGTAAAGATAGAGGAAAGTGTATACTTGATCACACGCTTTGTTGCAACGCGATATCTTAATTAGTTCCCGAGATACAGGGCTTTAAAGTTTGTATAGTACTCGGTGCGTAAGATTATGAATGGACGCCGTGACCCACATTTTTTCTAGGAAGTGGGTACCCACAATAGTAATAGTAGTAGTAAAAGGGTTAACGTAAACACTGACCATGTGACCATTCATTGAATGGGTGCAAGCGAGACGGCGACAGCGAATTTCTATCAAAAATTACGTTTGCCTTCCAACGACGATATCTCAGGAACCGATAAAGGTATCGATATAAAATAAAAACTGCTTTAAAGTGCAAGGATTCTACTTTCTTAAGAATGTAATTTTATGTAAATATTCGAAGCAGTACTCTGTTGACAGCCGTGGAAACTTTTGGTAATTTTAATACGCAAATGTTGTTAACGACAGAATGTTATTAATTTAATCATTTATAAGATGATTTTTTATTAATTGTTAATTTATTGACTGTACAGATATTTCTGAATTAAGGGGCATACAGTTTTAAAAATTAGAAGAACTAGAAGATAAAAATTCTAATTACGCCAATACAATGGTGTTGTTTGCTGGTGTGAATATTTTGCTGTGTAGACCGTGGAGAACAAAGGAGCAGAAAAAGA
Organism: Stelis phaeoptera; assembly: GCA_943735885.1. Lineage (NCBI taxonomy): Eukaryota > Metazoa > Arthropoda > Insecta > Hymenoptera > Megachilidae > Stelis > Stelis phaeoptera. The sequence goes on along the minus strand of OX030934.1, from coordinate 5,765,157 downwards.
TTTCTACACTCTTTCCCCCCCTCTTCCCCGGGGAAATTCGTGGGATAAGCTGGATAGGAACTCGTCCGCATGAAATATCCTTTCAATAAGCCTTGGTGATCCGTCGGTCGCTTGCCACGGCAGCCGACATTTTATTGCACGTCCCTGTTCGAGAGGACTTTAACAGATCTAGAAGGAGAAAATCCCACTCTTCTCCTTTTCACCTTGTTCCCCCTTTTTTCGCCTTTATTCTTTCCATATCTTTCAGATCAGACTTTAAACCTCTCGGTATTCAGCCAAGAATATATCATTATTGCTCGTTAAAAATACAAAAACGAAAGTCGATATTAACAAAGTGTAACAGTGTGAAAGGCCACGCCCAATGTGTTAATTATTTAATTGTAAAAAAATGGTGGTCACCGTGGTAACCAACGTGTTAAAATGATACCACTGAATCCGAGTAAAAGAAAATTTGTGGCAGCCTTTATATCACAATAATTACACAAGAAAAGTGAAACAATCGGGACGTTAATAATTCTTATTAACCCTATCCAGTCCAAATATCATAAAATTTTGTTATCTTGAAAACCTAATTTCGACTACACTTAAAAGGGTTAAAATGTTCTGTATAATATACAGCCGTCCCCTCGAACTTTATCGCATTTCTCCGACATAATTCTTATTTATCCACTATAACGAAGGGAAGCAGTTTGCGGTGTGGTCTCGACGTTGAAGCTCGAGTGTTCGGGATACAAATCCACATTTTTATGAGGAACGAGAAAAGATCGTGTACTTGAATTATACATTCAATTGGACCACCGTTATTAACGAATCAAACACATTCTTGCACGATTACCCCGATATCGGTAAAATGAATTCCGGCATGATGAAATTATAGAAATGAGATCAAACGGCGAGCCGGCTTCCCTTCGCGGTCCATTTTCATTCCCTTTGTACACCGTCTTTCCAATTTCCTTCAAAGTAGACCAATTGTCTCTTGACGAGCGTTATTAAATCTTTTGAAGTTCCTCACCGTAAACCCCCCTCAGATGGAAATAGTTCAAGATCCTCCTTTGAGGATGAATTACCATCCAACCACTAATTTTAATATCTATTCGGTTGTAATTATTGCAGAATTGCGATCCAGGTAATCCTGGAATAAATATGAACGATATTTATTTTCTTATGATAGAAGGAAAGTAACGTATCGCTGACAAATTGAAATATTTGTATGAATATTGATAAGGCAGTCGCTTGAAATGATAAAAATTTATAATTTCACATTATTTTTGTTTATATAAAAGTTGGGACATCTTATAAAATTTCCAGAAAATGTTACTATATAAAATAAGAAAATAGAATTAATTAAATTCATTTTTCAAACAAATTTCACTTTATACCTTCAGCCCCGTGTTTCATAGACCGGAAACGTATATCCTCATAAATCTCAGCGTCCCACTCGAAGCAATATACTTAAACGAAAAAATTTCATTACCTAAACAAATCTCGTTCTCCGTTTACGATACAGTGCGATAATCTTAAATTTCATCGTGTCGAGTGTACACGACAACGTTTCCCCGAAAGGAATATTTTTTTATTGGATGGAATTTTTATAGAGGAAGGGGGGTTGAAAGTGGCTTCCCTTCCTTCCTTATAACGTTGTCGTTCCTCCTTTCTGTCTTCCGTTCCGGGAAAGTCTCGGGCACGGGCCAATTGTCTCCCGGGGGATATATTAGCTCTTTTGAGGCTCTCCAGGCTGATAACACGCGGGAAAACGAGACACGGGCTCCTACGCCCTTCTACGTCCCCTCTGGAGGGCGAGACTGCAGATTTTACATCCGTTCGCTCGGGTAAACACAGCACCCATCCCGTTGCACCCTCTTCTCCGTTACGGCGTCGAGATCGATGCACAAAGGACGGTTCACGAGTTCGACAAGAACACGATGCTCTTTGCGGTCCTATGCTCCTTTCGTTTAAGGAATCTTTTTTTACCTATTCACACACGCGTTATTGTGTTGTGATCGAACCTTCAAACCTGGTTATTTGATGAATACGTGATGAATTGATACGTAACCGAGGAATCGATTGTTTTGCCACATTCTGAGGTTAATTAAGATAAATCAGACGTTACGAAACGATGGTACATTTAGTTAACTGGGACTTTTGCTATCTTACTTTTTATTTTGTTACCGAATTTTAACCCATTGGAATTAATTGAAATTTAAATTTTGACCTGATTTTCTAAATTTTCTGCTACTATCTCAAGTATTATTTGCTGATATATAAAACCTTCTTATTTCAGGTCAGGACACGACGGTCACAAATTTTTGGCAATTGCCTCCGTCCAATAATAGTTATTATCGAAAATAAGAATATAAACGTATTTATCACGTTGAACGTCACATTGCCGCGGTGGTTTTTACAATCAAACAATTAACACGTTGACTGGCACAGTGAAAACGGACGTGTGTAGTCAGACACGTTGAAATCCTAATTATTACGAATATAATCAACTAATTTTCAAATTTAACCTTTCAAATCGATAGCTAGCATTATTAGCTTAATGATAACGCTATCCGTGGTTTATTTCGTCATTTCTTTTATTAATTATTCGATTGCAAAAAATTTCGAGTGCCGGTCACCGGTGACCCCCGTGGTAGTCAACGTGTTAACAAAAGAAACGATAAAACAAACCGTGGGTAGCGTTAATATTAAGCCAACAATGCTGGTTATCAAATTGGTTATTAAATTTGGAAATTAATTAATTGCGTCCTTATAATAATTAAAGTTTCAACGTGTTTAAAAATAACAAACACATTTCAAAAAATTTTTAAGATCACTCACAAGTTACAAGAACAAAATGTGAGACATTCTACATAAATATTTTCAAAGAGCATAATTCTATTTTTAAAGGTAATTCACACAGACCCAGCCTGCGTATCAATAAAATCCCTATTACGTATTCAAATGTTAATTCTTTCACCCGAGTGTATGAATCGTAGCAGAATAAAATAAATCGAGCATGGTAAATCGAGGCTCGCATCGAGCCGTGAAGTACAACGAAGTCCTCGAGCATCGATACAGAAAAAACGTGGAATATTTGAAATGGTTGGCGCGACGCTGTTCCTGTTTCTCGTTCGACTTTTTCCCCCCTTTTCTCTCTTTCTTTCCTTTTTTTTTTTGTCGAATCGTGCGTCGACGGATTTGCATGGGCAAAACGGCCAATAAATCCGGCGAAATATCGGAATTACCGTTTCTCCAGACGAATTCTTTCGCAGTATTTTCCAGCTATCCAAGCGTTCTTCTTGTCTTCTCTGTCCTTCGCCGCCTTTCCAGCCTCTCCCGGCGCTCTAATATTGCGTTTCAAAGGGGAACGAACCCTCTTTGAACATTTTTCCCGCAGGCTAAGCGGTAATTTCACACGCTACGAGGACCTTCGAGAGGATCGGTCACGCGCACGAGATACGTTCTGCCGGATGTATATCGCCAACTTCTCCTTGAATATTGGAATACGAATCGACGAAGAGGGATAGGGAACAGATATTTGTTGGGTCGCTGCGAATCGACCCACGGTGTCCTCGAATTTCAAGAATCGTGGCAATTCTCGTTTCAACGACGATATTAAAATCGGGCCCTGTTATACAGAACCTCGTCGAACCACGAAAAATAAGTTAAATGAATTAATTTCCAACCAATAGAACAAGCCTTATGTTATAAAATTATTAAATCAAGCCATATTTAATTATTTAAATCCTTTCGAATTTGTTTTTCTTTCGCTAGTTCGATTACAACAAATTTGGTTGATATTCACAACACATATTGCTTTTTGCTTAAAGAACAATTCTGTGTAATTTCAGCCCCCTCCGTCCTCCTGATAGGGGAGATATGGGGGTAAAACTTCCAAACTATATTATTTTTTTTCTCGAAAACTATTGGAGATATTTGACTAATTCGAAATGCAAATTGTAGATGATAATTAGCTTCATTTTATATATATATATTTTTTTTTTTCAAAATTTTGCTCCTACCCCATTGTTAGAATTTCAGTCTGTTTTCACAGTGACATTCGTTTGAAGAATACGTTTTTTTTTTAGTGTTGAAGTTCGAGTAGAAACTATTGCCATGAAATATAATCCGTCAAAATCTGTGCAAACAATAGTGAACCGTGTCCCATGACTCTAGTTTTGAAATATGATATACACTGTACGGTTCCCTCTGGTCGTTTCTCGTACGTTTATATTACGTTGAAAAGTGCGTTTGCGAGTCTTCGTTAAAAGCACCCACGTTGTCCACGATGTTGCGAACAAATACAAGCTTTAACTATAAACAATAATCGCAGAACAAAATGATTAATTTGATCATTTTTGTCAAAATTAATCAACTTTTACTGAAAATACATTTCCGACAACTTTGAGAATAAAATTTCCTTCCTATACGATCGACTGATCGCAGTGGAACGGGTAAACGATAAGACCGGACGGAAACTATCGTTAGTGGTATGTACGCGTAACGGGAGAATAGTCGGTAGTTCGCCATACTTCTCTCAATTATTACCAGTGCAGCTGGGTTTCGACGATGCGGAGACCGTGTCGTGCATTACAGAAATAATTAACCCCCGTGTATAATCATTAGATAGCTACAGGGTCGTATGTCCTTTCAGGAAAACACTGCCGTGCTGTAGCTATTCAGCGGCAGACACTGGTGGCTTGGCCAGAAGTTCTGTTCTGGTTAGGGTCGACCCACGACCCGGAAGCGCAAATTCCGGAAGTTACGCTACCATTGCCGACCTGGAGCCACTCTACGCGAGACCGTGCGGTTCCAGGGCAAGTTACTACGCTTCCAGCCATATGACGCATCTGAGTCAGGTACGGTGCAAAATCATTTTACGCCAACTTTACCTAAGATATTGCGTTAAGTGCTTACGGTGGTTCCCGAGTACCGACCCTGGAAACTCGCGATGGTGTAATGGACCCACTTTCCACCGTATGCAATGTCCGCCATTACGTTCATTGAATTTTGTAGAGCCTCGATGAACCGCGAACCGAATGAATCATTTCAAATCTTTATTTTCTCATTTGTCTTATTCGAACTGTTTTAACGAGTTGAATGCCGCAGGGGTCGCCGGTGAAAATAATCGTTTTCTTCTAATTGATATTAGAATACACCCCATAGCCGAAAATTTAAAAAATCTTCCTATAACCTGACATTACTGCAATATAATTTTTGGAATTTAACTCTACTTTTACGTAGCACGGATTCGTGTAACACTATTTTTCAAGGATTCAATCATCGTGTTACACGGAGGTTTCCTAGAGCCTCAAGATGTCATTTTTATATTTCTTTTACTTTGGTTATTTAAAGTCGCATCAACCACTAATTGGGTTATCAGCGACAACTGTGAGGCTTTATAGTTTCTGAAGAAGATTAGTATTTCGTTAGAAATTTCAGAAGCTGTAGTATTCTCTTTTTAAATTTGATTTTAAAAATTTCCCGACTAACAATAACAGTTAAAAAGCGTTTTGAGGACAGTGTTCCGCGTGCTGTACTCGCCTGGAAGGCTCGAAATGTCAGGTCATTGTATTCCCTCGAACGGCATCGTGGGTTTAAGGCTAACGAAACAGTCCGTGAAACAAAGTGGATGGTAGACGAGAAACTCTCATTGCATGTCAGGAAATCCGATTTTCTCTCAACCGTTCATTCCCCCTTCTCTCCCAGCTGGCTGTTCCTGCTGTCTGTTCATAGCAAACTCTGCCACCAGTTTCCCTCCTCTTTCGCGGTATCGTTCTTTCAGCGCCGGAAACGGAGGCTGTGAGTTTCGTCTCGTTTAGTCTTGCGCGCAAAACGAGACCAGTCGCTCTCGAAACTTTATCGAATTCGCGACGGTGCAGGCCTCTTTCTACCAACAACTTTCCATCCATCGACCCTTCCAACCCTTCGACCCTTTATCCGGCTGTTTCAGGCCCGCCAAACCGACAACCTTCGTCTAATCGAGCGAGCCCCTTAAGAAACTGGTACAGCTGTAAAACCTACCCTTCTTCTTCTGTTTTTGCGATGGCTTCAAAGAAACAGCTTTCTTTTCCTTTATCAGGGTAACATCAGACTTTAGTGTATCGTGCAAGGGATAGCCACTTGATTGGAAACAGGATCTTTCGAAGGGAGCAAAAACTTTGTCAAGCGTATCGAATTGTTTCTTTTTTTTATTATTTTGAAGACGATTATTTTTCCAGAACGTGATATATTCAATGTAATTGTGTAATTAGAAATATTAATTAATATTTCAGGAGTTCTGATAAGGATGGTGATATTTAGATCTCTTTAATGCACCCTTACTTTTAAATTTGACCTAATATAGAAAACAGAATAAATATAGGATAAAACGTAAACTAACATATAGAATAATTCTTTACTTTGATAAAAACCAACGTATATTTCGACATAAGTGTCTTAACGAATTTTCTCATTTAAAATAAGAAATTTGAAGCAAGTCATTTTGACCCGTTGTTAAAGAATCGTAATAAATTTAATCGAATTAAATAATTACGGTTCTGTTTTCTATTAGCACTCAATAATTAATATTCCAAACTTTGCTAGGAAGCATTTGACATTAAAATCGTGAATGTTGAATAATAAGGAACGTCGTAAATTTATCAAACTTCTAAATTCTACCACCACGTATTATTCTAGGAAATAACGAAGGAAAGCATTGTTAAGAATTTTCTAACATTGTGTAATAATTAATAATTAATTTCAAACCCACATATATCTTCCCAAATTAAACTTTAATAACATAAAAAAAAACTCGTACCTTCAATCTATAACGATTTGCAATGAAAGAAGTGGCAACAAAAAAACAGAGGATTTAAAACTCGTGAGAAAAGTACGATACGCGTTCGATATCCTGAAAGTTGTAGCAACGCACAGAAAGTTAAATAAGAAATTGTTCGTTTCGCGCGAACAACAGAACGGTATAGGTGGCTGTGGGCAAACAGCGCTGGAAAACTTGGAAGTTCACAGAGCAGTTATACCGGAAACACGAAACAACCCGAATAATATCCTCTCTGGCATACCATGGCGAACGCAACAGGACGAAAGTGCCGAGAGCGGAGGAAGGAAACCGAGATCGAGCAAAATGTCGAATAAATATGCAATGGAGTTCGGCAAAAGCAGTCGTGCACTTTGCAGCTCGGCTCGAGCGTTTTACATTAATTTCCCGGGGTGAAAGAATGGTGGCGATACCAGCCGCGTAACATCCTTCAAAGAAGTCGCCAAAGGTAGCGATGGGTTTTGATGGCGCTCGGTAATGATCATTTTACTTTGACGCTGTCGTTCTACGTTTTCGAAAAGTAATGGCAGAGTGTCTTTCGAGATACCGACGTGTTTAAATTGCAACGAAGCAGAAATTATAATACGATACACCGGTGTGTAAAGGGTTAATCACAGACGTCTGTTCTTAAGCAATTATCGTGAGCATGTATTCTTTGAGATTACTTGGCTATTTTTTATTTGCAAGATCAGAATGTTACCAGGAATAAATATAATACATATACTTTTATATTAAAGCTTTCATCTTTCCACGATTTTCCGGTAGATTTTGTAATTGAAATACAAATTGAAATTCGTCTTCTGGAAGGATGATCTTTAGTTAAGTCAGTAGAATCTAGTAAAATAAATTATCAGTCTTACTTTGTAGAAGTCTGAGCACAGTATCTATTAGAATTAGAAAAAAGTTTCTAGGACAAAATTCGCAATTCCCTCATGTTTATTTCATTATTTATTTTCGATCCTAGCAAATATAATTCGAAACAAATAGTTGCATACTGTAATAATTTTTCAATTCTTCCTCGCTGAAATTCAAACTAAATCGTACACTATTTTGCAAGTCAAAGAGATAGTAATTCGAGGGATACCTCTGCTCAGACACCGAATTGCTTGAAATTCACGTAAAAAGACTCGTGTCGTGCCCATCGCTAGCCAAAGAAGGAGGGTGGAGAGAAGGGTAGAAGGTTATACAGGCGGTTGCCTTCCCCATCGTGAGTAGGAGAAGCCGAAGAGAAACTGCAAGTGGGTCCTGTGATTGTTTCGGCTTTGATCTTGAATCAATTTACCGGGTATACGCGTATGCTCGAACCCCTCTGTGTCCTCGGCTGTAACCAGCCATCCCTCGTTCCACCTACACGAATAACCTCGAAGAGAGAGGTGTTTGTACAAACGCGTGTGTCGCGCGTAACGGATGTTACAGGTTGTATACGTGTAACCACGAACCTCTCTGGGGAAAACTTATCCTTCTCCTTGGCTCTGTATCGTCATCTCTTTCCCTCCATTTTCGGCTATCTTGTTCACCTTCTAGCTCGCCGAACCGTGTAATTCAGCTACGTCTTATCCGTGCTGTAAAGCGATACCATTGACGAACAAGCTATTACCGTTCCTGTCGAGCCGACGATCTTCGACACGGGTTTTCTTCTCGATTTTCCTGATAGACCCGCTACGTGTCGTCGCCGGACTGTTTCTGACAAGAGGAAATGATGATATGCTGGCTGCTTCAATAAAACTTATTGTCGATTCCTCGGCAGCGATGCAAGATTCCTCAGAACTTACGGCATGCGTCTCGTACACGTTATTAGTGTTTATAAACGAATCAATGACTGCCACGGTGGTTACCGGCGACTGGCACCCCGAATTTCTTTCGATTAATTAATTAACAAAAGAAATGATTAAATGAACCGCAGATAGCGTTAATATTAAGCTGATAATGCTAGTTATCGAATTGAAAGGTTAAATTTGAAAATTAGTTTATTGTATTCTTGCAGTCAACTTGTTAAATATTTTTTTATAATTTTATTTAACATAATTGAAGCATCGATTGTAATTTTAGTGATATTTGTATGACTTGACACTGACGGCCACTGCCAGGTGCAATATTTTATATTATTATTCTTCAATTTATTTTTATCCGTTTTACCAGATGATTGTAGTTCGGATGAAATAAAATAAAAGCCTCGAACTTAATTCTGTTCGATACAATTAATATTATTTTGAAGTAGTAATCCTATTAATTGTAATGATAATACTCCTGTTATACACAATGAAAATAGAGATTAAATACGAAGAAAGAAAATAAAAGATAATTTTATACAATGTTAATGTTAAAAAGTTGAAGCTTCAAAGTAAAATAATCGTCTTTAGAATAACTGTAATCCTTAGAAATAAACTTCAACTGAAAACTAATAATTCAATAATAACTTTATTTTAAAAACGAATTAAAAAATATCGTAGACAAGAATTTTATTTTATCCTTTTCAAGAAAATTAACAATAGTTTTAATACGATTTCCATTGCACTATCTAACGTGTTAACAAAATTGAACGAAAAATTATTGATTTACCGAACCTGAATTAAAAAAAAAAGAAAAAGAGGGGGTGGAGTTTAAGGTTAGACAATGAAGCTGAAATTGAAGCTTTTAAAGTGCTTTCAGCGTAAAACAAACGGTCGAGCTTTCACGGAAGTCCTCTCGATAAAATAAAATCGAATCGCAGCTTGCTGCGTATCCGGCAGAAAGTTCGCTCGCGAAGCACTTGAATCAATAGCGCAATTGTGATCGTATAAAAACGATTCGTCACTCTACTTTCGTTCCAATGAAAACGTTCGTCGTCGCTTAGATACCCCCGTTCCATTTGTTTGCCACACTAGTTACCGGTCTGTATATTTCTTCCTCCCCCAAACTAATAACGCCGCTTGTTAATTAATACCGGCGAACGTTGGTTGCCAGCTTCAGAAACTTTTATTCCGTCGATGTTTCCGCGAGTACGCGATATTTTATGCGAGAAAACAAGCAATCGTAATCAACGTCGGGCATCGGTACTCTTTTACCTTCTTCCTTTTTTATCCAGTCTCTGTATCCGCGTCACTTATTCCCGTTAATCGCAATATTTAACAATTGGACCGAATGATTGATAACAGATAAGATGAATTGAACCATGGATGAAATTAATATTAAACTGACATCTTTAACACGTTCAGTCCCGGGGCAACATGATCCAGCTCAGTCGAGATAAGGAAGAGCCATAAATCATAAATTAGGGAGCGGCGCTCTTTTGATGTCCCGAGCGCTCAGGAACGGATACTTTGAGTTTTGAGGCTGCCGGGCATCAAATTGCACGTTCTTTCGCGCTCGAGTGCCTCCTTTGAATCTCGTCGGGAGTAAGTTTACTCGGTCTGGGACGGAAAGTGTTAACCTTCCGTTGGACGCGCTGGGACGGCCAATCCCATAACAACGATGCAGCTGAATTTTATGTAATCTGAAGTTAATGTAATTCGAATTTACATAGAAATAAAACCAACCAAAACAAGTTTGTAAAAGATCAGTTTGAGATGTTAAAACTCTACGACGCTGTAGCTATAATTGTTTTTATTTAATCACGAATATTGGTAAACGATGGGACTGCCAATCCTATGCGCGGCTAATGGAGGGTTAATTAATTAGGGTTTCAGGGTGTCTTACTACATATGACAACATTTTTCATTATTCCAATACTTGTCAAACCTGACAATGTTTATTTTGCAGAAATAATTCAAAAGAACAAACTGTGCTATTTATTGCAAAACAATTCAAAATACCGTGCATATTTATTACGGTTAATGTTTCCAAGATATTCGAAATAGTATTTTTAAATTGAAAATAAAAAAGATTCTACGCACGGCTATCGACGAATGATTTCCATCGCGACCTTTCCCTTTCCAATTTTCATCCGTCGTCCAGTAATTTGCGTGGCGTTAACGCTTCTCGGGCTGCTTTTCGACCGTTTTCCATCTCTTTTTATTTTTCCTCCCTCCCTGACGCACGTGTCGCGAACACGCAAATGGAATACCAGGGGCCGAAAGGCGAAACTCCGGAAAATTGAAATTAATGAATAACCGACCGTCTTTCGTCCCTGTGACGCCAGAAGCCGGCGAGAAACCGTGAAATGTGACTACAATGGAATGAACGATGCTTAGGATGATCATGGAAAATGACTAAGGAAGAGTTTCTTTGTAAAGATATGGTAATACTTTATTCGATGTTTTCTCAAAGGGGTGAAAAATGAAGTTTTTTTTATCATGTTATCATGTTGACAATTAAATTTATGAACTATTAAAACCACATGACAATTTTAGTTAACTGCATTAACCATGTAAACTGTAAAACTTTAAAAATTTGAAAACATCCAAACCCTCCCGTTTCCAGAAGTTTAAATAAAATGTATTAAAGTAATTTTGGAGCTTTTTCTTCCTTCAATGCCCATATAATTTTAAAGTATACGTCATACTTTATCGATAATAAATCTAAAACTATGTTAACGTCAGTTTCATTCGTATTGCAGAAACGGATTTATGTATCAGTTAATTGTATCAGTCAAATCAGATTTGTATTCCTTATGCAGAATAATTAACTGAAATTAATATTAATTGGGTTTGGCGTATTTCAATCTGTTGATACGGTGGTGGTTAATTTACAGTCGACAGATCCTTGCGAGAAGGCCAGGGCACTTGCTGTATCGAGGTCCGCTCTGTACTGTCGCAATCTTGTACAGGAGGGCACCTTTGGGCGGGTTTACAAGGGCACGTTGGAATTGGCAGGTCGCGAGCAAGAAGTGATCATAAAGACAGTCACAGGTATGAACGAAGCATGGTGTTGATTAAATGAATCGAATTTGAACTTAATCGGTGCAATAGTTTTTTCAAAATCGTGTCGATAAGTTTCTTAAAGTTTGTCTTCTTTCGTAAAACGGTACATAAAACTTAAAAAAAAGCCTCTTACACTCAATCAGCGATGCCTGGTCCATGTTCATTATTCCTTCAGTTTCAAAAATTTGCAAAAATAAATCCATACTGAATTTGAAAATCCTCGCTTTGATTGCTTCGATTAAAAATGAAAAAAAAGAAAAGAACAAAGAAGGTGTTTGACTAACATGAAAAGTTTAAAATTCTAGAGGTGGCGTCGGCTTATCAAGCCTCTTTGCTGGTGGTGGAGGGTTCTCAATTGGCGGGATTAGTGCATGCGAACATAGCATCTCTGGCAGCTGCTTGCCTGGACAGTTCTTGTCCGTTATTGGCGTATTCGAGCACGCCGGGGGTGTTGAATCTAAAACTGTACCTTACCGGCGGCAATCATCATCCTGTTACGAGGGACCTGGTGCACGTGGGTGCGCAAGTCGCCAGGGCAGGGGCATTCTTGCACGGCAGAGGGCTCCTGCACAGGTGATTATCTCTTTCCTTCTCTTTCTCTTCAGTTTCGAAAACATTAAGTCATCCTGTAGGTAATCTCAGTCGTTTTGAAAACGATAATTGAATTTTTTCTTATGATAAATAAGTGTCAATGTTTGATCGTTAAAGTGAACATTTTGTACATTTTGTACTCAAATTATTATTATTTAAATCACGATTGTAAAATTCAATTGAAAGTGTCGAATCCTCAGTATGGTAGATTCTTTGGTACGAACGAAATGAATCTTATAATAAAAGATTGCTTACAAAAACACAGATATCTCATTTAAACTTCTATCACTAATAACTGGTAACCAAATTTCTACCCTGTTTACCAAAATTCATATCAGAAAGGTGCAACGCTTCTCAATTGTTGATTGCAACTACGATCAGCAGTTGTCTTTTGATTTTGAATTAAAAAATTTGAAACGAACGATCTCATTTTACCTGCTCGATAATTTTATTCAGATTGGGCAACGTTATTTAAGAAATGTCCCTATGTAATAACGAAACTGTACGGTTTTAGGGACATCGCTGCAAGAAACTGCCTGATCGAGCCAACCAGCCTCCACGTACAATTAGCTGATACAGCTTTGGCGCGAGATCTTTTCCCTCAGGATTACCACTGCCTCGGTGATAACGAGAACAGACCCATTCGGTGGATGGCGTTGGAAACGCTCCAGCACAATCAGTACAGCACCGCAACCGACGTGGTATGACCATAATTTCCCTTTAATATCGATTAAATTTCGATGAGTTATTGCATACCGCGGAAAAGTGAGTTGGCGAGTTCCGAAGTTCTGAAATAGACTGAAATATTTATTCTAATACGATAATAAGCCAATGTTAGTTTAATTAGCGAAACGGAAGTCTTAATTAGGAATGGGCTGGGAACAGGAACGTTGAATTGAAGAATAAGAAAACTTGCTGAATATTTATATTTCTCGACGACAACCATGGTATATGAATAACCATTTTTCCTCGCGTTCTCTTTCAAGTGGTCATTTGGGGTGTTCTTATGGGAACTGGCGACGATGGGTCAACAACCGTACGTCGAAGTGGACCCATTCGAAATGATGGCGTGTCTTCGAGATGGTTACCGGCTGGTTCAACCAAGACCCTGTCCAGACGAACTCTTCGCCCTGATGGCCGTCTGTTGGTTAGGTCTTTCCAGAGATCGACCAACCATGCCGCAGCTCCTCGCCTATTTACAAGACTTCCATGACGCCTTGGGTGGCTTCATCTAAATTACTCGGCCTGGAAATATCCTCTTTCCTACAATATCTTTCCAGAAGCAGCTGTGCACGATTGAAGATCACGTAACGGATGTTTTCTATCGAAGGCTGCAGTTTTCGATCGAAATGAAAATCAAAAGAACGGAAATCAAATTGTATGGAATTGAAAATCACTGCCCATTTTCGACTGTGATTCAGGAACCCCTGTAAGGAGAGACACGTTGCTTTTTGGAACAGTGCTGGGCACAATTTTGATACAATGACAGGTAATGGATAAGAAGAAATGAAAAATTTTCTTCACTATCAATGATAAATGATTTATTCGCTTAGGTAATTAGTCTACGTATTCAAAAATTTCAGTTGTTATTTTTATACTATGACGTGTTAGATGTGTTCGAGACTAATTTTTCGTTTTTAATCCGATTAAGAAACTTCAGCACATCTCTGATAATAAATCTTCAAAAACGTTATTCGACAGTGATTGATTCTTTTTATAATTGGTTATGCAATTCATTTTGCAACTAACCTTTACGATGAACTTCTTTACAAACGTGAAAGTTTATTAACCGTGGTAAATTTGCAATCAATGCATAAATAAATGATCGTTCACGGTTGCAGAAAAAAGATACAGTCTCTATCTGGTGCAAATAAAAAAATGACCTACAAAATGCATACAAAATCTTTGATTTCCTAGTGTAAAAAAAAAAACGAGTTTCCTTCTAAGAAAAATTTCGTAATTCACAATTATTCTGTGTCACGAGTTCAGATGTTATCATACACTGTCGCCAACGATTATTCGAATGAGCGTGCGGGATAATTAATTTTATAATAGTAATTATTTTTCATAAATATCGATCGAAAACATAAAGTGCCCAACTCTGTTTCAAAAAATTCCTTTTCGAGACCAGCATAGAATCAAAAAAACAAACGAAACACGGTTGATCGTGGATTGAAACGATTCCGGACAAATGAGCGAACAGCGACCAGATAGGTCACGAAACAAAAAGTAAAAGACAAATGGAAAAAAACGTTGACGCGGATAGATCCGTCCATAGTAATTAAAAGTATAACCAGAAACGCACGAGAACATTTTCTTTTCTTTTTTTTTTATATATAAACGCGACGCCTGATGGCCTTGCAACCGACTGCGTTCGTTATGCAGCCGCATCCTCATCGTACAGGCGCTCTTTCACAATTATTCCTTTGACATGTTTCTCTTTCTCTTTCTTACCAAACTTTCAACGACTCTACAAAAAATCAAAGGACATCGCCTTACAGACTTCTTCAATATTATGTCACCATTGATGAAAAAGAATTTTGATTCATGCACTAGTTAAGGAAAGAAATTGAATTGATACGCTCTGTACAACGGAGATCGGCAAGTTCTAAGATGCCTCCCAACGTAGGAGATACTTTTAATGAATTGTTTTCGAAAAACTGGCGTTACAATTTGTTTACTGCTACCAGCTGCAAGCGTCACACTAATATTTCCTTCTTATTCTAGAAATACATATTTGACCATTTGACTGCCACGCTGAGACTGTTTGAAATTTAAACTTCCAAAGATATTATCTATTAATTTTGAAAATGTTTCGTAATTTCAAACGCCTAATATGGAATTCTTAATAATAAGGATGATAGATTTCTACAGAAATTCTAATGTCAGCCACGTTATAAATAGTATTGAATGTATTTTAAATATTTCAAAGAAAAGATTGCCGGCTTCTGCTGTATAGTGCCAGTCCTATCATTTTCCAGACATATTCTGTATATCTTCTGTTCTCTTGGAACACCGTGTATTAAACGCGATTCAAGACGTTTTGCAAAGAGGTGACTTATTGTTGGACCTGTTTGTGTCCGACTGTCCGAGACGGTATCACAGCGGCGAAATCTGCGGATAATCCGTAACCGGAAGCAAAGCTGGATACGCGTGAGATATCTTATTGTGCTTGACCTTCGTTGGTCATATACTGTTGCGTAAATGGGCGGTCGAACTGTGCTGGTAGTTAACTATCCAGTCACTTCAGATATCCGCATCTCGCGTCAAATTGCACCGAACGATACAGGATACCGGGCAAGCTACGATTAATCGTGATTTAACCCTTAAATGCATGATTGTTCCAAATGTAACAAAATATTTTAACCCTTTCAGTGTTACGTAAAATGGAAGGTGGTAAAGGGATTTGGAATTTGTACTGGTGCAAGTAACAATTCTAAAAACACTGAATTTTTGCTTACACCACTTAGGTAACTAGTGGCAAATTTATATTATTTTTTCACGGTTTGCACGCACGGATTAAACATTGAAATGGTTAAAATTGACAACTTGTGATCACTGTTTTATGTTTATTTTACTTGAAAAACGGATTTGATGAGGATTGGATCAATCTGAATATCATTTGGTAATACTAGATGTATGCGAAAGTTTTCATTGTTTACAGGAAAATCTAGAACGACATTTCAAGCAAGTAATTTTAGCCCAATTAGTAGTTGCAGTGTTAACAGAATATAAATATGTTTGCCAAATGATAATGCTATGCGTTTAAGGGTTCAATCCTTGCGACGTGTTATTTGAACCGATGCTAATTATAAGAATGAAACACAGAGCCTGTATCTCGCCATTTGATTGACATCAAACCGATTACAGGGTAGTGTATTCGTTAATGAAGGAGTTGTGCCGTTTGAATGCACTTAAATGTAGATTACGGTTTGAATTGCACTCAGTATGTGCGTAACAACCATTGAGCTATGGTCTGAGTCAGATTTATTCACAAGTTGTTCTAATCTGTCCTAAGAATATTTGGGAGTTCTGGAAACCTCGGTTATTACTTTTTCTTTTTCTTTCAACATTCGTTCGGTTGAACGAGGGCAAAGTTTTGAATGGGTCTGAGTTTAAATTAGAATTTGAAATAAAAATGTTGGGACTGGATTACTGGGAAATTTTGGAACCAGTGGGATTACTGGGAAATTTTGATGTTTTGGTACACCCCAAATATTTAAAGAACCGTCGATTTAAAAAAGAAAATTGGGAACCATTTGAAAGGAACCTAAATGTTAAACACTGCAATTAAATACAGGTTTCACTTAATTGTAAGCTTGAAACGACTGTATTTTTTTTTCTTTTAAATTCACATTTCTAATTGGATTATGGCTCAATGGTAACAAAACTTTGTCTACGATGTTAAGAAATTGTAAATTACAAACATGTACGTCGTTTGAGCAACTTTTCTAGTCAGAAAATTCCAAATATTTCCTTACATTTAATGTGAAGAAAAGAAAGGAATCATGGGTAAGGGAATATCATGTATCGTATTCAGTTGGAACACAAGTTTGTATCGTTCACTTCTTTTAAATGTACCTGTGACTGGCACCTTTACTCTTCCACGTACTTAATGCTAAAAACAGGAAATGGTATATTTTAACTTCGAGAGGCGTTAAACTGAGGTGGTTGAGGGATTAAATCTTGTATACTACCAAATAGCCTTGACACTTCTATTTTATACTCTTCATTTTTAAGTACCCTTTCACAAATAATGATACACATATTGTATATTCCACTTTATTTTTTAATCTTACCCCTAAAAACGCGGTAGAAATCAAATCGACGAATTATCCTGTAACAAAATTGTTCCAAATCCCCATTTTTCGGACATTTCACCCCAATTTACCTCTTCGTAATAATCATTTATACAACATTCTTAAATATCAAAGCTTCGGTTGGAATCAGTTGCCTACGAAAGGGGTTGAGGGTGTGCAGGAGGTAAAGTGGCGCCAATTTCGACAGTTGCGGAAAAATAAGGAAGCTCCCGAACGGGTGCTGTGACAGAGAGGATGATACATCAATAGCAGGAGAGACGAAGACAGAGCTATAACCAAGCTCTTTGCTTTTGAGATTTAGTTTATTCCACTTTTGAAGCCGAAGAAGCAGTATTTTCTAATAATTCTTGTTTTTAAATATTCCTTGCAACATTTCGAAGCGAAGTACAGTGTCCTTTTTTGGAAAAAGTGTTCATACAAAAATTTATTCTATGAAAACATACACCTTTATTTTTTTGTTAATTTTCAAAAGCAAAGTTGCAAAATCGGGCTCTGTACTTCCCTTAGAAATATTACAAGGAATATTAAAGAAAAGAAAAAAGAATTATTAGAAAATACTGCTTCTTCGGCTCTAAAAGTGTAATATAAACTAAATCGTAAAAACAAGCGGCTTGGTTATCGCTCTGTCTCCGTCCCTCCTGCTGATGATGTATCACCCTCTCTGTCACAGCACCGTTGGAAAGACAAGGATCTATCTATCCTTGTTCGGAAGCTTTCTAATTTTCCCGCGACTGTCGTTAAAGTCAGCTCGGAGTTCGGCCGTGGCTCCTGCACACCCTTAAAAGGATATTTTTCGGTACGAACTCGTGTTCCAAAGCTGCTATTTTGTTAGATAAAAGGAAATCGACCCTTGAATCCCTTGAACTTGAAATCTCACGAAACGACGCGAGATGGCACGATACACACGTTTTTAAAATGTACTCGATGTGTAAATGTCGCATGTTCCTGACTTTACGAACTCAATTAACCCTTTATCGCACCCTATCTGTACCCCCTCCCTCTTGTCCTTACTCCCCCTTGAGCTACCCCTTTTTCGACTATTATCCTGACGCACTGTAAACAAAAAGAAAAAAGTGCTGAATCTATGGGTCATATTTTCCATAAACTATTGCTACGAACATTTCACTCTACTACTAACTAATATTGTCTATTTAAAAGTAACTATCGCTCGACGTTATTTAATTGCTATCGTCCTCTGATGTTCTATTCGTTTTACGAAATCGTCGTCTCTATGATTGTACATTGATATTCAAAAATGTCCATTGGTGAGCAAAATATTGCAAAGTTAATTTAAAATATTCACATCTTTGCATTTTTATATACGGATAACTCCTGCATAACACAATTCGAGAATTGGAAATATTTCTCTATATTTCTGTGTATTTTGAGCTAAAATTATTCAAATCCGATCGCAAAGAAACAATAATTCTTTTATGAATATAATAAAACAGCATTAATTCGAATAGCGTCTATTTTATTTAGAAATTGTTGTTTGTTAAATTCCAATAAATATTCCGATAGGAAAAGAAATGACGAAGGTCGCTAATTTAGTTGGCAACGTTAATAAATGTTCAAAAATAAAAGACGTATGTGTTAATATAGTTATGTTATAGCGAGTAGTGGGATAAATATTTTTGAATATTAACGTACGATATCTGGTATTCGTGGATTTCTTGAAACTTTTCGTTGTTTTTAAATATGGAGGAACAGGGTAGGCTTAGCGCTGCACACATTTTCGCTGTTGCTTGTACTTCAAAACGATGGATCCTCTCGTGTTTCCACGCGGAAAATTTATCCTGATTTGTTTCCCTGCTTTCCTGCTAACATTCACGCAGAGAATGATCAACCAAGAAGAGGCTGAAACGTTGCCCTTCCCGATTGATCAAACGAAAACCAAAGAACTTATCGATAAAAAGATTCCGAGTCACTGTAAATATCTCTAGCGAATAATAGTGGTGCGCCGAGTGAGTTGATTTGTGCAGATTCTATTATTTCCTACGACGATTTATGGCATTATTTTTCAACGAAAAGTAAAATATACGTGTTAAAAGAAAAAAAAAAAGGAAAACGAGAAACGATGAAGAAATTGTGTTTTTATTACTTACCCATCATCATGATCCTATTTGATTTTAAATGTTTTTCTTTCAGTTGGTACACCGTCAAGCGCCACAGTCTTCTCTGGGGAAAATGACGCCGTAGGGGTATTAGAATAGTAATTAAGAAATTACTATTACTAAATTAACTATATCGTTTTTAGTAATTTCTCATTGTTAAACGGCTTGTTTAGTAATTTAGTAATTTAGATATCTGGTAAATTAGTGATTTAGTAATTTGGTAACTTGGTAAATTACTAATCTAGTAATTTAAAAATCTGGTGAGTTAGTAATTTAGTAACTTGGTGATTTAGTAGTTTAGAAATTTAACAATTTGGTAGCTCAGAAATCCAGTAATTTAGTAATTTGGTGATTTGATGGTTTAAAAATCTAGTAAATTAGTCGCATAGAAATTTAATAATTTGGTAACTTGATAAATTAGTAATCCAGTAATTTAGTAATTTGGGGATTTAGTAGTTCAGAAATTTAGTAATTTGCTCATTTAGTTGTATGGTAACTTGGTAAATTACCAATTTAGTAATTAAATGATCTAGTAAATTAGTAATTTGGTAACTTGGTGGTTCAGTAGTTTTGAAATCTAGTAAATTGCTAGCTTAGAAATCAAGTAACTTAGTAATTTGGTAATTTGCTAATTTGTTAACTTATAATAAGTCAAATTAATTATAGTGCCTACGCAAAGTACATAGTAACATTTCAATATACAGGTTCATATTTTTCGTACAATTTACGTTGATCTCGAATTTATGCAAAAAAAGAAATGTTAAATATTCAAATTTCAAATTGATCCTTTACGAAGGGGTTAAAAAGATGATCACACGGGCTGCTGGTTAATTTCTAAAATGACAAGAGCCGACCGGAAACGGAAACTGATGCTTCGAAAGAGGGACGAGGAGGGCCAGAAAAAGAGTGTGAGGAGTAACTGGCAGGGAAGAAAGAGACGTATGGTGCGGAAGGGAGAAGGAAGTGGTGTAGGTGGGGGAGAAACGAGAGAGAAAAAGGAGGGCCATAGTCGGGCAAAAAGGTGGGGTACGCACTATTTCCTAATCGAAGCGGGAGAGAAGCGAAAGAGGTGAGCAGCCAACCAACGAAAATGAAAGTGACGGAGAAAGTTGGGGCATTGTTGCAGAGCGTAAAGACCGGCGTGTGACGGCCGTTCTATAGGGTGTTCGAAAAATTATCATCCATCACTTTTTCATCGATGTCCCCAGTATCTCAATGACTGCTTTGCAAAAATTAACGCGTAACAATATGTGTTCCAACAAAAACTACCCCATCCTCTATCCTCTGTTATTTAATGAGTGTAGCTGTAAAGTATGTTCCTATTGTTTATATTACGATAATAAACAGTACACAGCTTTGTTATTAATTTTTTCTAAAATTAGGATACGAACGAGTACTCTAATAGTAAGTTCCAGGTGTACTGAATGCAGGATGGAGCAAAATTGATGTCACAAATGAGGCCAAAGAGATAGTATACACGGTTGAAAATAATACAAAAATCGAGGATAACCAAATTACATTTCAACCCCTTGCAGTTCGAAGACAAAATTATCGAAGATTCCCAGCGCAATTGAATTTTAAATTTTATTATAATTAGTAGAGCCAAGAATCTTCTGCTTGACATGTACAGTTCTTTTTTCATTTACTAGAGTAAGTTTGATAATGATGTTGTATCCTGACCGAGGGGTCGCGATTTGTTACATTTTGAAAGAAATTAATTAAATTAAAACATAAGTCGTGTGTCTCGCTTGTGAAATAACTAATTTCGGTTGAAAAATGATTGACAATTATTAAGACAGTTAAAATCGTATACCCTGTATCTAAACATATAGTTTCTTGGTTCTGGTCGAATTTTTTTATTCGATATACATTTAATCTTGATCTGATTTATTCGAACGTTGCTCGTTTTCCGTGTAAGAGCTAAGCTTTCAAGGACACCTAACGCCGAAGATTTCTAAATTATCGGCTACCACTATTTACCGTGGTTGCGAAACCACGTTTGCCAACCGAGAAGAAATTCTACCGTCAAATAGAAATTTATCTCTGTTTCTAACCCGTTTTCGGCTATGTACGTGACGATTCTTTCTTTGACACTGGTAACTCGACGGTAATTCTATCTTTTCGTTTTCTATTCCCTGTTTCGCAATGTTTGCTTAATATTCTGTGGATGGAAGAAAAATATCTATTGCCCGTTCGTGTTACTTTGAATATTTGATTTCCTTACGCACCCATCCAGATAAATATTACTGAAAATATTATATTTGAGAAGTTTCTTTATATGCACAAAAATTGCCACGTAACGCGAGAAATTCAAATTCTCTGATATTTAATGATATATCTTATTTTATGTAATACAATAAAGAAATAAACTAATCGAGGTGTTAATACATATTTTTGTCGAACTTCATTCGCACGAAATTGATTAAACAAATAAAGAAATGATAAAGCGATCTGATCTTTAAAAAAAAAAACGTTTTATTTTATAAATCGTAAGTATTTCTTATATGATAAATATTTTCACTGCAGCAAAGAGGTTTATGAGTTATTATCTGATTTCGATGTCGAGGCTACCGTTACCAAAAACGTCCGAGGAATATTTGACAGGGTGAAAGCCCCAACCGGTCCCCCTACCCTCTCGTACTAGTTACGCCATTCACTATAGATCATTGGTATTACGATATCTCGAAACTTTCTCTTCGAGTTAATAAATCGTAATAGATTATTAACTACCATTGTTGCCGGAGCGAAATTTCCATGAAACAATTGATTATTTCGTAACGCCTGACTCGAATAAATTTCTAACAATCGTCATTGTCACGAATGTTATATAATCAATTTTATTTTTCTTTCTTCCTCGCTCCTCGTTGTAATCGTTACAGATGAATCAATCTCACAAAATCTCTGTTAAATGTTTTATCTTTAAATGTTTAATTTTTTTTTGATAAAATACATTGAAATTACTTTTTAGAATTTCAGAACCCATGAAATAAAAAATTATATCATATAGAAAATCGAAGGCAACACACATAGGCACGAGCTTAACCTCCATCATTTTTCATTCTTCCGTTGTTCTAATTTTCCAAATAAAAAATCGGACAAAATTCTGAGATACCTCTCAGAGTATTCACTATATTATTCAATCGCCCTGATCAAAAGTCGAATGGATATTTGTGCCATTAACACGTTGGCTGCCACGGGGGTCACCGGTGACCGGCACTCGAAATTTTGTACAATCAAATAATTACCAACAGAAATGATCAAATAAACCACGGATAGCGTTGACATTAAGCTAATAATGCTAGCTATCGAATTGAAAAGTTAAATTTGAAAATTAGTTGATTGTATTGTTAATAATTAGGATTTCAGCGTGTCTGACTACCCACGTCCGTTTTCACTGTGGCAGTCAACGTGTTAATGATCCGAGTCGCCTATCAAGGATCAATATTTTTTCCCAAGTGTATTTGTGGTGCAACTATCGGAATAATATGAAATGAAATTTTCTTCGCGGCAAATGGCTCGTATCAGAGAGAGATTGATTAATGAAAATCAAATATAGTCGGAATTTCTTGCGGCATTTCCAAACGCGCGAAAGTGGCGTTGCAGAAACACTCGGTCAAGGTGCAACCATAACGGAAATACGGACAATAAAACGTTTCTTAGATAGCCTAACGAGAAACTCTATTATATTTTTTCTCGCCGAGGAACGGTAACAAAGTAGAAAGGTTTCTTTCCCGGGTTACTTAATTTCCGTTTTTGTCCGTGCCGCGATCCCCCGTCACGGCTAGATTTGTCGCTTTTACAATGAACCTGGCTTCCTTTTTTTTCCCCCCTCCCTTCTTCATCGAAATTCACGCGAAAAGGAGTAAATTACACACGGTGTCGAACGCTCGTCTCGACACGAGACGACGTCGACGAAAGTGAGGTGACGTTATGCAATTTCGAGCACGTCCTCTTCGCTCGTTTGCTAACCGACGAGTTTTGTCGACACTTATGGATAAGAATGATGGTAATTATACAACGAAATAATCGTTAGCTGTCGAGCTGTCGTTAGCTGTACGTTATTAATCCGAAAATCGTTTGTAATCAAACGATGTCTTGACTGCAGTTTTGAAACGTAAGGAGGCCTTTTTAGACAAACGATTGCTATGGAAAATACATAACCGCAAAACTGTTTCGTTTTTATTGATATAGCAAATTTAAAAATAGAGCTTTTGTCTTTTAAGGATAATTTTTTGTATTTTCATACGATTTCTGTATTTTCTTTTCGTTGCAATTTTGTGTCAATCTTAATATTGAAGTTTCGATATTCGCCCCTGTTTGTACTTATTGTCCCTGATTACCATTTCAAATTTTCTCATAAGTTAAATTTCACAATTGACAGTGGATACCTTTTGTAAATACTCCTTTTGAGTGAAAAAAAAAATTCATCAATAAGTAAAATGTATTAACATACCGTGCTTCCTCCCCACGATTCTAGAATAGAACTTGTTTCATGCAAATGACCTTCCAAAAGAAGAGATAAAAAGAAAATAAATGACAGTCTTCAAATTTAGAATTGGTCACGAGGTGTTAGTCACTCTTAACCAATCTAAAAAAAAAAAAAAAAAAAAAACAGAATTTTACCTTCTGATGAATATAACGATGAAATTAACATCATGTACATGCATATGTGATATTTACTTAAAAAAAAAAAAAAAGGTAAAAGAAAAAAGAAGAAGAGAAAAGATGTTGAATATTTTGGCATACTGTTCGAACCGTGCGAACATTTAATTATCGTGTTTCTTTTAAGAAATTCTGACTAGAGTGAAAATGAATATTTATTGTAAAAGATATTAAAACTTTAGTTATCGAAGGTGTAAATAGTCAGAATTCAGTTTGCTACTTATATTATCATAAGTACTTAAAAATATAAAATCAAAAGTATAACATTTCGAAATTTCTAACTTCGCTATTAAGAAAATATAATACTTCCAACGAAAGAGTTAACCATTTGCCTTTTGATGTCATGTCACGCCTGTAATACGCCCTACAATTGAAAACTGACAAACTTGGCTCTTATTAATATTAAATTACAAGTTGCACAAGTAGCATAATATTTTTTATTTTAATAAAAAATGTTGAAGTAAAGAGTTAAGATCTCCATTCAACCGAATACCACGTCAAAGCTACATTTTTCCTTTTACCGCGATATTTCAAATTCAAATACATCCAAACCCACGGTACCTTTCTATAAATAGTCTGGTTAACAACGAACCAAAGTTGGATGTTTAAAAATAAAAATGACCGAGGATAAGGTTGGAAAGAGCCGTCGATCCTTAGGTGGTAGCTGCGATTCCAATGGTTATTTCGAAAAATCGGTTTGCACATAAAAGGTGACACAGCTGGACAAACGGCGGACAGATCCAAGATCTAATCATAGGGAGACACGGATCGGATAGGATCGGATCGAACGGTCGTGATCGAGCGAACGGTCGGGTTAGTGAAACACTTGGAAAGGCGGCTCAAGGCTCGGTTAGCCTTGGACGCGTTAGATTGCCTAATATTCAGGCTTGGAGCAATGCTGCGTGTCGCCAACATGGAACAAAAATGGACCAACATCGAGCTGTTATACAGCATGATCCATAAACTCGGAATTGCACCTCGAAAATAATTAACTTCGATGTTACATTTAGTTTTTGCCAGAGTGTTGAAATCGCTGAAAGAGAAAAGGCTATTGTTTCGCAGTTGTTCCATGTTTTTTTCACGTTAATATTATCGCCTATTTTTCTAATAACTTTAATTGTGAATATTTTTATAGAGTGAGGCCACAATTTACATAGTACATAGTTTAAATTTTATAATTCTTGTATCTTCTCTAACAATTTTATATTTACGATATGAAGAAAGATCAAAGTAACTATGCTCGAGATACACTACTTATATGTAAATTTGTATCCTGTATTCTAAATCTTTCAAATTTTCCATTTGAAATAAAACATTTCATAATAATTTTTATCGTCGAATTTTCTAATTTTTTTTCAAATGCTTTTCGAACAATTTTTTACTACAAATATTTCCATAAAATAAAAAAATAAGTGAAGAAGAAACAGCCATGGTTGAATTATATTAATTTTTCAAATTGGTACAATATTTACAATATTGTTCAAGTTTTCTAATCATTCTTATCGTGTACCTTTTTCATAATGAATTTTTCTACGTAAGTAAGGTCAAGGTAGCTCGATTCTGAAGCAACACACTTTTTTAGACGCTTACCTTTTCGGTGAACGCAATGTTGAAAGTGTTTTAACACATTGTTAATCGGTCACGAGTGTAGCCGTGTTTGCACATGCATCGGCGTATTGCATATTATCAGTATTTCAAGGCTTTGCACGACCTTTAAGGCTTTTAAATTTGAATGATTCATTAAGACTCTTAAATCCTGCTAAACTTTACAGATTTTCAAAAACGTTTAACAGCACAGATTTCTCTTTGTTAATTTTTAATCGGTGTTTCACGCAAGATTATAATATATTGTACTCGGAGAAAGAAAAGACTGAAACAAAAGTGTAATCTTAAATCGTTGTCTTTGTCTTTGTCATTTTATATTGAATTGGCACGACATGGACATTCTGTCGATCAGAATTCGCAATGTTATCAACAATAATACAAAAATTAAGTTTTGTGGCAGGTGACACTAATTAAGTATAATCGTCTAAGCGAGGAAAAATAGTTAAACAAAATTTCATGTAACATTCGTATTAAGTAACAAATTTATTTTAGTAACAAAAGTACTTAAAAAAAATATTAATTTTCCAAGTTTCTAAAAGTATAGTGTTTAGATGTTCTTTATTTAATTTCTAATAAAAGTAAACACGATACTTCAAAATCGAAGGGAAAGAATTAAGGTGCTTCTTTCGTAACAATTATACACCCATTATAGACGTTTGGCAACAAAATCATCGTTAAAATAAAATAATTACGAAAGAAGGTAAGATAGATATTTTTAATTCATTTTTTTCTTTTTGCGATCCCTGACACGTGAATTAACAATTTCGAAACATATTATCATTTTTAGAGGAATTCGTGCGTTTGGGGGTTGAAAAGCAAATGGAATTTAGCAACGATTGGGCGAAACGTAGTGGATAGAAATAGAGACTGATCCTTCCACGGTGACGCAAGCAGTTTAACCTTCCACGGAGAAATAAATTTCCCCTCGAGACGTTCGATTCTGATTAAGATTACTTGCTCGCGTATCACGAAGGTCGCGGAGGCTTGAACAACGTCCACACCGATAGCGTCCCGATCCCTACCTCGGATGTCCCTAGACGCACCTGTTCGCATCGCAAACTATGTACATCGAATCGTGTCAAACGTGTACGCAATTGCGTGCAGGTGCGTTGAAACCTGGTAAGAAACGTACGATGCTCGTGGCATCAGTTCTGCTGCATGAAATCTTGACAATTGAATACTCTGGTTATGAACAATCTTTTCGTTATGTCGTGTGATGTATTTAAAAAAGAAATTCTGTATCGTTTGGTACAAGGTGGAATCAAATCCGATGAAAAATGTGTTATTTATTTCAAATTTTTGATGGTTATACATTTAGCACATTTCTTCCATATCGAATCAATGAATTAGGTTTATTTTATTATGCATGATTTATCGATTCAACTACTATATATTATATTTACACTTATAGTGTTCTAATAGCAAGTCAAAATAAACTTGTAATCAGTTTATCCTACTTTCTGGTTTTATCGATCCGTGGCCAATAGGTCGAGCATCTTCAAGAAGATTCCGAAGATTTCAACTTTGAAAAAGATAAGACGATGGGAAATATTTCAGGTAACAAAATGTACCGACTCGAAGAGAATTATGTAAGATTGGCTCAGATCCACGATCGGGAGTGCAGCGAAAGAATATTATACAGGGTGCGTCAGAAATAAGAACTGCCACCCCTCGGTATCGCTTTAACCCTTTATACGTAGCTAGCAAGAATATCTACCACTTGATAGTTTAGTTGATACTATACTAAATCATTATATTAGACGATGTAGAGTCCCCATAGAGTACAACTCTATAAAAGTAAAGAAAAACCATACTGTGAGGTATAATATTTAAACACAAAACGAGATGCAGCTATTATTTGCTCTTCTACTTCTATTCATCTATAATACGAATCATGATAGTCTAGTGGTTTAGAAACAGATGGCGGTAAGGTAGTATAGCACCAACTATACTACCCCGCTATCACAGGATAGTATAGTATAGAGTAGTGGCTACAGCAGGTATAGAAAGTAGTGAAGTATGGAGTAGTTCCAACAATACAGGAAGTAGTATAGCCCAGAATAGTACCTACACAATGTAGAAAATGGTATAATATGGAAGGTAATATAGAGAGTAGTATAGAATAGAGCAGTATAGTATCGAATAGTACCTGCAGCAGGTATAGAAAGTAGTGTAGTACAGAGTAGTACCAACAATACAAAAAGTAGTATAGTATGGAAGATAATGAATAGAGCAGTACAGTATCGAATACTATAGTATAAAGTAGTACCAACTATATAGAAAGTAGTATAGCCCAGAATAGTACCTACACAGTATAGAAAGTAGTACAGTACAAAATAATTCCTACAGTATAGAAAACAGTATAATACACAAAGTAGCATAGTGGGAGAAGTAGTATACAAAATAAAGTAGTATACTATAAAAAGCAGTATAGCTGTGAAAATATTATACTATACAAAGTATTATACTATAAAAAGCAGAACAGAATAAAATGGTATACAATAAAAAGTAGTATAGCTGTGAAAAGTGCCAGACTTTCTCCCTTAACCCTTTGCACTCGAGTGGCGCCTCTAGGGCAACCTATTTAACTTACAAGAGTATTTTGAAATGTGAAATTTAAGCTTTATTTCTATCGAAATATAGGAAATTAACGAAAGGAATAAAAATAAATAAATCCATTGGCATTTGCAACTTTTTTCTTTTAATATAATGTGTTTGATTTTCGGAAGTTTCGCTGGAAAAGCTAACTAGATCTGTACGTATCGAAAAAAGGCCTCGACCGTAAAGGGTTAATTCCCTCAATCTGGCAGCACTGAATAAGGTGACAGCAGTTTGATCTACAATTTCTGAAGCAGCTCGTATGAAAAATGTCCAAACCGCGTATCGAGCGTAGGAACAAACGGGTGTGTAAAGACGCGTTCTTTCCACGTGTATCTTACAATGTAAAAGTCTGCGAACCGGTGAAAGTGAATACTGCTTTCCCCCGTAAAAGAGCTCGCGTCTCCTCGATGGTCTCCTTTAAACGCATGCATTACACGGTTATGTCATAACCGGGCCTGTACACCGACGAGAAAACGCAACCCGCGTGTCTGCGCACGTGTTGCTCGCCGCTGTCTTTTATTGTGAATTAATTATCGTTGAAAATAGAAACGCTACGCAATCACGATTGTTTTGGCTTAGTTTCTTCCTTTTCTTTTCAGTCTGTTTCGCTGGTAAAAGAAAAACTTTTCTTTTCGAATATAACGAGCAAACTTAATCTTGATAAATTTTCCAATTTCGTAGCCAATGAAAATTACAAAGTGCTAAAGTCGTTATCTTTGTTTCAAATTTCAAGAAATTACGAGGATCCGAAACAGTAATAATTCTACAAAATCACGATGAAAGGAAAATTGGCGTCAAAAATTCTTAAATTTCAATTCCATCAAACGCAACATTCATTTTCCAAGACACGCGTAAGGTATAATTAAATTATCAAAGTATTTGCTCTTATTTTCGACAACTGGTGTACCAGTCACACCAAACCGTTGAAATTGACTGAAACTTTTGCATACATCTAGCATATTACTATTTTCTTTTTTATTCCCCACCTACGAGAACAACGGGTAAAAGCACGAGGTTGAACAGCGTGTACGCTGCTTCACGAGACACCGCGTATCCTCGCCGCAATACGTAAAGGCGGGCACTTTCGAATTGCATAACCGTGGCCCGCGCCTTCATTCGATTATGTCAGAAGAAAGCTGTCGAGAGCCTACCTGGGAAATGTAGGTAGGCAAGCATACGCCGCATATGTACGTACACACAAGGCCCATTACTGTTTGTCTGCTTCTCTTTAAATGTTATAAATAAGCGCGCCAACTTTTCTTTCCTTTGTTACTTCGCAGACTTCAATCAAGATATCCCAACGAAAGATGGACTTTTGCCATAAAATCTTGAAAAATGGAATCTTGATCGTTAGGAATATTAAATACCGTATTTTGAGACTTTGAATACCCACACTGCCCACCTTAATTCATATGTCATATCTACCATGCTCTCAATTTTCAAGATATTGCGAAATGCATGATATTTGGAACATTTTATGTCACTGAACGGAAATTATAATGTCACACATAACGAACTTTCGTTTTTCTTAAATATTTCAATATGTAAATTAAGGTAATCAGGTTTAGCAAGATAGCACACCGAAATCGTAGAAAATCCTTTGAATTTATAATTATCATATTATTTATGTGACAGTTAGCGCCTTGTACTATACAAATTTTCGTGTATCTGATCGAATTGTTTGCAATTAGCTGAATACACTTGAAGAATAAACTTCTCTAATAAAATTATATAATCGAAGTGTGGAGGAATTATGAATCTCTTGAACGGACTTCTAATTACCGTACAAAAAATGTATTATCGTTACAATAAATTCTTATACTTTCCTACACAGAACGGTCCGGAGTTAAAGTGTTTTCTTTTTATGATAATATTTTTCTGATTTCCGTCCAGAAATTTCCTGAACCACCGTTGGCCATGATCGCTGAAAATAGAACGGTAAATAAATTCGTCTACGACATTTACCGATTCGTGTTTTATCAGTTTCTGGAGCACCTCTTAATGCCGTGTAAACGGTTTTATTAGACTCGACCTCGCACAATGTGCGAGAAGTTATTTGCATCGATTCCATTTCCATGACGTTTAATTGCACGCCACACGTTTCCTTGCCGAGATTAGCATGGAACGGCAAAATGAAATTATTTAATCACGCCGAGTTAATCCGTTCGACACGACGCGATCACCTCCCCCTCCCCCTGTTTCTGCTACTCCATCCAGAGCTCGATGTTACGAATCCGTGGCTTTGAGCGTGTTGATTTAACGTTACGGAAAAGCAGTCTCCGTTTCCTTATGTTAATCGCCGCGCGATGATAAATTTGATCACGATTTTATTTATAGACATTCGGCTCTTGTAAACTGTTTGCAAATTAGCCTATTTCTGATTTGTTTCGAGACTGGATACGACTCGTTGACCTTACGGGCGCTAATTGGACACGCATTGAAATTTATTCCTGTTTGATTCAAATTGAAATTTATTTTGTTAAACTTGCTCGATATTCTGGATCCATCGAATTCTGTAATATTGCTCTAGGTCGGGTTACGTTGCGTTGCAAATACGCAGCATAGTTTATCACGTCGTTAAAGAATAATTATTCAAAAATATGTTTTCACGTTTCGATGTTTCTAAATTCCGGAAAATATAATGTTCGAAAATTTCATTTAAAATTGCAAAGTTCATAAAAACATAGTGTTTTCTTTCTTAACGTTTACTAAAAAACAAAAAACGTGTTGAAAATAATTACCTTGTTAACGCAAAGCGATGCTTAATCGTGATTTTGATTCCAAAGTAGTAGTTGTATAAGTATCACTTATTGATATATATTTTAGAAAAATTATGTTCGAGGATTAACCGTGTGGATGAATAACGGCGAAAGAAATTTCTGAAGGAAAGGGCGTTTTGAAAGTACGGTAAGTTTCTCAAGGTAAGCACCTGAGCCACGATTCGAGCCGGGTACCTGTTTGACCCAAACACAATTAACCCCCTGCGAAGGGGTGTCGATCAGCTTTTTGTCGACGTTCACTGGGCACTGTCATCGGTGCCACGCGTCTGACCTGATTTACGACCGATTTGCATTTTATTCTTTTCACCCCCCCCCCCTGTCACGGAGCCCACTTTTCCAACCCATCGCCTTTCAGCTCTATTTTCACCAACGCGATCCGTTACACAGCGTGAAACAGGGATGACTTCTTTCTTTCGAACCATTTCTCTGGAAAACAAGGTCAACGGTGTCGACATTGCAACAGGGATGCATATTTTAGCAGATCAAGAAATTTTCTTGCTCCGTCATACTTGGAATGAAGTATACAGTTTGAAAAAGGAAGTTACTTTTTCTTTTCAGGACAATGTGCAAAGTGTAACGAAAGATGATGATAGAAATAAATTATAAAGATTTGATTATATTTCTATTTTCTAAAATACTGAAATTTATAATTCTGGAGTTGTAACCTTGCGAAATAATATATTATTTATCTAGTGATTTTTATCATTTTCAACAGAGTACTTTTTCTAAATAAATTAGTATAGTATTCAGTAATATAGTGATTAATATTTTATGTTTGATAACTGTATTCACTTATGTTATTATAAGTACAAATATCATAAGTTTTCCCTTCAGTCGAAATTAGTACGTAATTACTTTGTGGTATTAGATACAGTAAATTTCAGATATAATGGC
This sequence comes from Stelis phaeoptera, assembly GCA_943735885.1. Taxonomy (NCBI): domain Eukaryota; kingdom Metazoa; phylum Arthropoda; class Insecta; order Hymenoptera; family Megachilidae; genus Stelis; species Stelis phaeoptera. The sequence continues at coordinate 5,733,450 of OX030934.1, read as the reverse complement.
AAAATCATTGCGAGTTGTTTCTTTTTAATTGTCACTTCGCGTACGGTTCGCGAGCCGTAAAAATAACGACTAATTAACTACCAACATGGAAGGAAGGAAAAAAGAAATATATACGAACGATAATAAACCAAAAACGATTGTCGCTCATGGTAATTACAAAGTCACGTTCAACTTGTGCTTGTGAAAAAATTAGCAACATATTAAATTATCTACGAGAATGTCGTTGAACAATGACTAAAAATAACGAGCTGTCGCGAACAGTCATTGTTTCTTTATCAAGAGTTACATTTTATCTTTCTAGTGTTATTAATTATACTTCTACTAAGTATTTCCACTTATTTTTCTTTTGCCTTTTCGAATTTCATTAACAACATTGCAACTGCATGCACTGTTAAGTTTTTGAATATGTAACCAGCTCGTGATTGTAGATTTTCAGGTGTTTATTATTCCGAACAATGTTTAACAATCTCAAGCAATCTAATGTGATTTCAATTTTATCTTTTTCCCGACGTGTAACGAAAGAATGATTAGAATATCTTAGAATTTGTTCGCGATGTGAAAAGAATGAATTCATGATTTTTATAAACAAATAAGTTCAAGTTCGACCGAACATCGTACACTGTTGTTACATTTCTAATCTTATCATCGATGCTGTATTTTAAAAATGTGATATGCATGCGCACCGACCAAAGTTTAATTGAAGTCTGTTCACTGTAAATAAGATGCAGGCTGGTAAATAAGTTAAAGAGTTCAATGTTTCTCGACAACAATCGAAACTAATAAACAGTTACTATAGCCAAGGAAAATTGTCGAATCGAGTGAAAAACAATTGTTTAAAAGGATATAGTTACAATAGTTACAGACATGATATCATAAATATTTTATATCCATTAACATCACTTAGAAGTCGCGTATGAAATTTCTACAATAAATCCAAAATTATCTCCCAAATTTTCTCTTACCTGTAATATTTAATTTGACCATCGACAGTCCTATACAATTCTCTTATTTCGATCAGAAAATAATCGAAATCAGTCTTGCATATTTCGAAAGTCGCAAACGCGACCCCTCCACTGTTATCTGCCATTGCGGCTCGCGCGTACAATAAAAACTAAATATTAGAGTAACGGAGCTAATATTGTCGTACTTATCGTATGAATTTTGACTTGTCAGGGTATAAATTTGACAAAGAGGGCGGCAATCGAGTCGAAAGCGTTCGTAGAACGGCGGTTTGGTGCCGACCTATATTCCGCTCGGTACAATTGTTGCAACAAACGATACGAGCTCGTAAGCTCGCGCGCACCAGTGTCTTTTTCTAAGCGTGTACACACGGCTCAGACTTTTACACGCACGCTTATTTATAGACTAGGAGGAAGGTCATGAAGAAAGCGCGGCTAGACGAACGATCCGTTTCGACACCGTTTCCGGCGCTGACCCATTTCGTCCCCCGATTCTTTTTCGACATCGGGCCATGCTTCCAGCACTATGACCCAGTTCCTGTAACGCTGATATTACGCTCTCACGCACTTTTGTTTGTCGATCAACGACGAACGCAGCGCCCCACCGCGAGCCATCGTCATCCTGTTCGTAATTCCCGCCAAAGAATAATTGTTATTCTCTACGAGAGAACTGGTAAAATATTTCCCGAACCCTTTAGCGACTAGTTTAGGGTGGGAAATTTTTGTAATTTTCTAAATGATTCCGAGACACTGATGAAAATTATTACGGGATATACAGTACTGTGCAAAAGTCTTAGGCCGCTTACATTACGTTACAATTTTACGTCTGTGATAGTTGAAATACGAGCACACAGTTAGGTTGAGCATATATGTATATTTTATTATACAGTGTATAAATTATAGTATGTAATTTGGTTATTTTGGTAAAGACTTCGATATTTGGTGTGGCCTCCTTTATACAGCTTTCGTATGATTTATTAATTATTTCTATTGGAATTCTTTGCCATTCTATTTGTAACACCTCAAACAGATCATCTAGATTTTAACACATTAACAAATAACAAATAATTATCATAAATTTCATGCGGTGGCCTAAGACGTTTGCACAGTAGTTAAAGGTAACTATACTTCAGCCGAGAATTTTTGGATTCCATTATGTAGAATATGTTGATTGTTTTCAAGATACAGAAATATTGTTTATGTCCTTATTAGCAAGGAATAAATGTTGCACAACAGATGGATGATATTATTAGTGACCCGACCGGATGATTGCCTCGGCAGCTGGCTCTGCCAAACGGTCAAACGGTCTAGGCGCTTTCTTCCCGACCTTCCACGTCTATAAATACACTTACGTATGCGACTGCGTTTATGCAATTGTCTGTTGTAAAATAGGTCAAGCAATCGTGGATAAGGCTATTTTATTTTATCGTCCAATGCCATTTAACTATCCTCTGATTTTTCTTCCTGTTTACGCTCTGATCCGTCCCGGCCAAATGTCAACGGATTATTTTCACCGTCCCGTTACCTTACTCGCCAACGCGGGACCAAGGAACTTGTGTGAATTGAAAATTGATTATCCCAGTGCGTAAATAATAAAAATGAAAAACAAGTTTAGTAATCGAACGTACTCCTTGGAATTCCAAAAGAGCCAACGTGTTCGGAAAAAGGCGGGAAATTCGAAAGCGTGGAGAAAAACACGTGCGAGGGTGGAGCCATCCAAAGCAAACAAATACGCAACGTGCAACCATCCGAAGTGGAGCCGTGTACTCGAAACGCGACGAAATGGTTGTACGCATGTACGAATGGTTTAGCTGGAAATAGGTCAGAGGCCAGTGACGTCGCCAAGAAAAATTCGGGTCAACAGAGGCTTTCTTCACGGTCTTCCACCTTCCTTGACTCCTTGCTTCTATTTCGTTTTCAACCGTATACAGGGTGTTCCAATAAAATCTATACGCAAACGATAGCAAGCGTGTCGGTTATCACCGGCTTAATTTTGTAAGGTGGAAAGTAGAAGACGAGTGTAATATAAAAATATTAAACAACGTTAATATTATTCCTATGAGTTTTTTAAGGTGGCAAGTAAAGAGGGTACGAATGCAATATAAAAATTTTAGATATTATAGTCCTAGCAATACTATCTAACTTTCTTATAAACACAATAGAAAAATCCCTCGACACATCGTTCGTTCACGATTTTATATTGTAACCCTTTTGAATTAATAAGTTAAAGGGTTAAGCCTGAAAATTATTTACTGGTACTTTTCACTGATTTAAAGAGGAAATTGATCCACCGTATCGATATTGTACACAAGCCTTGCCAATTCGTGTAACGTCACACTTTCATTATAGTCAAAAAAGGACCATCCTGTATAAATGGTAAAAAGCATCGTGACACGATTATACCCTGCGTGTGTTGTTCAGTTGCGACACGATGTTGGCTCGATTGCGACATATCTGTACACACACGATGCGTAGGAGGAGGAGCCTCTTCCTCGATTGCTACGTTTTCATCAATAATCCACGTGCAAACGTTTCCCTCCTCCTTCCGGCTACTTACGACCGTATACCTACAACTTTCGTATCGGAGGAACACGCGTTTACTCGTGTCCAATTCTGACCCCATAATACACTCGTTGTCGAGATAGCGAGGTTTTGTTCGACAACATTTCTCTGAACCACGTGGTTGAAAAGGGAATGAAGAATATTGGTACCAGTTCAATTTAGTAATTTTCTTCGTTTTAATTCAGGACACGACTGAATAATTTTCAATTTTAACTACGAAAAAGGTTTGTATTTTACTTTGGGACAGGTTCGATATTTTTCGGTGAATATCAATAGGGACGATCTAATTTACAATGAAATCTGTGCTTTTGAAATCTACATTTTGTACAGAATGTATTTATAATTGTATTACGAAGTTAAACGAAATTCGATTACATATTACTGGTGCATTGGAAACGACATAGCGATAAAATTAATAGATTTTATGGAAGATCGGTTCGGAATCTTAACTGTGGTTAAAATTACACCGATTTCATACCAATTATAACAAAATACCTGATATGTTTCTTTTGATTATGAGAAAGATTCTTTGCATTGTTTTCTGTTCCATTCAAACTTTCGAGATTACTCGTTGATTAGGTTAAGTGAAATGGGACACTAGGTAGATTTTCACAAAACAAGTGCCACCGAATGGTAAACCTTTGTCTCATTTTTGTGACGCTGATGATTGGATACAAACAGACCAGATAAGGATTCGATGTATCGCGAGATAAATTCGATCACCAGCATCGTACATGGTCACAGTCGCACATGACATTTCACGATTTGAAAGTAAATATAACTTGGAAAGAAATCGTTCATGAAGCTTATAATGTTACAACAAATTCCAAGATTTCAATTTGCGAACGATACAACCAGCTCGACTCGTGGCTGAAGAAAGGAAAATACGAACAATCGATACACGATTGATATTTCCTTACTTTCATTTTCTATTAAATATTCACGTATCCTCTTTATTATGTTAGAAACAAAATAATAAACGTTACGTTGCAATCACTTTACGTGATTTAGGATTGCAAGTACTTTTAAAGGTACCTACGTTTCGCAAGGGTAGAAAATATGAATTGTGGAGGGTTAATATCTTTTTCTTTCAAATAATCTATTCATTACCAAATTTTTGCCAAATTTCCTAGGCCTTGCTAGGGAAAATGACGATGCAATCGAGGGAGATTCCACCACTCATCTTGTGTTATTTAGTAATTAAGAATAGTTTGGCAGTTTGGTAACTTAATTTGCTATTATTTCATTTCGCAAATTTTCCCTTCGAATATTCTACTTATTACCAAATTTTTATCAAATTTCCTAAGTCTTGTTAGGGAAAATAGCAATCTAATTAAGATCCCACGACTCATCTTGTGTTATTTAGTAATTTAGTAATTTGATAGTCTGACAGTTTAGTACCTTGATAATTAACAATTTATAATTCGAACAAGCGCTAGATTAATTATCCTGCCTAAGCATAAAAGCCTGGCGACTTCGCCATCTTCCCCAGAAATGTCCCACGATGCTCGGACACCGTACCTCCAACCCCGTAAAATTTCTTTCACCGAAAAACGATTGCAAACAGAAAATCTTTGAAAAGCCCTGTACTAGAAACGAAGTCTCTTTTATTTTTTTCTAAACGAATTGCGATCATCTTAGGCCGACCTTAACTCTCGAAACGAGAGCATCGTTTCTAAATGCGTCATTGGCGACACGCTCTTTCGAAGCCGCTGGCCTGTCTGTTACAAACGATGGGTCTGAATTAACCTTGTTTTACCACTCATAGACCGAACGGGATGAAAATTGGTGCCAATCCGACGATTTTCCACGAGGAAAACGTGCATCGGGTCGCCTAATGGATTCGCGAGAAACAATAATTTCCCCGTTAAACACCGGCGCGACCAGTTACCATGGCGGTGTCACACGAATTTATGATCATTTTCTAACCCTACCCTTACCCCCCCCCCCTTGTTTCGTAATAAAGCTAGTAAATGAACTAACCTATCTGTGTCGCGGATACGTTAGAAATATTCGAGCTGATGCAACCATTTTCTCTCCCGAACAAACTTCTCTTGTCTATGGTTATAATTAATAATCAATTAGTTGATGATATACACCCGTAACTTGTAGGTTTAGATTACTAATACACAGATGTCTGAGCTTTAATGTGAATTTCAAGTTTTGTTAGGTAAACATATGGGACCGATATAATCAACAAAACGAACTTAGGATACCGTTAGCATCGTATTAACAATTTAAGGTACCAAATTGAAAGATTTTAGACAATTAATGGATAAGTTATTTCAGATAATTTCACCGAAAGTCCGGTCGACGTTCGTGTGAATAAAAACAATATAAACCTAAATGGAAAGGACAAGCAACTTAATTATTTTTTTATTGTAAATTAATATATTGAAATGTTCGTTTGCCCAAGGTAGACGGGGAAATAATGGAATTTTATACGTTTAAAACGATAGTAAATAGACGCTTAAATAAATTTCTTTTTCCACAAATACAGTATGTTTCGTAAGTTTCATGGTTTCTTCAGATTCCCTGAAAATTTTGTTCGAAAATAATGTCTTCTACTAGAAATACTTGTACATATAAATTTTGCTCTGAACGAGTCGGACGATTAATTTATTTCTCCTAACTGCTTCCAATAATGAATTTCCATTTTCCTAGGACATTATTTAACACGTTGACTGGCACAGTGAAAACGGACGTGTGTAGTCAGACACGTTGAAATCCTAATTATTAAGAATATAATCAACTAATTTTCAAATTTAACCTTTCAAATCGATAGCTAGCATTATTAGCTTAATGATAACGCTATCCGTGGTTTGTTTTGTCATTTTTTTTGTTAATTATTTCGGGTGCCGGTCACCGGTGACCCCCGTGGCAGCCAACGTGTTAAAAAAAAAAAAATTTAGTATCCTTCAAAGATTGAATGACTCACCCGACGATCGTCGGGGTGAAAATATCCGGTGTCCAATTTTCTATCCACTTTTCTTGGCAGACAGGAGGATGCGATCTCGATAGAGGACAGTGGCGGATACGTAATAAGAATGGCCGGTATTATTTTGACACGGGTCGAGCAACAGTGCGGCATGGCAGCCCGCGTTCCCTGCTTACGTAATTTTGCCCGACCGTCAGCGTGCCTTGGACGCCGACGAAATGAAAATGAAAGTAAAGTAACCAAACATTCCTTGGGTCGGAGAACAGCTACCATTAACCGTCGACCAAACCGAATGGTCGGCCAAAGAGGGAATCTTTGTTTGTTAAATGTGCGCTTCCGTGGATAACTTCCTCTTTGGCTTAGCAAAAAAAAAAAAACGAAGAAACTTCAGGATTCGAGTCACTGTCGGTTTGGTTACAGTATTTTTGATAAATACGTGTTAATTACACGAAACCGGAGACTTTGAAATTGTTAGGTTTTTGACCCGTGTTTGTTTTTTCCATCATTTGGTGATTATTGGCTGCCTTGAAATCATAAGGGTAGTTTCATCCTGTATGCTACAGAATAAATTATCGTTTCAGTTAAAAACTGTGTCTTTTGACACAGTTAGAAGCGGGATAAGAACATTTGGAAACAGAATTTGCAGAAAAATCGCGAATTTACAGAAGCACTAATTTCTTGTTAGTAGTTTCATAAATTTATTAAAATGTAACAGGCACACAATTTCCTCGGTGCTTTGAATATATAAACGGTATAATAAAGTTTCGAAACGTAAATTGCACGAAACTTTCTAAAAATCTTGATCAACACGAAACATGTGTATATATATTCTGTTTTTTTTTTCTTTTTTTCAACGAAGGAAAATTTAGTTATACGATTTCGCTTATTATAAAACTAAATCAACGACGAATATGTTATTGCACCGTTGCGTTGATATCGATTTGATTCGAAATTTGATAAATGATCGCTTTTCACAAATTACGCGGAGGTAAAAGGGGGACGGGGGATACGAACATGAGAACGTAGACAATGAAAGTAAAGGGCAATCAGAAATCGGAGCAACGACAGTAATGTCGAGAGAAAAGAAAGGGACCGTGGAGTAGGGGATGGTGAAGGTGTATGTTCTTTCACGAAGTGAGATGGTTCTTCATGGTTAACCTTCGCATGACGGTGACTGGATCTTTTCGGATTTTCAACGTTTATCGTTAACTTCATTAACTATGAAGTATCGTTGTTAATTTCAGTCGTTTCGAAGCTAACAGAAATAAAGTGAACCCAATGTGACATTGTTAGAATTTTGTGAAAAGTGCCTTTATGAAGTAATAGACCGTTCAAAGAAAATCATTTTTGCCAAGTATCAAGCAGCTACCCTTATTTGAAGGGTAGTTACAGGACGAAACACAAGTTACAATTTAAGCTTTATATCTGTTGTTGTACAGTAAGAAAAATTTTGAAAAAAATCGAGGATATTCTGCTCTATGGCGTACGCGTTTGTGAATTTTTTCAGAATTTTTCAGAGCAAAATGGATTTTTAAGAAATTCGAAAAGTTTTAAAATATTTCTTTTTAATAGAAATTAGCAAATGACCACGTTCATATTTTTACAGTCTTAATAACTTGTTACGATTACTAATATATAATTTTTTCAAATTCTTTGTACAGGTGTATCGCATATACAAAAATTGTAAATCGATATTTCTTAACTTCTCGTTCGCAGAGGAGTAACATATTTGGGTAGCTGATATTTTTACTTCATCAAATGGTCATTATATACAGGTTCTTGTATTTCTTCCTACAGAATTGTCGGTAAAAATAAGCATCGCTAGTATTTATAATTTTTCACGATATAATGTAACTAAAATCGATTGAAAAGAAAATCCTGGGAAAAATGATATTTTAACTTTCAAACGTTCTCTGTCGTGTTGCAAATATTTCACGAGACTATTTGAATCCTGTTTCCGAGGAATGCATTTTAATTGAAACGAATCTTATAGAGCCTGTTGAGAAAATTTTCACGTTACATAAGAGATGCAACTTTCGTTGGAATTCAGAAACGAACCCAGTAAGAGTTATGCGACGATATTCCTTGGACCGATCTATTTTCTTACAAAGTTAGTCACTTGACCAAGCAGTTGGCCGTACGCCACCTATTGCATCTTTAGCAGCCTCTTCCTAACTTTCCGGACCTTGCTCCCATTTCTCTAGCCGAGGCGAGGCCGTGTAAATAGATTCACATCTCGTTAAATAGCCACTAAAATCATCCACAAAAACACATCTATCAGTGGCACGCTTCGGAGGTAGTCGATTTGAACGGATGAAAATCATTTCCTTACGAAGCTCTTGAATTACTTCGATCGTAATTAGAAAGTTGAATTACTCTTCTGGGAAGTGTCAGGGAATTTCAATCCTTGCAAACGAGAATTTTAGTCGTTTATTTGGTAAAACGGTAAATTTTATATTTTTCCAAATTTCAACACCAAAACGCTTACCCAATACTCGATACCACTGAATTACAAGAATCGTTTTGTTCGTAGAATAATAAATTATTTTCTAAATAATAAAATTATTCTAAGCTGAAAAATCGTGGGTTATACGATGATTTTCTGTCATCAAACAAATTTTACATTAATTTCACGAAAAATCGTGTTACCAAACCGATTTCATACAAAAATATGTATTTTCGATATAAACCTGTCAGAAAATTCGATTTTCACTGACACAATTTTCCAAGAATAACAATCGTTGGTGCAATAAAACGTTTCACCCTTTTTTTCTCCACCGATGGTGTTAGGTGGCCGACGCCCTTAGACGCCTTAATGCGTATACGCGTCGAAGGCCAATTTCTAATCCCCTCCATGGCTCAAGGATAAGAGAAACGCGGCTCCTTGTCTCTCGACTGGACAAAAACGGTTGCTGAAAAACTCGACCAAAGAAAAGAACGAGTGAAAATCGTCTTGGATAACATGGCGGTTTCCTTCGAGGGAAAGAAGAAGAGGAAAAAGAAAGAGAAGGAGAACGGGGAAAAAAAGGAGAACTCGTTCTGAGATAACTTGACAAAAACTCAGGCAACTTCCTTAAACCTCTTTGACAGTGGTAACAATAAAAATAGAGAGGAAAAAATACAGAAGGCTGAGAGAGGAAAGAGGGTTGGCAAGGTGTATAAAAACTCTCATAATCTCGGCATTGTGACCGGTAACGGGCCGAATAATTTCCAACCGGTCGCTCGTAAACGCCCTCGTAAACGCCTCGTAATGCCACGACCGTGGCACTTCCTTTTGGTCAGTCCTTCGACAGTTGCGCCAGAAAAAAAAAAAAAAAACAAGGGTTCGTTTGCAATTTCCTTGGTTTTCAGGATCGATCGATGTCTTTCGAGTAGACCGGTGTTTTTCTAAAAGCTGTTCCTCTGTTTTCTTTCTCTTATATTTATTCAACACTTTCGCTGCTGGTAATACACTTGATTGTTTCAACGACAAGGGTTAATCCAGGCGTCGGTAACCTATGACCCGTGGGTCACCAAGAGATCCACTTGAGTTCGGCATAATATATAAAAATGAATTATAACACATAAACACGAAACAAAGACTTTGAGATAATATCAATAATAGATTAACATTTTGGTTTGATCAGAAAGTTGTAGAAACGAACGTAGGCGGAATACGTCTATATTTCCTAGTGTAGTTATTCCCTAATGTCTACATATGTTCCCTAGTCATGTTATACCTTGGATAAATATTCCCTAGTTTCAATACTCCCCAGTGCAGTTTTCACTGGTGTAAATAATCCCTAGCGTCGATGTACCCTGGTGTAATTATCCCAAGTATCAATATTCCCTAGTGTAGTTATCCGAAGCATCAATACTCCCTAGTGTAATTGTTCGTAGTGTTAATACTTCCTAGTATTATTTTGCCAGTTTTAATTTTCCCTAGCACAATTACCCCTAGTCTTATTATACCTACGGTCAACAATCCCTAGTTTCAATATTCCCTAGTATAAATAATCCCCAGTGACCTGAACCGTCTTCTTAATAATCACATTTTAGTTGATTCTGACCCGCAGCCAAAAAAAGGTTGCCGACGCCTGGATCAATCCTTAATCTCTCCTCGCATGATATTTTCTTTTACTAAAAAAATAAGGTAATTTTGCATCCTGTGCTGTCCTCAGCGTAAGGATTCTATGGAAAATTGGAAAATTCGTAGAATCTTCTCGTTCCTTCTTCAAACTTTTCTCTTCTTCTCTTTTGTCGAACATTTTCCATCTTTCCTCCGTTTGCGGGCGTACAAACGATTACGACGAACGTCGTTTATGGCCATGTCTAAGTTGGCCGAGGTTACATTTTACGGCGTTTCTGTCTCTCAGATGGTTCTTCGGTATCTACGCTTCGTTTCTCCTATCTGTTTCCTTCAAGGCTGCAACTTTGTCGCGCGCTGATTCTTCCAGAGAGCTTTAGCCCTGTCATCGAGGAACCGTTTTTACGTTCTCGCAGTTTAACCAAACGGAAAAGTCGTGAACAACGGCCAAGAAAATTATTTGCTAACTTTATGACCGTATAAGAACGGTACGTCTACTAGATAGGTCTGAGAAACTCTTGTTCTTGGGGTACAGCCGAGAGCAACGATGTCGGAAGTACCTTTTTTTTTTGGCGGTGAACGGTGATCAAATTAAAAACTACGCGATTAAAAGCCGGAGGTTAAATTGTATTTGAATCGTGCAACTTTATTTTGCATTTTGGAAGGTCTGAAATTTGTTCAAAATTTATACAATTAACGAATCACGATCAAACCTAGAAGTATTTACTTCACACAAACAGGTAAAAATTTGTGATCGGAAAAGGTACAGTGCACGTCGTATTGGGTATTAACGGATCGATATCGTAAATTCCTGGATATCATCGTTCTTAATTGTCACCTCGAGTGTATTTTTTTCGATCAAATCTACTGATTGCTCCCAAGAAGTGGATCTTTGGAATTTATCGTCTTAGTTGGACGCTTTGACCTGTTTTTAGACGAATAACTTACCGGTGCCAGCGAATTTGTTCAGTCAACGATAGACACGGTAGCTCCTATCACTTCGTCAATCCTCTTCAGATAACGCAAAACGATTCTGGGACGTTCCTCCGCTTTCCAATAATTGAGGCGTTGGATGGAAGAGGGGCACATAGGCTTATGTGCCCTTTTTCCGTAAATCGTTTAAATCGTTTCGACTTGTATGCTTATTATATTTTAAAGACATGTAACTACATTCTTACAAAAATTTGACTTAAAAGCATTGATACTTATTAAATTATTCAATTATGAAAACTTTGAAGTCGATTATCTCGAAACGGCATTTCGGCGTATGTGCCCTTCTTCCATCCAACGCCTCAATTCTTAGCTACTCCCAAAACGGTCGTGATCGTACAGAAATTCAAGGGAAATCGATTAAATTCTTATTATATCAAAACACATACATAGATAAGGCGAATGTTTAATTAAATCAGCGTGTTCGAAGACCGCATCAAGAACCTATTCAAATTTAAGCGCAGCTAATCTAATCTTCCTCGAATAATGTGTATTTCGTATTTTTTATAATGTTCCAAAACACCCTAACACGAAAAATAGAATATTTTAATTGATATTACTAATTTATGTACTTTTAAGATCTTCAAAATATTCAAAGTTCGAATAAAATTAAAAGTGATTCGAGAATTTTTATTACTTTCTTTTGCTCCATCGAATGTTAATTGCAATTTGGAAACAGGTAATTTTACAGGGAATGTAAAGCTAATACAACTGAAATTAATCGCCGGTTTCGAGTTTGTTTCAAAAAATACAGTCCTTTGGGTTAACAATTTCTGCCCATCAATTTTTATCTCAAAAACTATTGGTCGAATTGAGCTCGATTCCTTCTTGTTTGAATCTAAAATATTTTGTTTCCTTAAAAAAATTTCCTAGAGAAACTCAAGTTATACAGGGTTAAACGTGAAATCCAGAATTACCCAATGACGATCGTTTGGTTATCACTCTTACAGCGAAGCCTGGGTCGATCGTGACCAATATCTTAGAAAAAAGACCACGATATTTCGATTAAAATTGTACATCAAAATTTTAACATAAAAAGCTTAAAATAACAACAGAAAGCTTGAAAAATGGAAATTAAATTTTCCGAGGGGCCCGCCGTCCAAGGGTTAAAGTAGTCACGTTATCGGTGAAATTTCATGTGTCGCGTTGGCAATTGCATCGTCGATCCGCGAAGAACAGGCGGATCAGCTTCAATTTCTGGCCGACCCAATTTCGCAATTCGCCGTATGTAATGTACGTACGAGCTCTCGTGTATGCACACGGCTGCGACCCGACCACTAGGAACTATCGAATCGCCTATTCTTTCGTCGATCGACCGAGTCCATCGATTATCAGCAGAAAAAGAAAAATAAATTTTTCCTTGCATTCGCGAGCCGATAACCTACGCATTTAATATTGAACGCAACTTAAAGAGTTATTGCTTTGTACCAATTTCCTTGGTATCGAATTTATATTGGCATTACGGTGTTTTCTGCAAAATTTTTTAACATCTATTTTTAATTACTATTACTTTGGGATTATTTTCTATAAAAGTGTAAGAATGAATAATTGGTATCGAACTCTGGTAACTGGCATATGAGTTCGAATCCAATCTGTACTTAATCCTAACTTAGTTTAGAGAATCTGAATCTAACTTAAGCTAGAATAAAATATTTGTTACGTTCAACTTAATCCTGACTTAACCTGGACACAACGCTTTGAAATTTTCTAGAATTACAAGTGATGCTGGTAACTTTTCCCTAGATATTGGTACCATTTTGCACCTTTCCATTTCGATTTTCTGACGTTTCTGCTACCCTTATATTTCGCGATCCACGTTTTCTATTCTAACCCTTTCGCCGTTATACATGACTTGGTCGAAGGAAATTTTCCAATGATAAATTAACAAAGCTTCTAAAATCCAAAAGTACTATTTCAGAAGAAAATTGCTACGAATGCTCGAGAATCTATTTATAGTTTTATTTCTTTCGTTAATTTTCTATATTCTAACATAAACAAAGCTTAAATATCACATTTTTAAATATTCTGATAAATTACATATATAAACAGAGGGTTAAAACTAATTCAGAACATAAGAAAGATCGTAACGAAAGGGTTGATAATAGAAAACCATCAAAATTGATTTTTCCAAACACGATATAATTTCGAACAATTGAAATCTAACGGTTGTACCTTGCACGCCGAAGAGTGAAAAGGGAACGCGACAAGAAGCGAAGGAAAAAACGATAGAGGCGAAACCGTACGCGCACATATTCTGATAAGGTCTTATCGTGTGAAAGCACCGTGGCCTACTTACATTTGGTGCGGGGTTATATACGCGTCTCTAACGTTTACGTGCTCACACGTACGCACATGAACCTACGTGTATGCATTTTCAGTCGCGGCTACTGCAATCACGCTTGAACGTTTATGCCGTTCCGAGTAACTATCCGCGTGACGATCGAAATAAACCGACCTTTCTATTTACGATCGTTTTGCTATTTATTTTCGCCAGCCTCTATTTATAGGTGTTACACTTATTAAACCAGTCGCTGGCCATTTAATTAGGACCATTTGTAGTACCGTATTCCAAAAGTTTGAGAGAACTCTTGAGAAACAAGATTTTTCTTTATTAAATTCAACCTATCTGGTTTTTATGACCTTAGATTTGTAAGAATAAATTAAAAATAAGTTTACGGATTGATTAAAAAATTATTGCTATTGAAATTGGAAGAATCTACATACCTTCATTCGATCTCTTCTCATTACCCTCTCCACTTCCTTCCTCTTGCTTCTTTTTCTCACCACACTCTCGTCCGCCTAGCTTTTGTTCTTCGATGTTTTTTTATTTCTTTCTAAACAGCTGTACCCGTTTTCTTCGTTTCGTTTGACGATACACACATTTCTTCATTTTCTGCGAACATAAAAATTGTTATTAATCTATATGCTAATATTTATCACAGTAATTATTTTTTAATTAGTCTTTGACTCTTATAATCTTCGGATGGATAAGTGAGGTAATTGAGTTTTGTATTTTTCATAAATCGGTGCTTCTACTATCTTGTATATGAAAAATAGGGTGCGTAATTTTATTATATTTTAATCGCAATTTCGGTCATTATGCCGGTTTGAAAGCTTTCGGTGTTTAAGGGTTAATTTTGACGCGGACGGTCAACGATAAGGACGTAAGATGTGTAGTTTGGTATTCATCCTTCCCTATTTGACAATTTCACTTTCTTCGTCCCTTCTATTCGATGCGAAGGTTTTTACCGCGAGGCCAGCTGCACGCACGATAAAACCCTTCCCACGCGCGGAAACGAAGCTTTGTAAAGACTACCGCCTCGCGTGAATGAAAGCATCCTGAAGCGAGGCTACCATTTCCTCCTTCTTCGTCCACCCTTTTTCTCGATTCGTTGTATGTAAAACTCGGTCCCCGTTTTTCTTTATTCAATTTCGTAAGTCATTGTTAACAGCTCACGACTGATTCGATCAACACACGTGTGCAAATTTATTGTACTTATCCCTTTCCTGTCCAAATTATACAATTTCCGTGTTAATTTTCGTGAAACCGAGTGTTGTAATCTTCAAATTTTTGATGTATTTAAAAGAAATGGTGATTCATCACATCATTAGGCTGGAAAGGGTTATTGTTGATTAGTTCTTAAGTAACTGCGTCACATGTTAGTTTTATTTAATCTTTAAGCTTTTGATAAACATCGTGGTCCCTTTTAAGCTTTATTAGAATTCCGTCAAAAATATCGTGAATTCTGGTTGTTCGTAAATTAATAACGTAAATTCGTAGGAAAATAAATTTACAACTCGATTTCTTTTCACCTGAAGATTCACAATTTCAATTAAAAATTTTGTAACATCGTATTAAAAGGAAGTAACCGTCCAGCGATATATAAAATTTAATACCAACAGAATTACATAGCAAAAAATTTTAATTCGATAAAAAGAATATTACGAATCTATGTCCCGATCCAATAAAAAAAAATAAAATAAAAGATGTACCGTGTATTTTCCGTACAAAGTCATATTTCTTGGAAATTCGAATAATAATAAAAATTGTAATCGATGATCTAATAATTGTTCTTTATACGAATGATTCTACGAAATAAATAATGGAACGATTAGGTATGTTCACTGTCGACGTTTCAAGGATCGATAAGATCAACTGACAAGGGTTCAGTCCAAAGATAGATAATAATTCACCGAGATGCTAATAACAATGAAAGATCCTTTCGAGAGCGAAATCCTTTGTGAACGGGGTAAGTTTACAACGGTTTCGGGAACGGACGATCCGTCGTTAACCCTTATTTATAACCAGCTCGAGTAATTAACATTTACGACGTTTCGTATACGAAGAGGAGAGGGAAAGTTTCAACCTCGACGAAATTATTGCTCGACAGTGTCTTCCACGTTTTCCGAACACCTTTATGGACGCGTTTGGATACCAGTTGCGACGAACTCGGTTAACGGAAAGTGTTTAAGGATCGATTTGAAGATTTTCTTTCAAGGTTGAACTCGATGGTTCCATGGCTCGAGGGTAATTCGAAATTTTTTGCGATGTTTTAGGAAATAAACGATAGCTCGACCTTTCAACAATTGCCCAGGGCCTTTCTGTTTGGACGTTCCAGTGTCGTTGGTGCAATTTTCTTTTTAAATGAAAACTAAAATGTTCGGATTCTGTTAGAATTTATCGAGTATATTTTTTAACTAGAAATTAGATTTTCGAGAGAAATTAGATTGGGAAAGTGGTACAAAAATTTTCATTCAAATTAATTTAATTTTCATATTTATGCAGCTATAAAAATAAAATTATTATGATTATGCGTATACTAAAAAGTCTCCAATTTTTATATCTTTTTCTAGACCGCAAAAATTTCATCTGAATACGGTTGGTTCGAAAAATATTCCAAAGTAAAATTAGACCAAGCAACGTGTGTTTCTTTGAAAATCTACAAATAACTTGCTTCGCTGATTTTGAACAAAATCGCGAAGTAAATAGGAAAATCTAAAAGAATAAATTTTATCAATCCTACATTTTGCTCACCGACTACAATCTTTATTTTCAACGATCTAAAATGAAAAGAACCTAAATCTAGAGATTTTCTTCAAATTCCGTTGATTCTCTTTCGAATCAAACGACATCGAATTCGATACCGCGAGCTAGTCACGTGGCGCCGTTAGGATTTTCTCCGGCGCGTACGTCCCTGGATAGCATCGACGTGTTAACTCGTACAAACAACAATGTAAAGACCTTGAGACCGTAATGGTGCAAGGCATCGAATGAAAAACGTTCACATAACGTTATGACATTACATAATGATCTGTAATGCCGCTGCAATGCCGTGTCTGCCGTCGCTCGACAACTAGGTGAGAGATCAGAATCGTCTATAAAAATGTACAAAGGAGAGGAAAAAAAAGAAGGGAAGTGGAAAAGAGCGAGAGGGAGAAGAATTAAATAAAAAAAGAATAAAGAAACGTATGAGATTTAACGATGTATCAGTCAAGGTAAACGTCGACACGATCGATCGATCCGTTTGTCACCGCTGTTTCTTTCATCGCATTACGATTGATCCTCCAAACGATTTTAATTAACGCTTTGTTCAATTACGTATGTACGAATTTTTCTAGGGATTAGCTGTTCATTTTAAGAATAATTGTCTTAATTAGATAATTGGAAGTAGGTTCGTTGAATGCTTGTAAGCAGATTCTTTGTAATCTGAAAATTTATAGTTTTAACTTTAAATGTTGGTATATTATAGTGGAAGGAAATAGCTGTTAGCTGTCCAGCGATTGGAATGGAATGGCAAAGAATTTTATTTTGGTTTATATTGCGAATCAATAAATTTAATATTGTAATTTAGTAATTGAAGATATTAAATTGGGTAAGTTGGGATGCTAAATTTAGTGGCTTAGGATATTAAATTTCGTAAGGAAATTTAGTACTTTAGAATTTTAAATATATTCGATATTAAGATTTTGGTGATTTACGAAACTGAGTTTAATCATTTAAGATAAGGAATTTATTGGAACTAAAATTCTTGAGTGGATGAACTTCTTACGATTCGTGGCGTGGCATTGGAAAGGTGTTAATACGGTATCGTTTTCAATGAAATGTTCTATAAAAACTTCGACAAAGTAGACTAGTACCGTTCCCCACGTGTTGATGGTGTTACAACACTTTTTAAATGCTGAGTAAACACCTTTTTATCTGAATGTAATCAACAATCTTCCAGTTACATGTGAAAACACCATAACCGATACGTACAAAAGCTTCTTACGAAAAAAAACATGGAACGCTGATAATAGTTTATTTTTTGTTCTACTCGACGGCACGGTTTGTTCCAGAATTCGATAATGTTTCGTTGGATTTCTCTAAACACAGGATTTTTAAACTTTCATCCCGATTTTATCCAATATTCTTAGTGTACACTGGAGAAATTAATATCTGAACAAATAATTCGCTACCTGTACATTTTATGGTAATAACAGAAACATATTTTACATATTTTAAACGATAATTAAGCAATCGATGTAAACGCGACTTCTACTAACAAGTTAAACGTTACAGGGAAAACAGACGTATGCAATCAGACAATTTTGTTTGAAAATTTGAACTCGCGGAAAATAATATAATTAACACTGGAACAACCGAGCAGGTGAAAATGACACGATAAGCATTGATTGATTTTATAAATTACAAAATTTGTCAAACATATTTTATTTTATTAACATTGCAAACATTTCGTTTTTATTCCTTTCGCTATGCCACGCATATCTTTACGATAAAAAAATTATTTGTCTCTACCATTAAATTCTTCATCGTTTGCGTAAATCTGAAAATTATTAGGGTCATTTTTTACAAAGTTTCTACGACCAGTGTACGAACCAAAACGTTTGCGTTTGAAATAAAAATACCAAAGCATTGAAGAAAGATATAAATTAATAAAGATCCAGGTACACCTTCTTCAATTGACACTTCACTATAAGCACCTATATATTTCTTATAGTACCCCCTCCAAAACTTCCCCTAACAATAAGCGAACAGAAGCCTACGTTGGACGTAGATGTACGTTCAAGTTTCACGTAATCATTAGCACGTAATTTGCACGTATGAATTACAGAGTTGCGCAACAAATCGAAATAGAAACAGTATCCGAAGGAAATTTCGACGTTCCCGAGTTTTCCTCGGATTCTCTCGTAATCGGTCGGCTATTGTTAAACGGTTTTTCTTGTCTTCAAACGAAACCAAAGACTCCGATGCTTGCGTACACGCGTGTACAATTTCCGCTTTGGAAAGTCGGAGGCTACCAGTCATTATTCGAACACGTTCGTGGAAAACGGATTGTTTATCTGACGGTTGAGAATCACCGTTCGAGATTCGACACGAATTCTACTTTTGAAACTATGTTTCAAAAACAGTATGTATGCAGAGTGTCCCGTAACTTGTTGTATGATTGGCAAGGGGATGATTCTAAATTAAAAAAAAAAAAAAAAAAATAAGTCGAAAATATACAATAATTCTTTAAAAGAAAATTCGCGGTAAGAAAGACAATAATTCAACAATTAATGAAGACATATTTAATTTACCGCAGTATTTTGAAATACGGCATTTAAGTTTTATTTATATTGGAACACAGACAATTGAGAAGAGGGATACAAATAAATAGGCTCATAAGCATTTGCAACTCTTTTGTTCCGAAACAAGGCGTTTGGTTTTCGGAAGGTTTGCTGGAAAAGTAGACTGGATTCGATCCTATCCAAAAATCCTCGGACTGCAAAAGGTTGATAAATGTAAGTATTAACATTGTTATTACAAAATGTGTTACCATTCAATATCCTTCGTGAAATTCTTAAAATACTACTGTACGACGTATGATATGATGGATCTTATCGAAAATATGACCACACATGTATAGTGGTAGTGTTAACACTTGCACTTATTAATTTCTAACATCCACCAATCGTTATATTAACGACAAGATTAATGATTGTCATCTGCTTCGCCTTAAACGATTTTCTTTAATAAATATTTCAAAGAATTTTCAAATTTAATTTTCCCAAAAACAAAGCCACGTGTAAAATAAATTTTCTTCCGCGTTTTCGTTCGATATTTTCACATGGAAAAACCTTGTATATATACACCTTGTATATATGAATTAAAGATTAACCATAGAACTCGAAATTTGCAATATTTCAATTTCCAGAATTCCAAACTCTCGATACTCCAAATCCCCAGTACTCAGAAACTTCCGGTATTCGAAATCTCCTATATTAGAAACCAATAGTCCAAATTTCTTATATTCGAAACCTCCAATCGTTCAACCGCTGAAGTTTTCGTTACAGCTCCAATTTGCGCGCCATTCTCTTTTTTTTTTTTTATTTTGCCTTTTGAAAACATATTCTGTGGAATTGTATTCCGCAGTAGCAACGGCGCAACGACAGACATGCATTTCTGTGAACAACTGTACGTGCAAAGTAGAAGGTTACCGTATGACATCAGCCACTACTATTACTACACTCTATTACTTCGTTCTCGTCGATGATAACGCGCTCGGATTTTCTTCCATTACCAACCGGCACGAGATCCTCGAATGTTGTCCTCGAGAAACACGGGGAACAAGTGGAGGAAACAAAAAAAGAAATATGTAAAATTGATACGTGCATGAATACTGTCACTTGAAAAGCTTGAAGCACTATTCTTTTTTTCTTTCAACAAGTTTTTTTTAGGACGCATACGATAGTTTTTTTTTTTATCACTGTATTTATACAGAGTTGTTCAAATGCTAGGATATATTTGATTAACAGTAGAATTACCAAACTTCTTATTCCAAATCACAATGTTTATTAAATCCTTATACTACTATTTTCCCGACAAGTGTCAGCGGTAAAACAAATCAAGGAAATTGAATTATTACATATACTTCGTAGTTGGCTAACATTAACTGTGTAGATTGTAATCAGAATTAAACCTGATATTCAATTGTGATCAAAGTTTGAACGACAGAAGTCATATCTGAACTGTAAGGTGCGTCACGAGTGTGACACGTTATTGTAACGCAAGGAGTTGAAACGTTGTTGCAGAAATGTCGGTTGGCTCTTGTCAAGATAAAGAATTATTGTACATCTTAATTATTTTGTTTTCTAATTTATTTTTAATTTATAAGTTGGGGTACACGGAACGTCGGTGGTTTTAGTGTTAATAAAAACAACAAAAAGAAATTTTTATAAGGCATTAATATTCTGTTACTTGTATTATTGTTTTAATTTTATACGTCATTCAAATTATGTTAATGCAATAAATTACTGCTGTGACAATCGGTGTATCACAGAATTGAAACTGACACCCGACATTTTTTACAATCAAATAATTGACAACAAGAACTATGAGATAAACCGCGGATAGCGTTAATATTAAGCTAATAATACTGGCTATCGAATTGAAAGGTTAAATTTGAAAATTTTATCGTGTCTGGCTATGTACGTCCATTTTCACTGTGGCACACGACGTGTTAAAAATCTGAAAATGTGTCGTCATCCGTGAGAATAGATGAGAATGTGAAGTTTGAATGGGTTAAAAGACAATGTAACGAACAGAAATGAAACGACCGTATCCTAGGAATCGTTTGACGATTTACGATGAATCTATGAATAAATAATTCAGTCGGCTAGCTGTTTGGTTAATTTTTGCCAGGAAAGAAGAATGGAACAATGACATATGTCGCGTGAAAAAGAAAAGCACTTAGCATGACAAGAACAAACTGTGTGCACAAATAGCGTTCACGATATTACCGGGATGTTTAAAAATACACCGGCACCTCATATGTCATCAAATTATTTTGGTGACGTTAATCAAATTTTTATATTATCTCAAACATAAGGTCACTCACGTTTTCCATAGTGTTTTCTGAATCAATATTTGTTTAATATCAATTCCCTATTCATTATTCGATCATTTGAAGATCACAAACATTGACAAGAAATTTGCTTTTCAAATGTTCAAGTAGTTTAGAAATATTGAAACACAATCTCCAAACATTGAATTAATTTATAATTAGAGATATTCAGGAATCGATTGGAAATAGAGTTAAACAACTAAGAATTTTATTGAATCTTCTACGGGTGTTTTTATCGTATTAATAGTAAGTTATGACAGTGAAAGTAAAATATGACACTGAACAAAATTATTATTTTCTAATTATTTTAAATTTTGACTCCAATTTGAAACGACTGATATAATAACATTTAATACAGTGGCAATTTCCAACGAAAAATAAAAAATACATTTACTTCCTTTCATTTATGACAAATTAGTGTCGTAATCGTATTAACCCTTTCCCAAAATGAGCCATCTGTTATTTTATCGTTTTAACCTTTCAAAAATTCCGACAAAATTCTGAGATACTTATCAAAGTCTGTATTAACGTTACACAATCGTTTGTTACGTGGAATATTTAAGACATCTAAAAACTCTGCGGAAGAATCAAATTTCACTTGTGCCATCAGTGGCCCATTTCGACGGCCGCATATTTTATCGAACCAATACCTTGTATAATTTTACATTTCTTTTCACACCGAAAAAGAGATTACCGAACAAAATCATGCGTGGAAGTTCTTGTAATGTACGTCATGAAATTATCAATTCCAAAGTTCTAATCAGTACACAACGAATAGAAATGAAGTAGAAAATAATAGCGAATGAAGTTGCGTGTAAAAAATCACGAATACGTGGTAGCAATCGTCGATAAAAAGTGAACCCCTGAAAATCAGTTTACGACCCCCCACCCCATGGATCTCTCGAGATCCACAAGTTGGCAACCACTGTGGCGTGCGTCGAAAAAGGTATCCACGAATCTCTTTAAATTTTATCAAAACTACTCGTCCACGACGGGGTAAAAATAGTTACCTATCAATGTTAGTTACTCGGTGCACACGCTTGCACAACCTTGTTCTGGTTTTAAAAGCAGAGCCGTATCTTTCCACGGGAGGAACACAAGTATTTTTCTTTTTTTTTTTTCTTCTTCTTTCATTACCAACGATACTTATCGTGACATTGCGAGGCGATTAAAAGGAATCTCTCTCTTTCGTTCCATTTCAATATTCTCGTAATACGCCGAGAGCCAGTTCCTGGATCTGCGAGATTCTATTAAAGCCGAGCGTAATTTTCATAGCGTCGATACGCGAATGCATAATTAAATTAACCGAGCCAGAGGTATTATGCTAAACTCTGTAATCAATTACGGGAAACCGAGAGACAGGAAGCCGAACAGCGCCACAAAATGATGTAAGCTTGCTCGAGGATCGAGATGGAAATGTTTTTTCTTCGAATCGTTCCTCTGAATTTTCGTTTCGTTTCGAATCAACTACGATCCGTCTACGATGAGAGCGAACGGATCGATCGGACTAGTTGGATAGATTTTCGATCGAGACGAGACTTCGTCAACTCGGTAAATTTGAAATTTTCAGGATCTTACACAAACTTACGTAAAAACTTCGGAACATCTCTTAACTGTTTTATTTCATTTCAATCTCATTTTCCAAACATTTTACTATTACCTTGAATATTATTTCCTAATATTTGAAATTTTGAATTTGAACAACTTCACTGCAAAGATAGTCTAGATTCGGTTATATCGAAAAATGCTTCGAGTGCAAAGGGTTTAAGGGTTGATCGTCGTCTGAAAGTTTCCTCGAACGGTCGTTATATTGGTACGTAGCAGAGAAGGGGTTGATTTCATAGGCGAATTATCATTTGAAGTAATCGAACGGTTGCGTAATCGAAAGCGACAGAATTTATCGATGACATCCGGCGAACATCTCCCGAGGGTACACGGTCAACCTGGCAGAACGTCTCAGCCAAGTCCGTCCCGGCAACAAGTAGATCTAGTTAACGCGTACGAGTCGTTACAGTCTCGAATAGTCAACCTTGAACACTTGGGGACCAGTTCGTCATCTCTCTATCGCCTACACACCACCATAATTCCATGGTGTGTGCACCAAGAAGTGGTGGAACGACCGGTCGGTAGCGGGTAACGGTAGCAGCAAGAAACAAGCAGTACGAACACGTTCGAGATCGAGGCAGCAAGTTAGCAACGTGGTGCAGCTACGACTAGAGCAGAATACGAAGAGAAAGGGAGGGCTTGGATATATCTTGTGGAACGAGCAAAGAAAGATCCCTCCCTTTTTCCTTTTCCTACGACTCCTCCTCCTCCTCCTCCTCCTCCACCTCCTCCTTCATGTTGCTGCTGTATTTCCTTCGACGTCCACAGCCCTCTCAGCCTCCCCTCTTCGGCTCCCTTTCGTCAAGGGGAGCAAACCGGATTCGCAATAAAACGAGTCACCTCGAAATACACGAGGATCTAACCTATACGGTCAAACTGGATCCCCGGGTCTTTCTATTTCTCATTCTGCATTCTCTTTCTTCTCCCTCTCTCTCTCCCCCTGTCGCCCTTTCTCTCCCGTTCCATTACACCTTCTTGTGTGTATATATACCGAGGCTTCTCCCTCTCCTTCGTTCCTTTTTTTTTCTTCTTCTTCTTCTTCTTTCAACCTACGTCTCCTCCTTCTTCCGTGCAATTCGAGTGAAAGGGACGAGGGAAAAAGAAGGGATGGCTAGACTCGTGTCGCGTTTGTGAGAAAGGTGCAAGTACGACCGTCGCCGACCACCTCGTCGGGACGAGGTACGAGCAGAGGAGAGTTAGAAAGGAAAGTCAGCACCAGACAGACGGACAGAGAAAGAGAGAGAGAACAAGACGATCAGGGTGAAAGAGAGAGAGAAGGGGAGAGGTACAGAGTGCAAGAGTTAAGAGGAGGGTGAGACTGTCTCACGAGAGAGCGAATGGTCCAGGGGTGCAACCGCAATTGTCCGATAAGGGGGTCAACCGAATTTTCACTCACACTTCGTTAACGTTGTATTAATATTAATTAATTCACCTTTCTTTCCATCATACCGATAACATCATCGATATCAATAATTTTGTATATTCGATCCGTATTTCTTGAAAGTGGTTTTGATTTCTTGATAGGACATCCGTTGACCCTTCTGGATCTCCATAGTTACGCTACTGTTCGGTCCCAGTAATTTTTGTTCGAGGTACTCGTGTTCAACCCCTTCATACTGAACCGATTTGAATTGTAGTTCTTATCTGGTGCTCGAAATTATTCAGGCTATTTTTTCCTTCGGGACTGATTAAAGGAGCGAGTGAATTTTTTTTTAAATCTTGTTCTCTACATGCATCCAAAATAAATTGGCAACTAAATTCGTGAGATTCTTTCGAAATGGGGATAAAATAATGCAGATTAGTCGTTACAAAGCTTCAGTGACGTTTAATGGTACCATAATGGTGCATCGTACAGGACAGAAAAAAAGAGATGCGACGTCCTTTTTGGAAATAAGACAGAAACTTGAAGAAAACCGACGAATAGCCAACGAAACGTCTAGAATCTTGAAAGTATAAACACAAAGGAAACGCAAAGAAGAAGAAGAAAAAAATTGGCGAAGCGTTTAATTGCATGCGTGACGAGGTTGTAGAGGACCTTGCAGTTTTCCTCTCTTTCTTCTCCTTCCCCTCCTCCCTCGCCTCCTCCTGCTTCTCCTATCTTTCGCGCGTAATGATAAACAGCCGCATGCTCCCTGTAACGATTACGCAAGACGGTTCGGCCTTCCCGACACGCTTTTAATTTAGACCACATCATAAATAAATAAATAGTATCGAGACACGATAGCCGCGGAGACCAGTCGCGAATTAATTAAGCAATTAATTCGTACGACGTAATTACTACCACGCTGTGATAACGCTGGCTAATAATTCGACGCAATGTCACTCCCTCGAAATCTACTTTCTTTTCATTTTTAATTTATACTCGTTGACACACGCGTTAGCCAGAATAGCAGTGATGCCGCGTACGTGTTCAAAACACTTGAGACATAGGTACGCCAAAGTACCATTTCAAGGTTTTCCTAATGGTGCTACTTAATAAAAAAATAATACAACACTGACCTCCTTAACTCGTTTATCCAAATATTTCAAAATATTCAGGAAAAATTACATTATATTACTTAAATGCAGTCGATAAAAATGAATCGAACTGTTTTTACATCCTTACAAGGTATATTTAAATGACAGTTTAACGAAACTTTTCGTTCTTATGTGTACTTTGGACGTGTTTTTTAAATGTTTTTGACCTCTTTGAAATAGTTTTCAACGTTCGTATGTATAGGCTATGTTTTTCTCAAAAAATTAATATAAGGACACATATGTTCTAATATTTAGGGGATGAGTTTCTGATCGAGGGTTTTTTTTTTAATTAAACATCGAAATAACTGATCCAAGAGTGAGCAAAGTATTTAGGAACGATTCGTTACAACGGTGTTACAGGTTGGAGTGGATTTGTCCAAAAGGTCAACGATTTCTCATCGATTAGACATTAAATTATTAGTTGAGTGGATGACATTTTTAACTGCACCCTGTAACAATAGATCGACTGATGATCTCGTAGGGGATAGATCAAGGTCGGAGTTAACGAACTGATTTTGGAATAACGAAATAACAGACGTTATTGTGAAAATTAATATTTGCGCCGTTTCAATTTTAATAACAAAAAATAAGTATTTATTGCACGACACTTCAAAATTTATGATCATATCAATCACCTCAAACGGATGTTCGATCGTTTTACAACGCTTCATCCGTTCGTAATTTTAGAAACCGTACGTTTTTCCAAGAAGCTTGAAAAACCAAAGTTACACGCGAAAGGAAAGGTTGTTAGGCTTTCAAATAGTATAGAAAAGAATCTAAAAGAAATTTATCGAAGGAAAGAACAATTTCGTTTAAAAATCGTTTCGATTAAAAATTTGTTAAGTTAACCATCTGCTATGAGCCTACGGAGTTCAAGGGTGAGAGGAATAATTAGAATTGTGTCGTAGTTATGACAGGTTTTCAAGATTGCCGTCTGAATGCAATGGGAAATGAAACGCAGAAACTCGTGCTGAATTTAATCAGTACGTAATACTGAAGAGACGCAGACAGGAAAAAGCAAGCAAAGCCTTTATCAGGCAAAATCGCGACGCTATGCATATCGCATCAGCTGTTACTCGACCTCCTTTCGGAGCGTCCCTCGAGCGAAATTCGTCCAACGTTCTAAGTATAGCCAGCGGTTGCCCTAATCTCCGGACGCGTGCACATCGTTGACCGAATCTACGAATGGCAATAGCTGCTGTTACGCTTATTTGTGCCAGTCGAATTAAAAAGGGACGAAGGACCACCAATGGTGTCTGTCTCCGCAACCGTGACTCGAAATTTTAAATCCGCACCGGACGGCCATGAAATTCTTTCGAAGAATGTTTACCAATAAGATTCAGCGAAATGTAAAACGTTCAACAGTCGAAAAGTCTCGTCAAGAAAGTGATGGAATTGTTGTAAAAATGATTGCAATTCGCAACAATGACCGGAGAACATTGAAAATTTGTAACTAACCCTTTCGCGACGGCTAGAAACGTATTTTTGAACGGAAATTAAGAAATCGAATGTTATATTTTTAGAAAATTCAAAACTATATTTTTAGAAACTTAGAAACCTAGAAATATATTTTTAAGCTGCTTCGGGACGGAAGAGTTAAGCAAACTGTTGATTTTATAATTTAATACACAATCCGACGGGTGGAATTTTACAAAATGATTCTTAAATCGTCCCTGCAGGACCGCGATAGTTTGTTTAAAGGGTCAAAGCATGTGCGATCACTTTTGCTTCTGTTGAGAAATAACGAAAACGAAGTTAACCGAGGGTAGAATAAAACCGTTCGTCGTTTAATCCAGCAAACGACAAGTGTCGTGAAAGAATGGCTGTCGGCTCACGAGCTAAACTCGTAATCAAAGTAAACGCGGAGGAAGCTTGAAGCCGTAGGTGTTTACCAGCGAGTCATTCAAGCATTTCACTATCGATCACGGTTGAAAGCGTTTCCGATGCATAACTAGAGCAACGATATAATCCTTCGAAGAAAAAAAGGAAAAAAAAAACAAAGATGAAAGAAGTTTTCACGGAATTAGAGACAGGCGCCAACACGATTGGGTCAACTTGGCCGGTAGCCGAGCCACGTTTTCGAGAGAAGAAAAGAAAGCACGCGTGGATGTGATAGGTGGGTGAAGAAGAATGGACGGGTTGGAAGGTCGGCGAAAGGAGCGGGAGCGATCTAGTTGTCTACGCTGAAGAAATAAAAGAAGTAGAAGAAGAAGAAGAAGAAGAAGAAGAAGGAGGAGGGAAGCATGGTGGGGGATAGAGAAAACCTTCTGGTTTCGCGAGAAACTAAAAGATGGACGCGCAAGCGCCGACAGATTCGTGGCTGAGCTGTGAAAAGACAAAGAAACGGTGAAAGATAAAATTTTCGAGCAATACCGAGGAAAGAGAAGACGCACAGGAGGAAAAGGTTCATGGGAGGATTTAACAGAAACAACGGAAGCGTACAGACTGCGACGGGGAGAGATTGGGGGGGGGGGGGGGGGGGGGGGGTAGAAGAAAGAAGAGGCAAAGCTTGCAGAGGTTCTGTTAGAGCTCTCGCTCTATTCTTACGTATTACGTGCACGAGCTCGAACGGAGCCTTGTATTACACCATTACCCTGACAAAGAGGCTCTCTATTCAATCGCGTTCAACCGACAAGGACGTGGCTAGAGGTGTATAGAGCGGTTACGAGTTGGTGTCGTTGGTATTGGTGCACCGTACGTGCATGTACGTGTGCATAATACAAACGAGACGGACGTATACGGTCGGTTGGATGTGGAAACGAGAGAAAACGAGAGTTGGCGGGAAAGAGAGAGAAAGAGAGAGAGAGAGAGTGTGAGAGAGGGACACGAGGTGGACAGAATGGGAAAAGAAGACGGGACGATGTGGTACTCTTATCGTACGACAGTTGCCACATGTGCATCGGAGCCACACCGACGTGGATTACACACGTGGCCATCATGAACGTACACGGAAGGAGCAACGGCTCACAAACGAGGCCTAGGCAAGAGAGCTATTTGTAATGTAATAGTGAGAGCAGCGTCGAGCGTGTGGGGAAAGGCAGAGTGGAGGAAGGTGGTGGGTAGGTGGAGGAAACACAGCAACGATGGTGGGAGGAAAGAGTAAAGCGGTAGGAAAGAGATAGTAAGAGGGAGAGCGCGTTAGAGTGTAAAAGAGAGGCGAATAGGTGGCACTCGACGAGGAACCAATACTACGGTCCCTTTTACAAACCGACTCACGAGGCTTTGCGAGAGGCCTCCTCTCTAGCGTGAGTATTCCGCCGGGAGTTCTCGAGAGAGAGAGAACCGTGCTTTTCGGACCCTCAACCCTTTCTGGCCTCGACCATAAGCCACGGGGCCCACCTGGCCTCTCTTCTTCTACCACCACCACCACCACCACCACCACTGGTTTTGACCATTTATCGTGTTACCTAAATTGGTGGATGGTTAAGTGTATGTACGTGTACACACGACAACCAAAGGAATCGCATCAACCACCACCATTCTCTTCGTCATCGTCATCGTCGTCGTTACCGTCGTCGTCGTCGTCGTCGTCGTCGTCGTTGTCGTCGTCGTCGTCGTCGTCACTACCACCACCGTTTCTCGTCTACTGGCCAGTCTACCTCTCTCCGCGTTTACCTAGGACCAGACAGAGAAAAGAGAGGGAGAGAGGCGCGCGAAAGATCGTCAGAGCAACAGAGAGAGGGGGAGAGGGAAAAGAAAGAGAGAGAGGTAAAGAGTAAGAGAGGGTCTCGGGTTTGCGCAAAAGTTACGACGGAGCGAGGAGCAGTGAGACACACCGCGGAGACCGGAAGAGACCCTCTCTCCCTGAAGAGAAGTCCTCCGGCTGTACGACAAAGACAGATACATCGCGCGCGCGCGAAAATAAAAAAGAAAAACATCAGTGTGCCGTCTTTCGCGTTTCGAACACGTGTGCGTGTGTGAACCGTGTGTGAAGTGCGCCGAATTTTCGGAAAATCAACTTTCCTTTTTCATCATACATCGATCTTCTCTCGTCGTTGTGCTTCTAGTCGACGCTGATTTCCCACAGGACACGTGGGAGAGTTATTCAATTTTCTTCCGGGTACCCGTGGGAAGAGTATCGAACGTCATCCTCGTTCCGATCTCTTTGGGACGTCGTCGTCGTTATCGGAGCGCGTTCTTACCGAACGAAAACACCGGACACGTGCTCATCCGCACGTGCTTTCGTCGACGCACGTGCTCCTTTAGACAAGTTCGGCTACGTATTTCGAAGACTTCTTCTCCTGAAAGCCAATCATACGTCAATGGTTCGAAATCGTTGTCATCGGGTGCGAGCTAATACGAAGTACAGAAGTGATTGATGTTTGGAAGAAAAGAGATAGATCACTTTCGACAAAAAAGCTACAAAGAAGAGAAAGAAGAAAACGAAGAAGAAGAAGAAGAAGAAGAAGAAGCAACAGCAGCGAAAAAAGAAGACGAATCGAATAGCAAGACTGGCTCAGTGTTTGCCAGCCACTTACGTAGCGAGCAACAGCGAGCCGCGTTGTGTAAGAGCTGAAAGTAAAAGTTGAAACCACCGAGTTGTGCTCGCGGGAGCGCGTGCGGAGCGCGCTAAAATCCGATCCTGTCTCGTAGGCTGGGCATAGCCGAATATCTCTTCGTTCCTCTCTCTCTCTCTGTCTGTCTCTCCCTGTCTCTCTCCCTCTCTTTCCCGAACAGCTTTCGAGATTTGCTCCTGGAACCGTTTCTTTTTCACGCGGTTGATAATCGTCGAGGAAGTGTCAAAGACGATAAACGAAAACGAAAGAGGGAAAGAGAGAGAGAGCAAAGCGTGGAAAATATTGTGCAACAACGTATCTAGTCGAGTTCTCGATCGGACGACGAAGAAAAGCAATGGAAAGGCCGGTAAACGTTTGTCGCTTGGTGTCGTGCGCCACGAAACGCAACCGTTCAAGGTCGTCGTCGCACCGGTAACCCGCTTCCGGTTACGAAGAGGAACAGGATCGCCGCCCTGTTTCAAGGTGCTGGCGAATTTCGCGATCCGAATCGCCCCCCACCCCTCCCCCTCCGCCACCGTGCCCTTCCTCGCCACGCTGAAGTTTCGTAAAACGATATTACAAAACCGAGAAGAGAAAGGAGACAGAGAAAGGGAGAGGCAGAGAGGAAGAAGAGAAGCAAAGGCAGCAAGCGTGGAAGGAGAGACGGTGATCCGGCGCAGGAAATCGTAAGGTATAACGTGGCCGGTGTGTTTCGTGCACCAGGAGGGTGGACGACGACGACGACGTCGACGTCGAAACAGGAAGAAGAAGAAGAAGAAGAAGAAAAAGGGAGGCAAAAAGAAGAAGAAGTAGTTCGCCGTCGAGGACAAGTTTGAAAGACGATCCGGATGTGGCTGAATCCTACTCGTTTCTCTTTAACGACCTTACCCGAGTACATACCGTGTACTTTTCTAATCTCTTCAACAAGCATCATCGTCAACGTCGTTCTTCAACTTTGATTCGCCAACGAATGATCAGCGTTGGTCGCTGCTGCCGTTGCTACCGCTGAGAGAGACACACGACCGAGCGGAATTAAAAGTGCGTTTAAAAAGGTTAGCGGGATAAAAAAGGCGCGCGCGCGAAAGGATAAGAGAAAGGAATAGGAGCCACCTCCGAGTCCTTGAGAGTACCCAACGGGTAAAAGTGCCGCGCTCGGAGCCAGCCGGTTGACCCTGGCCAGCCAACGGAGCAGACCCCGTTGGAAAAAAGTTCTCCACGTCGTTTTTCGTCGTTATCGTTGTCATCGTCCTCGTCATCCTTCGGATCCTCTCGAGGGATGCCACCAACCTAACAAGTGTCCTTTATCGATCGGGATCGTTTGTACCACGTGCTCTAACCAGAGGATAGATTTCTCGAACACTATCTTTGAATTTCTTCGTTGCAACGAGACTACGGATAGAAGATCGTAACAGAGTATCGTTGATTGTTACTGTGCGAACGACGGTGGTTCTTCCAGTGTAAAGGTGAAATCCAAGTGCCAACCTCGATGTTGCCTCGATTTCATTTGGCAGCTGTATAGTTTCGTTAATGTTCGCCCGTTTCGTCTGCGTTCCTCGACGACGTGCTACGATCTAATTTCTCTGTGCGGTTGGTGATCACATGCCCCGTATATCAATGTACGCCACGTGTTTACACCGTCGTTCTCGTCGCCGCTATCACGGGATTTCGGGTCGTCGGCTCGTGGAGATGCTTCGTGACTCCTCGAGAGAATTCTGAGGGGGAACAGCCACCCGTTCAAACCGTTTCGTTTACATTTATCGGATATTACGTCGATTATTGGATAAAACTGGGACGATCAAAAATCGTGAGGTAAGAACAAAAGAAACTCTTATGCTTAACCGTAATCACAGTTAAACCACGGACGACGGACCACGAAGAAAACCGACAATCTGAACTATTTCCTTGAATATTTTCTAAACTGGCCCCCGGCCCATGATTGACCCGGCTTCGCCGTTCGAGGGTTAAGGTGTTCGTCTGTTTAACTCCTGGAATATCTTACACGGTGTATAATATTTAGACAGTTCGAGTTTGAATGGAATCCAGATAGTAGGAAAGCTTCGCCGGTTCTTTTTCGTCTGCTTCGGATCACTTGACGCCGCTTCGATATATATGTATATGTATATACGATAACGAGGAAATTGCCAGAGCAGTGAACCAACATTCCGTACGATTGGACGTAACAGAGTGTGTAAATTAAAGTAGCAACGTAATTGGTAGCAAAAACGAGCGTCGAAGACAAGCAATATAGACAGATTGCCGCGAATCGCAATGATAATGAGAAAAAACTACGATCTCACGATTATTGTTGGGAAAGTACGAGGTGTGTCAGATCTAATTTGATGCCTCTCTGCATTTAAATATTATCTTGTCGTATCATGGTGTTTTTGAGGATGCGTCATTTCTGTTTACAAAACATCATATCGTTCGCCGGTGCATGGTCAATCTGGATCCATGAATAATAATTTCTTGCGAAACGAAACAGGATTTAACGTTTAAATCGATGGTAGAATGCACGGTTGAAATAATTTAAATTACTTGATGTTCGTAAAGCGACGAAATCAAGGGAGATATTTTTTCGAAAACTTAGAGATTACGTTCAGGGATCGCGAAATTATAATGTTTCTCGAAATGGAGGAATTTTTAAATATTTTAAAAACAAATGAAAAACTTTTCAAAAACCTACTGATACGCTGTTGGGGATGAAAGGGTTAAATATTAGAACTCGAAAGAATTGATTTACCTTCGTGGAAAAATTCACAATTTCAAATTGTTACCTCATCGATTCGCGTTCGGTAGAATTTCATGATTCAAAGTTAGGCGCAAAATGATGTACTGGTAAAAATGATCGACTGAAATCTTTCACAACGATGCAAAAAGCTTCTTCTAGTAATTCAAGTTCAGGTGTTCCACGGTCGCACGAACGTTGGTTGCGCAACTGTTTTTCAGAAAAAAAAAAAATAAAAAAAAATAAGAAGAAGAATAGAAGAAGAAGAAGTAGGAGGCGGTTGCGAGTCCTATGTGGTCATCAATGACTCGCGATGACGGATCGCAAAGAAAAAGCGATCTTGAGTCAAGGTCAGGCTCGTCAAAAGCCGTCTTTCGACGGTCGCCATTTTATACTCAAACACCCATTATCTGCCGGATATTCAGGGCGTTTTTTTGAACAAAATAAAAATTCGGGACATTCAGGACAAAACGAAATAAAATATTCTTAATCAACGGGAATTGGACATAATTCGGTTCTCCGTTTTGTTTTTACAGAACGCAAAAAACAAGTTTCCCATTATCTTATTTAACCCTTAACATGCCAATAACGTACGACGGACACATTTTCGAATCGATTTACATACGGAATCGAAAATATTTATTTTATTGAAAAATCGTTATGTCTGACTGATGATTTTAATGTAACTCTCGACGATCCAAATTTACTACGTTTTCGTTTACAAAAATGTAAATCCGTAGAAATTTCTTCATTTTAAATTCACGAGATTCTGGGACGACAATATTTGTAATTTAAATGTTACTCCATGTTTGAATCACAATGGTGTTAAGTGAAAGGGGTAAAAATTTAATACGTCATTCTAAAGTTGCAGTAAATTTAAATTTTATTTGAATATTTATGTTTGAATTTATGTTTGAGTCTGAACCCTCCCTCAAATCTGAAACGATGATACATTTGAACAAAAGTTTATATTATTCGCTATTAATATAATTATTCGCAAATGTACTCGATCCTCTGTCGTCGCAGGAAACATCGTGAAACATTGCGAAACGAATTCGTTCCGAAAATAATGGCAAATATCGAGAATAGAATGAAAAGGGTGTGCTTTAAGTTTCGATGTAAAGCGTCGATTGTGACGGTTCAAACCCTTTAAGAGCGAGTTTCGATTGTTTTCCTTGCCATTTACCAGAAACGAAGCCTATCAAACGACCGGTTCTTTCTTACAGTTCTTTTTCCCCTTTTTATATTAAATCAGAGAAAAGAATGCCCGCACGGCTTGTTGATACAAAAAAGGTAAAGTTAGCCTGGAATTTCAACTGGTTCACCTTAAAAACCTGATCGCAATTTCTGTTTATATCGTACTATTGACGCACTAATACCGCGAATATACAGGCCGTTATAAAGAAGGAAGAAAGTTTCGGATTTCAAAGGCAGAATAATAAGTTACCGAATTTCGCGTCCTTTCAACCGTAGAAGACAGAAAAAGAACATCCAATAGAAAGCTGAATTATATTCATCGTCGATCCAGATTGACGAAACGTATTCGACGATTCGAGTCAAGTTTGACACGGTAACTTTTAAACGAAACAGTTGTACACATTGGAGAATAATATTTGAATAAATAACCATCGAATTACAAAATAGACACACGCGAGAAATATGGTAAACTTTAAGAGACGATTAGATCTCTTACAGTGAATATCGTTCTTAATGCTTAATATTAATTAAATCTCTTGAATGAATTTAACCATTTGCACCTAAATTTGTAATTTAACCTAAAATGCGAAATTTCACTTTCACCCGTATCAAAATATAGAAAATTAAAGAAGGGTGTTATAAAATCAACAGATTCTCAAATATTTCTAACACTTTTCTTCCGTGCGTTTGGTTTCTGGAAGCATAGCTGGAGAATTAGATTAGATCCGATTACGTCCAAAAATGCTTCGAGTGCAAAGGGTTTAAGATTTATCCGGCGACTGTCCAGGAAGGTAGGAATTGCAAGAAAATTCCTATTTGAAAATGGGACGATTTGAATAGTTCATTATAATTATTTTTATAATTATAATTTACTAATATTTATTATCTTTTTCGGGTAACAAAATTATCCGTGTACTCTTAAACGGAATAATTTTCTTGGAAAATGATAACATTCTGTCAATTTTATTCTTCACCATGTTTCTATAAAAAACAAAAAAGAAGTATTATGCGATGCAGAGGATGATAAGGCATTAGATTAGCAGCAACATAATCGACTAGCAGTTGGATTTCATAAAAGATAATTTGATCGAGGCGCCTGGTAGAAGAAAATATTTTCATTGGTGTCGAGATAAAACCGTTCGTGTAGCGTCACTAGCGTGTTTGCAAGGAAATTATCGAAACAAACGGGTAAACTAACGATTTTATCGTGTTCCAATATTAACACATTGTTTGGGGCAAGCTTTAACGTAGATACCTTCGTGTAACACGATTACGATTGACGATTGAGTACCATCAATGATCAGAGTCTATAACTTTTCATGATCGAATAATTGCTCAAAGAAAAGATAAAATAAACCACGGATAGCATTAATATTCAACTAATAATGCAAGGTATCGAATTGAAAAGTGAAGTTTAAAAATTCATCGAATGCATTCTGAATAAGACACGAAAAAATAACTACATGTAATCTGTGTAATGAAGTTTTTACCTCCGTTTTACCAAACTGGTCAAAATGACTTGTTCCGGATTTCTTATTTTATACTAAAAAATGATTAACACGCTTTCGTCGAAATATAGATTGATTTGCACCATAACAAAGAATATTTCTATAAGCTAATTTATATTTTATCCTTTATGTATCCTTTAATTTGAAATTAAGTAGACTAGTGTTTCGGAGCGGTACTAAAAGAATCAGTTGGAAACCCGAGGATGAAACAAAGTTTAAGATTTTTGAAAGAAATCAGGATATATTATCAGCAGATACGTAACCAAGGTTTGCTTAAATAGCATCATATATGTAATATCTTTGTAACATAAGTATAGAATTCTCGGGTTAAACCTGTAAAACATTTGTTAATCGCTAACGACCCAAGTATTGATGCGACTATAAATAAATATATAAAAACAGAAAAGAATGACTGATTTTTGTTACGGTATTTTATAAAGGATGATCGGTGTGTAACGATTAGTTAACGAGCAGCTGGTAAATGAGCGGCGTGCGTTCGATATCTGGCTCGAAAACGATCTTACCCGGCTACCTATCGATCCACGATGATCGATACACGGCCGGCTAAATCGATCGTGAATCATGTCCAATTGATCTTACGTAACGGTAGTTCGCGTTTCTTCTCGTAATCGCGACCAACAGGTAGACTATGCCACTTCCTGTTACCCCGTTCATCGAACATACGTATCTCAAGACATTTTTACCGATTTTTCGTTTAACTTTCGTCAACTTTCTCGTGGCGAGAAGGATAAAGGACTCCGTTCACTGTTTATCGAATTTCTGTCACCTTTATGGTCCAAAATGAGATTATGGTCCATAATGTAATTCTAGGTTTCGTTGAACTGTTTACAATCAACAACGGGCTTTGATAGATAAAGTTTTAAACTGTACTTTACGACATAAAGTTGTAGAACTATAGTGTTCAGTATTTATTTCCATAAATATTAACACCTGTCGAAATTATATTGCATCGAACAAGTAAGAAAATTATGAAATGTGATAAAGAAATTAATTTGCGTCTATTTTGCATTCAAAACAAATCCTATAAATAGAGAAACAGTTATTTCTCTAAACAATAAATTATTAGAATGGTATTGTAATGAGGTGGCCAAGAAATGTACGGCCACAAAAGATTAACCTTTTCAGTATTCGTTAAAAATAAAAGGATGGTAAAATTGAGTTCCATTTTAATGACGTAATTAACAATTTATCATCATTGCGCAAAAATATTTCCATATTATTTTCACGTAAAACGATTTAACGTGGAATAATTGATTAATTTTAGTAGATTCTTAGATTTCTGATTCGGGCCTTTTTCATAATTCTATCCGATAGAAATGTTCTCGACTGATAGGTGGAACTCGATTATCAGAGGACCAATCGTGACTAATACAGCCGCAACGCGATAACTATAATCAGAAACGGTATACCAAGTGTATATTTAACTCGATTGCATTTTTTTTTTTTTCAACTATCTTTTTTCTCTGTTAACCTTACCACGCCAACAACATCCGGCAAAACACAAACATATCACCTTCGTACGGTTTCACGATCTGACGATGCTGTTATTAATCTCTGGAAGAAGAAAAAAAAACCAAATCGTACAAATTCGCTCTTCTTTCTATTGTAAAACAATTCAAGTCTGTTGACAATGAGTTTGATTAAGTTGTTCTCTTACGCTGGAAATATGAACGCAAAACACAGGAAATTAATTACAGTGGCGTACGACTTTTGACAAATAATATACCCAATTATTCTTTGTTACGAGAAAGGGTTCGTTTGTAATGGATTTTAAGCTGTCTTTCTTGTATAATTAGTACAAACGTTATTGTACGTAAGCGGTATTTATACGAAATGGAACACTCGGTATACACTGGTGTCCAAAAGTTAAGCACAATTGGTACTTATGTGAATAATGTAGGAAATCTAAGTCGGTATTTCGGGAAACGTAAAACGGTTATAAAATAAGGAAACAATGCAAAAGAACGACAACAATCATTTTTATTTCCCAAGGAAACAGTTTGAAAGAAAATTGGGCATAAAAGAAATTCACACTTTAGTCTTTTTTTTTTACGCATAACGAACTCGACTGAAATGTTTCGCAAAAATGAATCTCCACAAGTGATTTCGAACAATTTTCTTTTTCCATTTTACCAATTATGCTTAACTTTTAAACACCAGTGTATATTTTGCTATTCTGCCAAGTATTAGGGTATCGTTATCGCAAATTCTATAATAGCCTGTATTTCCAACACGTACGGAACACCCTGTACACGTTTACGCTCAGCTCCCATTTCCCGTGTATTTCTTCGTCAACGATAAGACGGTTTATTAAGACGCGATCTCGCGACGTAGACGGGCTCGGATTGGTCGAATCGTTTCGATGTGTTAGTACCACGTTCAAATGAAGTTGCAATTAAGAGAGCTAAAATGCTACGCGGCTGACTATGCTTCTCAAGGCCTCGGGCCTCGCTAGAGCGTACTTCCGTTTTTGATTAGCTTCCTCTTTTCCCACATCGTCCTCCTCGTTTTTTTTTTCTCTCCCTCTCTTCTTCATTCCCACCCTTCCCCTCCCGTACCACGCTTATCCAGTCCCGCTTCCTCTCTCTTCAAGTTATTCTTTCTCTTTCTCTTTTCTTTTTTATTTCTCGTCTGTTTACTTCGTTTCCTCTTCGCGCCTCCCTCTGCCCTCTCGTTATCCGGCACCGTGGGAATCCGCGCGTGCGATTCGCGCCCAGAGAAAACAGAAGAATTTCTTTTTTTTTCCAGTCTCGTTTCCTTTAACCCTTCACGGTTAGCTTTTTACCCCGAGTCGGCCCACAAATTTTCCTACTCCACGTGAAATTTCCAGCTAAATGAAATTTCCAGATAAATGAAATCAATTTCTGTCAATTTGAAAATTCGAAATATTACAAAATAAGATGTGTAACGTTTCGTATCGACAGAATTCCATGGCAAATACTTTTATCGTAATAAATAAAAAGAAATTTACAAGCCGATCTAAGGTAGTCTCGAATTTGCACGTTTATTGCACATTCTTTTGATTATTTACGACGTTCCTTAATGTTACCGTGGTTGGTTCAGCAAGACGCAAAGGGTTACTATGCATAGGTGCAAGGAACCTGGCGGAGGCGAGCGTAACGAAAGGGTTAAAGAGCGATCGTTGTTTCCCAAAGAGGATTAAAAAAAATTCAGTCGTCGTTCCACGGATAAAACTCGGCCGGTCGATTTTAATGGTTCAAGAAGTTAGGACGAAAATGTTTCACCGGTTGCCCCGTACACTTTCACTCGAGCCGTGTTACCTCGCCGAATTGGCAGATACGGTTACACACAGCTCGGTGAAATTTTCTGTCGATTACGTGAAACGCCGTTTGTGCTCGATCCTCTCCAAGACCAGACGAGAAGAAAGCACGTCGCTCTTTTTTTTTTTTTACTAAAGTAAATGCAAAAAGTTCTGTCAATTTTTTTAATAGAAATAATGCTACTCTGGACTCGGTGGAATTTTGTGAAATTTGAAATCGACAGAACCTTTGTACTTATTTAATATTGGACTGATGATCAGATTCGCGACTTAATATCAAGAACAGTAATGTAAAAGTAAAAGGGCAATGGAAAAATTTCTCACAATCTGCATAATTATAATGCAAACGTTGTGTGTTTTTAGGTGAAAGAGAATCATAAACTCGAATCTCTGACGATTAAATGGCAATTATTGAAACCTGTCCCACGTAAGGATTGGTATTAAAGTTAAAAAGGAAAGAAATATTTGAATGAGGTGAAAGTAATATTGATGTGGTTTTTTGAAAATCTTTGATATTTCGTTTAAAATTTTATGGAAATTTATAACACTCGTTTTCTTCGATATGTTTTGAAATGCGATGCTTTTCTACAAGTTGACGACGTAAAGAGCTTATGAGAATCATTTCTTGTTCATTTTTCGTATTAAAATCATTTGATCAAGCAACGGTAGTAAACCTATAAACACCAAATACAGGTTGTTGATTTTTTCCCCCAACAGAATTATTTGTCAACCCTTTTAAATCGAAGCTTTTATCGTTAATTTTGAAATTCCCTATCAATCTGAATACAGTATTAGAAATCTCTATCATCTTACAAAAGCCTATTAATTCCGTAGAAGTGTCGCATTATTCCCTTGTATTAAAAGATAAAAAGTTAAATATCTATTTTCTAAATGTCCGAAATATGGAACAGAAAATTCTGGAATTTTTAACATATTTATTCCATAATAGTAAAATTAATGTCGATTTGAATATTTAAAAAATTGTGAAATTTCTT
This sequence comes from Stelis phaeoptera, assembly GCA_943735885.1. Classification (NCBI taxonomy): domain Eukaryota; kingdom Metazoa; phylum Arthropoda; class Insecta; order Hymenoptera; family Megachilidae; genus Stelis; species Stelis phaeoptera. Next base: position 5,693,707 of record OX030934.1, on the reverse strand, counting down.
CGTTTTTTTTTTCTGAATCGCGTACGTTATGATACCGGCATGATTCGATTTGTTGGTTCGAGCAGGTACTCGCGATCGCCTGGTGGTATTTTCCTTGCTTTCTGGGCCCGTTCTGGCTCGTGGCGATTGTAAATCTTGAGCAGCGAGCCCCCGTGGCCCATAGTATATACGCCGAGCAGAACCAAGCTGCCTGCCGAGTATATACGTCCGCCAACCCTTTCTACCTTCCCTTTCACTTTCATCTATCGTGTATACCCGAGGCCCCCTTCGGTACTTACTTGCCTGTTTCTCGCTCGCTTGCTCTCGCTCTTTTCCTACCTACTTACTCTCCGTGCCGTACCTACATACCGTACGCGAAGAAAAGGAGAAAAATCGAGAGAATTGTTTCGTTGTGGCTCGGTTGGCCTTGAATCGTCCGGGATTTAATTTAATGCATCGCGTGGATAACGATGCCATTTTGAAAATATTAAATATTATAAGTTAGCGTCCTTTACGACGAATCAATATCAATTTCTGTCCAAATAATTTCTAATAAGATATGAAAAGTATCGAATAATTAATATTTAGTATCTAAAACGTTTAATTTTCCTTTCGAACGATAAAAAAATTGAAATGCTCATCTTCGATATATAAATCTTCACAACGGGATCAAACGAAACGATCGTCTCCTTTTTTCTGATATATGCACGTTCGATTCACGTCAAATCGTGTGTAACTTATACCGTAACACAGGTATGCAATACGAAAAGTAATGCAAGTTAGTGACACAGAGGAGAAGCATGGCAGTCGGTCGTGGCCGTTGGTTTCCTTTGTAAAGCTTGATGAAATATGGCCGGTAGAGGTGGCGGAGTCTTTCATACGACAGTGAAAGTGTCCCAATTTTCAACAGAGAGAAAGAGTTTCCGAAAACGTTAACGGTAATACGAGGACACGGTGACCATTGTCGAATGTACTGTTAAAGGGGGGGACCCCAGACGATCAATATATAGGGTGTCCCCGTTCGAGTTCGTGAATCTTTCAGGATCTGGTAGGACACGGCGACGTTTCGAACTGTTGGGGTCAATATATCATTTGGCAGAAAAAATCTTTAAATGTCGGATGGAAATTTCATTTATAGCAATATACAGCAAATTAACAAACTGATTGAAGGTACACTATACCGGCAAAAAGTTTGGAATCGGTACGTAAACTAACGAGGGACCTAGTTGGTAATCTTTTGAAAAATATTTCATATATTTTTTTTTAACTACGATCGGGGATGAAAATTCAGATTGGGGATGAAAAACATTTGTTCTAGAAAAGAATTGTTTAAACAAAAAATAATGATTCGGTAAAAAATCGAATGAAATGTTATTAATATTTTGCTTGTTGTTTCTTGCAAATGGTTATCTCATATTTCCAAACGAATATCTAATATAATTATCAATGGAACGATACAAAATTTATAAGGACACTCGGTTTTGGTTTTGCAGGTGATTCCAAACTTTTCGGTCGGTAGTGTAAATGAATCGATAAATTATTAAAATAGAATTTGTGACTTTTAATCAGAGTAATCAGGAATGCTTATTTAAGAAGTTATAGAATATCTCCTCAAATATACTCGTTTATTTTGTTATTAGAAAATAATGATTTGTTGTTGAAAAATAGTTTTGAAACTTCTCGAAAAAAAAAATAAAATAAGGATAAAAAAAGTGTATACTACGGAAAGAAAGTCGTCAGAAATTGTCTGTCGCATCGAACGCACGTTGCAAAATTATTACGACGATAACAATTATAGGTCAGCGTCTCAGAGAACCTTTCTGCCGTTTAGCATAACTGCATTTTCGTTTTGCAATGATAAGTTGTCGCAATCGGTAACTTCTATCGCCGTTTGACTGGCTCACGTTCGAAGGTATAGACCTCATTAAAGATCATGACTGTCCCCGTTGTTACGATTTTAATTTTACACCAGGTGCAAACATCCGTCATCGTTATTAATCTTTCATCGACGTTTAAATTACTTTTCCACGGGACTTTCGATTTCGTTACCTAATTAATCTCGTCAACGAATCAAATTAAAGAATCGACCTTTATCAAATTACTGTCTAATTAACCATAGAAATGATCCTTCTTTCTCGGATTTGTTTTCAAATTATATACTTTAAATACTGTCGTTTATTATCAATATAAAATATGTAACTTGAGACACCACTATTACTCACAATTAATTAATTAACGATGTGAACGAAAAAGATATTTGTTTGTGTTACAGCATCAGCAGTCGATATATTATTATTGATTTCAATAATTTCTTGTCAATTTCACTTGATTTTTATTTTGTACTGTCTCGTGTAAGGATGATAATAAATTGGTATAAAATACTTGTAAAAACTGCAAAACCTTCATATGTATTATTGAGAAATAGCAAAATAATAATTACAAATATTCAAAGTATGTGATTGCTACGAATCCAAATAGACCTAGGCGCCACATCAGGGTTAAATATTTTGTTCAAATAAACAGTGAACGCTGTAAAATTAATCACGGATTATTATAAGAGTGTTGGGTGCTCTTGCACACCTAATCGCCAGCGTAATTTCTCCTTCTCCATTGTTGCTCTCAAACTATCTCGCAATCGACTTCTCTCTTTCTATCTAACAATCGTCCTCGGTATCGTACCAATTCTTCCGTGTAAAAGTATACCACGTTTGCGTTATGATTATGCAAATAACAAAATATCTCAACCTATTTTAACCGTGTCAGTATTTCTGCTTATACATTAAAAAGGTATTGGGTCAATTGTATCTTTCTAAGCCATAGCAATTAACCCTTCTGCTGGTAAAAAGAACGAGCTTGAAAAGAATTGTAATAGGATAGCATAACACAATATACACTTTGGAAAAAGGATTTAAGGTTATCTTGATTGCAGACTGTTAACACGCGGTGTGTATGCCTCAGGTAACAGCAGTGTTGCTTTGTTATTATTTCTATAATCGGTTACCGTATCTCATTGTAATAATTACAATCATTAATCGAGTAATCAGTGTTAACACAAGTCAGTGATCACGAATAACTTGAATAATTAATGATCATAAACGAGTAATTTCTAAATCATTGAATGTTCAATTTATTATTGTAGGATCAGTAATAATTATTACAATATGTTTCACGCTGAAATATAACTATGCAAACCGACTTTGATTATTTCTTTTATTCATTAATCAATTATTACTGATTATTGTACTAATTATAGTAACTGTCGATATTGAGGGTTTTAATTATTATTATTTAATCTTGAACAATATTCCCATAAATCGTAAAAGGAAGAATCAACATTTATTAAGTTTTGCTTATGAAAACACTTTTTGAAGATCATAAAGAGCCCAAAAGTCTACTTTTCCATAGCCAGTTTTTGTATTTGCAAACCGATCATTTCTGTATAGAATAAAAAAGAAATATATCGATCGCTATCGACGTACAACCAAAAGAATTTCTGAAGTTTTGTAACATCCTACCTATGTCAACCTAATATAATAATGATTCTGATTAGTAATTAGTACCCTGATTAATCACGATCCTTGGTCACTAATCAGATCATATTTTGCCCAACTCTGGATGACGAGAAGGTGGACGTGTCACCGACAAAGTCTCCACCCACAACGTGAGATCATTTCGATTACGTAAGTGTGTCCAATCGTCCGCGGTGTGAACGCGCATTTAAGGCGGTATATCGTTTAGCACGACGAAGCCGAGTCGAGCCGGATACCGGTCTGATAGACGGCTAGATTCGCGTGGTTCCAAACGATAGTTCTCCACTATGCCAGAATTTCGAGGGAAAGGATTATCGGTCGATTTCTTTCGACCGAAAAGCCGACTTTCCACCGCGACTCGCAATGCTACACGTTTCGATCGCTTATTGTAATATAGGAACGAGCCGCTATCGAAGTTCGATCGCGGATAGTGAAAGGATGAAAAACGGAATGAATTTCTATAGCGAGTTAGAGAAGTAAAGGTACGTTTTCACGTGATTTTTTTTGAACAAGTATAGATCAATTTCCTTTTTCAAACAATATTGAGTGAAACAAAATAATTTTACTTCAATTCAGGCGCGTGTTTTGTATGAAATTTTTATATTATTTTTGATACCGATCGTTCAACGGTGCAAAAAGGCAGGTATTCGTAACAAAGCGTTGAGAAAAAGATCAAAACTTTTTCGTGTATCTGACGTATTGTTACTTGGATTAATACATACGAAATAAAAGATCAGGATTTCATTATGAGGAATCAAAGGTGTTACATAATTGATGAGGTACATTAACACATTGACCGCCATGGTGGTCGCCGGTGACCGGCACCTAAAATTTTACATAGTCGAATATAATTAACAAAAGGAAAGAGAAAACAAATCACAGATACCTTTAAATTATAATATTAGACTTTTAGCCAATCGACGTGTTAACGAATAACGTTCTTTGAAATAATTAACGAGAACGATAGAATTTATACTCGTTATACTAATTATCTTTTAATTATTTTAATAACCATTCAAATTCAGAACCGAAAGTGGTTTCGAAATCCGGGTAATACATCTTCCATAGTCAAAGGGTTAAACAAGAGACAAGGTGTGCGACAGTGGCGCCTATCAAACGATTCACGGGTAACATCGGATTGCATAATATTTCGAAAAGTCGACGTAACACGTCGGAAGTCGTCGTTACGACCGACCAAGCGTGAACAAACAAACGAACAAACCGACCAACGGTTTTGGATCACCTACTTTGCTTTGAATTTCGTCCAATCTCGTCGCCGGTTCCCAATTCGTTGTCGTTCCTTTTTTCTTTTTTTTTTTCAAAAATTCGTTACCATCGTTGTCGTACGATGAGAACGAGCAGGCACGGCGCGTCCATTTCCGATTGACAATCGTAACAAGCCACAGGGAATAATTATTCAAGGCTACGGTGTGTTGCAATTGTATCGGCTGGCTAGCTATGCCGATGAAAGTCTCGTCGAGTTTGAACAGCTTCGGCCTGCACACGAACACAGACACACGCACGCGTAGATAGGCTTTAATAGAACGCTAGACTTTCATGAAAACCCGTACCACTTGTTCCTTCCATTGACATCACACGGAAAAACGTATCGAGTGTCGAAGGCGTGGTATAAAGTGAATATATACGTGCGGTTACGTAACGATCCTCCTCGTAATGAATTCTATTTCTAAGATAAAAACTGTAATCGATTTAGTTTTTTTTTTTTTCTCATTTTTTTTTCCTTTCGTCTCTTCTATTTTAACGGAAAAACAATTTAATAGGTTCGGTAATAACACACGTCACTTGTTCGGTAGTTTAATCTATTTTAAGAGAGCCATCGAACAGGTCTGAATAACTCGATGCCCTTAGGGTATCCAACTGTTCGTTGCATTACATTGCAAATACGCAACGTATTTTCTATTTTTAATTCGTCTTTTTGTAACACCTGTTGCGATGCTTTGGCACGGATTTCGAAATATCGACTTTCTTCCCCCGATTAGTTACTCGGATCAAACGAAACGTCAGTTGTACGCCCACCGCAGTGCCCCGAAGGTGCCCGCGAGCGAAAAGCACGAATTGCCCGGACCTGGTACGCGGGATAAGACGGTCCACCTTCTCGTTAAACGTTGTTCATCACTTGACATTCTTCGTTTCCGCCTGACTCATTTATACGCGGTAACAAGGCCAGGCCAAAAGCAGCGATCTTGACGTTGTTAAAGCACGCCTGCAGAGCTAGACGATTGCAATTGAAAGAAAAAAAAAAGGGTGTGTTCACGGATAGAAGGAAAGATACGCGTTCTTGTAAAATTCCATTTTTTTTTTGTTTTTTATCAGATCGAAACTGTAACTCGCTGAGGCCCTAAAATTTACATCGAGGACCAAAATTTATAAACCTTATGAATCGCAACAATACGTTTTGCGCATTCAACGGCCGTTACTTTCTCGAAATTGTGCGGTCGGGATTCTGTTATTTTTAGAAAACATGATGCAAAAGGATTAACATTTAAATTCGACAAATCTCCCGTGCTATTACAAAAGGAACCTTGAACCCTGTCGCATTCTCTCGGTGTCAGGATGTATTAAAATCAAGCTTATCCTACAATCTAGAATCTTAGTGTCCATAGAAGGATATCTTTGTTTGAACAAACTTCAAAGAAACTATGAACAACTTCTACCAATTTTTCTTTTCATAATTTTTTCCATCGATCTCCCCTTATGAAGTAATACGCGAATCGTACGAAAGATAACGTCGAATATAACATTACAGAAATAAGTAATTTCAACCCTTATAATGGGTACGATGGGATCTGGCAGAAATAAAACAAAAAAAAACTTCTTGTCACAAAGTTTCCTGTTGTAAATAACAATAATTTCTGACGGATAATTTCAAAACGAGGCTCCATCTAAGTTTTTCGAGTGCCAATAGATGTTGGTGGTTGTCAAACCCTTTAAGTTCCAAGACGCGTTGGATCGACGACAAACGAGGCGGAAAGATGTAACAACGAAGAAGAGTGAGGAAAGGAGGGGGATAAGAACGATTGCGTAATATGAATGCACGCGAGTATCTCGCGGCTGCGTATGCTCCCGCTCCGCAAAGCTTGTATGTAGATCTTCCAGGCAGTGAAAGGTCATCCGTTTAATAGTTCTCGATCGTTGTTGTATGAACGATCGGATCTCCGCCGATGACTAACTTTCAAAGGCATCGACGAAACACACAATGTATATGCATGCACGGTGTGCATCTGCCAATGCGTAGTAAAAGGCGCAGCCGATGATGCCAGGCTTTGACATTGAACGGATCGAAATCTTCACGCTGCCGCTTATTCTCTCTCGCCAACTTGTTCGATGAGTATTCGCGTTCGACGAAACTGTACACGTTTCTTTTTCCAATCTACATGGCCTTTCTTATGGATGAGAACCATCCTGTTTAAATTTTCTATGTATTTTTACGAAAGTAGCTTTGCGAACAGTTACTGACATTTTTCAACCCCAGAATTCTATTACGAGGCGCCGTATGGGGTCGGGATCCACGGTTCAGGAAACCCTGATTTGGGTTACGTTTCAAGGGTCGTCTTTGAACGTCCTAGTAACTCGGACCCTGGATTTTAGGGTATCAAACTGAATGATTTCAATTCACGATTACTAAGGGAAACACTATGGATAAGAGCCAGCTTTGGTACCAAACAGACGAGGCACTCACCACTAACTGTAGGGATTGCCACATTTGTACTACCATCTAAACTGAATTACTTTGACCACTAATAAAAGTAAATTGTACCAATATCCCAACAGAAGGATTAAAGCTGCAAACTTATATTACAATCCAATAATTTGATTACTTTATAATTCTAACAGAAATCCTAAAACGCAGATAACTCGACGAAGTAATGACGAGTCTTGGTTCCTTTCTACGAACCGGATCCACGCAAAGAACAAATGAAACTGTCGACGTTTATCGCGTACTGACATTTCTCGGTCTAAGTGAAAGGTTGAAGGGCTATCGCTGATGGCACAGACCCGTTCCTAGGAACTTTGCCGCCCTGTGCAATAATACATTACAACGGCTTTTATAGATTTCACCAGTGTTTCTCAAACTTTTTGCTCCGCGACCCCCTTTTATTACGGATCCGTAGTCAATTTATACCCACTTTGAGAATCACTGGTTTGGACCAATTTCGCCAGCCCTGAAAACTTGCGACAAAAACCCAATCCTGTTAGGCAAGAATGCCCTTTGGATAGAAGAAAAGACAAACGCGATGCGTTCGAGAGGAGCGATCGTTTATTACATAAGAGAACGCGGCACGGTGGAGACGCGCGTGTCGTGGCATAAAGGCTGATACACACGGAAACGTTGCATACTGTTGCTCATACGTGTAGATTGTAGGTATACATATGCAGACGTGGATCTGGTGTCGATGTAAGGGGAGAAAGGACGAACATCGAGGATCACGAGAGAGCAACGTTGCCAAAGTCTATGCAGAAATGTTGTTCCTTCTTTATCTCTCCGATTCTTTTCGTCGACGTGTTTCCGCGTTTCCACGTGATCCTGCGGCTACGGCACGCCACATATCCTTCTTGGTTATGCAACCGTTCAAAAGTGTCCGACGTACAATACTGCGTCTGACATCATATTTATCCGCGCGAGATTCTGAAAGGATCGATCAGCTGCTTGACAGAGAAAACAAGGTCGAAAGTCGAACGTATTCCTATCGGATTGACGGCTAAATTCACGACCATCGTATATTTATCTTATGAAATTATTTATCTAATAAGCCTTGCGTTAATCAAAAGCGAACAGTGATATAGCGGCAGGTTATACCTGTACTCTAGTTGGATAGAGATTGTGTCCTGCAAAACGGAATAACAGATTTTGTGGAAATAGTATTTAATAATTTATCATTACACGTTTAATTACTTGCTGTTAAGTATCAGAAGGATATAATATAAATTCGTTGATTCTTGGAAATTAACCCTATTTTTTCACGGTACCAGTTTCACATAGCAAGGATTTCAAGGTTGCTTGTATACACTTCCCCAAATTGTTCATTAATAAAAATAGAAGCATATCGTGGACCTCGTACCAGGTCGTGAATAATCGTGTTTGTTGAATTACGACAGTTATCGGTACCAAACGACCAAACGTTCTACTTCGAAAGGAGAACTCAGGTGTATCACTGATCAGGAACGAGTCTTCCGCGAATTTCGTATTGGTGCACTCGATTTGCCCCGTGGAGCGAAGAAACGGGCGGGCGCGTTTGCGCGCGTAACAAGCATGCCCTTCAGATCCACAATGATGGAGCGTCTATTAGAGGAGGCGATTGTTCTTATATAATGAATGGATCATGTAACTAGCCGCTTCGCGGACTCGCTTCGCGGAACGAGAGACCGAAACAGAGAGAGACAGGAGAGAGAAAGAGACCGCATTCGCGCGTACAACACACACAAGGCCATCGAACAACGTGTGTCACGTATACCTGGGGAAGAGTGTGCGCGACCACGTACCAGTTAGAGTCGGCTAGGTTGGTACGTAAGTGCAGCTGAAAAGGCTTTTTACTTTCTGGCCTTGAGCGAAATGTATCCGGTGACTCGACGACCGCCGATCGGCCGAGGGAACGACAAGAGTTCCCCTACGTTCAAACGTGTCCTCTGTGTTCTCTTTATCGTTAATCCATTTGCATCGCATGGCTGAATGAAAAATATGCTCTTATCACCAGCTTGTTTTTCCTTTATTTATACCTAACCGAGAGATCGCGTGTCCATCCGATCTAGGTACTTAGGAATATCCTAACTGACATCTCGAAAGGTACAAGAGAAATAATAAAACCATTCTAGAATATTCTAACTTTGTTTAACACCTTGACTGCCACGCTAACCTATTATTATTACAATTCTTTGTAATTTGTGTTATTTAGAATTTGGAGTACCTAATACGACGATTTCTAATTAAGAAATTGGAAGGAGATTAATAATGCAAGCGACAAATTTCTATGAAAATTCAAGGGTCACTCACATATGAGTGAATATGAGTTAAAAATTTTAAAATTTTGTAGAAAGTGAAGGATTGATGGATAGGACGATCATAAAAGATACTAAAAATAATTATGCAAAATCAGGGGGTACTTAACCCTTAATCCGAATTTTCTACGTTTTGGAACACGGTAAAACTTCCCTCGAAATTTTCAGATAACATAAACTGGCGACTTATTTAGAAATCAACCTACCAAATATGAATAAAATTAATCTGAAAAAAAAAATAAACCACTGGATATTAATTCTATTTTTCCATAATTAACACCTTCGTATCGGGAACGTTGTGTTCGCAATCTTCGCACAGTAGCGGACAGTTTGTGCAATAGCAATAAGTTTTGGAGGAAATAACCTGTAACGCTTTATTTTAAGCTCTGACGCGAAAAAATACGTCATCTGCGATAAATGGTAATAAACGTTCCAAGTAGTTCTCTCTTCGACCCACCTGTTGAAGTGTTAACAATTTACTTACCGAAAAGTCATCGATAATAACCAGTCCGTCGAGGTGTTACGATCATTCCGATGAATGAAATTGCAATTAGTCCGAATCGCGAATGTAACGACTAAGGTCATGGCGTGCAACCTTTCTTTCTCGCTCGAAATGAAAACTTGAAAGATATATTTCGAAGATTTCTCCCGCGAACACGTTTTGTAACGCGTTCCGTGGGATTTTCGTAAGCTTGGCTAAAAAGCGGACAACTTTTGGATAGACAAGGAAACACGAAAGAGCGAGAACTATCAGAGAGAGTACGTTACAGTCGACGGAACGATGCGCAAGAGGGAGAGCGTGAGAGACTGGCTGGAAAATAGTGATTCGAAATCGGGGAAAGGTGTGAGTCACTGATTTCACGGGGTGTCATAACCCTGCCCTCGCGGTTCAAATTACGTATTTTCTGTTTTAAAACGCGAAACGCGATGTCCGCCCGACGGAGGAATTAACGAGCCACGAAGTTTGCTTCGAGCAGAAAGAACGACGGACGCCCGATTTCTATTACGCTCACTGTCAAACACCGTTATGAAATTTCTTCGAAATCTAATTGGATGTGAACAAGGATCATCATATCCAAAGACCGGTGAAATTTCCGGAATTTTAACACTAAAACTACCGGAGGGGACAAAACGACTTGCTTCGAATTTCTTGTTTTAAATTGAAATTCTATTTTAGGTTCAATTTAAAACTGCATCAAACGTCGGTAGTTCTAGTGTTAATCGTTTCAAAATGCAGACAATAATTGCATTTAAACTGGCGACGTTTAACGCGTGTAGTTTCCGGAAAAGCATACGTTGGAGGCACAGTATTAATTTTGAAGCGAGAAGCGTACGAGTGTCAGGTTAATAACGATACAACGATACTGCAATTAATACAGCCTACCTAGTGTACAGAGCACTGATTAGAAACTTGTAAAATGTTCAAGAAACTGTCTTCTTCGAGATCATCGTCAATCGAGACGAGTTGGAGGGAATCTCTTTTGTCGGTCGTGATATTTTGCGGTAACAGGACGTCGTGTAGCTTCCCCGCAATGATCTATGCCAGTGTTTCCCAACGCGGAGCAATCTGTCACTTAGCCGCCAATGCATCGTACTTCCTATAGTATATGTCATTTTTGAAAAGTAAACGATGCCAATTCGACGCCTAATCAAGGACATCATACTGTTAATCACTGATACCTAACAGGGTGTGTTGTAAAACCATTATTTTCACAGAAAGTCGAATAATTTACCGAATTTCCACATAGCAACATGCATCGTTATACCCGAGGTGGTATCAAAATCTTTGAGACAAGGCATGATTCAAAAATAAGTTGGGAAACACTGATCTATGATGTTCCAAGCGAACGCTTTTCGAGGCTTTCGTGCGCGTGGTGCATGTGCAGCAGAGAGATGCCCGATGAGACCGCGAAACACGGCCTATCGAGGCTGGCGAAACGTAATTGGGCCCACAAAAAATGGAGCGGAAACGCCTGAACCCCGTTACAGACCTCGTAATGAGTTCTCTCTCTCTCTCTCTCTCTTTCTACGCGTTGCTCAATCCGCGCCAGGCTGGTTTGCGCGGTTTCAGAGCCGCCTCGCCTTTAAAACGCGTACCGTCACGATCTGCTGTTCCCTTTTCGACAAACACGCCAAAACACCTTCATTATTTTCATGAATACGTACCGTTCTGCCGAGACAACCGACAAATTTCACGCGTTAAACACATCTCAACTTCTGAGATTTCATTTGGAATTGTCAATTCGTTTCCATTTTGTCTCGCATCACTCACATGGAATCTTCTAAGTGCACAGAAAGATTGGTGGTATACAGAATTTCATATTTTGCCAGGTTACTTTTTAAGATCGAGAATCTTTCGAAATTGTTTATTTTCAAACGTTTGGACGTTAAGTTCATTTTCAATCTACTTGCATAATAATTGAACCTCTCGTTAATCGTCATTCTAATTTCTATTTTACGGCATATACATCGTTGACACGTGTATCAACATGAGAAAAAAAAAGATGGATTCATTCTGATGTATAAATAACATGCGAGATTAAGAATTTCCGGGAACTTTTTCCTTTCCGAGAGATGACTTATTTTATTAACACTTTCCGTCCCGGACCGAGTAAATTTACTCCCGACGAGATTCAACGGAGGCACTCGAGCGCGAAAGAACGTGTAATTTGATGCCCGGCAGCCTGAAAACACAAAGTATCCACTCCTGAATGCTCGAGACATCAAAAGAGCGCCGGCCCCTTAATTTATGATTAATGGCTTTTCCTTATCTCGACTGAGCTGGATCACGTTACCCCAGGACTGAACGTGTTAAAGTAAGAAATTTGTAGCAAGTCATTTTCACCCGTTTGGTACTTCTAATGTTAACAGCGTGCAACCAAGGGAAACGATAATCTCAACATCAAGGAGCATTTCCTCTTTCTTTTTCTCTTCTTCACCGTACGAGAGTTCAATCTTCTCCCCCTCTCGACGCCCATCCCCCGTGTCACGCTTTAATTTCCAGCCTCGACATTTGCGTAACCCAGTTTCGCCATTGTTCGATTCAATGGTAGATCGTAACGTCCGTCATCCGGATAGATTATAATGTTTCTATGTGTGGGTATATGTGTATGGCACTGCGCATCGTTGAGTTTTCAACGTGTACGTATGGATAGCACTTTGTGAACCAACAAGAAAGTGTACGCACACGCGAGCGTATTAGTATGCCGAGAGGCGATAAAGCGACCGACGTCCATGCAGAGTTCGCGTAACGAAATTTACGAATTCCACCAACTTTCTCCTCTTGTCTCTTATCTTATCTCCAACTCGACAACCCGATGCACTAGTTCTTGTTGCATCGTTACCTCTTTAACGTTTTCTTTCGTTTGTCTACGCAACCATTTCAACCCTTTGCGATCGGAAGCTGATCAGATATCAATTAACACTGATTGCCACAAGGAAAACAAACGTAGTAAGCGATATTCAGACTGTAATCGTGAACGATACGATAATTTTCAAATGTAAGTTTTCAGCGAGATACCTTGCGTTGTTACCTTAATATTAATAGTATTCACGATTTGATCTTTGTTTTCGTTTACTAATTGTTCGATCATAGAAAATCAAAGGCGCCGGTCACCGAATTGTTATTCAAGGTACAAAGCATAATTTTATAAGAAATCTGAGAACCTGAATCGGTTACGGAGCATTTGTCTTGAATAAAATTAGATCCACCTACCAGTGGTGGATTAAGACTAATAAATTTATAATTAAATTTAACACCGAACGATACGAAAGTTTCTACGATGCACGGATTAACACGCAATGGAATTGCATCTATTAGTCACAGTGTACATACCGTTGTGCGAAAACCAAGCATATAGTGATAGCTACACCGATAACCACGAGGAAAGCTATTTTATCTATCTTAGAAAGATAAGTGCTTGATGCAAGATGTACGAAAACAGTTTCGCTAAAAAAAAAAGGATATTGAAAAAAACTAAAGATATTTTATGCTCTTCACCGTTCTAAGTTTCCAAACTTGCAACTTTCTTTTTAGATATCATTTGCTTAATACATGAAAATTTTCTATAATTTTGATTGAACTATATCGTTAGATAATATTTGATGCACCGTCCGTAGTTCGAATATTAATTAGCCCTTTTTTGGATACGATCGGATCTAATTTAGAAACGCGCTGTTTTGGAAGAAAAAAGTTTCAAATCCTAATGAGTCTATTTATTTTTATTCCTTTCCTCGATATTCTGCTTTCTAATATAAATAAAACTTAAACAACACGTTTCAAAATACTCTCTGGTAAATCAGCGTCTCCAATGATTCGAATTTTGTGTCACGTGACAGATTCGAAACAAATCCGAAGTGTTTCCAGTTCTCGTCACCAGGCGTGTCTATCCCTCTGCATAGTTTCAGTGTTTTATCGACGAACAACAAGGCAGAGAGGTTCGTCGTTTACCGACGCGTTGCATCGCAATGCATCGAGTTCGGTATTTCCCGAAGAGAGTGCAGCACCGTACAAAACGAAGGTGGGGCCCCTAACAATCTTGACCGGTAAAACTGGCAAAGTCGGATCGTGGTAGTCCCCCCACCCTGACGAGCTGACAAGTGGGCCAGAGTTTTCTGCATCTACGGCGGCACGGGGCCTTGTCCCCTCCCCACTGAACACGAACGGCACGAGACCCCGCCCGGCAAGTCTTCAAGGTCCAAATAGAAGAAGAAACACGAACGTAAGCGTAAGCGTGGCGTAATGCAGCCGGTCGGTCAGCGATTGACCCTGAACTTCAATCGTGCTTGCTAATAGCCAGCAACAACAGACGCGGACGAATCAGCAACCATTTCCTTGTTCAGTGATTTTCTTGATAAACCAAGGACCAAATTAACCCTTTGAGCAGCTATGAACGCATAGCCGGTGACCGGCACCCGAAATTTTGTACAATCAAATAATTACCAACAGAAATGATGAAATAAACCACGGATAGCGTTAACATTAAGCTAAGAATGCTAGCTATCGAATTGAAAAGTTAAATTTGAAAATTAGTTGATTGTATTGTTAATAATTAGGATTTCAGCGTGTCTGACTACTCACGTCCGTTTTCACTGTGCCAGTCAACGTGTTAATTTTCCATATTCTAATGAGCTGGACTTTACGAGAATACAACCGATAGATTTCATATTTCTTCCGTGCGCAATATTTCCAACTCGGTAGAAAAAGTAGGAAAGAATCATTTTCTTTTTCTGGCGACAGGACAGAAACCGAAAAATTCGGACCTGTGTACTTGCCTGGTTTACTTGCCTAGTGTAAACCCACCTTAAAGTTTCTTTTAGATTATGCCAGTAACTGGCGCAAGTAACCTTACCTGTGACAATTTGAATTTCTGGGTTTCTGACCAAGACTCTACCAGAAACTCAGAAATTCGGACCGTCACAGGCGAGACTACTTGCGCCAGTTGCTTGCATAGTATGAACGGACCCTTACGCTTTGGAGGTGTCCGGATTTCATAGTCAACCCTTACTTTTTCCGATTTTCTATCTAATTTCCAAATGAAAATTATTATCAACGGATGTAACTGTTGTAAGGCACTTGGTATCTACTGCAACATCCCACTGTAGCAACTGACAGAAGGGAATAAACACGTAAATCGTTTGATCCGAAGAATAAGAAGAAAAGAACGTGAAACTCATTGTATCTGAGACACGTTTGACATTGCGGAACGCGTCGATGTTTATGGCATTGGTTTCATAATATTAATTACACCGCTGCTCGTTCAGAGTGTATAAACGTGAAATCAAACTTTCTCTCCGGCGTGGATCCCCTTGAGAAACGATGAAGACACCCGGCTGCGATGAAATGTCAAATTTATTCAAACGTTCATCACGAAAGTTCATCATTGTTTCTTCGTTGCGTCACCAATTTATTGAAATCTATAGTAAATAATCAAGGATAGAAGAATAAATTGATCTTCGATAATAAATATTATAATCTTCCGATTCTAAATTTCAAATTCCCAGCTAGAGATGAATGTTATTTTAAAGCATTCTCCGAATCAAAATAGTGAGTAGATTTAATTTTTCTTTTCTTTTCGAATGATTGTCAAATTAGAAATTTATGTAATTAACTCTTCTTCTTTTCTCTTCTTTTAAAATCTCCATTTTAATTTTCTTCACCAATTAAAAGAAAAAATATTATAATTGTTAAAAGAATTACTACAAAAGTTCTTCTTTCCCTCAGCCTCCAATTTTTATTCCCATTATTATTTAAAAATTAATTTTTTACAATTAATTCTTTGACGAAGGCTTAAAACCACGAATCAAAACGTCACGTCCTAAATTTATCAAATAATATTTATAATTATCCTTGATAATTTTAAATGTTGGGCAAGGTTCTAATAAACATTATTTGAACCTATCGTAAATAAGCTATTATATGCAGATCGTACACAATATTTCACGATGCTATATATAAACGTGTATTTTAATTGCTGACGATTGCGATGTGGCGCCATTTCTTTTTTTTTTATCGCGAATTAAATTATAGTATAATTGCGTGAGTCACGGCGACGTTTCGTCAGAAACCGGCCGATCTTCTGTTACCGCTGCTTCAGCAGGAAGTTTCTCAAAGAATTATATAGAGTTCCACTGGATTCCTCCCCCCTCCCCCCCCCCCCCCCCCTCGGGGTGATCATTAATCAGCAAGATCTGAACTGCTTAATTACGCGACTGCATTCGAGATGCAACTCTATTGTATTTATCGATGCACGTTCGAGAATAATTCCATTAGTCGACACTTTAAAAGTTGAGATTTCTTTTCCCAGAAAGATCAAATGAATATTCTTTCGAATATAAATGTATAAAAATTCAATTTGAAAAATTGATACAATAGATTATTGAGATTATTGAATGTTACGTTGAATTCATTGAATTTTATGAAAAAATATACATAAATACAGGTATTTCAGTGCGAATGTTTGACCTAAAGAAATGGTAATGATATTAAAGTGTACTAAAAATGTTGAAGTTCCCAGGCGACGGATTGAAATCATTTTCGACGAAATATAGGGTATGCATACGTGGAAGTGAATTCGATGTTATAAGTAGCCCGGTAACATAATTACACAGACTGGCTGTCATTAGATGCAATTCAAGTCCTTAGCAGAAAGCTGAGCGAATGTCAGAGAAACGTGAGAAGCATAATCTTAGGATACGTCACCGTCTTCCGTCGTTTCTAAGAAAAGCGGGACACGAAAAGATGAAATTAGTGTAACGAAGCCGTATTTACTGCAAGACCACGTTTATTGGGTGAAGGACATTTTCACGCGT
Source organism: Stelis phaeoptera (assembly GCA_943735885.1). Taxonomy (NCBI): domain Eukaryota; kingdom Metazoa; phylum Arthropoda; class Insecta; order Hymenoptera; family Megachilidae; genus Stelis; species Stelis phaeoptera. The sequence continues at coordinate 5,676,872 of OX030934.1, read as the reverse complement.
ATTTTACGACAGAATTCTTCGTAGACGATCAATCGGAACCAAAGTTTCGATATTTCTTAATTTGCATGAAAACGTAAATCGATATTATAGCCTATGATGATGAAATAATTAAAATTAACCCTTCCGCTGGTAACTTAAGGAAGGAACTCGCTCAGACGGGTATATTATTAACTATTAACGGGTATAAGTTTTTCAAAATATAATATTCCCAGCCGAAAAGGAAAAGGTTAACGGCTTAACCCTTTGCACTCGAGTGGCGTCTCCGAGGCGACATACATTTACTAGAATATTCCAAAATATGAAATTTAAGTTGAATTTAATAGAAAATCCGCAAAAAAAAAAGAATAAAAATAAAAATAAATGAATTCTCGAGCATTCGTATCAGTTTTCTTCTAAAATAGTGTTTTTGGATTTTGAAAGCTTTACTAAAAATGCTACGAGTGCAAAGGGTTGAATAAGAACTCACGAGAGTAATTGTGCAAAGAACGGTATACACGAGTGATTAAAAAGATTAAATTTAATAATTTTATATGTGCAGACGATGTATACTGACGGTCTCCTGACACTCCATTATGGGAAGCATCCAGCGACCTTGGCAGCTGAGGTCGGAGCCTGGTACACCGGGGACCGTCACGTTGACGTGACGTTAGCCTGCGACGATGGATCCGTCGTCAAGGCACACCGTGTAGTTTTGGCGGCAGCTAGTCCCCTTTTGGCTAGTCTTCTTCGTAATCCAGCGTTGGACCATGTGGTCCATTTGTCGGGGGTTCGAAAAACCCAGCTGACGCATCTGCTAGAATTCCTCTACAACGGAGAGGCTCTCATACCTGTGAGTAACCATAGCTAACATGATTGAAGGATTTCAGGTGCAAATCCAAAGTAAAGAAGCACCGATAAAACTGTTATTATTATTATTATTGCTTTCAGTCGACGGAACTGACGCCATTGAGGGAATTGTTCGAGCTTCTTCAGATTAAATCGGAACTGTTCGAGCCGAATCAACCTCAGACCTCGAGCAACTCCGATCCTGAAAGAGTGCCCACCCCTCAGCCTTCGGAGGGCCAAGAAAGTTCTAGCTACGAGTCCCAGTACGACGGCAGGTTGGTAAACATCCGTGCAGCGTTAACTCGTTCGTGAAATGTCAATACGATCAACGAAATAGATATTGTAATTTCCAAGATAGACAACTATTAAGATCTTTCGCTTGGTATTGATGCAAGATATCGATTCACCTAATGTCATTCTTTCCACTTTCGACATTTACGCTCCAGCTTTGCGCACGCCTGATCGAATAGTTTTATAAATCATTAGATTGGTAGCTGAATTCATAACTTTCCCTCGAACTTTATCAAAATACCTCGAGAAACATAATCAGAAATACATGGTAAGAGATTGTCATTTACAATGGTGATCACTTTTACTGAATTTCGATAATCAATTCAAACTAACGTCGTTATTAAGAAATGTATATTCATCCCATAAATTTCAGGCAATCGAACAATCCCGCGGACTGTTGTTCGGTGCTGATAAAGACCGAAGGCTGCGAGGAGGAGCCGGAAGTGGACGTGGAAGGTGTCGAGGGCGAGGCGCTTCTTACGGATAACAGAGAAAGCAGTATAGAGCCGCCCCGAAGAAGGGATAGTTCCGATCCTGTGAATTTAAGTTTAAATTCTGGAACCTCGACCACCAGTGAAAGTTCTCACGATATCGTGCCTAGGTAAAGATTCAATTCTTTTAAATTACGACAGAACCTGTCATTGTTTCAACTTTTGATCGAAAGTCTTCTTACTCGAAAAGATATGGAGCCCATAAACTCCGTTCTTAGAATCTTTTTACGTTTTCCTATTAATTCGGATAAAATATAATAAATCTTATGTACCTGGTCCAGGTCGGAGAAGCAACTGCTGGAAAGGAGAGAATCTCTGGAGGAGGCGGAAGAGAGAAGAAGACAATTGGCGGCTCGGCTCGCGTTAGGCTTAGAATCGGGAAAACGAAAACCGGAAGAAATACCTATCCCACCTGCGGAGGCGTACGTTGTGACGCCCCATCGAAAACGAAGGCCAGGCTTTCACAACGCGCCAGCACAGAATCCAGCTTTTGTACCGTTCAATCCTGGCTTCGAGACGCCGAGAAGATTGCAAGCGCCCCATCCTCTAAGCGTCTCAGCGCCTCCCTACCTGGTACGACACTTTGTTTCCTTCATCATGAAGATAAACAAAGGAACTACTCTCTTCAAGTTTATAAATAAAATTCGTGTTTACGCAGCAGGACAGGTCGGTGACGCCTCCAGGAGCATCCCACAGGCCTCCAAGCGCGGATCCAGCATCCGCCGCAGGCTTGGAACCACCTTGGGGCTCCTGGGCTTTGCCCCCGGCGAGAGCACCACCGCCACCCCCGACGGACGATCCACCAAAATCAACGTCCGTCCGCGAATATCGGTGCAGCTATTGCGGCAAACAGTTCGGCATGTCGTGGAACCTGAAGACTCATTTACGTGTGCACACGGGCGAGAAACCGTTCGCGTGTAGACTCTGCGTAGCCATGTTCAAACAGAAGGCCCATCTGTTGAAGCATCTGTGCTCGGTGCACAGAGGAGTGATAGCCGCGCCGGACAATACGTTTACCTGTTGCTTCTGTTCGTTAAGTTTCGATAGTTTACAAGAATTGATCAGGCACCTGTCCGGCCCGCACAATAATCTGCTGCTCAGCAAGAACCTGCACGACTAGCGACAAGGTTAAGGCCGACCGGTGCTGAACTGTGTCCTCGAATGCGTCTCGATCAAATTTTCTCGATCTAAACTTCGGATACGCGTCCAGATTGGAAAAGTTACGAGTCCCTTTCGAATCGTAATTGTAACTTTTCAAAGTTTTGAATTTGGATTCAGCGTTTATTCGCTGGATATTGAGATCTTGAGATGGCAAGATCACCGCATGCTTCCGCTAAAGAAATACCTCCGATCGTTTTCGCTGCTTGAAAAATCACCCTTTTCGACAAATCTATTTTTGTAATGTCTCGAAGAAAAGAGCGTCGAACTTTGAATATTTTTGGAGACAATATTCACGCGCGTGTAGAGAAGCTTTTTTATTAAATTTGCGAGATAAAAAGCACGCTAATTAGCGCAGTTTCCAGCCAAACGGAAACCAAACGGAACTTCAGTTTCTTTGGCAAGAGACAGCATGAACAGCACCGGAAAGGCCTTTTTTTATATGTATATTGTATATATATATATAAAATCGTCACATTGTTCGTGTGACGTTCTAGTTCGAAAAATTACTCGAAGACCAAGCAACAATTGTTATTATTATAAGCGATGACCAGTAACTTTGACCAAATAACGTATTTCCGACGATCGACGTGCAGCCGGAAGTGTGTCGGATATGTTGTGTCGGTCTCCATTTAACGAATCGTTAAGAAAGTCGAAACGAACAAGAGTTGAAGAAGAGGTGAGAGTCGATCGAATCGTCAGGCGCCGAATTTTATAAAAAAAGGAACTCTACCCTCCTTAGTCGAAAAATCCAATAATATTTTCGTCGATATGTTATCTACAACTTTAAATTAAAAAACATGAACACTATTATTTTATATTAAATTGGCAAGTAAATTCGTAAATTTTTCTCTAAAGAAATTTTATTTTTCCCATATTTGTTATCAATTTTCTTTTCATTCCTACGTCGTAGAAATTGTGCAATTTTAATGCAAATTATATGAAAACCTTGCCTCATAATTTGCTTCGAACTTCAATAAATAACTAAGTTTATTTGTCAACCCGATAACTTATTTGTAATTAAAAATTAGGAGTAACCCTCATTTTGAATCTAGCTCACCTTATTGTCATTATTTCGATAATACCGTGACGAAAAATTAATAACCGAAGTTTTAATAACTGGCTTTCGGTCAACAATCAATTTTTCAAATTTCCCCTTTCTCCAATTACGATATTATCGAATCGAAGCTTCACTGAACATATAAAATTATACTTTTGCATTCCCGAAATTTGGTTCCTGGATGAAATTCGCAATATTCAATACCAATAATTAAGGAAAATTAAAGTGTCACCAATTTTGCAAAGAATTAACAAATAATTAATCGATAAATCTTCGAGTATTAGGATAATTGAACTAAGAAGGGTAGAACTCTCGTTGCGTCTTTGCTTATTCGAATGAAACAGGATAAAGAAGCTTTTGAACGCTTTTTCTGACAAACCAACAAAGACATCTCTCGTTTACCTCAGCGCGCGCAAGCAATCTCACGTGTAAATAACGTTAACGTTTTTTTAGTGGTAGAAACAAGCGGACGGATAAGAATTTATTTATTTTACACTTTTCTTTCCCCCTCTCTCTCTCTCTCTCTCTCGCAAAGGGACCAACCGATTTTCCACCGATTTCTGTCTTAGGTAGATGTTTAGGTGTCCTGCCCGTCAATCGCCTCGAACAAATTCAACCTCGACCCGAGATCGCTTGACACGCTTTCGAAAATTTCAGAAGGTTTTTAACACGTTGACTGTGTCGCCAGAAGGAAGAGGGAGACTCGTCATCAATTGCAATAAATAAATAAATAAATAAAAGATAACGTCAACTAGAAACGACTGCAGTACATTGTTGATCAAACACTAACTACAGCGGACATGAGTTAGGTTTAATTCCCCACCGCTAAAAAAAAAAAAAGAAAGAATCTGAAACTTAAGGTGTCATCGCATCGCAGTCAACATGTTAAGAAAAGACATTGGCGTGCTCGTCACTCCTTATCCCGCGAAGAGGAACATTATCGGCGGGACACAATCGTGGAAGATGATAAAAAAAGCGACAATAATTTAATTTCTTTTTTATTTTAAACGGCTCAATTTTTTTTTTTGAGCGAGCAAATGGAATAAAACGTTGCTAATGTTCTTCCGTGTAAGTACAATCCTCTCGTCTTCCACTTCGATATCGCCAGAGTCCTATCTTCTCCATTCCTCCTCCTCCTCCCCCCCCCCCCCCTCCCCTCCCTCCACACCAAACCATCTGGTGTTTTATTATCATTTGTTCGTTTTGAACGTTCTCGGTAATCTCAGCCGCACGAGTGCCTTGTCAAAATGGGTCCAAATTTGGTCGATTGGGCAGTGATTTCATGTGTTCATAGGCTTAAGGTATAACACGTACACGTTAAATTAAGAATGACGATTTACGAGCTCGCTTTAGGAATTGAATGAAAAGAAACGTTTATTAATTTCACGTAGATGGTTTCAATATCACTCGAATTAATCCAAGATTAGTTAGGATCTAGAATCGTTGTTAAGTAGCAGCTTTTTGTTTCTCTAATTTCTGTCTCCATTGACGCAGGACGTCATTATATTTCCTTTTCTTCTTCTTCTTGGTTTAGATAGGTATTATTACTTAAGGTGCCTTGAAGAAGGGCCTCGACCTCTCTTTTGCTTCCTCGATCAAGAAAAAAATAAAAAGAAACGAGCGTACAAAATTGTAACCATCCAATCGAAACAATTTCATGATGGACATGTTTTGTTCGAATGATGTGCATTCGGTGCTGTTTCGAGCCTTAAGATTTATGCACAGAACACTGTAGGACATTGACCCGGTGTCTTTTCAACGTATAAGCAACATTCGTTTGATAATTTTTCACGAAAAGTAATGAATGTACCACTATCTATTTCGAATTTGAGACTTTGGACTGACGCCAGAGACCCCCTTGATTACAGGGGTTTCCAAATTTAAGAAAGATTTGAATTTGAATCCTTTGATTGTGACGAGCTTTGACAAAAGCTCGGCGAGCAATTTTGTTGAAATTAAAGGAAGAAAAATTACATTTGTATATACGGTTTTTGTATATATTAATAGACAAGTAAGTGTGTATATGTACGCCGTTTGAAATCAGAGGATCAAACGTTCTTTTTGTTGCAAAATTAATTTATTATTTTTAATTCTCCAATTTTCATCGAAAAACAAGAACTTGATATTTGAATAATTCGTTAACACGTTGGCTGCCACGGGGGTCACCGCTGACCGGCACCCGAAATTTTTTACAATCAAATAATTACCAACAGAAATGATAAAATGAAGCACTGATAGCGTTAACATTAAACTAATAATGCTAGCTATCGAATTGAAAAGTTAAATTTGAAAATTAGTTGATTGTATTGTTAATAATTAGGATTTCAGCGTGTCTGACTACCTACGTCCGTTTTCACTGTGGCAGTCAACGTGTTAAAGCTTCTGCCTTTTATGCTAATACGACGAAACGACAGAGACACTTTCAATATTTTATAATTTCTGATCAATACCATCGTTCACTATTATCATGAAAGATAGATCTTTGAAACAACTGCACCTTTATTTCCAGTTCGAACAGCACTGCGTGCATAAATTCCTTGTTCTCGAAGAACAAAAACGAAACAAAATTATTGCAAAGACAAAAGAAAAAAAGGGACTTAAGAAGAGGTTAGAGGGGTGGTATGCGCTCTCATTAAGCCAGGCATAAACGGCCAGCACAAAACAGTGAACGCAATGTGATACTAAATGATAATAAGGATAAAGTAATTATTGTTTAGCGTGCAAGAGCGCGACTCGTGGCTCTTTCGATAAAAAGAAGAAGAAAAAAAAAAAGAAAAAGAAACCTTTCGATCGCGAGAGGAACAAGCATCACGAATTCATCTGTTCTTTTCTTTTTTTTTTTGCTCTGCGAGCCGCCTAAAAGAAATTTTTACCGACTAACATTTCGTCGTTTCTGTCCCGATCCTTTGTCTCCCAAAACTGTCTCTCCGACCCCCTCGTCCCCCCTTCTCGAGACGTAAGCGCACTAAGATTTATGTACATAGATTATTTTAACGTTAATTAGTTTATTCGTGTAAAGACACACACACACACACATACACGCTCGCCGCCAGATGTCCTGAAAGTACATGTCACACGTTTTGAAATATGTGAATTTTCTATACGAGAAGAATAAAATATTTTTTTGGAAGATTTTGATTTAGCTCAGAATTCGTTCCACTTTTGTTGTGCATAGAAAGGCTGAAATTTGAGGAGGAAATATAATTATAATTTTATATGACGAATGTTTCTTTTGGGATATCTGGTCGAGAGGTTTCGTAGAGTTTAAGCATCTTCCGAGCGGAATGCGTATTCCGCGTGCTTTCTTAGTGTTCATAGGTTTACAAGAAATAAATTAATTCAGTTGAAAAATCCTTACGGTAGATAGAAGAGCGACAGGAAGCTACCTCGTGTCAATATCCTTATCCTCCCTTTGTGTCGAGTTAAAACCGGAGTTGATCTTTTGAGAATGACTTTAAATACTTATAGATTTGGTTATTTTCATCATATTTGCTAATTTACTGTATTCTGATATAAATGGAACTTTCTGACACAATATCGATATTGAAATTAACCTTTAGTTATACGAAGGAACTTATTTCGAATTTTTCCAAGTTTCTAAAAATATGATATTTTAATATTTCCAAGTTTTCTAAACATATGGTATTTCAAAGCTTCCAAAATATTAATATTTTAAATATTCCAAGTTCCTAAAAATATGATACTTTAATATTTCCAAGTTCTTAAACATATGGTATTTTCAAAGCTTCCAAATTTCTAAAACCATAATATTTTATAATATTTTAGAAACTCCAAGGTTCCTAAATCTCTAATTACAAACAGTACAATGTTTACTCAACTTTAACGAAAGAAGAACGATATTTTGTTTAAAATCTCTTGAAATTTCGAATAACTTGATAACGGTCCCGTGTTTATGGAGCTTATTAGAGTATGGTTAGAAGAATATCTACTCGAAACTAACGGTTCAACGACCAAGGATTTCATACAAAACGAAAACTCATCGAGAAACCCGTTACCGGTAAAGCTGTAACCTTATGTCGATGGTGTACGCTAAGGTTGCATAATTATTGTAACACGATAAGTAATAGGCCAGTTGTTACATACTTTGTCCCACGAAGAAAAACTCAGCTACCATTTGTCATCTACCTGCTCCATTTGTTCAACATAAAGGCTTAAGGTCGAGGTCGTTGGAACCGGCTTCACGAATGACTGCAGGAAGAGGAATAACACCATCAAAGGTGTAAGTTTCACAATCGTGCGTTCCATCCTGGTCACCACACAACATAATACCCTAATCCAGAGGTCAGCAACCTCTTCACGAAAAAAAAAGGGCGTTTCGATCGACCATCTTACAGCAAAGGGCCTCTTTTACTTCAACTCTGTCAGAAGAGAACTCGTAGCAAAGAATTAAAATATCCAAACAAGTTTCCAACAGTTTGCTACTTTCTTTCATTTCCATATCTCCAAGGAAGCGGCAGAAATCTCTAAATAGAGCAGAAAATCGACGTCCAAAGATTTCTGGCTTAACGTCCAAAACAAATTGATCGATACCAATCGATCAATGAAAAAGGATTCGTCTTGGTTCGGGGTCGAAAGTACCGTTCGTCGAGGAATTGCATAATGCCGGTTACACTGTCCAGACGGGTCACCCATCTCGACTGAATGTCTTTGCCAAGAAGTCCGACGACGTTGACCAATGACCATCGTCTGGTGACCAGATTCTGAAGAGTACCGTAAGGATATTCACGTGTAGGTAAAACAGAGGGGGCTAACGTGTCCGGTCAACGCTCCTGCACTCCCCGGTTAATGTATATAAAGCTAGAGGCTCGAACGATGCTCACATCAGATCAACGGCAGACATGATCGGGAAGATTGTTTTCATTCTTTCAGCTTTGGGCCTGGCCTGCGCCCAGATACCCAGCCTGGGTTTCTGTCCGGATTACGTGCCCATGGCCAACTTTGACATGAACAAGGTAAATACATCCTTTTGTCTTCGTGAAAATCCTGATTGAACTTCGAATCCTCTCAACCTCTTGTTCTGGAAAGTATCATGACCGGTTATCATCCTCTGTGCCTTCAGTTAATTTTCACACCATAGAAAAATAGAAGATAAATATTTTCGACCGTTATTCGTTCATAGAATCCAGCCGCAAAAGAAAATCGTATTTAATATTTGACAGTTTTGAAAATATTACGCAGTATAGGTGTCAGCGTGCGAATATTTGTCGCGTAATATATAAATTGTTTGAATATTTTTTTTACAGTTTTTGGGCGTTTGGTACGAAGCTGAAAGGTACTTCCAGTTGACTGAAGTGGTGTCACGCTGCGTCATGACAAATTATACTGTGGGTCCCGATGGCAAATTTCATGTCAGCAACGAAGTCACCAACAGATTGTGAGTAGTTTATAACTACGTCGACGAAAGACGAAAGATTTTTTCATTATCTTAATGAATTAATTTATATTTCTTATCCTCTTGCGATCAATTTCTGCGATCGTGTATAATCGTTACGACTAACAGTTTGAAATAAATATTTAGTACTGGAATCAAGAGAGTATTGGCGGGTGAGGTGAAGAAATCTGCATCGAAAGCTGAGGAAGGAAAACTGACCGTCAAGTACACGATACCATTGACACCGGAAACCAAATACTCGGTGCTCGAGACGGATTACGACTCTTATGCAGTTCTGTGGAGCTGTTCCGGTATTGGTCCGTTCCACACGCAAAACGCCTGGGTTATGACCAGGGAGAGACTGGCTCCAGGAACGGTCTTACAAAAAGTAAGTTATCGAACAAAATCCTTTTATTCGATAATTTCAGCACTTTCTCATAGGAATTACCATTTTGTTTAATCATCCTGTTGAATATTTACAATTGCGTCTGGAAGTTAGGATTATTAACCCTCGAATAACAATACTTTGATTGAAATTAATCTCTCGAAGTTTCATACTTCTCTACGATTTTGCTTCAAGGTATGAAATAAAAAAGAAATAGCGAAAGAATTATTTTACTACACTTCAGAAATTGGACATCTACCAATAAGACACTACTATCTAAGAAATCGGTGATTAAATTTTGAAAAGTGAAGATAAACAAGTGCCTGAAATCCAAACTTAAATTCGCTATCAGACGGTTAGTTCTAGCGGTTGAAAATAAAATCAAAATTTGCCAACATTTATCGGCAGTGAAAGAGGTTTTGCAAAAGTGAATAAGAATGCAACGTTCTGTTTAAACAGGCATACGCTGTTTTGGACAAGTACAAGATCTCCAAAACATTCTTCGTGAAGACGGACCAGGATGACTGCGCCTACCTGGACGCGCCACCGACGAAACCGGCGGAAGTCGCGGAAGCAGCGGCCCAAACCGGAGACAAACCCCAAGAATCATCGGAGACGCACGAACACGTTCGAACGGCAGTGGTACCGGATGCGCCTCAAATCATCGTCGAAATGAAGAACGAAGAGAAACCATTGGAAAAGCCTCAAGTTGTCGAACCTGTCAAAAAGAAACCCGTGAGCACGGTACCTGAGAGAATCGTGGAAGTGGCTGATGCCGCGAAGGAAAACGTGGCTAAAGAAACTGCGGAGAAAAAAGAGGAGAAAACAAACGAGGCTATGGAAGAGAAAGTCGATGAAAATGGGAAGCAAGAGGGGAAGACTGCTCGAAATTAATATTCTTTGAATGGAATTTTTAATTCATCTCATTTGTGAAATTTCTGTCAATTTTTCTTTTATCTCAGGCTTGTAGCGGTTTCATCGTCGGAACCAGTCTCGCCTGAGTATTTCCTGTTCATTGTTCGTCATTCCTTCGAGAATTATCACTTTTCACTGGTCAGCGGAAGCGTAGGGGGGATTACTTGTTGTAGCTTGTGTACAAATATAAGAAAAAAAAAAAAAAGAAAAAGAAAATTCCAATAAATTGTTACATAAAATGTTGATACGAAACCTGTGCGTTTATTTGTTTCCCTGTCAAATGCGAAATCTTTTTAAAAAATATATAACCATTCCTATGTTTACCAGTTGATATAATGGAAAGTATTGTAAGCAAATAGAAACGATAATTTTAATAGGAAAATTAAATTTTTTTTTAATTCTTATCTATCTGCAAATAGCGAAAATCTATTTACTGCCAATTTGTTAGAATTTTGAGACGAATTTATTACTTAAGTTTAAAGTTTGTAGAAACACAAATTTTGGTAATATTATATTTCTTCACCTTAGAAACTTTATACAATAAAACTTGAAAAATATTAAAATACTAAAATACAGGATATTCAAAGAATTAAATATGAAATATTTTGCAAACTGTACATTTTTAAAAAATTCTACCTGAACACCTCTGTAAGGAAGGTTATTTCAAAAAAATAGATCTATATGTATAAGAATTTCCTTCAGAATAAACTTGCATCTTTTCGATGCATTATTGCATTTACGAACAAAAACCGAAGTAACAGAAGAATAAACGCTTACACCGTTCGATCTCTTTCTATTTCGAACCAAATCAACGATACGATCTAAACTGCAGGAAGATCGAAGATTATTCTGGACGAAAGGACTTCTCTGAAACCGGTTCGACGAAATTCATCTGATCGAAATTAGACGAACGAGGATCGTTCAACAGTCGATTGGTCGGCCGAGACCCGGGTTTCTTGAACCTTGGACGTACCGTTAGCGACCCACTAACTGACAGAAATCTTTCGAATGCATCCAGTCAGCCTTCGCGGGTCTTGTCTGTGGGAACGAAACGTGCAAAGTACCTGTAAGACTCCAGTCAACAACGAATACTTGATCCAGCGAGAGGCGTAACTGTCAATCCTAATCGAATTCTGTCAAGTTTTACAGCGTGTACAACACGACTAGTGATCAGGTACGTGTTCCATTTCAAGTTCAAGTCCGTGACCTTCGTGATTTTCATTCAACGCGATCAAAAGGTCTAGGTGTCGAACGCTGAATCGCATACAGAATGATCGTGCGAAAGATTATCGTCGAATCATCGATGTTAACTTATTTTGTACGCGTTTCAACCCTGACGGGTAAAATGTCGAGACGTTTATTTCCTTTTTTTTTTGGAATTATTATTGAAAATAAATATATTTATATTCATAAATATTTTATCTTTTAAATATTGAAATACTTCATTTTTATGTCATTCTTTTCATTTGTATACCAGGCATAATTTTTTAAACAAAAGAGTAGAAATAATTCGAAAGCGTACGAAATAACCCATTCTACACAATAATGGTAAGAATTAAATGTAATCAATATTTGTATTATTTTATAATTTAGCAACGAATAATCGTCGCTGCAACGATTTCATTTTAGAAATGTTCAGAATTGGTAACTTAACACGCTGACCGCCATTGGGGTCATTGGTGACCGGGGCCGCCAACATAGTATCATCGAATATTCGAAAAGAAATTTATATCGAGGACAATTTGTAATAACATTAAAATACATATTCGCAAAAATATTCTCTGAAAATTTCATAAGAATCGGGTATATTCATTGCATACAGATTACGTATTTTGTTTGCATCTACATATTACCATAGATACGTTTATCTGTTTACTGGAATAAACATTTATGGCGCTGGAATAGATGGCTTTATGTAAGTTGATAGAAAATAATTTTAACTATGAAAAACGTGAGCTTGAAACTTTACACGCGATTATCACAAAACAGTCTTCTTTGGAAAAGGCCGTTGTGGTGATCAAAATTTCTCGAAAAGTGCTAGACTATTTTTTATCATAATGAGCAGGGCCTGAACGAAGGATTTTTAATTCCGTTCGATTGTTTTCTTTTTATTGCGATAAAATCAAAATTTGATCACCTCAAAAATTGGATTTTTCAGTAAAATTGTTCTCATTTTGGTAAAAATCAAAATTTCGCAAAACCCTTCGTTCATACCCTTAACAATACAACGTACTAACCTAATCTTCTGTGGTTTTGATTTTAAATAAGCGGTTTGGAAGATATGGCCACCGCAAGTGATCTCGAAAAAAGCGCTATATTTCCCTGATTATTAAATATTTTTCTATAAAAAAAAAAATCTTACAGCTACTTTAATAATATTTATTAGAACGTCAAAAAAAATCTTGAAAATTACGTCAATTTCTCGGTCCCAACTAGGCGTAACCCTTTGATACTACAACAGTAACACATGCTAAGAAATTGAAAGCTTATTAATATATAATAAATTGTATCTCTTCAAAGATCAACACTATATTAACTTCTGTCAAGTAAACCACTGCACAAAAATCTGTTTTGGCAACAATCTAGAGCATTTATTTAGGACAAGCGAAATTGTTCTAGAAAATTGATGCAAAACGAAGGTATGGATATTTGATACGTTGTGAAAAGGCAGGCAAATAACGGGAACAACGTTTGTCACAACAATGTAGCTACATTGTTACAAACACCATGGTTGAAAGTTAACTGTTCTTTTGAACGTGGTTTGATTCGTTCAACGATCATAAATCTTCCGAGAAACATTTGCAACTATTATACATTCAGAGGACATGTGCTGTGTATTTATATATACTTTCATTCACATTCATACAAAAGTAAAAACTTCTTAACAGAAGATGAAAAAAGAAATGAAAAATGAATAAATTGAATATAATTTTGTTTAATAAGCACAAAGATAGCTTGCTTACCGAATTGACTAGAGATTAATTTCCTAATCTGTTACCTTACATTATTCATATTCTTGCCAACTTTTATTCCAACCCTATGTTTCGTAATTTATTTTTATCTATTGATCTATCCCTTTCGCTACGATATTTATTCAAACTAAAATCTCGAATTCTGCTTCCCTAACGATAGGAACGTCAAATTATTATATAACTTAGGTTAATAATTCTGTTCACAGACATAATGCTGCGGTTACCTTTAATTTTAATCATCGTGGGCGTCGCAATGGCACAAGTACCATTTTTGGGGATGTGTCCAAATGTGGATACTATGGTGAACTTTGATATGAACAGGGTACGTATCTTATTTATTAATAAAAATAATACACTCAACACCCTTTCAGCTTCTCTTTATAATCAAGATACAACTGTAGCTCTTCGTTCAATATATTTTTAATTATTACGCCACCTTATGCTGATCTTTATCAAAAAATCCATCTTGGTTCATAAATTTTATAAATTTTTATATAATTTAAATATTTTTTGTACAATTTGATATATCATAAATGCACAAAAATTCATGGACTTGTTACGAGGAAAACTTCATCGAACAAACCATCGCTCGAAATCTTATCTATTTTCATTTAATCGTTAACAATAAATATTAGAAACTGGTTAGAAAGTTTTGGTGTGATTTGGCTGGATGGTAAATAATAAGTCTGAAAGACTTATTATATTTTTAGTTATTTCCAGTCTTGTGGACTCAGATGTTAGAATATTAGAAACTGAAATAGATTCTTGATATTTACCCGTGTTATCGACTTACTTAAGGTGCGATGCAACCTGTATTTAGAAAGCTGTCCTCAATAAGACATTGATATACATACATCCGTTGTAATAGCAAGATATGTAATGTATTCAAGGTTAACGGAAGTTCAAACTCTTTTTAGAACGTAACATAAATTCATAATATTCTCCTTTCTTTTCTCTTCGAAATGCACGTACGATTACATTCGTATCGGATTTTCTATTTTCCTTCGACAGAAATATTCAAAATATGTCAATCAATTCTACTTATACGAGCCAAAGTAAAAAGATATACATAAGTATACTACAGAAGTTTCATACAGCAATCGATATTTTATTTTATTCGTGAAATCGAAACAGTCTTCCGTAGTTTCAACTTTTCCACTTTTGAAACACGAGTCAAGATTCATTTTCAGATCAGACAAAGATGGAATGTTAATTTATGTTAAATTCCGATTAACCGTCGGTAACATTAGAACGAATGAAATGTTTAATTATTTTTCAGTACATGGGAAAATGGTACGAGGTCGAAAGGTATTTCGCGTTGTTCGAATTCGGTGGCAAATGCGTGACTGCGAATTACAATCAAAGTGAAAATGGTTCGATAAATATTTTGAACAAACAGATCTCCTCGTTGTGAGTGCGATTCAATTTATAAACTTCAAGCTATTTTTCTTTTTTTTTTTTTTAACACCAAGGAACATGTAGTATATTTGTTTCTTGTTTAGAACTGGAGTTTCATCGAGCATCGAGGGAATTGGAAAACTGATTGGCAGGACGGACAATCCTAAATTAATCGTCACATTTCCGTCCCTACCTCTACCATTGGATGCACCCTATTGGATACTGGACACCGATTACAAATCCTATGCCGTAGTATGGAGTTGTTCGAATTTTGGTGTATTCAGGTGATTATACCAAGAAACATGAAATAAAATATAGAATTTAATTCTTGGTTAGAAAAGATAATAATTTTCCACGAAAATCTAATTATTCGGCTTCTTGAAAAGTTTTTTAAACTTGGACAGGATTGTCAGCCAATGGTTAACACGTTGACTGCCACAGTGAAAACGGACGTGGGTAGTCAGACACGCTGAAATCCTAATTATTAACAATACAATCAACTAATTTTCAAATTTAACTTTTCAATTCGATAGCTAGCATTATTAGCTTAATGTTAACGCTATCCGTGATTTATTTTATCATTTCTGTCGGTAATGATTTGATTGTAAAAAATTTCGAGTGCCGGTCACCGGTGGCCCCCGTGGCAGCCAACGTGTTAAGTATCATTTAATCTGAGAAACGTGTGTTGATATTGTTACTTACATATGTTTCAGTATACGAAATGCTTGGATTCTGGGCAGAGAACCAAAACCATCAGTTGCAGTGTTAGAGAAAGCTTATCAAGTATTGGATAAAAATAGTATAAGCAGGGCGTATTTTATTCGCACCGATCAAAAGAATTGCCCGCAAGGAAATTGAAATCGTATTAAACCAGGGGTACCTTACAACGTGTTTCGATTCAAGCAAATGGTTGTTGTTGCGAAACAGTCAACGATGTTCTGAAAGATTGTAAATTACAATGAATGTGCTCAATTCATATAATGAATATTTAATTAGCGTTTGAATTAAATTCTTATGGGCAATTTTTTATAGCTGAGAATGATGGTTGATGTAGAATTTCTATCAAATGAAAAAAAAAAAGATATTGAACAGTTGTATTCGTCATATAACATAAAATAATTGATTAATTATTGTTACACTTCGTTACGGCAATACCGTTGTATTTATTCTATTGTATTTATTTATTTATTAAAGTGAACGTTACTGATCGTAACGAACCGAGGAATAGTAAAATATGTGATAATAAATATAACCATTTAGCAACGATCCTCTGTAACCAAAATTTATTTCATTCCGTTTGCAGGATTTCACTTTACCAGGTTACCATTATTTTTTCATAAATAAAATTATAAATATATATTTTTTATAGTAGTATCATATTATAAATATTATATTTATAGAGAAAGAATTCGACGATACTTGGGAAAACCGTCGTGCTCTAATTTAGATCAAATTTTACAAGTAGATTTTTTAGCGGTGCAAATTTTTTTGTTTTGTATATTTACCGACGGTGGATAACTCTAGAAAGCACAGGTATGGCCGTTCCCGGCAGTATCGACTGTCGGTAAGGGTACAAAGCATAAGAAGATGTTACCATCTGTAGTCATTGATTCTGTTTCGTTAATTTCTTCTTGTAGCGCTAAATGGCGCCAGTGGTACTACTTTTTAAACACGAAATATCTGGAAATATGTTCATATTTGTAATTCTAGTGTTTTCCGTTCATCGATTTTTATTTATTGTACCAATGTTCCTCTTTACTTTCTAATGCAATAAAAAATCTATCCTGTGAATTGTCTGTTCTACATCTCGTTTGTAAAAACACTATAACGAAAATGATGAATACGAAATTACAATACAAATAATACCTGTATTTATTTTATGAAAAGATATAAAATTGACTAAGCTGTTTCATTTACTCACGGTGGATAAAAAAAATTTATAAATACGTTCTTTTCATACATATAGTTAACAGGGACATTATGATATTTGCAACCATTCATAAAATAATCCACCGTCATGATTGATATTAATATTTATCTTCATTGATTCCTTTCTTACCGAGTCGCAAATATTTGCTATAGCTCTTTTCTTTCATTTGATGTTTGCGTGATAATACACGAGCAAAAAGGGGAATAAGGTCCAAAAGTCTCCCGAGACTGAATGTTAGTTTTGTTCGTTCAAAGACAAAATTGTTACACACCAGAAGGATTTTGTATCAAATCAAGATTCCCAAAGTAACCGGAAACTTCTGAAGCTTCTATCCGAATCCCTCTTCCAGTGAACAAAATATTGTTTGCAATCAAATGAGCATCGATATAAATTCAAATCACGTAAAACAACCGAATAGATCATATTTACGATTGATCGTAATCGAAGCCAAGGATATATCCAACTTCTTTCTACATTCCTCTCGACAATGAAAATTCGAAATTATTATTCTTCGCTATGATGATATTACTTGTATCCGTTTTTTCCTTTCGTGGAAATCTTGGCCAAACAATCGCAGAGGCATCATCAGAAAGGTTGCCAGATTGGTTTCTGCTTCGCCAGATGGCAGAGCAACGATTACCTGTTATCTGAACTTTTACCTGAACAAGCTATGGCATCAGGGACCAGGCAGCCAATGGTAGGCTGAGCCTCGGTAGGGCCCCGGCTGACCCCCCACTTTTTTTAACCGTGGCTGTGTTGCCTGCGCCTGGTTCTCGAGTGCAGCAGATTACGTAGTTCAGAAATTCGTTCGCCGTAAGCAGGAAAACGGCTTCTGTAACAGTGTCAGTCTTCGACGTTGTTTTTGACGCATCCACGTCACGTTAGTGCACAAGTTGCGCGCGTGTTAAAACACTGCCGATCTACGTGGGAATAGACAGATAAGCGGAAACGAAAACAAGGTGAGCACCGATCCAGTTCCGTTCAAACCGTTTCTTTAATCACGTCGAATCGTTCTCCACCGTTTAAAATGGCATCGGGCCCGATGGTCGATTCGATGAAAAGACAGGGTTTCTTCTTCGATTCTTAGATCCGCGAAACGACGTACAACTTCGTAGGCGTCGTTTCTTGAATATTCGTCCTATTTCTATCGACGATCGCCTTAGGCTGTGTTTCTCGATTAAGGTCACATGACTGCCGATGTATGTATTGCTGCCATTTTCGAAGAACGTACATGCAAGAAACTATTCTTTGAGAATTAAAAAAAAATTGAATCGTTGAATATAGAAACTTGGATGAAAACACTGGAATTTTGTAATTAATTTCGTTCCTATTTAAACATCGAATTGTGTGCACTGGTAAGCACGATTGTTCATTGTCTTTACCTTTTTCTTCGGATGGAAATGAATAATAATTATTGTGCATACATATACGAACGTGATCGAAGGACGAACAAATAGATTATTCGCGTTGCCAACAAGTGAGAGAAAATGGCAGCGGTGTTTTCGTAGGTTAAATAATTTAACGCCATGTATTCCGAGTCGAAGCGAACGATTGAAATTGTTATTGGATAGAAGTATGCGATCGGCGTTGCATACCTTTGCACGCGTATCAGCGACGACAGATTAACGCGTATTTTTGCGTCCCCATTGGCGCCGAACGGCTACGAAACAATGAAACCGATAAGAAAAGCAAGGTAACATATTTTCTACCGAACATCCCAGACACTTTAAAAGCTTCTGTCTTATCGAAATACCAGCTGGTTGAAATTTTCTTGTATGCTTTTGACCACACGTTACATAGTCCGACAGATACGCTATGGAATTCTTCTGTTTGGTCAAACACAAATACACTACACATTTAATTAAATTCGCTGACACCCAAAACTGCGCATGCGCAACATTTCACGCCGCGTTTTATGATCACAAATTTTTAGTTTCCTGTTTCTTCCTTTTTTCTTTTTTTTTTTTTTTGTTAACGAATAGTTATAGTATTTGTATATTTATGCCATCTGGAAAATAATGTATTTCCGATGTACGAGAATTAAAGAAATTTTTTCATCGGAATAAACCCTTTGTTCGTTGATGCAATAGTTCGAAACTGCACTTCTTGACAAAGGATTAATTGAATGTTTCTGAATGTACAACTTTGTTTTTCAATTTAGCCGTCTTTATGAAAGATGGTAAATACATACATAGAAACCGAGAAAGTTCTATAAATAAATAGACAAAGAAGAAAAGAGAAGGAGACCGTCATTAATATTAATATAAAGCAGAAATGTTTTTACGTAAGCAACGCACCATGCTGTCGCCACATTGTACACACACAGATACATCATAAACGCGATTGTATTAATGTGTGGGACACCAGGGAACGATTTAAAAGCGGCCCGACAGTCCGAGTTAATCCAACCGAGAAAACAGATCTATTGAGTGCGTCTCGTCTGTTACGCCTCTGGCCAGAAGTGTTTTTTTATACCCACTTGAAATCACTCAAAAAAAAAAAATCCCAGATTTAACATTTCAAAAAACATGGACATTCGTGTATCAAAGTGTCGAATTAATTTGACCCGGTGTTTTTTAGAAATGATTAAAGGGCAATTTGTCAAGGTTTTATAATTGCAGTGATTTCGGTCAAAATCACTCGTTTTAGTGATATTAAATAGAGATTTAATGTAAACCAAGTAGTAATAATCACTGAATAGTCACTGAACTAGTCATTTTAGTTAACATTGGGAAAAAATAGGTGACACGTCTGAAATATTTATAGGAAATGTGTAATTTAAGCTAGGATAATATTTTCGGGTAAAACGTAGTACGCCCTTTTTACAATGATATAAGATTTATCTTTAACGAAATTGGGATCGTAGTTATGATCTCTTTTTTTATACATATACCACTAGTTGAAAGTATTTTCACGAGATATAGTCTGGCCCATAAGATCACGAGGACGACGATATCTTTGCAAATATTGATATATTTGTAAAAAAGATTCCATTCGGATCAGAAATACTAATGTTTGTCATTATCACGGCATCTTTTCTATCAGTTTTTCAACGCATGATATACGCAGCGACCTCCGCGTTTATACAATCCATTAGAGCAGTGATTCTTAACCTTTTTGAAGTCAAAAAAAAAGAACAAACAAAAACATCCTGCGTAGAAATAAGTATACTGTTAAATATATTTAATATAAAGCATATAGTTTATATATTTGATGAAATAGAAAAATACTATATTATATAAATAGAAAAAAAAATATACAGACATAACAGAAAAAATTCTTGAATAAAATTTATTTGAGGCTACAATCATTTATCCACGATTTATTAATTATAACATTATATCATTTAAAAATAAAAAAAAACAATTCGGCTTTCATAATTTTACGGAACACCGGTTAAGAACCACTGCATTAGAGTTTAACCCTTTCGTTATAGACATCTCTGCCATTTGCACAAACACTTGGACCCTGCCGATTCTAGGAACTTCTCTGTATGTAATTTCCTTGAAATTGACCGTTTGTTAACGAGGTCCTTTTTGCACCCTACAGTACGATTTCAAAAATATCGATCTTGTCCCTGATACCTTCCGCTGGGATCAAAAACGATCCCTGAATGAATAAGTACCGAGTGGAAGAGCCGGTTCGCCAGATGCCTTGATTATCTTTCTTTTTTCTTTCTTTTTTCCCCCCTTCTCGATTTACTTTTTCTTCCAGCTACAAACACGATACTTTTCAATAGTGGAAAGTGGAATATATAGGATATACTTTTTTTTTTATGCAAAGTGTATTTCAAAGTTCGTGCCTTATTATTCATCGGTGAATAATAGCTGGACTGTACGAACCGTTGTGCGAATTATGTATTTGTAAAAAGAATCTATGGTTCTCGATCGACCCCTTTGACCCGAAGTTTCAAACGGCTAATAAATATTTCATGGCACGAGTCGAGCTAATTTCTTTCCTCGAAAAATTGTATATCGTATCGTTCTGGCTTTGAAGCCGAGAAAGAAAATTCGTTATCTTATTGGCATATTGATGAACACGCTCTAAATCTTAATGATTATTAACACCTGTACGACGAAGCTCGATCATGAGGTTTCAATCAATTTCAATATCAGAAAATTGATTACTTTATAAAAGTGGGAACAAACTAAGGAAACAAGATTCGTTGTATTAAATCGTAACGAAAGTAACACGTTTTCTGGTTAAGAAGGATTCGATTTCGCTAATATAGTAATTAAAAAGAAATACTGAATCATTGCCTAACAATGTCTGCTTCTGGGAAAATTAATGTCCAAGTATCAACGCTGACACATTTCTCGTTTAATATAATGTTACGGTGTTCTTTAAGGAATAGTTTCATTGTCTTCTACTTTTATAGAAATCAATCGAGGCTACCGTGTAAGGAAACAATCGCGTTAGTCCTAATTATCGCGTAGAAACTAAAGTATTTGATGAACAAGTTTTAAAATGACCTCAAAACATGATTTTGGAGTCACTGACCGTTCGTTTGATCATTAATTAAACAGTTTGTTAAAAATACTGTATAGTTGAAATCTAATCAAGGATTTATAAATATTAGTTTAAGTTGAAGTAGTAAAAACTACAAAAAAATTCAAACTAAACCATTGTACTTGATTTCTTATCGCTGTTAGACGCCGTGTGATATAACTTTTTGTATCGATCGTTTATATGGTATACCGTGTATTATATCGTATATCGATGTATATTGATACCAAGAATACCTTTTTTCGATCCGGTCGATGACACGAAAGAAAAAAACAATCGTGATGTTTATTTTATGAATGAAAATTGGTTAGTATTTAAATTAAAATAAATATTAATTGAAAGTAACTGTGTTTTATAACGTGGTTTTATAATTAACACGCGTAACTTGTTATATTTCATATTTAAAAGATTATAAAAGTTTATCACTTAAATTATCAAAATTTGAAAATTAAAAGTACTGAAATTTAGAACTTGGAAATATTGATATTTATAAATTGAAAATATTGAAATTTAAAAGTATATATCCAGATTCGATTAAAACTTTGAAGTTGAATAACATCATAATTGAAGAAAAGCAGAATGGTAAATCGACGATTAAACTTTCGGTTTAAATCACGGGAAGCTTGTAAAAAGAAAAAGTGCAAATTACGTGCTCAAACACACAATACAAAGAGTTGAGAGAGTAATGGCGTAGTTTCTGATAAAACCGAATACGTTATCAGTACGTGTGTGATAAACTGGCTGATAAGACAAGACGGTAAAAAAACCAGTTGTTTGATAAAATAAAGGTAACGGTGTGTCGGCTAAAGGGTTAAACGAAACACTCGACGTACATTATCTTCACGTAAAACCGCGAGAAGCGCAGACTAATTAATTAAACATAGCCAAGATAAATAGAATCATCGTACTTTTGAAAATCTGATGATCATAACAATTGTTTTCGCCGCCTTTGCAACTATTCTTAAACTTAAATTAAAACAAAAACTAAATTTCAAATTGTTTCATATTAAATAAGCACATTACTACAGAACTATCACATTAATTATTGCTACGTGTGTTACTATTTATGCAAAATAATTTGTGTTATCATTGCCGGTGTCAAGATGCAAATTTGATTGCACAAATGATAGAATAAGATTATTTATCGGTTTTGCAACAAAAAATTCCAAAAATAATTTTTCACGTTATCAAATATGATATTAACACTTTAACCGTCATTTATTTTTAGCAAATTTTACCTATTATTATCACAATTCTTCGGAATTTGGAGTACCTAATACGACGATTTTCTAATTAAGTAATTGAAAGGATATTAATAATGCAAGTGACACATTTCTACGGAAATTCAAGTGTCACCCACATATGGGTTACGATGACAGTTAAAGTGTTAATAGAATCCAAAATACTTTTTTATCGTACATGTATATTTTTCTTGAAAGAAAATATTCCACTTTTTAAAGACAACAATCTTCAAGTTAAAAATTTATCCAACCAACAATGCTTGGCTCGCATATAACGAATAATATCCTCCTATTCACGATACGAAGTCAAATATTGCAACATTTGAAGCAATATATTTTTAAGCATTGATATCAATGGAGTAATTTCCCTGAACTTCTGCTCACCTTTCCTTAATCATTTCGTCAAGTTTTATCAGTGACAGACAAAACTTTATTTAAACGCGTTTTCATTCATCACGGCGTTAATTAATTATTCTGAACGACCCTGTGGAACGATGAACTGGATGCTTGAGCATTTCATACCTGGTAATATCGTGCCATTAATTACGGAAGCAACGGTGACAGGTTACATAAATGTTAATTATGACGCGGAAACGTTTAAGTGACGGAACAAGAATAACAAAAGTCAAAATAAGGAACTGAAGATGAGCTTTGATATTCGAACAATTTATAATCGAATCCATGGACAATTTTGATTAAATATTTTAATTAAATAATTTAATTAAATAATTAAGTATTGTATTTTTCCCAGGTTCGGGTCGCGATTGACCCAGGTTCCAAATTTATTGCTTTTAAAAGTTTTACGTACGAAAGTGTTGCGTGTTACTATTCCAAGATTGAAGGTGACAGTCGTATAATACTATTAATTAATTAGTAAAGGTGGTGATATTTTGTTGAGTTGTAATGTAATTCGAAGCAATAAATATTGGCTTACGAAATCGCGTAGCTTTTACTGTTATCGATACACCAGATTGCGGCCATCGCGTTATGATAGTGTTATGTTAACGTTGACCAGTAATATTTCTTAGTAATATTATAGTAATATGTCATTCGAGCCGTTTGATTTCACAATAAATCACACCTAACGGTCTTGCCTGGGATTCGAATAACCGTCCAATAAAAATTGTTAACCCCTTTTAATTCAATTCCGTGATAATACGCCTGTCGCGTATGTTCTACGAAAATCTAGCATCTCCTTTTGTAACATTTGTACATCATTGCTTAAAATATTTAAAATTCGAAGAAGAAATGAGTGTGAAAGTTTTTCGCGTTTGCAAAGGACACTTTTTGTTCGAAAATTATTGATTTATCGATAGATAAATTCCCGTCGAAGACGGTGCTTTATTTAACTATACAACTCATGCCGAAGGAATGAATGTTTTCTACAGGATGGAATGTTTCGTCTGACGAGAATTTAATTGATCAGAATGATCTTTGTCTTCCCCGTTTGAAATCTCGAAATCTTTCTTCCTTTTATTCAAACGCACGTAACCAAACAGTTGATAAAAATGTCAATTTTATTTGTTAAAGGTATCTTTAACTCTCGTGATAAATATCATCGTTCTTTCGATAAACGGTGAGAGTGATTTTCATTTTTGATATAATTAAAGAAATACGAATTTTACACGCGTAGAGTGTGTCTGACTATCATGAGTCAGAAACTGAAAATTGACACTGCTTCTACTGAAATAATATAATAATATAATCCTGATCTTTGCATTAATCTCTTGTTTCCTCTGACACGACATCTTTAAAGGACCCGATGACCGTGGTACAGGGTCATCTCTGTACTTAAATTCTTGCAATTTGCAATTTCTTTTTTTTTTTTTTATCTAATTCTACGAAAATTTGTATAATTTTACAAATTAAAAACTCTGTAACTCGAAGCTTCCTTTCCGCCACGACCGAATATTATAAACAATATTGCTTCACTGATTTATTATTCGAGGATCGTCCGTATCTTGAAAATCGGGATTGAAAGAAAATTGGACGCCAAAGGAAATCCATCTTTTTCTCTGCATGTATCGACAGGCACGCTAGGCATGCCTGTTTGAACAGCAAATAGCTGTAGCCATCGCGAGTATAGAATGCAGTTTAAGAGAACCGGACACCGAGAAGCGACCGGGTATCCGTGTGAATACACCACGAAGAGGTGGAAGAAGGTGGGTTTTAAGTCGTGTAGGGTGCACGATTGCCAGTTGGGCCTCTTTGTTCGACTCTTCGAAAAATCTGGTCGGTTAAAGCCAGGTAGAGTTACCTGTCCCCGGGACCATAACGCAGGTGGTCCCTTCTCTGCTTTTCCATTACAATTTTCGTTGCCATAGAACCGTAAAGAAAAAAAAAGTGGGGGCCCCATCGGTCGGTCACTTTCGGGAAGAATCTGTAAATCTTCAGGGTATTGGCATCCTCGAAACGACGTCCCCGGCCCACCTACCTGGTCGACCACGTATCCAAATGGATTGACACGAAGATCGACGTGTTTCAAAATTCTTCATCTCTTCAGAAACGATTTTTCTCTTCTTCTTTCGAGTTTGCCCTTAAAGTACCGTGACAGGGACCAATTCGATCCCGTTAAATTACTCCATTGTAGATAGTGATATAACGTGATTCCCGGTGTGTTACTATTTTTCTTACGCAGGAAATATTTTAATAGTCACAAGGTATAGGGTCAATTTTTTAATTTCTAAATTATAATTTTTGTATAATATTAAAGTCTTAACGCGTTGTTGAGAATGTAAGTAGATTTTATTTCTTTACGTTTAATGTTTAGAATTGTATCGATTGTCTGTTAGTGACAGGATACTATTACGATTAATCAATCTTTAAATTATTTTTAAATACACATTTGTAGGATAGAAATTTTGCTAATCTTCGAACTTAATGAATTGAATTGCAACGAAAGTGGTGGAGTGTGTCTGTGAACGTTACATCGTAATTCTAGAATATTGCCAGAAAAATCAGCATTTTATATTTCTAACCAGGATAAAAATTCGTTTGCGTAGTAGCGAGAAATAGGATCGCTATGTTGCTCGAACAGATGAATGTAATTTAATATTATACTTCGTACCAGTAGCTGTACCACATTTTATACTGTTATTTAAGGATAATTTTGAAAAGTGTTCGTTTTATTCATAATATCAAATTCTTAGTCTTTCTTTCCACAAATTATTTTGAATGACGTTATTCGTATGATCGTACGCTCCGCGAATCAGTAAATATACAAATATTTCATTTTAAAATATTTTTTAAATATTTTTTAAATATGATTGGTATCTTCCAAAATTATCTGAGATTAAGATCGATAAAGGTATTCTGTTAAACATCAGTTTCACAAGTTTATTATATTCCACGTTATAATCGTACGTTTCGAATCGTTTGTAATTGTTACAAATATAATAATTCGTTAATTAATCGTGAACACTGAGACGCGATAATCTATTTACGTAAGTAGACGTATCGAGTTATCGTACAATACGTCCACAATCTATATTATTGAAGTACCAGTCATTATTATCGAGAAACGACTATTAAAGTATTGTTATCGTGATAATGTAATTAATTTTGCAGAAATTGTATTTCAAAAATTGCACATCAATTTCAAACCGTACACTAGTTTTTTCCCCGCCAAACTTTACCAACATATTCTGCAAGATAAAATAAGATCAAAATGTTATATGAACATAGGCTCTGAAATGCTTTATTAAAAAGTTATAAACCAAAATATGAAATACACAGGTTAAAATCACTTATTCCATTTCAAAATGCTGTCCGTTATTCTGAATGCAAAACTAACATCTACGGAAAATAGAATCTATTGCATTGCTAATTACGAATGTCAAGATCCAGAATCTGGAGAACCCTAAACGGTGATTGCAGATATCCATATCATTTATTTATAACTTTTTAACGAAGTATTTAAGAGCCTATGTTTATATGACATTTTCGTCTTATTTTGGCTTGTAGAATGTGTTGGTAAAGTTTGGCTGTAATATACATATAAAGTTCAATTTTAACAAAATTCATATACATTTTCAGCACATAGAAGAAAAAAATTAACCCTTTAACATCCATACCTCCATGACAGTTTTACTAATAAATAGACCGTTTATTTTGAAAGTGGTGTAAGTCCATTTAAAAAGAAAAATGAGATATCACATAATTTGTGATTAATTTAATGTAAATTTTATATTTATAACCAGGAAAAAATGGACTTGCACCACTTTCAAAATGAACGGTCCAAATATGAATATGACAATTTTGGAGCCATTCGCAAAAATTGAAAAGATTTCTTATGCTGGCTTTAAAGCGACGTGACGCAAATATACGTCATACTGGACATTAAAGGATTGATCCTAAGGAGGGTAGTGTGTTTTTACAAATTTGAACAGTTCCCCTGATCTGAGAGATCAAAACATCCGCCTCTGTAAATCTTACCGTGCCGAAACAACAAATTTTCTGTATTTAACTGATAATAAAGGGAATAGTACGGCTCCATGTACAAAATCATGTTTTCTTTGAACCATGTCCAATTTTGGAGCTTGCTGCGACACCGAGTACGCCCGCGCGTGTTTTTGAGAAGCAGTAACTTTAAGGTCGTAAAACAAGGCTTCCAATACGAACGTTCGAAAATTCTCGAATTATGTTCGAGTTTTTTTTTACTCCAGAATTCTGTTCCACTATTTATTGATAGTCGGAAACATTACAAACGTAACGAATGATAAATGTACGAGAAAGGGAAGAGGCTAATCGGTGAAAGTATCTGTTAGACCCGTTTCTTAGACGCGAGGATAGGTCCAGTCATTTTTCTTCTAAACATAATAGATCGACGAAGAAACTTGATTAACGATATTAATGGGAAAAAGATGTAGAAAGGATACACGCGTGAGAACCGAAAGTGTTAAAAAATTAATAAATTATAAAACGTAACTGTTTGGGTTACGTTGCGACCCAATATATCATCTTTATTACACCATTTAACGCGTTAACCCTTTGCGGTCCGAATTATTTTTCAGTTATTTCTTTATTTTAACTGGCAATTTAAAAATATCGTTTGCGAAGCGACGTAACAGTGTCTCTGTGATAAAAACTAATGTCGAGTCAGGCTCGACATCGGACTGCAAAGGGTTAATAATGCTGTTTTAAATAAAAAAATAATTTTTGTTTTATTTGTTTCAGGAAAAATGAAGATTCTAGTAGCGCTGCTACTACCAATCTTCGCGTGTGAAGTAATTTCTGCGATTGCCAATGAAACTTCTACAGGGGCATCGTTCACGATTAGGAAAGATAATAATGTGGACTCGACGGAATCACCGTCGACCACGTCGACGAAAGGATCGTATTCGACCGTAACAAATGCACAATTAAGTAAAACATCCTCGCCTGTTGACGAAAGGGTAACATCAAAAACGAAATTGGACGATGATTTCCTGCGTTGGAATCCCCTTTTGAGTCCCAAGGACATGCTTCTGCAAGAAATCCATAGTTTGGACGAAGAAGCTTCTATTCCTAATAAGGTGTGCTTCTGATTTAAAGGACAATGGAAGAAATTTGTTGATTTTTTCTGAGATACACTTACTGAGGATCTTAGGAAATCCAAAATGCTATTCAAGCTAAGATTCACCTAAACAGAGACTGCTTAACTCTTTGGGGCACAAAATTTCACAACATATAAAATAGACCCGTGTTGCACAGAAAATTTTATTTTATTTTTTTGCAGCTATTGCAATATTTCCAGGTGGGTCTAAAAATGTCCCACCATGCATTACCGTGCATCAAAAAGGTGGGACATTTCTAATCCCACCGTGCCCCAAAGAGTTAACACGTTCACACTGGCGTGTATCACCGGTGGGTCACGCTCGACTGTTCCATCAGGCGGCGTGCGCTATCGATCAAATTTGAATATTCGAAAATTCAGTAGTAAAAACAATTCGATATTGAATTAAGAAGAAGTATGAATTCTAGCGCCGTCTCACAACGAAAACCATGAATATCGGCGCCTGCGTGAACGTGTTAAACTATTTTCAACAAAATTTTATTGCTAAATACTCTCGAGTCTTTATTTATGTTTTCAAATACAAAATAATTAATCTTTTCACTTCGAGGAATATATTTTATTATAGAAATTAAGAAAAGAAATATTGTATCTTTGAGAACGTAGAATACTTTTAAATATACAGGGTGGCCCGTAACTAGTATAGGAGCCGGAAATGGGGGGTAGGTGAGACGATTCTGAACAATAATTTCCTTTGCAAGAATGTCGGATGGAGCTTAATTTTTGAATTATTAACGAAAAACAGTGAACCAATCAGAGCGCGCGCTTCCCGCGCGCTCAGGTGCGTGAGATTAGCTTCGGACCCCGGGACGTTCGAATTAGGCTGGGCAAACGCGTTTTTAAAGGAGAAAAAATTTAATTAAAGTTCTACCGAGCAAGGGATACAAATAATTATAAATGGCATCTACGCAACTGTTATCACTAAGAGTGGGATAAATCAGCTAGATAAATCGAATTTATTAATCATTCGTATTCGTTGTTTGAAAAAAAAAGAAGGAATAAAATGTGGAAAACTGTTCTCAGACTTTTCCAGAAACGAATAACGATTTCGCACTGAAAAGCCGACTGTAATGTTACGAAAATTGAGAAATAATTTAAATTCGACTTACCGATTCACCTACGAGTTGGCCTTGTTCTTTGACAATGGTCATCGTACTGATCCTAACCAAGAAACGACGAAGACTCCATGACAGAACAGTTGACGGAACGGCCCGGTCGCTGAACTCTTTTATCCATCACAAAAGTATTTCACTTCACGATCACTGACACTTTTCACTTTCACGTTACAATAAACACTACGTTATTCGTTCCCCGATTGTTGTCCCTTAACAGGTTATTGTGCGAGTTTAAAAAGTACGTAACCGATCCCGAAAACGGCCGACGAAATGTATCGTGTAAGTTCACAATTTTTTCCGAAAAAACAGTTTCCATTTCGTAATCGCACATTTGACCGTGTAATAAACTCTCAGGGTCCAAGAAATTCCAGCTAGCCGCGATACAAAAAAAAAACTGTGTAAACAACGTCGCACGACAAGTGCTCCGTCCCCTTGCCGACCGGCTACTGCCCTTCTATTCGTACTGTGTAGTTCGTTGTTTTTTTTTTCTGTCTCGATGGTTTGATCGAACGTGTCAACAGTCGATAGTTTTCGAGATCGGTTACGTATTTCGTAAACACACACAACAACCTGTTAAGGGTCAAGAATCGGGGAAGGAATAACGCGATTGTTGTAATGAAATACTTTTGTTATAAATAAAAGGGTTCAATGACCGGGTCGTTCCATCAACTATTCATTAGTTACGGGCCATCCTGTATATTGTTTATACAAAAATTTCTATCAGATCTCGGATAAATAATTAATAATTATGCATTTTCAATTATATTGTATAAAAAGTTCTGATTGGTAACTGAGATCAAAAATTGGCCAATTTTTACCATTGTCCTCTCGTGTTCCCACATATCCGCTTGCTTCTTTATTAGCGCAATCTCCAGAACTTGTAAATTGTACTGTGACGTGTAAAATGTCTACATTTGTGACGTGATGCGTTGTAATGAAATTTGTTGTTTAACAAACATGTTAAACCCAACTGTAAAATTATCCCAGTTTAGTTTGATAAGAGATTTCAAAAATACGTATAAACCATTTTCCAGAAAAGGTTTCGCCCTCCTTTTATTTTAGCGAACACCGAAGGGATTAGGTTTTATAAATGTTACATCAAATTCGTTTAATACAATTTTAGAAGCTAAGGAAGATAAGAAAAAATTAAATTTGAATCGTCCTTATTCTAGCAATCCGTTGTCCAAGAGTTACGAAACAATACCAGCATTTGAACTGGAAATCAAATTTAAATTGTCCAAGGATCAATAAAATAATACCATTATTTTCTGGAAAAAAAAAATTGATTGTAGATGCAAGACGAGGTTGCACAGACGCTCAAAGCGGAAGCTAAAAGGGTCAGACCGTCGGAAACATCGACTGCAAAACCGACGACCGCGAAAACCGATTTCAACAGGACCATAGAGGACGGTTCTGTAAAGAAGTTGCTCGAAGTCGAGGATGCCCCTTACGAGGACGATGTAAGCGAAAACGAGGAAGACGAGAACGACGACGAGTACGACGACGAGGACGAGGACGACGAGCCCGAGGATGATGAACAAGTGATGACGCAGTGTCCTGATTACTGCAGATGTGCCGGAGAATATGCAGCTGCAACGACTGCAACGTACGCTCTTCGGTTTTCACGATAACATTATATAATTTAATTGTTTCCTTTATGGTAACACTAGATAAACGCAACGTTCCGTATCTACTACTCAATGATACCCGTATAACTGTAATTGAGGGGTTCGTTGCAAAAGAAAGAAATTGTATAAGAATCAGATTCAACATTTTCTTGTGTTGTACACAAATTTGAAATCTTACTCTTTTTTATGCAATCTACGAAAGTTTCTGAACATGTACACGGGGATTTTAAACATTAATCCTCGAACGGCGGAGTAAGTAAAAGAATTGTGCAGAAATTTTCGAAGAAAATTTATTTTTAATCGCAAACCAGATATTTTAACATTCCAAAAGTGATCCTGGTCTCTGAGATATTATTGTACTAATTATTCAATTATATGAAACTTAACAACAAGCGATATAACCATGGTAGTTAATAGAACGATGTTCAATGAAGATTATACTTTCTTTTTAGATGCACCAAACTTGTGGACGAGCAATCCTTCGGCACTGGCATTGTCCGTTTGCGCATCGAAAATGCCGGACAAATTTCTCTTGGCCCTCACGCGTTTCAATCACGAGGTCTTCAACAATTGGAATCCATCACGATCACCGACACAAGGATCGTCGAGTTAAATCAGACCGCTTTCAACGACATACCTTACTTGTTCTCCGTGAATTTGACGCGCAACGACTTGCAAGAGATCCACCCCAACACCTTCCAAAGTAACAAACAATTGTCTCTGCTTGCCATATCTGGAAATCCATTGAAGCACTCGCAGGATGCCAAATCGGCGAAACACGGCCTGTTCGATGCTCCATCGGTCACCGAATTCGACTTTTCGTTCAACGGTTTGACGAAACTGAAACGCACGGCCTTTTCGAGAATGCAGAGTCTTACTTACATCAATTTGAAAGGAAACAAGTTGAAGGATATCGATAGTTCAACGTTCAGTACGTTAGAATCGCTGGTGGAAGTGGATTTCTCGTATAATTTGTTGAACGATATTCCTGTTGACCTCTTTTATGACAGCGAAATTCAAATGCTCAGACTCGTTGGTAAGATTCTATTGATTGGATAAACTTTCACTGTTGTTAGCCGTATTAGTATCCAATTTTCTTTCAAATTTCAACCCTTAATCCTCTAAATTTTTCGCCCCTTTTTGTATTAACATAGTTCCAGAAAAACATTGCTCAACGGTGTTTAATTTTCAGGAAATAATTTGGCATCTCTGAGTAACATAAAAGCATCGAAATTAAGAGTATTGGATGCATCCAACAACAAAATCAAAATAATAACGAAGGACGATCTTTCCGGTGTGCCTTTGTTGGACCAGTTGGTAATCGGTTCGAACGGTCTCAAAAGAATTCATCAACACGCATTCGATAATCTGGATCAACTTACTTATCTCGATGTTAGTAATAACAAGTTGACTTCCTGGACAGAGCATCATCTGAAAAGTAATTCCAGACTTCAGGTTCTAATAATGAGCGACAATCCTGAATTGGAAACCTTGCCGGTCTTCAAGACTATCGATTTTGGCTACAATACTTTCAGGTAAACAGTTGTATTTATAAAACTTGACAATCGATGCTGACACTCTCAATTTTGATTCGATTAAATATTTGTTACAGCGTATACCGATTCGACTGTGCTAACTGCGGCCTGTATTTCCTCGAGGAAACAACCTTCAACTCAATGCCGGCGATAACACGATTGAACCTTTCTAGAAACCGTTTGACTGGTTTGCCGAACGGTCTCTTGAGTCATCTTGCATCATTGAAATACCTCGATCTT
Source organism: Stelis phaeoptera (assembly GCA_943735885.1). NCBI lineage: Eukaryota > Metazoa > Arthropoda > Insecta > Hymenoptera > Megachilidae > Stelis > Stelis phaeoptera. Next base: position 5,644,239 of record OX030934.1, on the reverse strand, counting down.
TCCGATAACATAATCAATTCGTTGGACAACAACATGTTCCGTGGTGCTACTAGTTTGACTAAAATCAGCCTCGCGGGCAATCCCCTGGTTACACTACAAGTGACACCATTTTTGATGGCACCCAGTCTTACCAAACTCGACGTGAGCAGATGTGCGTTGGAAAGAGTTTGGAGCGAAGCTAGAATGCCTCTCACCAGTCTACGGTACACAGAATTAATTCCCAGACGACGAAATGTTATTTTCAAGATAGTGATTTCTATTATAAACCAAAGCGCGTAGAAATAGCTAGTAAGCCAAAGTAAATCAGTGGGTATTAATACCATAAACAGTTAAGCAAAGTAAATAGTAGAGAAAAGCAATAATTTCTGACAAAACTCTAACAAGATGTTACGTATACGTAACTTTGGGTATTAATGAGTTAAAACAACATATAATTTTGAAAGAATACGTATCAAAATGTCGTGTTATATTTTAGATCTTTGTCAGTTCGTGAGAACCTTTTGCGTCGAATCACCGTCGAGGAACTGAAAGCAACTCCAAAGATCGTTAGTTTGGATTTAGCCCATAATCCTCTTGATTGCGACGTCGAGTTTAACCAAGCTGTGCAATGGCTTACCGACCATGGTGTAACACCAATCGAAACTTCAAGGTATTTTACCCATTTTCAAAATAAGATCAATATGGATCGAAACCATGGCTGACACGGCGCATCGTTTTCATATCTCCTGTATCTTGCAGATATATTAGCAATTATGGTAATGGCGATAATTACCAAGATTCTGAGGGCATCAGCCAGTGGACTGATTTGGCGAAGATAGTTTGCGATGGTATCAACGACGGTCCACCAGAAAGGCCGGTGCCTCATAAGGAAAAGAAAGTGAAGATCATCCTTGAAGGACTTGATGCGTCAGAAAATGCAGATTCTTTGTTAAGGAATAACTTTGAAAATGACGATGTAAGTCTTATTTATCAAATAAATATAGTACCTGTTTTTTCTTACAAATGTATTTCTGTAATAGGATATACTTAAAATGCAAATTGATCATGGAGTAAGACCGAACGAAGATGTGGAGAAAGCCTGGACGACTCAGGATCAAGAATACGAAGATTTCGTTGCCTCCGAGAACATGGAGTATCATCCGTGGTACACCAGCGCCCTTTGGCCTGTGGTCATCGTGATTATTACGACGTTACTGATTCTGTTAATAACGGTGCATATCGCGATATGTTTGACGAAACGACGAGGTCGTGGTCCGGTTCTTAGACCGCCGATGATCCTTCGACAAGGTTTGATCGACAACAAAAATTGCGGTTTGGTTTACAAGCCTCTTCAGGAAGAGATCGCCACACCGCACGTGCCGAAGAGGGGAAGCTTTTATTCCAGTAGTACATTCCACTACGACAAGATCGTGCCAGAAAGCGTTTAAAATTGATCAAGAATGCAGCTAAGTAATTGTTCGACAGCCTATGTAATTCAATCTTATCAATATTTTAAGATACACACAGAATTTACAAAGAAACAGAACGTGTTTTCTGCAAAGTCGATCGCGTCCATTTTATCATGGAAAATATTTTTATAACTGTTGTTAATTCCAGGAAAATATATATAGGCTTTTATAATGGTATAAAAATAATAAATATAACGAGCTAAATGATTAAAACAGAAAAAAAAGAATTACAGGATTATAAAAAGTACGTTTCTTGACGAAGTGCTTTTTATATTTTTATATTTTTAATTTGATGATATTTTGATCAATTTGATTCGAAGTTTTCATTTACATGAATAATTGTCAGTATTCCGTTTTATTATTTTAAAATCGATTTTTATTCAAATTCGAAATAAAAATAAGGATAATTTAATTTTATCTGTACATTTAATTGATAACGCATAACTACAATATTTTTATTGTTTAATACTTATAGATATTAATAATATCTATTGTTCTATATTAATTTGTAGCAGAAAAGTAGTATTGGATGATAAATTGGAAAGAAATAAATGAAAGTAAAAAAAAATTAAAGACAGGGTTTTAGAAGGGCAACGTATGTAATCTTATGTTTTAAATGAATAAAATTTATCCAGTCACAGTAATATGTATATTATACAGGCTACAAGACTCATAATTATTAATTATTATAGTGACAGCAATGTGCCACGTCCGTTTAAATCATGGAATTCATATACATATTTGCATTTAGGTATTGTGCATAGTACTAAGTAAACTAATCTCTCGTAGTATAAATAGTACATTGGGTACTATACATTGTGCTACATGCTGTAAATAATGTATACGTTTAAATAAATCTTTAATTACAAATGATAATTGTTTCTCATTCACCTGAACAACTAACAATAATTCGTTTCCTTTCCTAAAGTTTAAACAATGAAAATATAGCTTGCTGAGTAATTTCTGATTACAAAACGTTATAATATTATAAGTTTAATGTACTGTGCACAGTAAATACTGATTTAATATTAAACAGTATTTATTGTATCTGTTTGCATTCAAACTTGTAATTATGTACTTATTAAAAAGTCCCATAATATACGAATAGATCAGAAAAGCAAAAATTATAAAAGTAGTTCATCTATATAAACCATTATCAAGAACAATGCAAATATTCAATAAATAAAGCCTTGATAATGTTCTGAGTATAGTACAACGTATGTAAACATGTATTTCTAAATGAGCTCACGTGTTTATCTGATATTGAAACAAGCAAGCGGCGAAAATAAGATTCTAAATTTTCAATTGTGTAAATTTGAAAAACATTCCTTTCAATTATAATACAAATTCTTTTTATCCTTTGTATCTTCTTTAAAGAATTTATATAATTTTTTTAAGGCATTTTGAATTTGTTCATACTTTAAAGTATAATTATAATCGATGATGAAAATCTGAACTCATTTCAAAAGTCTAATGCGATATTGAACGGGGATTTATAAACTTTATCCTTTATCGTATAATCGTTGTCCAATGTAATATTTTGTATTTAGATTTTGTTTTCACTAAAATACTTATCATGAACGTCATTACGAATGTAAAAACTGATACGATAGTGGCTATATATATGTGTTACAACATACGTGAATGGATAATAAGTCGAGAGTGAGCGGTGAACCGAATAGTGCAGCGCGAAACGCAAGAAACTAAAGAAAATTTTATTCACAGTACATTCGATCAATTTTCTATCAACCAGCATATCATTGTTCTTGATATTATCTAAAAATGGCTTCTAGAAAACACGTATTAGATCTGTTGCAAGTTGTTTATTCCCAATCGTAAGTAAATAGTAATAATCAATCATAACAGAATCATGATAAGCATTTGTAATTTCTGGAATAAATTTGATTCATTGAAAAGTTTAAATTGTATTTTTAAATATCATGAATACTATCATAAATAAATTATAGCTATGCATAGTTTAAGTAAGTCACAACACAATAAGTAGTGTTTGTAACTTAATTTCAATTGAAATTAATTTTTTGTAGATGCAAATGTCCAGCTCATGGAAATCCAGGAGGCACAACCATGCACGAATTAACAAAAGCCTGCAGCACAGTAACAAATACTACATCACCGAAAGAATATGCTTTTGAGGCATGCATTATAAAATTAAAGAAATTTTGTATATGATACATATGATATCTTTTCATTGTATAATATAGTATTATATGTACAATGAAATCAGTTATATTATAGGTCATATGAATTATGAAATATACGTGAGAAACACTACAGTCAGCTTATTCAGATCATGAATATTTTTGAAAATGTTATATGGTTATTATCATACGAAAATTTGTGATAATAATCTAAAACTTATGTACAAAAATCTTCATCAATTTTAAAAGTAATCAGCATGTTGCAATTATTAAATTTTTAAGGAATAAGCATTCGATTAATTCAATATATCTTAACTTCAGCATAGTAGATTATATCTCCTTTATTTCCTTAGCAGAATGAAAAAAATAGCGGATAAATCAGATGTTATACAAACGAAATTTCTATAATTTATATATTTTATCCATTGCAGATGGCTTGTTCCACGGTAAGATACGGTGTTGGTGTTACTAAAGAATTGGGCATGGATTTGCAAAATTTGGGCTCAAAAACTGTTTGTTTAATGACAGACTCAAATTTAACGAATCTTCCACCAGTTAAAACTGCTTTGGACAGTCTTACTAAACATGGTATCCAAACTACAGTTTACGATAATGTACGTGTTGAGCCTACGGAACAGAGTCTCAAGGATTCCATAGAATTTGTTAAAGCCCAAAAGTTTGACGCTTTCGTTGCGGTGAGGCACACAAGGATCCATAAATATTACTTTCTTAAGACGCACAAAAAACAGTAATATAAATTATATATAGATTATAATTCAAAACTATGAAATCTATCTTTTTCATTAGGTAGGTGGAGGTTCGGTAATGGATACCTGTAAAGCAGCAAACCTTTATAGTTCTGATCCGCAAGCAGATTTTTTAGATTATGTGAATGCACCCATTGGCAAAGGAAAGCCAGTTGTAGTGCCATTAAAACCATTAATAGCAGTACCAACTACATCTGGTACAGGGTCAGAAACAACAGGTGTTTCCATCTTTGATTATCAACCACTTAAAGCCAAGACTGGAATTGCTAACAGGCAAGTCACTTTTCACGGTACCATGTAAAGAACAAATGAGTAATTTGATTAAGTTATTTTCTTCAAAGTTTCTGTAATTATTATTTATTTTAAGAACTTTAATTGCAATAGAGCTCTGAGGCCTACTTTGGGTCTTATTGATCCGCAGCATACATTGAGCATGCCAGAGAGAGTCTGTGCTTATTCTGGTTTTGATGTACTTTGTCATGCCCTTGAATCTTTCACTGCATTGCCGTACACAGAAAGAACGCCTTGTCCTTCAAATCCAATTTTGAGACCAGCGTACCAAGGTAGCAACCCTGTCAGTGATGTTTGGTCAAAGTATGCTCTTCAAATAATGTGCAAGTAAATATATTTATTATGAATAATTGATAGTAGAATAACAATTATAAGAACAATACTTAGGTATACTTCTTATTCCTACATAGATACTTTAAAAGAGCTGTTTACAACCAAGATGATCTTGAAGCCAGAAGTCACATGCATCTTGCAAGTACCATGGCAGGTGTTGGGTTTGGTAATGCTGGTGTTCATCTTTGCCATGCATTGTCGTACCCTATTAGTGGAAATGCACGAAGCTTCCAACCTGATGTAAATTTAATTTAAATTTTATCGTACAGAATTTTTATTCAAAGTATTTTATAAATGTTCGCTAAGTGAAATATATTTGCTTCAGTTTTAGAAATAACAGCATACACTAGTCAAATTTAACTTGAAATACCTGCCTATGTATATAGTCTGTTACTAATAATATATTTCTTATTTCAGGGTTATAGCAAGGATCATCCTATAGTACCACATGGCCTTTCGGTTGTTATATCAGCACCCGCAGTATTTTCTTTCACTGGAAATGCTTGCCCAGAAAGACACTTGGAAGCTGCTGAATTACTCGGTGCTGATGTTCAACGAGCCAAAAGAAGCGATGCTGGAAAGATATTAGCAGACACTGTAAAAGGCTACATGCAAGTAATGAAAATTGAAAATGGTTTAACCGAATTAGGATTCAAAAAGGAGGATATCCCTGCTTTAGTCGAGGGCACGTTACCTCAGGTAAGATGTATTAATATTTTGTCTTATTACAAACGAATTTTGAGGTTCTTAATATTATTTAAGATCTGCATAGAACTTTAAACAAATAATGATTCTTTAATTCATTTTGTATTTTATGAAGCAGCCATTTCAAATTTGATGGATCGATTAAGTTAAGTACATATTATAGAGAACTCAAAAGATTGCTTCTGCGTACATAATTTCCTATCATTTTTATTGCAAAATAATAAAATGTTGCTCCGTGTTGTAAAAATAACATTTATTTTGGAAACAATTTTCTAAGCTGCGTCTACTTATAAATTTATTATAGAAATGATACCCAACAAAATATTTTAATTGATTTATAATAGTGATTTATTAGTCACCATACTCGAATGATTACAATTAAGTAAATTCACCATATGTTTCGCAGTACATATTTATATGCATGACGAATTTACAATTGTGATACATATATTTTATAATATTACAGTTCATTACATATTTTTGTATGATCATACATTTTTAACTATATACGTATATGTTATACACAACTATCAATATCTTATATTTAATTTACTAATCTATCCTTTATGCTTTTTTTTGCAGCATCGTATTACAAAATTAGCGCCACGAGAACAATCCAAAGAAGATCTTTCGCGATTGTTCGAAAATTCGTTTACAATTTACTAAAGAGATATAGTATAGTTTTTTATTATTGTACGTGGTATAACTAAACGCAAATAAACAGCTTATTTTTCATTGTTTTAATATCTATGTCAAATTTTTCTCAGTTCTAACGAAGTTACTTAAACTAACAAACGATTATGTATACAATTAATTTAATTAGTTATTATATATGTTTCAACTAGCAGAGTAAAAATAACTACTGAAACGTTTACAAATTAACTATATTAACCAAGATATATTGCATGCATTTTATACAAAATTTATGAAGTCGTTGTTTCAGCGGAAGTCCTTGATAAAGCGCTCATCGTTGTAACAACGATGAAAAGGACCCCGGCGATAGACGACTTACAGTCCATGATTCTTTTTTCTTTTTTATTTAGAACAATGTTACGTAAATTTCAATTGACTTCAATTTTCGTCAGACAGAATAGTCGAATAATGATTGATCCGATCCTACGCCAAAACACATCGCATATTAACTAAAAAGATTATAAATTTCTTCAATCGAAACCGGCAATTAGCTGCAGATACAAGGTAATCCGAAGCAGTCAGACATTATTACATATTTTTAAAAACTAATTACTTAATAAATTCTTCGACATTATTTCTATGAAATTTATATATAGATAAGCAACGGAAATAAACGTCATCGAAAGATGTAGTGATAAAGATTTTGTTTCACAAACTTTTGTGATTATATTCAGAAAAATATTTCATATACGATTCATTATCAATTCTTCTCTCAAATGATAGAAATAGCAATACTCGTTGAATCAAATTAAAATTTACAAATATTATTCATGCATTTAATGCAAAACAATTTTTCCAAACACAATTGATGTGTTTAAAAAAAAAAAAAAAATTGTTACAAACATAATTCCAGTTGTGTTCACTGTAATTAAATACATATAAATAATATTTGAAATTTTCAACAATATTGATTACTATTGTCGACGTGTTCTTATATCACGATTTCTTTTAATTTGAGAGGAGATATATGTATTGATAATAAATTCATTATACGATTGTTAATATTTTTCGAAATAATCACGGTAATTGAACGTAGTCTTTCATTTTTTCTTCTTCTTTCGTTTCATATTATATTCTACATTCACTCTTCGAACGAAATTATATTCTTAAGCTCGTTGGTCATAAACGAAGATTGCGGATGTAAGTGTAACAATTGTAATTTATACAAACGTCCATTGTCAGGTCGAACATCTGAAAGAATTATTCGGAAATTCGTACGTTATGATCGGTTTCGATCAAATTTTAATCAATAGTAGACAATCTAAGTCGTTAATGGCACAATGGAAATTTAACGATCTTTCAAATCATTATTTTTATTATTGTTAACTATTTTAAACATTTAAACAAGCGTACAGCAACGAAGATATTAAAAACGACCTAGCTTGCCTACGAAATGTACAAAAATGTTTTTGATTAAATTTCATGCTGTAATTAATTACCTTAAAGAATATGTTAAATGTATTTGCTGTATTTCTCACCGACCGTCTCCTGTTTCCCACATTTTATTACATATATACATCATTTTATCAATTTACTAATATTTCGCACGGTCACTCATCATCGAAAGCTCTTGATGTCTTTATATAATTACTTCATGTTATTTCTGCGAACATCAAATACGATCAATCTTTGCTAAATGCTGTTCAATCGTCCCTCGATTTACACGAAAGAAAATCGTGTAAAAAGAACTCACAAGTAACAAAAAAAGAAAAAAGAAAGCCGACATATAAATTTATAAAATAGTTTATTTTTCATATTTCCACAAAATAAATATTAAATAAGAATTTAGAAAAATCTGATAAGATGAGAACGAGCGACGAGTAAATCGAGGGCTTTGTGTATGTTATATTAATATATATTTTGTTAACATTTGTTAAATGTAAATGTTACTTCGAAGGCACTTCGAAGGCAGAAATGGATACACTTACATTCACTGTCGAGCCTTATTGATGTAATATCGGTGCTGTGGTGTAATTTGTCTGGGACATTTTCTGATCCTCTCGAACTGACTTCCTTTACCGTAAACGCGAGACTACTCGAATGATGATACGGATTTAATTCTCCCCTCTGGTAACGTCGAATTTCACGACAGCTTCGACACTTCACGATTGCAAAAACGATAAATAAATAACTTCGATGGTTTCAGAGTATTCATTCAAGAGTAGATAACGTTCGATTTCGAATAATACGAAACGATATCAGCCATTTCTTATTTCTGTGAGAAATAGTTTCAAAAATTAAATATTTCATTTTTATACACACGTCGTGAGTTTACCACCGATTTTTGGCGCAATGAACTGTTTTTATAAGAACTTAATTTTTTACCAAATATTCTTATTAAATCTTACAGTGTTATTGATTCAATATTTAGGGGAAGATGATTTTTTTCGAGGGCTGTACCTTAAACTACTAACAACCACGGTGATAGAATTGTTATTAATCGAATAATAATGTTAATTATTAATATTATATTATATTATAGTAAACTTTACTATAATATTATAGTAAATTCGAAGCAATTCTGCAATCGGGATGTCGTAAAATGACCAATTTGTAAATAACAATTAATAAAGTCAAAGTGTTCGTTATTTATTGCGTAGGTTTCGTAATGAACGAAACTTGAATTTATAGAAACGAATTTAGATCAAGATAGCTCGACCTTATCGTCGATACAAAAACAAGAAGAACGAAAGACAAATACCGTGTACAAACAATCTATCAGTACGATGTACGTACGAAATTGTAGAAATGATTGATTTATTAATCCAAATCCTGTGCTTGATTATTTGATTGTTCGAATATTCAGGAATTCGATACGTAAGATAAATAAGTAACGTTTGTGTGTTCGTACCTTCGAAAAATCAATACTTTGTGAAAGTACGCCCTTCAAACGCCCTTGAATCTCTATATTACCGAAAATACAATTTAACCGAAATTTATCGATTTTTTATAAAATTATACGACGATCAATTTTACTTCGTCAGTTTGCGCTCGAAACAAACATATTTCATGGAAATATTTGCGTATTCCAAATTCAAAGGTCTTTAAATTGAAATCGTTTCAACATTCTTATAATTTCAAAAAGTATTATACTATGTTACATGATATATCATATAAATGAAATCTATACGAAATTACTCGCAACTGTACCTATCCCCTGATTTACATGGTACCTTATTTACAAGATTTTAAAAATATGGGATTTAAAAATAAAAAGAATTCTGCACTCATTTTTTAATTCCTCAGGAACCTACCTTCCGTGTAAATCAGGGGATAGGTGTATTTGATTTGTTCCGTTGAATTAAATTTACTCTTCTGAAAGCATTGAGTATAATGATACTGATCGTTAGACTATTACAGAGGTGGGGAACCTTTTTATCATTAGAGGCCACATTTAAATTAGACAGTAATAAAGAAGGCCGCTATAATTCTTTATATTTCATCCAGATATGAATTTATATTCATCCAGATCTTTAAATTTTAATAAACAACTACATACTCAAATACCACTTCAAATAAAAATGATATTGGTAGAAATATTTTGAAATAAATTTATTTCATTTTAAAGAAATACAATAGAGGAATAATAATATTCAGTCGTGATCTACATAATTAAATATTAATTAATACAAGAGCTAGCTTTTATGAAGGCCTCACGTTCCCCACCACTGTACTATTATAATATTTCATTACGAATTATAAATTTAATACAACACGATGGAAAATGTGTATATAATATTAACCCTTTGACTGCTAAAGAAAAGCGTAGGTATCGTAACATTAAAAAGTAACTCCGCTTCGACTATGGGTTCAGGTTCTTTGGTTTTAAGAAAAACACTTTTCTCGATTTTTTTTATTTGTCACACCACGCCACAGTCGAAGGGTTAATTGTCATATTATCATATTTTATTACACGACAAATGTTTCGAGCTGATATCTTTTTTAATTCCGTGTACAAATTCGTACTGTTGATCGTTTGACGTTCGTGACAATTGAAATATAATAGAAATTCTGCAGATAGAATTTTGAAACATTTTAAATCAATATTAACCAATAATATTTATTAATCGATAATTTTGTCAAAAGAATTATGGCCGTCGTGGGAATTAATGGTTTCGGAAGAATAGGTAGAATGTGTTTACGTACTTGTATCGAAAAGGATATCACGGTAATAATAATTGATTGTTAAAAATGTCTTTATGTCAAACGATAGATATTGTACGTTCCTTCAGGTTAGCTTGATTAACGATCCATATATTTCCTCCGATTATATGGTGTATTTGTTCAAATACGATTCAACTCACGGGGTTTATCCTTTGAAGTTGCAATGCGAAAATGGACATATTATCATTGCGGGTAACGTTTCTATTTAAAAACAACTAATAAAAAGTTATAAGCTGCGGTAATAAATTGGAAAATTAATTAGCGTATTGATTTTTCTATTTTGCCAAGATAAAAAAATAGCTACGTCCCAGGAAAAGAATCCCTGTAAAATAAATTGGAAGGATGCGGGTGTAACTTATGTAATCGAGGCTACCGGAGTGTTTAACACCATAGAAAAAGCAAGCGTAAGTTTGTCTATCATTAATTTGCTCTAACACGTCGAGCGTGACGTCGGTCCCTAGGGACTGACACTGAACTTTTCGTTTGGAAATTTCCAAATATCAAATTCCTAAATTTTAAGTTTCCAAAGTTCCTAATTTCGACCTTACAAATTTCAATTTTCCGAATTTCTAAATTTTACATTTCCAGATTACCAAATCTCGAATTTCTGAATGTTGAAATCTCAAATTTCCAACTTTCCAAATTTTCAAATCTCAAATTTCTAAATTTCAAATTTCCAACTTTCCAAATCTCGAATTTCTAAATTTTCAAATCTCAAATTTCTAAATTTCAAATCTCCAACTTTCCAAATCTCGAATTTCTAAATTTTAAATTTCCAAAGTTGAATAATATAATATAATTAATCAACGCTTGCTGTCAAGTGCTCGCTCGCTGCCGGCCGAACGGAAAGGACAGCAAAATCAGCGCCACGCTCAACGTGTTAACACTTTGATAGTTATACTTTTCGTATGATTTACAAATCTAATAATTTTGTAATTTTTATTAATTCTTTCTCTAAAAATACGGCATATTTTTATAGCTGCACATGGACGGCGGAGCCAAAAGGGTGATCATCACCGCACCTTCGGTCGATGCACCCATGATGGTTTATGGTGTGAATCACACTTGTTACGATCCGAAGAGATGTAAAGTGATATCTGCTGCCTCGTGTACCACTAATTGTGCAGCACCCATTATTAAACTGATACACGATAAATTCGAAGTGATCGAGGTAATGATCAGCAGTGTGCATGCCTTGACATCGATGCAAAGGACTTTGGATGGCCCTGTAGAAAAAGGAAAAGTAAGTATCTTTCGTTAGGATTTTTTTTTTAAATGACTTGGTTGTTAACAGAATTATTGAAAAAATGGAAATGGGTGAAAATGGGAAAATCTTGTTATCGTTATAAAAAGGAATTCAAATTTCATTTGTATGGTAGCTGTGGAGAAATGGCAGAGGGGCATTTCAAAATATCATCCCAACATCTTCGGGTGCGGCGAAATCGTTGGACAAAATTATTCCTGAACTTAAAGGAAAAATTTCTGCGATCGCCTTCAGAGTACCGATTCCAAATGTTTCGTTGTGCGATATGACCTTTAGGTATCAATCATAAGTTTTCTACTGGGGAGTCGTTTTTAATTTATTCGTTCAATTATCTTCTGACTTAATTCTTTTTTATTTGATTGTGGACACAAGTTTCATCTATGTGGATGTTCCTTTGCATTCTTATTTCGTTGTACGTAACAAAAATAAATAATTCGTGAAATTATGCTTCAAATTTTTATCTGAAACCTCTTCTGAATATTATTGATATTTCTCAACATTGAAACGTTTCGAAAAAATTGACTCAAGCCAGTTTCAAATACAAAACAGCAGGGTAATGATGCGAAGTATAATTATTAATATTTTGTGTAATAAATTCCAGAGTCAACAAACCAACAACATACGAGGAGGTAAAAGAAGAAATGAAATCGGCGTCAGAAAACGGGTTAAAAGATATTTTAGGATACACAGACGACGATTGTGTGTCGTCTGATTTTAATAACACAAGTTATTCCTGTGTTTTCGACGCTAAAGCTGGGATTCCCCAAACGAGCACGTTCATTAAAATTGTTGCCTGGTAATCAACATATTTTCACTATTTATCAATACTTCCTTTGTGATCAATTATTCTAAAAGTATCTTTAAACTCTGTATATAATAAATTATAATTAATTATTTATGAGAAAATTACAAATGGATGTAGTAACCTGTTTCATTGTAAACGGTGAAAATATTATTATTTATAGTTGTGAAAATATTTATATCGTGAAGAATTACCTTGTATGTTTTAATTAAGCGATTAAATATGAATTTTGCAGGTACGACAATGAATATGGTTACGCCCATCGTGTAACAGATTTGATAAAATACATGCATCAAGTCGATTCCGGTGCCGTATCCGTACCTTCACAGAATCTAGAAGAAAACGAAGCTCAACAATCCATTGATTTATAAAAACCTACAATATTACGTGACTATATTTTTAATATTTTACATACAAAGATTACAATATGTAATTTATACATTTAGATTAATTTAAGAACAATTGCTATAAATATTATGATTTTATCAACTTTGTTTCGTCTAATGTGTCTTTTTACGAAGAAGTAAAAGGTTAATTTTTAAAGTAAGTTCGTGCAAATGTTGTTTTTTTTATATTTTTTTAATTGACCACGTAAATCAGCATTTAAATTTGGCGGGTATTGGACACGCCAATACAAATTCGTATCCACGTGATCCGAGAATGACCGATGATGCACGAAATCAAAAAACGGCTACGGCGCATACGCCTAAATCTACGACTGTTATATTAAGGTTTTCTGCCCTTCAAATGACACTGCTTTCGTGGTAACGGTCGAGTACGGATCATTTGTCAGGTAAGCTTACCGAATATCTTCCTTCTGGTTAATCTCACGTTCATCTTCGTTCCTAAATTAACAGATTTTTCATCGCTTCTTGTTTGCATCTCGTATTAAGCTACAATCATCGATTTTCGTGCCATCGTTTACTAATAAAGCGGCTGAGAATTCATTTTATGCAGCATGTACGTGCGGTTTGTACCGGCTAATATGACGTCATTAAAAACGATCGCCTTATTGCAACGATTCCTGTAATAATAGGGCTGAAATCAAAGAATACTTTAGGAAACGTGTGCTATATCATTTCTACAGATTCGAATTTACTGTTTGCGATAACGATCACCTTTTGAGAATCGAGTTCGTTACACTTTTTGCATTTTTAAAAATGACCTGCTTACCGTGTCGTGTGAGATTCGCCGAGTTTCCATTGGTCGATTTTGATCATGTTATTATTGGTACGTTATAATTGCGAATGCATTCTGCAAATTTTAATTTATTTGTGAATCAATGAAGAATTAAACTGATATCAGATTTTACCTGGTCATAAATGTTAATGATATTCATTGCCGAAGCATGATCGAAGTTCTAATTTATTCACTTGCAGCTTAGTTTTGTATATTCTTTTCAAACTGAAAGAATCGGTTGATGTAACAGTATCATGGTTTTAACATGGTTGATACATGGCTTTAAGTTTGAATGTAATATTAAAAAACTAATTTATACTTACTAACATATATACATGAGCAAGGTCACGTTCATTTTCAAGGACAAGATGAAAGGGAAGCAGTGAAATTTTTTGACCTTGATTGACCTTTAAGATTGCCGAGGTCAATGATAAAAATATTTCAACTGCAAAAAGTTCAACTATTAGAAAGTCATTTGATTTAATGAGTCAATCGTTTTTAATTAACATCAGGATTTGATATTAAACTGTTACTCTATATATTTTCGTGATTATTTTTTTATTTAAATAATGCAATGATTGTAACAAAACACGACCGAAATTGCAATAATACATTGGCAATGAATAAAATCTGAACGTAAAAATTATGCACGTATTAATTAACAAAAATTATATCAATTTTTATGTCAATTTACCCAATACTTTTGATTCTGGCAAGATAAGAATTAACATTATACAATTACCTTTCACAATAACAACATTATAAAATAAAAACCAACTCGAAACCTCGTTTGAGGTTATTTCATTTACAATGAGATTGATTTCGTTCACTTACATAACCCAAAAATTATTTTCTAACCGTCAAAGAATTAATGAATTCAAAACGTGTTATTGGCAATTGTCCCGTTCATTTTCTAGTTGTACAGAAGAAGAAGAAGAAGATATGAGTAAAATTGGAATCAACGGATTTGGCCGTATCGGCCGTCTTGTTCTGAGGGCTTCCCTTGAACGCGGTGCACAGGTATTACATAATAAAATTGTTCAATATACCTAACCGCTAACCTTTAATTCATCCTATTGATTGATTATAATCTTTCCAGGTTGTTGCCATCAATGATCCATTCATTGGTCTGGATTACATGGTGTACATGTTCAAGTACGATTCCACTCATGGCAAATTCAAGGGTGAGGTGAAGGCTGAAAATGGCTGTCTCGTTGTCAACGGTAATAAAATCGCCGTGTTCAGCGAACGCGAACCAAAAGCCATTCCATGGGGCAAAGCCGGAGCTGAATACGTCGTAGAATCTACCGGTGTTTTCACCACCATCGAAAAGGCCTCTGTATGTCAGAATTTCTATAGCCGTCTTCTGTAGACAAAATCAAGGACAGATTACATATGTGAAATATTTGCAGGCCCATTTGGAAGGTGGTGCCAAGAAGGTTATCATCTCTGCACCGTCGGCCGATGCACCGATGTTCGTCGTCGGTGTTAACCTGGATGCCTACGATCCATCTTACAAGGTCATCTCCAACGCTTCTTGCACCACCAACTGCTTGGCTCCTCTTGCTAAAGTTATTCATGACAACTTCGAAATTGTCGAAGGTCTCATGACCACTGTACACGCCATCACTGCTACTCAGAAAACTGTGGATGGACCATCTGGAAAAGTATATACTTGTTACAATATTATCATCTTTTATCTAATGATCAGAAATTATATGTATTTTTTTTTTGTACAATGTAACAGTTATGGAGAGATGGCCGTGGTGCTGCGCAAAATATTATCCCCGCCGCAACCGGAGCTGCCAAAGCTGTCGGTAAAGTCATTCCAGCTCTTAACGGAAAATTGACTGGTATGGCGTTCCGTGTGCCAGTGCACAACGTGTCGGTTGTTGACTTGACTGTCAGACTCGCCAAGCCGGCAACCTACGACGCCATTAAGGCTAAGATAAAGGAAGCCGCCGAAGGACCTTTGAAGGGAATTTTAGGATACACCGAGGACGACGTAGTGTCCTCCGATTTCATCGGTGATAACCACTCCAGTATTTTCGATGCTAAAGCTGGTATTCCTTTGAACGATAATTTCGTGAAATTAATCTCGTGGTACGACAACGAATACGGTTACTCCAACCGCGTGGTCGACCTGATCAAGTACATCCAAACGAAAGACAACTAAAGTATTTATGTACCGTTCTTATATAATAACTTCGTAAACGTTTCTGTATGATAGCTGTCTATCATATGAACACATCGTTGTATGGATATCAGATTGAATAACGTTATGTTTAGCTGTTAGCATTTTCCAAAAAAAGAAAAAGAAAGGTAACCCGGCGTACGTTTTTCTTTCGCACAGTAGAATTACAATTAGAAGAATTGTATTAGGCGTTTATCGTCGGAACAAGTACAAAAACAGGCTTCGGTTACCATTACTTGATTCAAGGTTTCCGTTTAACAAAATGTTTACTCCCAAGTAAACGATTGAAAAGAGAAAAGTATATAGAATGCAAGTAATTACGCGTAAAAAAAGTTACATAGTCGTGTATGTAACGTAAATTATTATAATTCTAGTGTTGTATCATCTAAGCACAATGTTACATTTAATTGATTTCTATTTGTTCATCCATTCAACCTTCGCGACAGAGACCTCCTCCAGATATTTGTGATCAGTTTCTGTAATATTATTTACCATTCATACATTGACATCAATAAAAATTGTTACGAAACTAAGAGAATGCTTTATTCGAATTTTCGATTATTTTGTGTTTTTTCTCTGCAAATATCGTTACACTTCTTATTTTTTTACAAAATTAATATGGACAGAAGGAATGAGTAAAATTAACAGTGTTAACTTTTTATATAATTTTTACACGCTATCTTTACATGATTTCTATACACATACAAAAAGACCTTTTTCTTTTATGATTGCTGATCGAAATGTTTCTAAATAGTTTCAACAACGAGAGGACAGTTTCTAGCGATCGATAGGTGGCTGTAATATTAAAATATCGTATTGTATGGCACGAGGAATTACGTTATTTTGACTGTTCTCAAGATTATTTTGTTTCATCGTGTCAGTAATATATTCCATATAATTTGTATAAGCAATATAACAAACACTTGGTAATGTGGTGTGTGACATGATTTTTTCTTTTTTTTTTTTACATCGAACAATAACCATACTGAAATCAAATACGTAAATCGAGTTAGATAATTAACAATTTCAGGTAAGTCTTTCAACGTTCTGCGTTCACCGCAGATTTCATTTTGTCTCATTTCTTGTTCTAATTCTATCAACTATGTACAATTACATTATCACGAAATAAAATACATTTTATAACAGTTTTTGTTTTTTCTTCTGTTTTTGTTTCGGGAATATCAATTTGCTCTATATATGCCATGCTTTGAAAAATTTGATTGTACAACGATACGAAAATACAGTTTTTATTTCTGTCGTAAACAATAAACATCTATCACTTCGTTATTTGTTTTTCTTTATAGTATCTTTTTCTATAGTTTTGCAGTGTACAATGATCATCAAGCTTCGACTATCGGCTCGATGGTAAATGTTCAACGTTTAAAAGATTTTTTTTTATTTTGTTTAGTATATAAAGAACTACTCTTTAGCAATTTAGAACAATGCTATGCATAAAAAATAGAAGTTTGTTCTTTTTTTTTTTTATATGTTTTAAATGATTATCTGTTTTGTAATGTTAACATTTGGTTATGCTAATTATTTACGAATATACGGAAAGTTGATCGCGAGAGAGAAAGAAAGAAAGAAACTAGACTAGTACGACATATGAAATACTCGATTTTATCATGAATTTAGGAGAAATCGGTAATTCACAGTTTGGAACTTGTACGAATGCGAACGAATTGCATCATGTTAAGAGCAAAAGTTTTGCACGGAGATTTATACGTTCTTGGAGAGCGCTAGCTAATTCTCGGGTTAATTCCTCGCAGACTAATCGTAGTTCGGCGTTCTTTTCCCGTAGTTCTTGTAACGTTAACTTCTTCGAATCCTCTACTTCGTCTTTAGATGTGTCTTCTTCGCCTCCGTCTTGCTCTGAAAGGCAAAATAAACAATTTTTGACGGGCATTTCTTTCAGATTATGCGCAAACGTAATGTAACACTTACTTGGACTGGGTTTTCTATAAATATGAAATGCACCACAGACACCGGTAAATTGCTGTGATTGGGGGGGTACTGTTTCCAAAGGTAGATTTTCAGGTAGTTCGCTCTTTGGAGAAAAGTGAGAAAAATCAGCGATAAAACTCTGATTTTCATTTAATGTTTTTTGTCCTTCTCCCTCACTTTTTTGACCAACCAATTTTCGAGGTGAAGTCTGTAGTAGAGATATGTGACAAAATTTTCTTAATAACAACAATTTCGCCTGTGTCTCTCTTTACTTTCCAAATTGTAAAAGTAATTGATCAAAAATATATGAATTGTATGAAGTATCTACTGTATAGGTCCGTAAGAAGCAGCTTAATTAAACGTAGTACTGGTCATTAATAATTTTTAGTTTCATTCGTTCGATATTGTTTAACGAGCTAATGAAATTACTTACGATTCCAGGTGAGATTCTTGGTGGTACTAGTGGAGGTGCTCCAAGGAAACTTTGACCATTTTTCCCTACAAGAACGCGCACAGTTTGAAGCGTAAAACTTTGCTTTCACAGCCACGGGTGATAAGTATCGCGGAGTATTGGTAGCAACATATACCTAATTTATTAAGATCAAGACTAGAACTTCTTGCATGCGTTCTGTATGGTCTGGGTGGTGGTGGAGGTGGTGGTTCCTTCTTTGGAGTTACAATAATAGCTTCTTCAGGAGGTGGAGGTGGTTTTTTTATGAGAGGTCGTTGGACCAACGTACTCGCAGTGCGTTGGAGATCGTCGTCTCCTAATGTGATGCAGCTGCTATTGTTACCGTTCGCTCCGGAAGCAAGAATTGCTGCCTCGGGGGTTAAACGCAACGGTACGGGATGCAGAATTTTAGGATCTTTCTCGACGGCAGACTTTTGGAAATCAAAATTGACTAACTGCAAACCTGGACTAGTTAGTGAACTGCTAGTTCCAGTCGGTGAATCGACGAATTTCGTCCATTCCTTATTTTTCTCCCGAGTACTGGTGGAATTGGGTGTAGTCTTTTGTACGATTGTAGCCGCTGGAACAGGCGGTGGACCAGTCTTTTGTTTAAGCAATGGGATTAACAAAGGTGGAGGTAATACGTCGGGTAGAGGCACATGATTCCTTCGCAACACAACAAGATGCATAGCCACAAAAAATTCTTGTAAACTCAATGCTCCGTCTCTAGTTATATCCGCTAGCTGCCAAATGCGACTAAGCTCCCCTAAAGGAAGTCCAGACTTTTCAAAGAATGTCCTCGCTATGGGACCGTGCAACAGTCCCTCGGGATCGAGCTGTAGTTGCGCAAACTGAGCTGCATAATATTCACGTTGTTCATCACTTATTATCCACACTTCCTCCGGTGGGAATCCTGAGCCATCGCCATCCGCTTCACCCTCGTCGCTACTGTGACGTTCCGAACTTTCTTCCTCGGTTCCCAATAGCTGCCTCTGTTCTTCGGATACTAACAATCCTTGCCAACCACCGGATACAGAGTCCAATATCATTTCACCGTGCAGATCGTTATTCCTCTCCTGCGTGACGCTGTTTGTCGGTGTCGGTGAATCTGTACTGGCACCAGTTTCTCTAGGAGATTCTGCCTCGCTTTCGCTTTCCGTAGTGCTTTCAGGAGCATGATGCCGAATTTTCATAGCCTTGTTAGAGTCAGAACTTCTTCTACCATCTTTGTCGCCTGACATTGGCCGAGTGAATCTTGGCAAAGTAATTATCTCCAGGGGCATGGTTATTATGTCTTTGTGAATACTGAGCCCCGCCTGATGAGCTGCTACCAACTTCAACAGCGCGTAGAATTGTTTTCTTCCAAGATGAGTGCCGATGTACGCTGCCTCAGCTCCAAAACAGATGTCCAATATCTGGAAACAATACAAATTTATGTTTGTTAATCATCCAATATTGCCAACAATTATAAATCTTACGCAACATTGATATTTTGTCCACCATCAAAAAAATTACTCTTGCTCACGACGCTAAGCTATTTTTATTGATTGTACAGAAATCTTTAAAAGCTCGAAAGCAATGCGATAGATATTTGCTGTCATATTACCCAAAAGTATTGCAAATTGCAAATATATTACAATACACTGATCAATCTTTTCAAGCTATAAAAATTCTAAACACGTATGTTGATAACTGACCAGGTATCAGTGTCCTGTGGCGTTCGAAGCACAGCAACCAAAGAATATTGAATTCAATTTATCTTTCTCGATCGTTTAATTGTTCAGAAATAATCGTATTCGTTTTATAATCGTTATTTTACTGTAATAACCTTCAGGAGGTTTAACAATCGGCCGACTTCGCATCGTATTATGACACATTAAAACGCCCACCTTGATGCAATTAAAGACGCAGTACGGTTTCGATATTTTGATCAGGAGGGTGACAGAAAACCAACAGCTGACATGTAACAAGGAACGCGTAGATTTACCTCCATCGTGACAGCTCCTGGCAAATTAGCCGAACGCAATAGCTCAGCGACTTTGATCACCGGCACGTTATCGCTGTCAGCGTTCTCGCAACAATAACTGAAAACGTCCTCGTAATACTGGTATTCGGTCATCGTCAGGTGAAGGCTCGCCGTCGTGATCGAGTCCCAATCCATCTTGGCGACAAAACTCAGAACAGAGCAATGAACCGTTTCTATACTTCGTTACGTGTAAACTGGGTCCGTTCTCTTTTCTGTTAGTCTCTTCCTCTCCCTCTCTCTCGTTCCCTGTGCCTCCCTCTCCCTCCTTGGTTCTAACGTTCTTGACACGGTCTACTATTTCACGGGACGCTCGTGATCACCTTGGTCACATCGCACGACGATGTTAATACTTCGGCGAATCTCCTGCGGAACGCCAGACACGCCATTAATAAATTACGTACACCTTGTACATAGCGAAATTACCGCTCGGCCGCCATCTTTCCGTTACCTCGGCGTTTGACATTACTATAATCCGTACACGTTAACTGACCGTATCGTTCGACTGACATTTCTACAGTGTCTTCGCGCTAACTTCAAACGCCGCGGCGGCGCCTTCGTAGCGCATGCGCACTCGTGCGACAAATACACCGCGGGAGTTTCGAATCTTTTTCACCACTTTTATTCAATAAATCTTCATCTGTTCGACGGTACAATTTAATATTATAATAATTATCGTCTCTCGTTACTTCATTCCTATAATACTTTAATTATTTGTACTTAACGGGGTAAGTTACTTTGCGAAAGGAAAAAAAAAAGAGGTAGTAAAAAATGCTTACGATAAACAAAGACTAGAACGCGGTTATTACAAATCGAGTCTTATAGATACATGTTTGACTTTCCATCGGTTCCACGCAAATTCCATGCGATTTGTTTCTTTCTTTCTTTCTTTCTTTTTTTTTAATCTAAGGGTAATGTAAATTGTAGACGCGTAACAAAATATTGCCACGAATTACAGGCACGATGAGACTTTTGGGTAAGACTCGACGTCGCACGAAAGCGTGAAATTATATACTTTCTGTGATCGAAGGGGACGGACTTTTCTTTGCATTACTGTAACGTCGTGTTATGGGCTTTTGTCCGGCGGTTTTCAATCGGCGAAATACCGGCGAACTTTCCCTCGGGCTACCGCTAATATTGTCAAAGTCCCAGCTGGCAAAATGTTCTTGAAATAAGTCCTCGAGTTTCTTCGACAGTGTCTCGATTGTTTTTACCCGGTCGTGATCGTTCTGTAAACGCATTTAGAATAGCAATTTTTAGTCATCTTTAGAGAAAAATGTAAGTGGGTCGATGTAGGAAAAAGGGTTGGAAATCCCTGCTTTAAAGCAAGAACCCATAACGAACCTTATGGTATAATTTCGAGTTATAAACGATACGACGAAAGTCTCTAACCGCATGTTCTACTTTATGATAGATCCGATTCTTCAGCTTGTACTCAACAGTTTCAAGGAACATCGGACTTTTGATAACTTTACAGTAATCTTCGATCTGAAAGCGAATTTTCCATGATCGTTTATTATTAAAACCGTAAGAGACCAAATAATTTTGGCACTGCCTCGATTAAATCTTATATACAACTAACTGTGCGTGCAGAAGAACCGGCGTCGTCGTTCTTCGAAGAGGGACACTTGAAAATTTCCGCCTCCGCCATTTTCCATACCGTTTGGTGTATAATTTCCAACTTGCTGAGTGCAAGAGGGCTAAGACTTTGCTTCCGTTTCGAACTGTACCATACAGACCACCCTCGATCGTTGTTTTTCCCGTCTAAAAATTCCATGCATCCGGCACTCTCTTTCTTCCTGCCGTGTTTCACCGACTTCGACGTCTCCTCCGGTCCCGCGTCGCAATTCTTCGCCATCTTTTTACCCGGACATTTGCACGATCTGTTGTGCAACAGACGATACGATTTTTCAAAATCTTTGCGCTGATATTTCCGGCCGGATATCGCCGACACGTTAGCGATACTCGATTTGCTTCTCTTGCAGAATTCTTTCTTCTCCGCGAAGGATGCGTTCAACGATGCACAACGTCGTACAGTTTCGGAGTAAGTGGCTTTACCAGCAATTCGATCGGTCTCTTTTAACGTAACCCGATCGTTGGTTACGATATTATTTTTATCCAGACGAACAGTTTGTTCCACGTTTTTCATCGTTGTCGATGCATTCGGGTCGCCGTTGGTCGTTGATGGAACAGACGCCGTTTGTTCGTTCTCCGTTACCGAGCTGTTCGATGACTCGGAACCGCGTCGTTTGGTATTCGTACTTTTTCGTCGTTTCTGTTTGTTCGCCATATTAACGTTGTTCAAAGTTCTGATTAACCACGAGTCCGTTTTTACGTTCGTTTTACTAGAACCTGTTAACGGGCAGCTGCATAAAATATGACGATATTTAATGCTAGAAGAACGGAAGCGTTCTCTTGGATGGACGATCGAGTCTCGGCTGTCTTTCGAACACGATTTAACCCTTAACCATCATGGTTTAGATGTTTAGAAACTGAAAATTGTGCCTGCAAATTTTGTAACACAATTATTGCTACGGTAAGGTGCGGATACACTTATATTTCGTCTTAATCGTTTGTTCTTTTCAATTTTAATTTAACTTGTTTTATTCATTTTTACTAAGACACTTTAAGGGTTAAATCTCCGGTATTATACGACGCTTTGTGAATTAATTATTGAAATCTTCCGTCCTTCTAGTATTAAACCGATTAGGTAGTTAAAGTTTAACGAAACTATCGTAATCGAACATAATAAGTAGGATTCTGCTTTTAGAAAACAAAAAAGATATTTTCTAAAAGAATCCTACGGTTTTATATGAAGTGAATATTTTCGAAATTAATCATGACGCGAAGCCTTGTATCAACAAAAAAAAAAAACTACAATGTTTCCCATCATCAAGACTTTCGAAAATATTCGTGCGAACGCGTGTTTGAAATTACTATGATTTTTACCATTTTTATTATCAGACAACTGTGAAATTTCGTTGATACTTGTCTTGGGTGAGAGACGATAAGTTGATTCGGACTCATCCTCGGACGCCTCGTAGCTCGACACACCGCCGCAAGCATTATTATCATCCTTCAAGGTTTTAGAAACACTTTCCTCCAATTTTTCTGGGTTATGAGTCGATTGCGACGCTGCTTCGTCGTGATCATTCTCTTTTACAACTTCGGTTTCCTCGGTAACGTCGATCAGACGGATCTCCTTCATCGAATCGGTGTCCTTCTTCACGTTCAATGCCTCCAACAAAATTTCCGCCGAAGCGCAAGCCGCTTTCCAGGTGACGTCTTCGGATACGGTGTAACTGGGACGTTTCAGAATTCTCGGCGAGTTTTCAAGAGAAAACGCGGACGATGGTACGACGGGACTCGGCTGGAAAGGTATCTTCGTGGTTGAATCGTTAACGTCGGTGGAAACGGTCGTTGTTGTTGCAGATCGAGGCAAAGGCGTCGACGAAGTAGCCGTACAAAACTTCTCCTTGTTATTATGATTTCGATGATTGTCCAAACGACGATTAGCTTTCCTCTGATGCCTCTTCTTCGGCACGTTATAACTTCCTGGCTTCATGTACACTCGAACATCCTCGGAACTGTCGTACTCTTCGGGTACCTGCTGCGCCTGAACTCGATTGTTGATCAGATTGTAAGCGTTCCAAGGGGCTGTCTGAATGCTCTGCATGTTCTGCAACGTTTGGAACTGACGATTCGCATCGATCTGCAATTGTCTGATACAATTGTTGAGGTCATTGGTGTTCTTCGACGGTTCGTGCTTAGAAGTTCCTCTGGACGCAACCTCTTCAGCATTTCCGTCGAGATTCATAAACATCTGTCGATTGTCAGAGTTTCTCATGCTGGCGAACCACGCGGACAAATTGGCGGTCATCTCTTCCGATGATTTCTCGGGGATGCTTGGTTCTATCTGACTGAGAAGTGTCATCTTGTCTTTCGGAACCGTAGCCAACTGCAACTGACTCGTCGATGATTTACCTACGTAAATTAAATCCACGTTGGTCCTGTTCCCTTGGTTCTGATCGAAATTCTTCAACTGTTTATGGCCATAGTCTACGGTGTACGATGGACAAATCGGGTAATTCGGATAAAAATGATCAGCATCGTTGTTCGAAGCGAAGTACATCGATTCGAGGCTGATCGAAGGATTGAGAAACGAGGATTCCACCCTGGACAAACATTTCTGGGTATAGTTGTTGTCATAATTTTGATATCTGAAGACAGAATCGACATTTTCGAGCGAGGACGAAGCGTTTTCGGGGTAATCCTGTTTCTTCTCCCTGAAAGCCCATTGTCTGGGGTCCTGGCTGCTCTCCGTGAGGACTTTGCTTCTCAGATGAAAGAATTCCGCGTTCAAGGACTGCGTGGACGTGGACGAGCCTCCTTTCGAACGAAATCTACCTTGAGCACCGGGTTCCGCGTGTCCTGGGAACATAGGCACGGATTTCATGCTGTTTACTGTCGTTAAGTTCTCAGAAACAGTCCACTTACTTCGCGGTTTCGTTTCTTTCTGATCGACGCTGCGACGGCCCATGTTTCGCAGACTTCCGGTGCTGGACGAAGACTCTTGACCGTTTCTTTTGCACGTGACTGACGGATCGAACAGATCGTGGTTCGTGTAGGCTGAAACGTCACCTGGAAAAGAGGTGCCGAATGATTCTGGTTTCTGTTCCGCGTTCGAAGCATCAAGGTTCTCTTCCAGCTTCAAAAATGTCTGGACGATCTGATTGAGCAGCTCATGCGTGTCTTCTTCCCACTGTTGGAAACATCTGATTAACTCGTGGCTGAACTTGTCCTGTAGGCTAGGATAGTGTTGCTTGTTCAAATAATTGTCTAGGATCAACCAGCCATTACTGATACGCAACAAGGCGTTGATCAAATCGCTGACAAACACACGATCTCCGGCAAATATTGGAAAGCAGGTCGATGATTTCGTTACCGCAGTCTTGGTGGCCGTGGAAATGTTTTTCAACCAATCGAACTTTGGATTCGTTTTGGAATTGTTCCTCGAAACGACCTCGGCCTCCGTGCATCCCCAATAAACGACTTTTCGCAACAATTCTGGACACTGCGTCGGATCGACGTTAGGCCCGTCCGTTTGGACGGCTATGGAGGCACTCCCGGTCCCGTAATCCACGCAGAAGTCGGTAAACCAGGCGTTCTTATTCGAGACTGTGTCACCGGCGCCGCTGAACAACGGAGCCGATTTGCTCTTCTCGTTCTTCGTTTCCTCTTTCCCGATGTCGTTGGAAGACGTGTTGCAGAGGGCCGACACCATTCTCTCGGCTTCGATCGTAAAATCGAAACTGACCGAAGATTCATCCGAATAATGTTCTTCTTGCGTTTTTGCAGATACATTTGGAGCGACCTTCTCCAACGGGTACACGGTGCTTTCTGGCTTAGCCTCGTCTGCGTTTGGCTTTGGATCCAGTAAATTGTTAGCGGACGAGCTGGTCGCCTGTGATGGCCATTCGGTGTAACTGTCGACAACCGTCTGAGAATCGTTCGCCACGGGTGATCTGTTTTTCACGCACTTATACGATGAAATATCGAAAGAGGCGACAGGTTTGTCCCTTTGCAGATTTCCGAAAACCAAGTTCACCGGGGGATTAGGAACGATTTGATTGGACTGGGTTGCTTGTACCGGACTGTTGATTCGATTGGAATAATTAGCTGGAGTCGCGTATGGATTGAGATTGGGAAATTGATACGAATTGCTGTTGACTGTTTGCAAGTTGCATGCGTTCGTTGATGAAACATTGTAATAGGAAGCGTGCGAAAGTTGTTCCTGTTGCTGTTGAATATTTTGACGGTCTTGAACTACGCAGAAGGTTTGCACTTCCGGTGGCTTGAAGTAGGCTTGCGGTACCAAAGCGACACCAGAATTGTACTGATCCCCGGAAAAGGAGCCGTGAGTGTAAGTTGACGAAGCGATCAAGAAGGAGGCTGTTGGCGCAGCAAGTGGACCAGCGTTTGTTGTCTGATCGTATAATACCAAAGACTTTGGATTGTAGGATAGCTGTTGCTGTTGTTGCTGCTGTTGCTGACAATATTCCAGATTTCTTACGAGTTTATTCTTCACCGGCCATCTGCTGCTTTTGCCTATATTCATGGATGGGTTTGTACGAGAATCTTAGCAAACTGAAACCAGTATTTTTTGAATAAGTATAACATTTAGTGTTTTTTCTTTTTTGTACTCTCAAAACAGAGAAATTTACTCTTTGCTTGTCTCTGGATTGGTAATCAACGAGAAGAGCAAATAATAATCGATGCAAATTGGAACAGTTTTGAGGATGGTACGGTGGATTACGAGAAGAAATGTATTTACACCTTGTACGTGCAAAGGAACGGGATTAGTCAGAGCAGCGTTGCGACGTGTTCCTGGATAAATGCAAGACGGATGCAAATTAGTGGCGCACGGTTGAAGGGTCAGCGTTGAATTAGCGACAGGGCCATAAAGAATTTGTTGTTGCTGCGGATGTAAAAGGGGCGAGGGTGTTGACGTAGGCGGAACTGTTGATTGTATTGACGATCGATTAGCTCGTGTAGCTGTTGGGTGCATGATCCATCTAACGCCAACCTAACAACGATCTTTCTTCTGTCCTGACTTCTTCAGCTCCTGTTTAAAAATTCGTGATTACTAGACCAAGTTCGTTCGGATTTTCCATTCCGGAAGTTAATACTCGAAATTCTAAGTTTCGTATAATAAATGTTAGGTTTTTCTTTATATTAATACTATTTTTTTTTTTTTACTTTTCATGGAAAGCGTTATCTGGAAAGTAAGATATTTTTGTACTCTGGGTACCAATGGGTTAAATGGAAATAGATATTCTTAACAAATCGAATGAATTTAGGCACTATACGGACTGCTGATTGACACGTTACTAACCTAACCACATTATTATTTATTTTTCACACGTACAACGAATAATTTCAACTTTACCTGATATCCAAATAGCGTTTCGTTCTTCTCGAACGAACCATTTGCGTTTGGAACAGGGCGAACGACAAGAAAACTAATGCACGATACGATTTATATAAAACAGGACAGTGGGCTTAAATAAATATTTACGTAGAAAATTGTAAAATTAAAAAAAAAAGGGAAAGATTTGAATTAATTAACGAATAAAGGTTGCTGTTGAATTAAGGAACTCGAGGTTGATCCACAACTTTTTTTTTTTTTTTTTTTTAAATCACTTCACCCTGTCTCTTGGTTCGATTAATGTACACGTTAACATTTTCTTGATCGGTGGTTTCTTGTAAAATATTTCTTGTCAATCAGAAGCTGCGTAACTTATGATACATACTGAAAGGGCGAATAACGATCTATGGAATGGAAAAGTCAACGTAACACCGTAAAGAAAAATGGCAGATTAGCGGTTATCGGTTTGAAACAAAAATTTCTCTGCCAGGAACAATGAAACGAGAGAAAAATTTGACGCACGGTTCAAGTATTTTTTGTGTACAAGATATTTATATGAATATTTAATTAATTATCATCGTTTATCGAAATCGGATTAAAAAAATTACATGTTCGCGTTAACAGTTCGGTCGATTTTGTAAATAATAAATATTTCAAGATTTATTTTCGATAATTAATTGAAATTTTGTTTAGGCAAAGTTAGAATAGAAGGGACCAGGGTTAATTTCTACTTTTGAAATTACGTAATATTATTTTTTGATAACAAATATTTATCAACGGGATTTAAGGAAAAAATAACAGATCCCATAGTTTTTCCGCAACGACAACCCTGATATATTTTCCTCGCTTTGTTCAAAAAACACGACCATACAGATGTTTCTCACTCTTTTCCAAAAACACCGTGTCACAATATACATATAGACTTTTTAACAAGTTGCGTCATTTCTTACTCGTGTGTAATATCATTCTTAATCTCTACGCAAGAAAAACAGAATAAACAATAAAATTGTCGAGTGAACACAATGCGACTTTAGCCACACATTCAGCACCCTGTATCGAAGAATTAATGCATGATCAAAGAGTGCTCGCCAAGCTGTTCGACGTTTCGCAAAAAAATAAAAGATGTACCAAAAATCGTGCCGTTCCTGGCTCCCCGTGCAATTTCGGAGAAATACCTTGAAAGAATTTACAACGTATCGTTTCAAGATTAACCCTTTCCACTCGAGTGGTGTATTTAATTTATCGGGGTATTCTAAAATACGAAATTTCACTTTCACCCGTATCAAAATATAGAAAATCAAAGAAGGGAGTAGAATATTTCTAACATTTTTCTTCCGACATGGTCCGTTTGGTTTCTGGAAAATTAGATTAGACCCGATCACGTCCAAAAGTGCTTCGAGCGCAAAGGGTTAATATCAAAGTAGAAATAATAATTTCTTTTCAATTATTAGAAAGTTTCCATCGCATACTAATAGTTTTTGAAAATTAATTTTTAATACCTCTAATATGTTGCAGCGCAGAGGTATTGATAGGTATAAAATATTAACGAAGAAGATTTCTATACTGAACAGGCAACCAGGAACAAGAGAGCCGTGCACGCGTTTCTTCTAGATTCTAGATTGACGATGATCTTCAATCAAAATGAACACCAGGAAGCCATTGCGCTGTCTCTAGATTACCACCCCGAGATCCCTTTCTGAATTTATCATTTCAATAAATAAAACAAGACTTTGCTAACCCCCTCGATCGCAGGCACAAAAATACTGTCGCTTCGTCAACGTTGAAATCTCAACGATATCCGAATACAAGTAATTATTGCAAAACGATGTCTGTTGGTTTCGTTTCTGTTCGAAGATCAGCGGCGCGCTTCCTGTGCGAGACTCGTTTCCTTAAATCCATCCGAATACCCTCTGTTTCACGAAGAACTCGAAGTCGAAGCTGCCTGTGGATAGGTACTAACAATCACGAACGCATCTCTTCTTAGACTGTGTCGTTGATACGTTTTGAATCGCCTTGAAGCTAATTACGAGCGAACGCCAGCAACACGGTGCCGAGAACGCACGACAGGATCAAGGATTTCGGTGGCAGGATGTTCGGCGTCGCGGTGTTGCAGAAGTCTGCCAAACAGGAGCAAACTTCTTGGCGGCCACCGAAACCGCTGCGCTGGTAGCATTTTTGTTTGTAATTCGATTCGTCCCAACCGCAGCCTCTTATGACCCGGGTGTCAGGTGGAACTGTGACAAGAACGTACAATTTCTTACCATAACGTTTGAACGAACGATCGTATCATTTGGTTGTGATATAAATTCGTGAGTTTCTATTAAGATGGGTGTACATTGGACGAGTAAACCAGGTAAGTAAGACAGGTTCGAATTTTTTGGTTTCTGGCCTGTCGTTTGAAAAAGAATATGGTTCTTTCAGTAGACAGACCTGGTACGGGTCAAGGCCGTAGACCTGTCTAATTGCCTGGTTTACTTGTCTAGTGTTAACCCACCTTGATTCTTTTTCCATGCAATTCTATCATCGTTATTAAATTGTTTTCCACTGCAATGTTGCAGTATTCTGAATTAAAACGACGAAGTTCCAAGTCTACAGAAATAGGAACTTTTTCTTTTTTACTACGAGCTTATGTTTCCATCTGATATCTATTATGCTAAAGTCAAGTTTTGAATTTATTAACAGAGGAAATGACCAATCGAGTGTTTCCTATTGTGTTAAGTTTTATCGCGTGTCAAGACTCGCTGTATACAATGTCAGTGCACGTTTCATTAGTTATTTTTATTCATTGTTCTATTTTATGAAACGTTGGTAGGTCAACCGAAATGTAACTTGCTTACGTCCATTAACGCTGAACTCGATGACTTGCGTAATCTTTCTGCACATCGTGTACTTCGAACCGTCTTTGAGGTCTGCGCAATCCTTTTTAAGGGCGTCAGGAGGATTTTCATCGGCGCACCGGCTGTCATTGTGACTGTTGCACAGGTAGCATTTGATCGCATTTATACCTGCAATTCGAAATAAAAAGATTGATTGTTGGAATCGATCATTTGTTTCAGCCCTTGCCATTTATAGCTGCAACGTTAACAGTAAACGAATCAAGCGGGGTCAAACGACCCTTTTCAAAATTTCAAATGTATGGAGGAGAAACCAGTCGTATGTAAAAAAGTGTAATTAATTGATTATTTTATTTATAAAAATTAAAATGTATGTTTGATTAGTTTGTTAGAAACCAGAAGTTGTATTGCGAATTATTTCTTTTAATAAATTAAGAATTTCCTTCTAAAAACTAAGGTTTATTTCATAAGGGGTCAAATGAATGAGTGATTTTGTATTTTAAAAATACATTTATAATGGTACCCTTTTTTTTTTTTTAATTACGAAGCACAATATTATGTTTTTTAATGAAATATGACTAGGAATTTAAATCCTATCGTCATAACACTCTTCCATAAGTCATAACACTCAAATTACTCGTACAATAATTGAGTTATTTTATCTATTACACTTCCTTTTCGCAAAACTAATCGTAAGTTTTCAAGAAGATTTGTGATTATCTCAAAAAATTCGATTTTGATCAAAATAACAGTCAGGTTCGTCAAATCTGAACGCACAGGGTGCGTTAACGAGCGCGAAACTGGGTTAAAAATCAATTCGTACAACAATTTTGCTTCAGTTTTGTCTATCATTCGAAGCACGAGGTTGCAACCATTATCGAGCCAGTGATAAGAGGGGTCAGCGTGAGACGAAGATAATACGACGATCATTCGTTTTATTTTAAACAGTTGTACCATTATTATTACGTGTTTAAATGTAACAGCACAATTGCATGATTGGGCGTATCATTGTCTATATAGGTCAACGTTTTGACATTTTCGAATTAACGTGTGTCATGTAATGTTTCCTCTATTATGTGTGCGCAAAAGTTACCATCGTTTTAAAGGCAATTTTTCAAATATATTTCTCTGGCGATAGAATACTTTTGCTCCAAATATTTTACCATCTTACGATTATTATTATTATAGATTATAATTAGTATTTTTATTTTATTAAAGAATTTACAATTCTTGAAGTGTGTGTTATACCGATTTCCATTTTTCATCCAAATTAAAAATCTACATGTTGCTTTTTCTGTGAAAATTTGTCCATATCAAATTTTTGGATAAAAAGATATATTTATCAAAGCATCTACTGTTTTATTCAGTTTCTTAGTAGGTTAAATGTTAAAAATCATTGGTAACAAAGTTTAGTGATCGCCTTTTTGAAGAAAATATTTCATTAAATTTGAAAACGTGTTATGTGTTCCTGCGGAACAGAAAGTTCATCGTCCTCGATACCTTAACAGGTATAAAAATCGATGAAGCTACCTGTCCTAGAAAAGCGGTAACCACAATAACATCGAGTCTCGTTGGCGTATTCTAATCTTGTTTCGACGATCATTCACAGTTTCAAACACGACATAACATTAAATACAAACGTTTCCATCGCGTCAGAAACACGTGGGACAACATAATACCAACAAACGTTTAAAATTAATAATTGTCTTTTGTACCTTGTACAGAAAGTCGAAATGATCTTGGAAAATATTAATAGTTCACGAATTGTAAAACATTAAAAAGAGCTGGAATAATCTTTTGGATTCTACAGGTAAAAAAACACGATTTTTGATTTAGTAATGATATCGCGCAGACATAATTTTTGTACGCATAATTCGACGCCATTGATTTCGGCCACGTCTACTATATCGAGGCAATCCCTCAAATTCTGACGCAGAATTATTTGCATTTATCAAAATCTATATTTCTGATCATTTGTTTCTAGAAAGCGGAGAAAATTGGTATCGGCAAACTTATCTGTTTAACCCTTGAACCGCGGACCATGGAGAAAGTTGGTAATTAAAATTTGTCATTTCTGAACTTGTAAAATTTTCCTTTAAATATTCCTTCGGTCGATACATAGAAGTATTGTCGGAATTTAAGTTTGAGTCCTGTTTGACCCGAATTCGTTGTTCCAAACTTGAATGCTGTTGCAATATCGATAGAAAAGAGTTTACGTATTATATACGCTCAAAAGTCAACTTCTGAAGAAATATAATATTTCTAGGCAGAAAAGATCGAATAACACGAACGAGCAATTTTTCGTAAACAGATAAGAGCGTGACACAAGTTGGCGATAATACATGGAAAATAGATTACGATTAATCCGGGCACACTGTTTGATTTGATTGAAATTTATTTCGAACAGGCACGGGAAAATAGCGGGAACTGGGTCTGCATGCGGAACGCCGAGGATCGATAAGGAAGTCTGGTTAACCCTTCAACACACAGACGGATAAAAAGCTCGTTTCTTTCGATTAATTAAAATTCATTAGGTTGTCCCGAAAGTTCCTTTCGCTTTATTAATAAATAACGGACGTATTATACTTTATGTTTAATATCACGTTATTGAGTTACGTACGATTCACTTTGACCTATTATCTTCTTCGGAAAGAAACTTTTGGGACAACCCATTTCCTAGCGAACTTGTAAAAATGATTTATAACTGTATCTCAATGTCATCTTAGAAGATCGGATAGATCTGAGATTGGAAATTGTTTACCATCGATTGTATCCGAGTATATGTCAGAGTGGGTGTTAAAGGATTAAATCAGCCCGATCGTTGAACCAAGGAAGCCAGACACTGCGTCCAGACGCTTACCGCAACAACAGAAAATGACCAACAGGCACAAGACGAGGAGGACAGAATGCCTCATGTTGTTTATCCTTCGTACGTTCCTCGACGATTGATTCTCAACGAGTTTCCTGGTTCACCGGGTGGATTCTTTGGTACACGAAGCCGTAACCGGGCCGGGGGTGTCGAATACCGGAAGTAAAGAAAGCTACTTGGATCAGGGGGATTGACGAGGCCAACCGTTCGGCCCCGACAGTTGTTGAAGCACTGTTCAAGTCGGCCGTTCCGCGACACGGTTTCAGCGCAAGTCCGCAACCAAGGCGACGATGCTCACAGCACTGGCAGAACCATGAGCGTGTACAGTAGCGGGCAGAAAAGGTTGCCATCTTTTCAATTGATCAGACAAGATAATAACGAGTTCCGATTAGACTTCTGGCCGGAAGAGTGCGAGACAAGAACCTGTGTAACTCGAGAACTTCCGTGAACGTTCCACAATTCGAGAAAATAAACTTTCTTTGACGAATTTATTGTGGTCTGGTAAAATAAAGAATTATTATCATTGATTATAAAAATTCAAAATTTCAATAAGATGAAATACAAATGTCATTTGGCGGTATTTGTCCTTTATATCACCAATATACTCCTAATAATCTAAAAGATTATTAGTTTCCTTTAATTTTTCTTGTGTACAAAATTTGATTGTTTTTTGACAATGTTTAAGTTCTTAATAATAATAACGTTTTCAACAATGTATTGTTAATTTTCTATCGTATAAAAATGTTATCCTTCCTTGATTTGCTTTACCATCTCCTCACAATTTATAATAAGAACATTTGCCCTGCGGTCGACGTGTATACACGTCTTTGCTTGATTTAAACTCCGCAGTTAACTGGTTAATTCGAATTATTTTATATACAGTAAAGCCACGGTATGAAATATACAGGGCCAAAATTTTAATTTTAATATCGAGTAATTTTTAATCAATAAATCTCCACTAATAATACACAGAAAAATACTTATAAAAATAAAGAAATATATTTGAAAAATTATATATACATATGTTAGTATTTCGTAACGCTGTCTTTTGCTGTAATCGCTGTCTCAATTGTTTTCGGTAAAGATGATAACGTTGATATAACCTCGGAACTTCTTAACATATACAACTACCAAACGGGTCAAGATGATTTACTTCAAGTATTTTATTTTAATTTTGAAAATTGATTATAACACTTCTGTCGAGTTATACGTTGGCTTTTATCAAAATAAAGAATTATTGTATACTATAAGTTTACAATTTATATCGTAATTATCTTGTTTTCTAATTTATTTTTAACTCACAAGCTAGGGTACATTGAACGCCGATAGTTTTAATGTTAAATAACGAAACTGTCGACATTCACATGAGAGACAATGTCAATGTATCAGAGCTTTACAACCATCAGTATATAATAAAACAACTAATCAAAACTCTGTTTAACCGGGTTTTTATGTAAAACCGTCAATTTATTCGAGTGGCTCTAATAATAACTTGATCACCCACTGTGATTCACCTCTATAACTTCGTACTTAAAAGTCCAACCACATCAAATCAAAATTTACTTCCAGACTAACTAGTTCTGCAATCGTTAATTGTTTCTGTTCTCAGAATAACAATTGTAAATTTCTCTTTCTATATCTTCACAAGTCACAAGTGCGTCAAATGTTTCTTGTTTAAAAGCTGAGAAGGGTTTCTCTCTCCCCTCGAGACAAAGATAATAAAAATACAAGAAATAAGAAAGGTGGTGCTTTTTTCATCGCTACTGTACGTGATTCCGCTCGAGGAACACCGTGGCTAGCAAAGCGGTGGCGAGAGGAGCGGAAACGTCGAGCGGACCGTTCGAATGATCCAAGGCCCAAATGATCTAGCCACCGTGGTGGGAAAGTTTAATACGTGGATCGTGATTCTAATACTTACGATTTCTATTTAACACGTTGGCTGCCACGGGGGTCACCGGTGACCGGCACCCGAAATTTTTTACAATCAAATAATTAACAAAAGAAATGACGAAACAAACCACGGATAGCGTTATCATTAAGCTAATAATGCTAGCTATCGATTTGAAAGGTTAAATTTGAAAATTAGTTGATTATATTCTTAATAATTAGGATTTCAACGTGTCTGACTACACACGTCCGTTTTCACTGTGGCAGTCAACGTGTTAATCAGTGTTTTCGAGGATTCGTGACCGAGAAATAATTCTTATTGCGCAATGATTTAAATTCAAAGAAATATTTGATCTTGCAATAAAAATACTGTGTCCTTTGGGACGAAAGGGTTAAATTCTACTTCATTTCTATTTCTCTTGATTTTGAACCCTTTCATTGCGTTCGAAAAATTTCCCGTTAAATTTCGTGCTTACAGGCGCCTTCTTTGAAACTACCTTAGCTATATTAACTATAAGGTATAATAGGGTATCTTTTAATACTTTTTAAGTGCAGTTTCCATGATTATTATCAAACAACATGCGTTTACTACAAGATCCCTTGTACATAGAATTGCTGAGATGCTAAGGAAGCAGAAGCTTGTTATCTTAATTTTAGGCGGGAAACGAAGCTTGTTTATGGGGAATAAGATGGAATACGATTGTTTTGACGGACAAAGCAGGGCTTCCAAGTTAAATGGGGGAAGACCGTGGGCGGTACGAGGAGCTTTATGCTCAAATAGAGCGTAAAGTGGTGGTTTGGTACACTCTAAGTGGATAATATCCCTTTTCCTGTGACACACTGAACGTCATGAAATATCATGGAAGCCGGTGCAATAAGTTACACGCGAACAATACGGAAAGGAATGTGGAAGATACCATTCCACGTGGTTATTTTTCTTTTTACAGCTCCATCGTTATCATCAGACACAGTTTTCTTTTTCTTTCTTCGTCTTAACGGGAGCAGCAGGTTTCTTTTTATTACTTTTCAATATTAACTTATATCATCCTGATACGTGATTTATTATGACTAACAAATACAAATTTTTATTCACTATTCGATAGAAACGATACATTTACTCATTTTTAAAAGTAGTAACATTTTATCAGATTTTAAAATATTTTGTTTCTTTTTCATGTCATATAAATCAGTTCAACCGAAGTTGGTGTTAAAATATAATAAAAATGACAGAAATGCTGTAATAATTGCTTACCAAATAAAATTGATGAAAACACGTGAAAATTATCAACGTCCACGGGACGTTGAGAAAATATAAAGAGAAATATTAAATTGATCTCTGTTAAGAATTACATTTGGCTTACTTGTCGCAAAGCGTCGGTGTTTAACACGTTTAGCAACGTATCGAGTCCCTGACACATCTTTGATAATTATATTCTACGTGGTAAATAGTTACGTCCTTTTTTAAATATCAAAGGTATCAAAGGTATCAAAAAACTTTTGCGAATCATTAAATCCATCACCTTTGTATCCTCGTTTCCTTATGGAATTAATTTTTGTAAGTCAACAAATAACAATTTTCAATCAGACACCCGTCGCTTTCATAATCATTCGTTTAGAAGAGTTTTGGTATTTTTTTTTAAGCCATCCTGTACAATTATGTCATTCTCTGTATCAATTTTGACGTGGGTATAATGTTTCGTTACATAATGGCATCGTGTTATGGGAAGCTCTCAAATTCTCGTAATGCAAACTGGTCAGATTCTCAAGAAGTCCAGAATACATATATTCTTTTCCAAAGAAAATTCAAATAAAAATGGATTGTTCTGTTTATATTTCCATTTCCAAAAATATAAAAGGTAACTATACAGTGCACGTAACGCAAAGTGAACCGTTTAATAAAATTTCAATTATAAATAACTCCTATATGGTAGGGGGTCTAGAATTCTAGCCACAATATCCCCTGCTTGTCGCAAGAGGCAGGGCTAAAAGGGGTCGAAATGGGAACTTATTTTTAGCGATGTAATTTACAGATTGGGTAAATAAGGGCGTGTGGTCCCTCGTACGCCATCTTTTACAAAATTAATCACGACGTGTGAGTCGTCTTTGAAGAAAAATAAAAAAAAGATCCAACTTTCAATTACAAACGAAAATTTAGGGACAAATTGTTTTCTAAATGACCAAAATCGTAACGTATCGATCTTGTTTGTTATGTTCAGACTGAAAGAGCGTTTTGAAGTTCGTAAAACGAAAGCTGTAACAAATTGTCAGGTTGTACTAATTTTTTGTATTATTGGACTTCTGTAAAACTCACCAGCAATTTTTTTAACGCATTAATTCGACAAAATATTGTAATATGTCGATAGAGACACGAGAAAGACATTTGTCGTTGCTGTTAACGATTCATTCGTCGAGGTATGATATAACCTATCAAATTATTACTATTTCTAATAATCACAATACGAGTTATTATTTTTCAGAGATTAAAAGAGCGATAATGTCAAGGTACCAGGAGTTCTGATTTGTTTTCATCGAAAAGATTATTATTTTTGATTGCTATATGTTTGTACCTTCTCAATCAGAAAATTTAAACACAAAAAAGAAAACACATAAAAGGATAATTAATAATGCGATTGAAGCTAAATACACTTGGAGTATTGTTATTTCTGTTTATATTACGAGGTGAGTTTCGAAAATCAATCGTAACAGTTATCGTTCATTGATAAAGCAGGATACGTTGATACCAACTACTGGTAAAGCAGATTCTAATCAGTTACGTTGTTAATTATTATTTACGATTACAAAACACATTTAAGAAACAATTAAACAGAAGGTGGATGAATAGTTCATTAACAATTTTTGTTTTTTAATTTTTTGAAGTTTTGTGAGTTTTAGAACTTTTGTTATAAAATTTGTCAACAAATTTTGTTAACTCATCTCACTTAATTAAAATGAATTATATATTGTTGTTTTTTATACAACTTAATATTATCGATATTGTTACTATGAACAAGAAGAATCGAAGGCTATCAAATGTTATCAGTGTAACAGTGAAAAAGACCAGGACTGTACCGTTGACAAGGCTCATGTAAAATATTTGCTGATGTGTCCATCGTCGAAACCATTTTGTCGCAAAGCGGTTTACATATGTAAGTTCAAGTTCTCCGAATATATAAACAGATATTTCTTCTTACGCCCCCTTCGTCAAATACTTTATTACAAAATCGTAAAATTGCTTTGAATTTATATTTTAACATCTTGACTGTTACGCCGAGACAAATTTTGTCTATTCTATTAAATGTCATTCATATATGGAACAATTTATTAGTTAAATTTCCACTATAATTGGAAAATTAACGTTTGATATTTTGACTCCCACATCATTCGAATTTCCATAGAAATTCATTAACCGTATTATTAGGAATTCTTTAGTTCGCTAAATTAGAGTAGAAAAATTAATAAATCAAATTTTCAGTAGCTTCGGCTTGGCAGTCAAAGTATTAAGGGAGGATCATTAATTAGAAGGATGGAACTTAGCAGATTTTTAAGAATTTTTTTCACACAATAATAATTATTCAATCTTTTTGAAACTTGAAGGATTATTTATTATACAGTTAAGCTTCTGCAAAATATTTTTGTCTTTCCAAAAAATTTAGAAATGGCTGAATTTCGAAACACTTTTCTGGGAAGTGTAGCGACCGCATCGTTCATCAGAAATATATGAAACGAATTGTATTTAGTAGTTAAGACTTATAGTTTCTATTTGAATTAAAAAAATTACGGAAATTGCAGAATAAAAGCCAAAAATGTGAGATTATTTGTTACAATTTTGCAATAAAAAAGTACTTCTTTTCAATGATTTTCAAAACCAATTTAGTTCAGATTGAAGGTAATAATATAATAAACATCTGTGCCAAACTTTGAATGAAACCGGTTAAATTATTTTTTAGCTATCTCTCCCGTCTATTCAACAATTTTAGTAACTTACCGGCTAATGTCCGATTCCTGGGTCACACAGCAGTCCTTCAGTTTCTTCATAGAACTCATTTTGCTCTAAAACTTGAAAATATTCTACTTTATTTTGACTCCAAGAGTACAAGTACTAAAGAGTACAGTACTAAATTATCATTTTATAAGAATACAAATTTTTTCGATTTTAATTGATGATCCCCCCTTAAAGGAACAGTGAAAATAATACAAAATGTAAAGCGAAGGATTGATACTCGGTATAGCAGCCAAGGGTCAAAAGGTCAAAAGGGTTAAACTATCAACTCGTTATCCCGTTTCTCCCTTTTCCCTGATCCTTGCAATCCAGTCTCGTGCCACAGAACAGGATCGTTTGATTTTCAGATTACTTCATGGATTCCCGGGAATACATAACCGTGCGTGAATGCGCAAAATGGCGGAACACCGATAAGGAATGTTACAGGGGACGTTATACGCGGGACACTTATCAACTAGTCTGCGAATGCGAAGGAGCAGGATGCAATCGTTCAACCAGATACTCATCGAGCTCCATGATTCTCCTTTATATTTTCTGTCCGATTATCGTTCTTTTTGTCTTGACTCCCACCTGACCACAGCCCTTATCAAGAAACAAGAAACATCGCCAGAAGATTCGATCCTTTGCGCGTCAAATACAAAAGGATCCGATCGATAACTCACTTGACAAGTATAATTGGGAACAGTTCTGCCTTTCTTGGTTAATACGTGTCCTATCGATCAAGTTTCTTTTTTTTTTAATTCTCCAAATATTACAAAATATAGGAAATTTACAATATTTTGTACACATTTAATTGAGATATCACGAGTGCCTTGCAGGGAGGTAAAACTAATTTTCATTTGTTCATTTTAACAAGGAATAATTTGTTCTTCTTCGGTTAGTAGACGAAGTATGCTCGTTATAAAATGTGGATTGTTATTGAGAAAGAAAGTTAAGGAGACTTAATATATATAAAATTATCACGCTATCGTGTTCGATGTAAATAATACAATTGAGAATGAAGGTATTACGTTGCTCGGTGAACAACTGCTAATTGTTACGATATGTAAATACTGTTAAAATAAAGCTGGAAGAATATTCATTTTAATAATATTCCTCGTTGTTCGTATCTGGAACGAAATCTATGTAAACTTCTTAAAGAACTGGGAGAGCGAAAAACTACAATTCCACGCGATTAATATAATTTGTTCGAAATTAGCATTAAAATGGATTATTTTATTTTACATTCAAATTTACTGCAATTTTCTGATGATTGTAAAAAGGCAGTATTTTTTTTTGTTTTCAGTGTACAAAAGTTGGAGATTTT
Source organism: Stelis phaeoptera (assembly GCA_943735885.1). Classification (NCBI taxonomy): domain Eukaryota; kingdom Metazoa; phylum Arthropoda; class Insecta; order Hymenoptera; family Megachilidae; genus Stelis; species Stelis phaeoptera. The sequence goes on along the minus strand of OX030934.1, from coordinate 5,603,998 downwards.
ATTGCAAAGGATCGTATTTAACAAGTTTCGAATGATAATGGAAGATCGTACGAGATGCTCTGGGTTAGGGCATTGAGTTCATGGTAAATTATTGAGAACAAACGATATCCCGACTGACCACCCACGTTATCCTTATTATTATGTTCGCTTGGTGGAACTTTCTACGGGACAAACCCATTCCGTGGGTGTTGTCGGCTGATTTATCAACAACAGGAAAGTTTCTTTCCTGGACCTGTAATATCCTCCGCGACATAACATTCCTCACGAACGCAGGACGTTTCTCCGATTTGGAATCGCGTTAATACTCGTCTGTATGCGTGCATTCGAAGCGAATCTGTTTTACAGTTATGCGACGGACATTTCAGGTTTCTAAAGAAACTTAAATTATGCTTCGAAAGTTAAACATTTTCGAGGAAATTTAAATTTGAAGGAATTTTAATTTTTAAGATATCTAGAATTTTTTGATTTAGCTTAAAGAAATTTCAAGAATTCTAGACTACAGAATTTAAAATTTAGAATTTATGTTAAGGAAATGTTAGTTCCTGTAAGGCCCTGAAATCTAAAATGTGAAATTCTTAAAATCTCTAATTTAACCTTGGAACGGACACTAGAGTTTAAAATTAAAAATTCCAATTCCTTTAAAACCCTAAAATTTAAAATCTAAAACTTAAAATTCCAAATGTAACCTAAAAATAAAGTTAATCAGCTTATTTTAATCCTGTAACAATGACAGATACTGGAAAATAAAATTCAAGATTACCGCATGCAATCTCAAGAATAAAAGTAAAACAAATTAATTTATCTAAGGGTATTACAGTAACATGGTGAACTTAAAATACCCTTCGTTAGGATCGAGAGGATTAATATGTGCGCACCTTTATACCTCCATTGGTATACAGAGTACCTCGTACAATTGGATCAAGCTATAACCCTAAGACGACAACGAAGATAAGAAAAACTTCATTTAAGAAAATTAAACGGTGTCAAATGAATCATCGCGTGGCAGCTATGTCGACTCTGCAAACGCAGGCGTTTCAAGAGCTTTATGAACACTTTCGTGTTTTTTAAACAGAATAATATATAGGCCGTTCAATTGCAATAGGAAGATAATGTACATTCTTCTTTCAAACTTCCATTCTAATTCAAATATTCAAATTATTTATCATTTCATTGCAGAAAAGAGTTTGTCGCCGTTTGAAATTTATTTCCAATATAAAAGGACAAGAATTAATTAATTGCTTTGGAATTAGAATTTTTAAAAATTCAAAAATCGTGGTTAAATCACCTTGACATACGATCATCACATTCACATTTTTGGAGTATTTTGCAGGTATAACGAGATATGTGCATCGATCGTTTAAGGGTGCTGAAGATGTTATCAAAACGACGGGCTCGTAAAATATTCGCATTGAATGACGGATGATAAATGTAACAGACGACTGGTTATGTCCAAGATTTGCAAATGTAGATAGTGTACGGTCGTTCTTCCTCGTCCTCCATCAACGTAGCGTCTCCGACCGTCTTTTCTAGACGGTATTATTATTATTTGGGTCGCGGCAATGTGGCGCCAAGCGTTCTGACGCTTCTCGAACACTTTTCACCATTTCATTACTGGGCGCTAACAATTTCTCCTTTGCAATTACAACGAAATCGTATCGAATATTTAAACAATGCTTTCCCCTTTTATTTTATTTATTTTCTTTTTTTTTTATCATACCATGCTATTCAAAAATAAGGAAAGAATGATGTATAAATGTATCAACGTGAATGTTATAATGCAAAATTATAAGTTTCCTGCTTCGTTCTGCGACTATAAATTAATTAGCGTCAGGAATTGATAGATTTAGAAAGACAATGGAGATGAAATTCAAATGGCGATCAATCTTGCATTACATTTACAGCAACGGGCAACGCTTTGAAGTAGAATTTCAGCAAATTTCACCAACCGGTTTTAAAGACGTCCCAAAAATGACGTCTTTATAGAAACGATTTCAATAATTCTTATTTTTATTATTATATCTATTAACGACTAATAAAAAATGTACGTTTATTTAAAATTTCCAATCCGATGAAGTTGTACCCATAGATACGATTGCTTTCAGAAAAGTAGATGAAAATCAAATAATGCTTGTTGGATTTTTCGACAACTTTATAATACTCGAAAGGCAGTTTTTATAAATTTATAAATTCGATATTGGATACTAAAATTAATATGAGATAATACATACAGATGTTGACTCTCTAGACCAGTGTTTCCTAAAATGGTCCATACCGCCCTCTTATGGGCAGTGAGAAGATCCAGGGGTGTCCGTGCAGCAAAATGGGTTATCAGGAATCCGCTGAAACCAAGTTCAAAAATTTCTGCCTACTTCTATTTTGAACGACAGGGGGTCCATGGAGCTCATAATTTTCGAATAGGGGGGCGGTGATCCAAGAAAGTTTGGGAAGCACTGCTCTAGACAGACATTATTCGTATTTGAAATGTATAATTAAACATAGAAACACGTGTGTGCAATGGAGCATTCGTTCATGGATGCAACCATTGGTTCATGGTAACTAGCAGGGCAAAGATATTTGTTGTTTCGAAATGATCTCGTCGAATGTCTGTTGAATGCATGCCAACGACATTATCCGCATTATGGGACACTTCTCGCCAGGATAATTTGTTATTGCGATAACAAACACCATAAGAGTTGACATTTCCTTGGAACAAGGTTTATCGGATCATAATTGTTCACTGTGACAATAAACTTTTGTAACATAAGAACGATTGGACAATCTATTAGTGTAACATGTTATAAATTTTCGTTGTCACAAATTGTATTTGAAATTTCTAAATAAGCAGTGCGATAATTATAATTATGAATTGTTCGGAATTATTATAAAATATAAAGAGGGCAAGAAATAGTTAACACTAGATTTAATTTTATAGATTTAACTTTCCTGGGTCAGATTTCACCCTGTCACTGTGCTTAAAAGTTACATTATATTCAAATTAATAAACCTAATGTTAGCATTATTTTATTAACAGTATTTTTATTGAAAAATATAACGAAAATACCTTTCATACGTAGACATACGTATACGAGTATCAATTTATTTATTTCTAGTATCGTTAAAAACATTTTCTACGTATTTGAAATAATCACGTGTATGATTAACGATACAAAGTCAAAGAAATAAAAATAATACATCAAATTGTAGTAAAATGTGAATTAGAGAAATTATTTTTCAAAAGCCTGAATTTTCTCGAACAATTTCATGATTGCTCTTTATAGAATTTCATCCCGATTCAGTTTCTTATTCGCGTCGATTATTTGAACACAGCTCTTTTAACATTTTTCTTTTAAATTGCAAAGCTACAATATTTACCAAGACTTGTATTAAATTATCATCACCAATATAAAAACGTATTTGTTTTCCTTAGTTCTTCGTCCAAATAGTTTTACTTTTTCCGCCAGCATTACAAATACACTTTTATACCTTTCACATTTTATTTGTATCGCAATACCAAATATCGTTCAGTATTAGTAGATGTAACTACAACGTGTCTGACTACGCGTGGCTGTCACCACTGTGGCGGCCTAGGTGCCAACACGTTGGCTGCCACAAGGATCACCGGTGACCGGCACCCGAAATTTTGTACAATCAAATAATTACCAGAAGAAACGATGAAATAAACCACGGATAACGTTGACATTAAGCTAATAATGCTAGCTATAGAATTGAAAGGTTAAATTTTAAAATTAGTCGATTGTATTCTTAATAATTAGAATTCCAACGTGTCTGATTACACACGCCCGTTCTCACTGTGGCAGTCAACGTGTTAATAACACACCGGTGGAAGAAAGTTAAGGGTATAAAATGACGGCGAAGGGTGGTAACCATCGAACAAGTTCTCCACGTGCCATCCATTTATTACCATATCCACTATTTAATATTAAAGGCGTTATTTTTGGAAAATGCGGCGGTCGAGAAGCATTTTATTCTTCGTGAAAAATATTATAACATTTCGAAGAAAATACCATGGTGTTTTGGATAGGTAAGCTAAAGATGTTAAGAAAGATAGTGGTGAACTTAGTAACCGCGATAACAACGGTAATATTACAACAAATATTAGCAATATAAATTGTAGGGTGGTTGACGATGCAAATCGGAGTTTTTTTATTTAAATTACAAACAAATTTCAGAAAGGATTAGCAAAAATGATGGAGAAGAAAAGGGTATGTATTAAAATCGATTAATCTATCGAACGTAATTGCGAGCAAGAGAAGAACGCGACGAATTCTGTTGGTAATTGGTAAACCGAAAACTGAGCTAGACGGCGACGACGGCGTCCTAGATAGGCGCCGTGGCGCCAGACGTCTCTCGTTTTCATCCTTCTCCTTTATCCGTTTTCTTCGCTATAACCTACTGATTTTCCGAAGAAACGTACTTTACACACACACGCGCCCGTGCATTCGTTCGTACATTGGAAAAATGATACATGGAACGATTGGCGGTGTTGTCTAACGAGGATTGAATTACGATACATTTTTATACGATTCTGCTCAACCCTTTTTACGGGAATTGCTTTCTTGCAAAACGAGAAACGTATCATTTCCTTTGACAGGTATATTCATAAATAATTGCTGAATGTTGTATTAAAAATTAATATCAATCGAGGACACAGAAAACTTTTAAAGTCAGTTTCAAAATTTCATATCTTTAAATTTGATACAAAATAACTTAATATCGTATTCTTCAAATTCTTCCTATAAGATAAAATGAAATGTTGAAAATTTGAATCGAAAGAAAAGATGTATGTTCTGCTTGAAAAATGTAACTTCAAATCTATTTGGCATGAATTCCAGATGTTACTCTTGGAAGTTCACACCGAAGGAGGGAACCGCTAACGATTGTCGAGGGGTGGAAAGCTTTGGATACCGTTGAAGGACGTTAATTGTCTATTAGCCTAATTATAGTTAGTAACAACCACGACAAAAGTAGTACACGGACAACACGTTCAACTGCGCGTCTAAAATCGGTCGTCTTATGTGATTATCCGAGGACAAACAATCGTATCGCAGAAATTAAATTTGCATCGTTATAAAATCCGATAACAGATTCAGAAACTCCTGGAGTAGGGTTAATGACGGTCGCGGGCCGCGTTGATCCACGCCCGATGATCCGAGGCGAAGATTTAGGGGGTCGCTGAAAATCAACGGCACGATTTTGCGCCGATTACGCGATCCGTGTGATTAGAGAAGCGGAAAAGCGGAGCAACGGAGAAAATGGGAAAGGAGTGGCGTTGGTGAGTGGCGGAGCTCGCAATCTCATACTCGCGATCAGTCTGTCGACTCGACGACAACCCTTCCTCCTCAACCAGTGTGTTTCACCCTCCGTCACGCATCGCAGTTTGCGTTCCACTTCCCGAGGATAAACTTCCAGCCGTACAGGAATCGACCAACTTCCGGAATGCATCGAAGGATCCTCGTGTTATTCGTTTGCCTCGCGCTCGTCTTCGTGGTTCGTTCAGGTGATTACGATTTTTAATCGACGAACGGTTCTTTTTGAAAATTTCGTGAAACGTTGGTGAAAATTTATATATGGGAGTTCGACGGTGGTTGGACGATGTTGGTGATCGTACTCGCGCCGATTTTAGAAGTTCGTGTGCTGAGTTCGTGAGAATAGTTCTGAAACGATTTTATAGTTTATTGAATTTTACGTTGTAACGATTAGAAATTCATATCCCCTGAAACGTTGGGAATAGAAATGAAAATAAAGACTGGAGTACCTTTATTCTTTATGGAGTTGGTTCAGTGAAACACAGTTTTAATTTTAGCTTGCCTTGACACACGCGTCAAATTTTGCGTCAAATACCACTTTCAGTAGATTGTTTGTTCGCAACTATTTCGTTAAGGCACAAATAAACATAAGGACTTATACTTTGCAAAGAAATATCAGGACGGGTATTTGAAACGTTTCAAAATTTGTATCATACAGTTTTTAACAAGATGAAACGGCATTTACAGACACACAGTATCACGACAAATTTGTTTAGAGTTTCTTAGGGAACTTGATAACTTTTTCTCGACTTCAGGGGTGGTCGCACGAACTCCTATAAAACGAATTGCTTCGTATTCTCGATTTATCGTGTTATTCGAAGTTTAAACAAGTAAACGAGTACACACGGATATTTACATACAGAGGGCGATAAAGAAAGGGGTATAAATCTAAGGGATAAATCTAAGCATCGTTTGCACCCTAGATTGTGAACCCCTCTGTAATTCGAATTTTCTATGTTTTTGATAAGAAATGGTAAAGTATTTATACAAATGTTAAGATTCATTACGATATTATTATAAAAGTTATTTACTGGATTTTTAACTTCGTACACGAACGCTTTAACTTTGTTTTTAATTACTTCGATTAATAAAAGTTCTGAAAGATCGTGCTACGGATATTTTAAAATGAAATATGGAAGTTACAGTTATTTCTCCGATTAACATTGATAGCAGGATATACAGGGTGTGCCAGAAACAAGTCGTTACCTGTTGATTATATCAAGAAACGTTTTAAGTGAATTTTATCCAGCATTTTAAGACACATCGCATGGATGCAATTTGTTTTCTTTATATCTTAAAATTAAATTGAATACGACGACTTAAAATCAATTTTAAAACAGACTTTGAAGAAACTTAAGGTCGCCGCGTGATATTTCCGAAGATATTAAAAATGCAATTGCATCCATCTGAAAATTCCTATTATCTCACCCCGTATATAGAATTAATCCAAAGCTACACTCGTTTCAAAATCGTTTCCTTATTACATTGTCAATATTGTTGTCTTATTTTTGATCGTGGAATACGCTGACACGATATGATACGCGTTGTGCGCTGATTTCACGAAAACATCCGATATTTCGTCGATAAATCCGACACAGAATTTTTCCGACAATTTTCGATAATTTCCCGACACAGAGGTACGATAGTTTAACTGTTGTATATCAGATTACGAGTCGGAGCTTGTTAGAGGGGTGAGTACGATCACGACTTTTGGCGCCACGACTCCGCGACCCAAATAATCGCACGGAGTAACACACTGTGCGTTGCTGGAAAGACAACTAGAGGGATGGCACAGAGGCAAGGGGGTACGTTTTGTACGTTACATGAGTTTTGTTGGTGTTTATCATTGCTCAGACAAAATGACAGCGTCTTTTTTTCCCCAGCAACGCACGAAACGGCAAAACCGTGATTACAAATAATTCCACCCTTACCGAGCACTTTCCCGTTGGCCTCGTAGAATTATGTGACAGCGTCGCGAGAGGGACGGTGGGAGGGGGCGTCGGCGTCGTAGAAGCGTCTACCAGGCGCCACGAAGGGAAATAAAATATCTACTTCCTCGGGGGAACAAAGAATCGTTACATTGAAATAAATTACTGTTGGGAAAAGTGGCTTGTACACTCGGTGGTCAACGATACCGAAAACAAATCATACTTTTCTTTCTTTTCGTTGCGATTAGCGAGAAACGACGGTGAACGATTGAATGCAAACGTGGATTTTCTTATTCTATGCCATTTTTATTAGATAGTTTAATCGTTGGACGACGGACCATGGAGGGATATTCATTGAATGTTGAATTTATTTTTGGGTTTGTTTTTTGAAATTTCGAAGCATTCCTTTGAATATTCTTTTGTACAATATACGAAGATCTTACGTTTATGAATTTTATTTTTTAACAATCGAAATACCATGGTACGTGCTTTTTAGCTTGAGATTTGATCGATAATTTATTTGTCAAAAGTATTTAAGATAAACAGATAGATAAGCGAGTTAACGTTTTTGTTTTTCTCTGTTCAGATTTTGAGACATTTTTTCATGAAAGTGAAATGATAAATTTATTTGGAAATTATTAAAGCTGACTTATTTTTCACTGTGCAGATGAGAAATTGAGATGCTACGTGTGCACCTCCCTAACGCATCCAGGCTGCGATACCGATCCAAAGACACATATAAAAACGGACAAATGTACCTTGAATCACATGGTAGACATGCAAACGATCGTTCAACAGCATAACGATTTGAAAAACATATCTTACATATTCGACGTCGACACCACGCAAAATTATCAAGCCACCGCAAAAATGGCCTGTGCCAAAATGCTTCTTAAAGGTAAAGTATTTATCATACGAAATAATTTAATAACGATCAAACATAAGAAGCAAGCAAATAAACTGATTTATTATTTTTCTTATTTCCTTACCAAATTATTATCAAAGTTTGATATAATTTCGTGACTGAAAAATATCACAAAAAATGACGTCACACGGTAAGTCAATTCGAAGTTCAACGTTTGATAAAAATGACTGTACGAGTATTTCATCAATATTCGGAATAAAAAATAGCTAGCTGCCAATTCTAGCAAACAATGATCGATTTTGGAACATAGGGAGTCTGGCACGATTTGATGACATAAAACTATTACAAAATCGCGTTAATTGTGTATCGATTTAAAGCTCAAAGTTTGCTGAAAACAGCCATGTAATTATATTAGCAATATTCGTAACAGAAAACGGTTGATTACTCGTTAAAAGATGGACGATATAGTGTGGTGCAAACTGATTGTTCGATCAAAGAAAGAATATTTATGAAATATTTCTATAGTGATTTTTATTAGATTTTAACCTTCGAATTGATATGCCATAACTGGTGTTGGAATTTTTATGTTTTTCATAAATACATCTTTTCTTCCAAATCCTGCCATTCGAAATATTATTGTAAAATATTGTTATTTGTTTTGTCAGTGAAAGGGAAGGATGTGACGGTGAGGAATTGTCAGACAGCGAAGTCGGAGACCCTCGATCCTTGCGTGGCGATCGAAAAGAAATTCTCGAACGACAACAGCGTCGAATTTTGCGAATTGTGCATGCACGATGGTTGCAACAATTCCGTTAACCTTTCCCCCGTATTTCTTCTCGATTTTCTATTTGTCTTGGGTACCGTGCTTTTGGGTACTTTTTACAACGCCGCGTAACCTTTGCACCACGAATTTATAGAATTGATTACAATCGATTCATAGCGTATTCCAAAAATGAAGGGGCAAAAAATATGAAAAAGACTCGAACGCACATACGTACACACATACTACAAGTTGTTCATCGATATTCTACGTTCGTTTCACGATCACGTACTGTTACGGTGGATATTTCTGCGGCGTGGAACAAGAAATCCCCAGATTAATCTAACATTTTGTATCGTTATTTACACGATTTATTAAAGAAACGCGAGAAGATCTTAGGTTCCTGTAGAAATTTCTACGAGAAGAATTTATGAACATTTTTCGAACCAATCTTACGATTAATTTGTGTAATCAACCCTTGGACGACGATCTGTCGAGATTTAATTTTAGGTAATTAAAAATTGTAAGGAGCATCTTTCTTAATTATACGACAGTTGATTTTAATAATAATATGTGTCAATAATGATCAAACGTCTGTTAATTAATTCTTAATCAGAAACCGCTGATAAGTAAAGAAACTGTTAACCCTTTAAATTCATAAAGTCACCACTCAGAGTTTTTATAATAATTAATTTGTAAATTGTTGCAGCGATTGTTGCAAGTCGTTTTCCTAACGAAATAAATATAAATCTAGTTTGTTATTATTTCTGATGTATAAATTGGTAATCTTAGAAGAAGATGCAGCTCCCGAGTTACCATTTCGAGAACTACGTTAAGTATCGGTATTTTTTACACCAAATTTAGGGAGAAGAGATTTGTAAAAATTGTACTCGATTGTTGCTTGTACTCACGTTCACCGTAATCGATAAATCGTTGTATTCGAGGAAGCTCCACCGTACAAGCATACATAAATAAATGTGTATTATATACGTACATGTATGTATAAATATATAAAGGAAAAGGCTTTCGAATATGAAATTTGGCCAGGTGTTCATACCATGAATTGTTAACGAGCTTCTTTAAATCGAATATGTACAATGTTACCGCACGACAATTATAACGAGCAATAAAATATGTATTGAATTATCGTCTTATCATTTATACACATAATTAGCAATTTCCTAATCGATCTCTGTTCGCTTTTATTTCAAACAGAACCAGAAATGTTTCCAATACAGTTAACAAAGAAAAGCATGTCTGATCTTGAAAATGAAAAGATATCAAAATCAGAATTTACTTACTAACGTTACTATTTAATTAAGTCGTGGAAAGTCAAACACGCAAAATAGTACTCGATGTATAGAAAAATTGAAGCTTACGGGTTCGATGAAAATAATTATGTAAAATCTACACCGATGTTCTTAATGGCTGGCTGTTAATGAAAGCAAGCTGCGATCGATTTCTATTCGTTCCTGTATCTGCAGGAGATCAGACACATAATTTCTACTTCTGTTAATATCTATGGAAGTATACCGTGGTGTTATGATTTTTAGTTTTATTGTTGGAGATAAGATAACAGGTAACGAAGAGATTCGGTTCGTACGTCGCAAAGCGGGACCAGCATGGTTGGACAATTAAGCCTAACGATAATAATCGTCTTAATTAATATCGGTAAGTACCGTTTGTGATTGGAAACTTTTATTACTATTTTTGCTATGTTGTTCATGGGATAGTTGTTATTTTCTGCCGCCTTAAATTTCTGTACTGACTTCAAATTTCTTAACCCAGTGATACCCAAAGTTCGTAGCTTTTTTATTAAAGGTTCTGTGCCAAAAATTTGTGTACTCTTTTTATCCTGCTTGCTTCATTTATTAGAGTATGTAAATTTCTATTTAATTTAATTTCCGTTTTAATATATTTCTACACCTCTGTTAGTTTCATTACAAATATCAATTTCAGTCCATTTCCAGCTTGAATATTTATCTTATCAATGTTTCGTGGAGTAGTTTAACAGTTCGCTGGGATTATTCAACTTTGTGTAAATAATTATTTAACAGATCATGCCAGAGGAGAAAGCTTATGGTGTTACAACTGTAACACCGATTTAAGCAACGACCATACGAGGGAATGCAACGACCCTTACACTCCATCGGCATATTTCGATTTGGTCCTCTGTCCCCAGAACGAGTCACAACATTGTCTCAAAAGTGTCATTGATTGTACGTACAGAATGTGGCTACCAAGAATTGTAAAGATTGTGAAAAGTTTATTTTCTGTTTGTCAAGTTTCATACTCGACAAGCCAAAATAACTGTGAACACGAAACTACTGAATCTATAGTTGTCTGGTGAAAGAATGCGAATTCCATTGAACCTGCAGTAACCAGTTCAAAATTCATTCTTTTTCTTTTATTAAAAAATAATCGAGAAGCAAATGCCAAGTAGTAATGGAACAATGGCGCCATTAAATTTCAAATATAATCTTCGTGCGTCGTCCTTTTTTATCAATCCCTCTTTGCTACCAAAATTCAACCTTGTCTATGAGACGAGTAATGTTTTACTTTTCTTTTTTAATGATACAGATAGAGACATCCTGGTGACGATACGAGGTTGCGTGCCGTCACGTGAAATCGACGGATACTGTCAACACGAGACACATTTCCCGGAATCCAACGTGGTGTGCTCATTTTGCAACGATTACGCTTGCAATGGCCAACGATCGTTTTATTTATTTATCCCATATTTTTTGGGATTCTGTGTGTCCTTACTCTGTTTATCTATGTACCTGAAGTAACGCGATCGTAAATTGTATGGCTACGGTTAATAAAATTAACACGACGAGTGGTCATTAAAACAATTGTTCAGTATATAATCACCTTTAGACACGCTACAATTGTAATTATTTAGAAATTTCGGTTTTGCAATTAACTAACTGAAAACTAACTATTCTGTGATACAACAATTGAGATTAATCAATTTTTCGAATGATTAAAATTATCAAATTGGCAACTAAATTTCTTGACATGGTTTCCTTTGAGATTTTCCATTAAAAGTCACCAGATAATAATTAACAATCAAACTAAGCACGGTTATTTATCTGTCCCTTATAGAATTCGTATGATTCTCATACAGAATACAGTTTCGAACGTAATTTCTAAAAATTGATCGGAATTTATCTTGGTAACGTAATTACACTCACATCGAGGTTTAATTTACGATTGATTTGAATATGTTATTGACGACTAAAGTCTTGGATTGCAAAGTGAGCTTACCGACTCATTAAGGAAGACTTATCATGGGTCAGAAGACCAGTTAACCTCGCGTGGCATTACCAAATTGACTCGACAATTTGACCCCTTCCTCATCGACCAGATGTCTGTGTACATCCATACGTATGTGCTCGTATTAAGTATTAGAAGTCACCACCATCGATACAATGGATAATATCGAGTACGGACAGTGCCTCCCCGGTTCATTCATAAAGCCATTTAATTTCTAACTCGAAACCGCAACAACCTTTTCCGGCCAGTCATCTTTTCTTTCGCGAATTAAATTCATCTTGGTTTGTTTTTATCAAGAAGAAGAAATCGACCAACAATCTTTTAATCGTCAAGATACACAATTTTTATCCACAGTTTCGATAATAGTAAAACGAAGAAATGTTAACTTGCAATTGTATTAATTATTTTGTTCAAAATATTCAAAAGGACCATTGTTAACCTAACTTTCATGATTTTTATCGTTTTGGTTCGAAAACATGAATAGTAAAATTTTAAACTTCGAAGAGCGCTGAAAGATTGAATAAAAGTAAACAGAAAGAAACATACAAATTCCTGTTTATTCACTGTTATTAAGATATCGAATCCAGAAAGATAACCTCATTAAAAGCATCATCCTTACGTTTGATATTAACATTTCAACTGCGTATACGCTTAATTGGGACACTCTACATTTATATCCTTGAACCCCCGGTATAATTACGATAGAATAAATTTGTATTGATTTTTTTTACCATCAAGCCAGTCGATATTTGAAGGATTCGTTAGAAAAAAGAGAAGAAGATTACTTATGATTAATTACGAACATATTCTGTTTTCCTGCATAAACCACGAAAGACCCCGGAGCATCACGGGTCCCGTAATTGTCCTAATGAGTCCAATGAGGGCCTTCGCCGATGTCCGTCTATCCTTCTCTTATCTTTGGCCGCCTCCTATCCCCTCCCTCGTTTCTCTGCTCCGTAACCAAACCGTAATTACCGTTTCGCTTGTTGCGTTCTCTTAAAGACCTCCTTTGGATTGTTTGCTCTTGACTCCTACTTCCTCGCGGTTGTCCCGTCCATCTGCGAGGTTACAGGGTTATTAGGTACCAGACGTTTATTACGTTCTGGCCGTGTGCCCCAAGAAGTAGGAGAACGAACGTCGGCGATGGAGTGAAGGGGGGGAAAAAAAAGGAGATCGTGTCCACGTTTTCAGCAAAAAGAGGGGTGTCGGCTCGTTCAGTATCACGGTGAACACGTTACGCGACAGTAGCTGGTTACTCTTTGTCTCTTCCTGGATCCACGTGGTATTGTCCTTTTGAAACATTGGTCACTTGGGACTCGTGTTTGGTAAACGATCCGTCGAATTTGATTGGATAAGTAGAGTTTCGATAAACCGATCGAAAATGTTCTCGAAATCGTCGTGGGTACTGGTGATCTTCAGTTTGATCCTCTTTGTCCGATCGGGTAAGTTTGATTGGAATAATTTCTGAAGAAATTCTCGATTCGAGGATTTCTGGATTGATATTTTAACCCTTTGCACTCGGAAATATTCATTTTTCAATACCTTCGAATCTAATTTACTTTTTCACCAAAGCTTCCAAAAATTAAATTCTATTTCTAGAATCTATTTATTTTACTTCTTTTCGTTAATAAAACTTAAATTTCGCATTTCAAAATACCCTGGTAAATTATATATGTCCCTCCAGAGGCACCACTCGAGTGCAAAGGGTTAACACGGTGCAGAGATTGCAAAGTCTGTCTGTAACAGGATGTTCTTGTAATTCGAATTCCGTGTAGCAGGGTGACAACCCTTGTATAGCGCTTGTAAGTTTCGCTTAACACAGACTACATATAACGTGGGAGGAATAAACAATGTTGTAAGAGGGTTGATCGGATTCGTGTTTTAGTTCTCACTGAAACGTACAATTTTCTATAAATATAGCAAATATAAATGTTTTCACATAATGATATTATTTTACATTTTGGCATAAATTCCCTTTGTGCACCCTTGTGTAATTTTATCACTTATATATGATAGAAAAGATGATTTTAGAAAGATATAGCATACTTTGCTAAGAAATCATTAAATTTTTATATCGGGACAGTTCGATAGTGCACAATGCTACACGAGGTTCAATAGTGTATTATTAATTATTTCATTTGTTATTTAACGCGAGTACTGGAACACATTGAAATAACAATTATCACCGATATGATTCAATATTTAAATATAAACTTTTAACGTCCTATTGTATATTATTAGAATACACGGTATTTAAAAATTGTTTAAAAAGATAATCCCCCGTTTTAAAATTGAATGTTTTAATTTTAAATAAGAAATCTGAAACTTTTGGTTGAAAACTGGAAATTTAATATTTTATGATACGTTTAACAGGCTCAGGTTTAAAATGTTGGGATTGCGCATCCAACATGAATCCTATGTGCGGTGATCCAATGAACGTCACGGAGCATCAAGCTGTATTTCACGCGAAAACTTGCGAGGCGAGTCTTTATGAAACATCAAAGCCCATTTGTCGAAAAATGGTGAGAAGAGGTAAGCAAGCTCAAAAACAACTATTAACACCTTCGTAGAATCATCTTTCGTCTATACATTTTATTAGGGATTCGAAACTAATTTTCTACATGGAAATAATTATATTTGATTATTACATATTAACCTTTAAATAGTGCTAATTTAAAAATAATTTTAGGTGTGTTTTTAGTTTCATTTTCTATAATCTACTAAAGGTACCATCTTTATGATACATAAAATAAAAATTTGAAAAATAATAACCGGTTAACCCTTTCATATATTCAACAATACTAATTTTCTATAATAGGTATTTAATAATTTTTTAATTCTCAGTTTCTATTAAAGAATATAATATGGAATATAAGTCGGAAAATGGTACACAATTAAACGATTAAATATTGATTTTCATGTTAATCTTCGGTAAAATGTTGATGGTTTTATTTGAAAGAGTGCCAGAGTGGAAAAGGAATATTATTGCAATAAACATTTATATAGTAAAGTATTACCGCAATAAATGACTACGAATATTAATCGCACGTCTCATAAAACGTCATTCTATATATTTATTGTTAAAACGGTGGTGCAAAAAAATCGCACGAGCATTCCTGACGATCTCACAGGATCCGCTAATGATGTTTCTTTCGCGTATGACGCATTGTAACGTAGCTTGGAATCGTAAAATAACTCAGGTTGATCGTAACTGTGCGTGCCATATTGTGCCCGTGAGTCACGGCGTGTGCTCATGTACCACAATTGCGATAATTACACGTTACCGAGGCCGAAACCACACCCGCGTCGGAGAAAAATCACTCGCCGTAGAGCAGAATCATGAATATTAAGGTTAATCGTGTCAACGTGACTAGAATCCTCGGATTAGTAGACGATTATACGCGAACCGCGACGAAGATCGCGAAAATTTCTTTGCAAAAAGAACTGGAAAGAAAAAACAAAGATCCTTGAGCCGAAGAATAAGTATATTGATTTCTCTCAATTCCTCTAACATGCAGAATCCGTATTTCTTTACTTTTCAATATAATTGATTGTATTATTCGAATTTCTGAATTTGATGCCGGCGTGTTACAAAAATATGCAGACACGATCGTTTCAAATTCTTATCGAATACAAACTGTTACATTTCATACAAAATGCAGTAAATGTGTTACGTGTTCGAAATAATAAGCAGGTCAAGTTGAATTTCGATTTTTCCTTGTTATATAATTTTTGCCGTGTTCCAATTTGTCTATCGAAAAGACAAAGGTGTACCGAGAATGATTGTTCGGTTGAACATAAAAGTATTCTTCCTTGACCGTGTTTTGTCGCCGCTAGAAATGGTAGAACGCGATTTCTACTTTAGGAAACTGGTTGCTCATTTTGCCGGCTGTTTTATAAAGAAACGTAGATCTGTTTCGTATACAAAACCGTAATTCTTGGTACTATTTGAATCATCGCGGTGTTACACAACCTGTTACGTTAGATCACCCAACAATGCTTCACTCCAATACCAATACGGATGAAAAAAGGTACAAAAAAAAAAGAAATAGAAGATATTTCACATGGATAGGAAATTGCAAACATAAGTTACTGCATCCGTTTCGACGCAGATACCATAATGTATTGTGAGCAATTGTAGATTGATGATAATTCATAATGACGTACACGTCGATCGTATGTAATTGTTTTTATGTACATATTTGTATCTGTTGTTTGCTTCGTAGTTATTTGATTTATGAAATCAATTGAATTGTAAAATTTAAACAATGAAGTCAGCAATATAGGAAGAATTAAAACAGTGATCAAAGAAAGGTTGAAGATGAATTATATTAAAATATTTATTGGAAATTATTTACGGTTTTTAATTATTATAATATAAAAATAGAAGTACGGTAAGGTGAATATTGAACCCGTGCCTTTTTAATCTGCAAGTTAACGCTGTTTTATCAGTTTTAATTGTTTTACAATCTTATAATATTATAATGTTATTCACGTTTAACACAGTTTACTTTTTAATGGAAAAATTTGTATAACTATTGGGAACTATTGGGAATGTTTTAATCCATCGAGCTGGCCTTCTAAATTTATATAATTTGGACAGGGTTTATCTACTGAGTTAGCACTAGTTACCCTTAGTTATCCCTTGTTATTTCTAGTTATCCTTATTTAGTTATTAATATCTTCTAGCTATCCCTCGTTATCTCCAGTTACTTCTATTTATTCCTACTTACTAAATGCTAAATCCCAGTTATCCCTAGTTACCCCTAGGTACTCCCAGTTATCCCTATATAGATACCCTTATTCCTTGTAAACTATAATTTAGTTACCACTTGTCACCCTTATTTACTCCTAGTTAACCCTACCTAGTTATTTCTACCTAATTATCCCTAGTCGTCTTCGCTCAATTATCCTCAGATTACCCTTTCTCTTAGTAAAATTCTCTTGTTTCAGAAAATGGCGAAAAGGTCGTGATACGTCAATGTTCGACTCCATACGTGGACGAGATGGATATTCGCGATGGTCCTTGCAGCGCCGAGGCGTTTTCAAGTCGAAACGTCATCGAATCCTGTCACATTTGCAGCACCGATCTCTGCAATTCTTCGACCAGCGCATCGATCATGAAACCTCTTTTCGTCCTAGCGATGGCTGTTATCGGTTATCGTTATTTCCAATCGAAACACGACATTGTTTAATATACTTGGACGTTGTTCAACGTTATAATCAATGAAGATTTTCAATAAGAATCATGTCGAAATTGAAACAAATATGTATTTTAACTATCGTTCACGCGTATCTCGTTTCTACTTTTTAGCAGTCCGAAGAAGGTATTGTGTCTTAATATTTGAACAACATTTCTCTTAGATGCTTTTCCGTTTCCTTTCTTTTTATCACTTTCTATTGCAACGAGTTTGATCGAGGTCTGTATCGTCCAAGAATCGATTTTTACTTAAATTCTAAAGAATCCCTACGTACTAAATTATACTTATTTTTCGAAAAAAAAAGAAAAAAAAAATGTATACACATTTTCAAGCACTATGAAAAACGCCGTGAATTTAATGAACAATTTGTAACACCGGGACAGATAATTATAATGATTCTACGTAATTGGGATAAGCTCGTTAGCGCTTCATAGTTAGACGTACCTTGTTAGATCGTGTTTGAAATAGTTCGTTTGATACGCGTCACCGTAGTTCACGTCAATGTACTAAAAAAAGCTTTAGTTAATTTAATACCGTATTTAACGATTACGTATAGTGATTGACATATTCGTCCACGCACCATCAAATTTCAAAAACGACCACAGAAATGTTTTGATCGATAAATACGAGCACGATCGTTCAATTAACAATACATTCACTTCAATTCAGTTAATAGAATTCGATTGTTTAACAATATTTTAGGCTAACACAATTCAATTATTTTAGCGTGAACAAACATGTCAGTCACTTTATACAGGGTGGCCCGTAACTAGTGTAGGAGCTAGAAATGGGAGGTAAGTGAGACGATTCTGAACAACAGTTTCCTTTGCAAACATGTCGTATGGGGCTTCGTTTTTGAATTATTAAGGAAAAACCAATCACTGCGCGCGCTTCTCGCGCGCTCAGGTGCGTGAGCATAGCATCGGGGCCCGGGACGTTCGAATTAGGTTGGACAAACGCGTTTTTAAAGGAGGAAAAATTTAATTCAAGTTCTACCGAGCAACGAATACAAATAATTACAAATAGTATCTACGCAATTGTTATCGCTGAGGATGGGATAAATCAGCTAGATAAATTCATTGTTTGAAAAGAGAAGAAGGAATAAAATGTGGAAAGGTGCTCTCGGACTTTTCCAGAAACGAATAACGATTTCACATTGAAAAGCCGACTGTAATGTTATGAAAATTGGGTAATAATTTCAATTCGACTTACCCATTCACCTACAAGTTGGCTCTGTTCGTTGACAATGGTCATCCTACGTATCCTGACCAAGGAACGACGAAGACACCATGGCGGAACAGTAGACGTAACGGCCCGGTCACTGAATTCTTTTATTTACCACAAAAGTATTTCACTTCACGATCCCTGACACTTTTCACTTTCACGTTACAATAAACACGTTATTCGTTCCCCGATTGTTGACCCTCAACAGGTTGTTATTGTGCGTGTTTAAGAAATACGTAACCGAGCTCGAAAACAGCCGACTGTTGACACGTTCGATCAAATCATCGAGGAAGAAAAACTAAACAACGAACTACGCGGAACGAACCGGCAGAAGGGCAGTATCCGGTCGACGAGGGGACGGAACACTCGTCATGCGAAGTTGTTTACATAGCTTTTTTTGTTGTATTGTGGCTAGCTGGAATTTCTTGGACCCTGAGAGTTTATTACGCGGTCAAATGTGCGATTGCGAATTAGAAACTGTTTTTTCGGAAAAAAGTGTGAACTTATACGATATATTTTGTATTACGTTTGTATTGGATTATACATATTTTGTCGGCCGTTTACGGGTTCGGTTATGTATTTCTTAAACTCGCACAATAACCTGTTAAAGGTCAACAATCGGGGAACGAATAACGTGTTTATTGTAACGGGAAAGTGAAAAGTGTTAGGGATCGTGAAGTGAAATACTTTTGTGGTAAATAAAAGGATTCAGTGACCGGGCCGTTACGTCAACTGTTCCGCCATGGTGTCTTCCTCGTTCCTTGTTCAGGATACGTACGATGACCATTGTCAACGAACAGGGCCAACTTGTAGGTGAATAGGTAAGTCGAATTCTAATTATTATCCAATTTTCATAACGTTACAGTCGTCTTTTCAATGCGAAATCGTTATTCAGTTCCGGAAAAGTCCGAGAGCACCTTTCCACATTTTATTCCTTCTTCTCTTTTCAAACAATGAATACGAATAATTAATAAATTCGATGTATCCAGCTGATTTATCCCATCCTCAGCGATAACAATTGCGTAGATACTATTTGTAATTATTTGTATTCGTTGCTCGGTAGAACTTGAATTAAATTTTTCCTCCTTTAAAAACGCGGTTGCCCAGCCTAATTCGAACGTCCCGGGCCCCGATGCTATGCTCACGCACCTGAGCGCGCGAGAAGCGCGCGCTGTGATTGGTTGTTCCTTAATAATTCAAAAACGAAGCACCATACGACATTTTTACAAAGGAAATTGTTGTTTAGAATCGTCTCACTTATCTCCCATTTCTGCCTCCTACACTAGTTACAGGTCACCCTGTATAGGACACTGTATCTTCTTTTTTTTTTTTTGTATAACATGTGTACATAGATTTACTTGCGTGTGCTACGCGATTGTATAATAAACGAGATTTATTAACAATTCGACAATTCGATAATCGTAGAATTAGAATGATTAACGGCAACGCACATATAACATTACAATTACACGCTGTTGTAGATAAACCTTTTTTCTTTTTTTTTATTTCACTGCACCTTTTTTTTTATATATATATATTCTATTTTAGTGTCTCGTACAATTTCATTCGTTAGAAATTGATTTTAGAAAAAGGGAAAAAGACGAGAGAAAAATGTAGCTTATCAGGTATCCGTCCAATTTATAGAATAATGTTTAATTATTGTTCTTTCACTTTGCGCCTGGCGAAAAGTTCGATTTGGGAAATATTATTTCGTTTGCGCTGTTTATAAATCATACTGTTACTGAGTTTCGTAATGCATAATATTACGTGTAAATGAAAGGAAATATTAAATTCAGTATGTTTGAAATTAAATTATATTTTTAATCCTTGGTCGTTACTATACTCACGTTGCATAATTGCAAAAATAGAAGTATGAATAATTTTTGTTAATAAGAAAATTGTAGTATCAGCAATTAATTAAAAGAATAATTCAAATATAATGAGACACAGTTAAATTTGTTGTCAATATTTGTAAATGGATAATGACGCTTAGAATTTGATTTAAAAAATATACGTACGATTGTCAGAAGTATTATAAATATTTGAGAGGACAGATTTTATTAAAATATCCAATTTTGTCAACAGTGGTATGCACGATCAATAATTTTTATTTTACAAAAACAGAAATGTCAGTAATGATAATGCAAGCTTAATATAATTAGAACGAATCAAGAAGAAAGTAATGGCTCCTAAACGATATAATACAATTTTTTTTATCTAATCTAAAACATTTGGGGACTTAATATTGTAGTGTTTATTCTGATTCCAAAATAATTAATTTCTACTTAATTACTAGTGAAAAGTAATTATTTTTATTATCGTACGATATCCTTAAAAATGTATGTATTAAAAAAGTAGTACGTCAGATCTTTGCATATGAAAATAGCTGATTTCGAAACATAGAAGATCTGATAACATTTCATGACAGAAAAGTGTTACAAAATAACACTTGTGACGTATCAATTCAAAATTTAAAGGTTGAAACAACGGAACAATCAGTTTAGAGCTTAACTTTCAATCGTTTATATTCCAGGATAGCAATGAGGTATTAAAAATATTACGATAAAGAGTTCTTTATAAAATAATAATCGAAAAATCCATGACCACTTTGGAATATAAATAATTGAAAATGTATAAAACTGTTAATTGTCTGTTTCGATGAAAGATCGGCCATTTTATGTTAAGAATATCGAGGAAACTCTTATGTTGCCATTTTGGGCGCACTTTAAGCTTTAAATTGATATATCATAGGTACCATTTTGCGATACTTTTATGTCATGAAATTGTGACCTACTGTAGATATCTCAAAACAGGTTATTTGATCTGCAACGACCCAACATCTTATATTAACCGAAGAATTTAATTAATCAAAATGATAGAGAAAGTTGACTTATATAAGGAAAACGATGAAGTCCAATTCTGTTTCGTGTACTCAGATCTCACAGGAATTCAAAAAGAAAAATGATAACTCGAACGAAATTTTAATTCGCGTTCGATTGAATCTCAGAGGCACCAATTTGCTGAGGAAACTCTTTTAATTTCGATTGTTAGACGTGGCGAATTTGTGCGCGGTTGGATCGCATCTGCAGACACAGCACGAAGGAAACAGAAACCAGTCCATGAAGATGCCTTTGCAATCGTTGTCAGGATCGTATGCGAGCAATCGGTGCCATTTGTATTTCTGCTCGCATCCACAATCTCCAGAGCAACGGTTCGTCTGAGTTTTTCTAAAAATGAGAGAACAAAAGAGGACATTTACGTTCACATTTTTTTTTCCTTCTTTATATTTTACGTTCAAACGTCGAACGACGAAACCGGGTCAATCACGACCCAGAGCTACGAAGCGTATTCAATGATATTTCGGTTTAAGTTTGACGCGTTAATTTTAAACAGAACGTTTGCATATACCAGAAAATAATATTTAAAGGAATTCTATAAAATGTAGAAAATGGAAATTGTGTAATTTTATAAAATTTAGCTTTCGATGGTTAACTCCTTGATGCCCACTTCCGTAATATTACGGAATATTAAATAAATTTGATGAAAATATGTAATTTCCTTTTGTACCATTCGAGTATGGGGGTCAAAGATTATTTCTGGCAAAAGGAAGACGAATTTTTTTAACGGACAATATGTTGCTTCCTTTTTACAAACCTATGGCACGGTTGAGGCAATACTTACGAGCAAACTTCTTGATGAATGGCCTGTTCAAAGTGTTGAGTGTTCACAATGGCACGAACTTTTCCGGCACTGTTGCTGGCCCAATAAGGCGTCACAATTTCGACTTTAGACTCGCACGCATCGATCCTGAGAATTATTATAACATAGTTGTTTTTCGTATTTTTATTCGATGCGTGACATTAACATTGTTACGTATTAAAGCTGTTCAGCGTTACCAATTGGTAACTAATTATTATTAAAGATTAATAACCAAGTATTGATAATAATCGATAACCAATTATTATTGAAAACTAATAATTATTTATGCCGCTACCTGCCGCTATCCTTCTTTTCTGACGATTGCCTGGGATTCCTGGTTCTTCTGACCTTACCAAAAAACGAATCGCCATCAGCCTCCGTTTCCAAATTCAGTTCATCCCGAAAACTAGGCCCACCATCCGGAATATCGTGTTTCGTGGCTTCCCTGGCTTTTCTCCTTTTAAGCGTTCGATGTTCAGGCTCTCTCGTCGTCGTACCGTATCCCGAATTCATCTCAAAATCACCGTACATTCGTTTCATTAGCGCTTTATTCTCGTCGATAAAACGCTCTATCCGTTCGCTGAAATAATTTTTATTACCTGTCAATCGTCGAATATAATCGTCAAAATATAACCAGACATCGAAAGATTTATGTCGGAAGAACTACTGAATTTTATACCGGCTCGTAAAAGGATATACTCTTGGTTTTTATTGATTTTTATTTTACAGTAGCTATATTCAATAAATGAGCCGCGGTCTTTTTTATTCTCGTCGAAAGTTATATAAGTCCACTTTAATTTTTTTTTTCTTTTCATTCCTTTATCTTGACAGCAGTTTATCTTATTTAGAAATATTGTTAAACGCTAATAAGCTTGTTTTATGCCCTCGAGATTCCAGACGCGTTTAATTTTATTAGGCGACCATATCTTTTGGAAATATTCTTCGAGCGAAACGATGTTCCTACGGGCTCGTTCCATTTTTCAATATAAAGACTCGGATAGTATTACAAAATTAACAGGATTATTATAAGTGATGATATTTAACACTAGAACTACCGAACCAGTCAAAATGATTAAATCACAAAATTGATCAAGATGCTTATTCTTATCAGAATAAAAACCCACTGTATATGCTAATCTTAATGTATATTTCATTATACACAAAACGTCGGTAGTTCTAGTGTTAATTATTCCCTATGCGGTAATTAAATGTTAGAAATGACGTGAAACCAACGATGGAGAACCTTTCATAATTTTCGAATATTTAACTCTTTCAAGGATCTGTAAAATCAAAACTAAATAATACAATTGTATTTGAAATCAGTGCGAAACATACGGTATTGAATTATAATTTATTTACAAAATTTCGAGCACCTTAAAATTGTCATTAGTTCGCCATCGATGAATCAAATAATATATTTCAAATCAGATAAGTAGAAATCACTCGTTAACCCTTTCAGTGTTCGCTAAAACGATATTTATTATAAATTCATGATGCTACTTATTTATTATCAATAATATCAGGACGTATGTTGTATAAATCATTTTTTAATTGTCTTTCAAACACCGAAAGGGTTAAATTGTATTAGGTTGGTAATTAAATTCGCCAGCTCCGAAATTATTAAATAAAATTTCACGATCGAGTCACTATTTGTTCGCGTGATTTTTTTAACACGATTTCAAATAAGGTAGCGAATTTATTAGCCAACCCGATATTATAAATATTCTTCTATCAATTTTCAATGAAACAATGTCACGTGAGGTTTATTCGAGACACGACGCGCGTGATGGATTAAGCAATTGTTAAATGATTTAAAACTATTATTAGAGTATTGTTACAATTATTACATTGGGTACGTATTCCCGGCGGTTGGACAGAACAGTTGATGATATTTTTTAATACACGGCACACCACGTACCAAATCACCCCTTAATTCCACCCCCAGGGCAACAGATAGCGCTGTCCATAGAATCTGTAATTAAATCATCAAAATTATTGTTCGCTGCATGCTTTCAGACTGTAAATTTGCGTGTGTGATTATTCAAAATTAGAAATTCATCAAAATTAACAGAACATTATTTTAAATGCGGCCACTTTTGCCGAGATATTTATTTCTCTACTTAATTTTCAATTTAAATATTTACATTAAATACACCACCGTTTAGAAATATTTGGTGCGTAGGAAATGTTTTTTTTTTTGGAGTAAAATAGTTATGTTTTCTTATTAGCAAGTTTCATTTGAAATATGAATAGAGAAATGAACAGCTCAGGTAATAATTGCTTGGGTGCTTCAAAATAGAACACTCTGTACGAGACATACTTTAGCAACGTGATCGGAACACCTACGAACGACCGCAAGGACGTTTCCATTGAGGAAACAATTATTTTGCAGGAAGACAAACGTGACAGCCAACACGTAAGCTGAAATATAGTTAATACAAGTATAACTCTACACAGACTATACCACCATAACCGCGAGTGATCGATGATGGAATCTGATGAAAACATATATGAACATATATGAAATTTTGCTTAATTAAATATTAACATAGATAGATAACGGAAAAATGAAGCGAAAAGTTCTGTAGCATTTCTTTATGGGATCGGTAGTTTAGCCACGATTCATTGTTGAAGTTCGTTGTTTGATAGCAAGGTGCGTGGGGCAGAAAGAGACAGCCGTTTAGAGCTCTTCGGGTAATTTTTTACACTCTGTATAATAAAACTTCCAGAATAATAGCAGATTATCTCCAAATTTTATAACACACCGTCGATTTTGTCACACCAGTATTATTTTCTGGATGACACATATCTGGAGATGACTGCGCTCTGAAAGCCACGGAGGGTTCATCATTATCTCCATCAACCGGTGTCTCCATTCAACAGTCAGTAGGCGTCATTCAGTGGCTTGAGTCACTCGAGATCGTTCGTACAAACGAGAAATGCATGAGCAACACACATAGTGCATTGCTCGCCAGAAATGAATCATGCCTTGTGTCCACGCGAGTCAATTGCAATCTCTCCTCGCGTGAATTGAATGCTAAAAGATTAGCTCGTACACCCAACCGCTCGTATACTTGAAATAACGTTTCCCTTTTGAACCGATGATAAACGATATTAACCCTTTACGGTTGAAAGCTAAGATTCAATTGTTCCTTGAGAGAATAATGGTCAATTATAGGATGTTTCGAACTTTTGCAGCGAGAATTGAAGGATTTACTGCTTTTATAGTCGTTCGATGTGAAAAGTTTACTTGTTAAAATATTGGACTGTTATTTAAATTTGCAGCGTTCCATTTCTTTTCCTTTTCAAAAATAAAAAGTCTGCTATGCATACGACGGGGATAACTACTTCCTTCCATTACAATATTTTTTATTTAAAATTAGGAATTTTCAGGTTGATAAGGATTGGCATCTAAGTTTCCTTTTACTTTGTGTGATCGATTGTGACCCAGACCGATCTATAATTAAAAAGTAGATACTTAAATTATTATTTAGAAATAATAAAATATTATTTAGAAAGGTGTACAATTTCAGTTCAATCGTTCGAGAAATAACTAAATTTAGATTTATCGATTAAAATTATTGAATAAATCTATTTTTGAACTATGGAACGTTCCAATTAAAAGTCTAGGTCATAATATTAATTGACGACAGTAACGAGAAAACCCTAGATACTACAAAGTCACCAAACGATACAAAAACGTGGAACGAACGAGGAAGGTTAACCGTACGTTATCCTTGACTTTCTTTTCTTGTTTCTTTTATATTCATATTTTTTGTTTTTACGAAACCGTGGTCACCGAATGATCATATCGAGGACATTGGCTAGATCGTACCCGAGCATGTGATCTGATCGCGATCCGTTTAACGAGAAACGAAAAAAAAAAAAAGAATAAACCGTCTGATAAGAAGTATTCACGGCTGAATAATAATAAACAGAATCAAGGAATCGCTGTTTCGTACAAGTACACGCACCGGTTGACCTCAGATAATTTACAACAAACTGAACGGCTAGATAGATAAAAGTGGATACGGGGAAAACATCTGGACAGGTGCGATGCACCCGAACGATCGTCTCGTTTGCGAGATTCTAGAGAAGATACCAGGGGTCATGGGTGCAGCGAGGAAATGTCACGCCAATGATATACAGGGTGGTTCATGCGACCGGAACTGGTCGTATTTGTCACCGAGAATTACAGCGGTGTGCCTCGAACTCTATTAAACCCCCGGGCACACGAACAACTTCCAGCTAACGTATGAAATTTTTATTATAACATTTTTCATTGTGTACCAATGTGGTTTGCGCATGAAGGAACGAGTGTAAAAATATAAGTTACTATCCCTTCTTGAAAGGATAAATAATTTTGGTTGCACAGAGTAAAAATTGTACCACTTAGTATGTGTTCCATTAGGGAAAAGAAGGAATGATTGAAAATAGACTGTAATACGTTACTACGGTCTGATGTCATGTGAAATAGATATTTGATAATCGTAATGGATGATTCAACTTGGAATACTTAGGATTATTTAACTGTTACGATTGCTGGTATCATTCGTGTGCGTTGGATAGAATCAATACGTTTCGTTGAAACAGATAGGTATTCTTATTTGAGAATTTTAATTTTCAAGCAAATGTTAACATCTGTGAAAATTTAAAAACCGATATTCCTAAAAATGAATAAAAATTAATTTATCCGCGTCAAAGATGATAAAAATTACAGTATAAATGCTGTTTGTAAGGCAAATGAACGGCTTCGTTTTGAGAGTACGTTTGTCCGATAGAATTGTCGAAAGTTGTTGAATGTAAACGCCATTGTGATGTCACAATATGTGCGTAAAACTTGACGAAATCTGCTTAAGCATTCTGTACCTGTGATTCAAACGTGTGCGCTCACAATGTGTCAATATACTTTTCGTTTATGATGATCTTACGTTTTTATAACTCTACAAGTCACACCATCGTTGCTTAATATTTTTGAGAATTGTGTGAACCAACAGCTGGTAACAAAAAGTTCCATTTTTCTACAATTCCTCCCATCCCTAATATTGTCATTGCGACGATGTAACTCAATTAATTTTCTATATTTTTTAATTATCATTTCCCAAAATTTCATCAAAATTTCATTTATATTATTTATATCAAAAATTTCAAACACCATTACATCGTATACGTAATTTTGGATGAAAATTCGTCCAATTTCCATCGTTCGGGGGTTAAAATAAGAGATACTGAACACTCACCGGTATCTGTACAATGCTACCATTGTTTAATTGAGGATAAGAGTATAATGGCACTACAGGGACCGAACCGTTCTTCACGAAAATTGGTCCTTGGATGGGTGTGACATGGGCGTCCCTTGGTATATCCGGTTCCTCGTCGTCGTAGTAATCATCGAAATCGTCGTCATAATCTAAAATAGCGTGGACCGAGGTTTTCGTGCCTGGACCATTTCCTCCGTTGACTCTTGTAAATCTTGAATAAAAATGAGTACACGGTTAATATTAAATAAAAATAGTAAATTTGTCGCTATTCGAAGAAAAATTCATAGTTAAATTCGGTGATGGTTTCAGGATTCAATATTTTCAATGCAAATTCAATCAAATTCATTCCGTGATTATAAAACTTTAATCCTATTCTTGGGGGGGGGGGGGGGGGGGGGGGGATGCTCCCTATCTGCATCACTGGGCAAACTTCGTGAAAATAATACATACATAAATTTTTAGTATTCAAGTTTTAAAAATTCAATTTTAATTAAAAAATGAATTAATTTCTTATTAATCTCTAACAGAATCCAAGCTGGTCGTTAATCAATACGTCAATAAATTATCGAAGGGATTAATCTTCAAAGAATCGTTTTAATGAAGTAGTTACAATTTTTCCCCGGGACTGTATAAAATGCAGAGGTAATTCAAGTTTAATATCATCGTAAAAAGGTATCAGGAATGATACGCGACCGAAGTGTCTCCCAAGTTGAATATGGTACTTCTGTAATAATCACCGGTCGTTCTGATAAAAAAAAAAAGAAGGGAGGTATTCCATAAACGGTCGAACGTCACGCTAATGATACACGTTCGGCAGAGGTATGCGACGAAAGAAGCCGGCGACGCGAGGATCGATGACATAATTGTCCATTGATAGGAATGAGAATTCGCAGATAAATACGTCATTAGGAATTCGCGGCACGTAGAGAAGAAACCGTACAGCTGATCGTTATATAAATAAATTGCGGAGAGCAATTAACGTTTGGTCCCGACTGCTTTCGCCGTTTCTTCCAAAAAGGAACGATAACATCGAGTACCAGTTAAATAACTTACTACGAGGTTAATTAATCGAAGCGAGGGAACGATGAGAAACGAAATTCATAATGCGTAACGATAATAAATTCGAGGAATTTTAATGTGCTCGATATATGGAAAGTCATATGTGCGACGATCGTAACCTTTCATTTTGAATCGAGTCGAAGGGAAATTGACTACCTGTACCAATTACACCACGCTAATTGGTCCCAAACGCAAGGGACAATGGTTTTATTATTTTATTTGATATTTTTTTGGGAAACAGATACCCACGTGTGCCTGACGTCGATAAATATTTATTGTCGATCGACTTTTGTAGTTTTGAAATATTTGACAAAAATAAGGATTTATTATTTAACCCTTTAACACCGTGACCTTAACGTGTTAATCAGAAAAATAACTAATTAGTAACTAAATTCCCCGTAACCAAAACGAAAAAGTAATTACTTGAAAATCAGGTAATTAATCAAAAAAATAACTAATTAGTTAACTATCGATACCTAAAAGGTAACTAACATGAAATTCCTATAAAATAGAAAAAATTACCCGTTTGGCCTCTCAGGATAAGCCTCCTGTTCAGGCATCCTAGATGTCCTCAAATTATCCTGATCAATTTCTGTCTGCACTTGTTGCTGTGGCGGTGGAGGTCTCATTTGTTGTTGTTGTTGTTGTTGCTGTTGCCTTGGTTGAGTTCTCCTAAAATCTTGATTATAATTCGCGTATCGTGTGTCCTGAGTCGAAGAAAAGGACGAATGTTCGACAAAGACGTTCGAACTTCCTTGTCGATTAGACGGTTGCTGACGTTGCCTCTGGTGCTGTTGTTGTTGTTGTTGTTGTTGCTTTTGTTGATAACCTGACGGCGGTATATACGGTTCGTTTTGAAAGGATTCTTGTCCATTAAAATTCGGAGCAGGCGCAACCGGAAGCACGGCGTTCAGACGAAGGTTGTTCACTGCCGGTTGTCCTCCGTTTTGTCCACCGTAAAAGAATGGCGTAGGCGTTGCCGACTGATACGGCAAGGTGAAGTTGACCAACGACATTTCTACCGTTTTTTTTTCTCTTCTTCGTTCTTTCTTTTTTTTTTCTGCTACAGTAGAATACAAAGGGGAAAAAAGATCAATGGTGTATTTTTTATGTGTGTGTGTGTGTGTGTTTTTTTTTAAGAAGCCTTTCAACCTTCGTACAGATCAATGACTTCATTCCGTTCCTTTCGTAATGTGTAGCGAGGTCGGAGAAAGGAAAACGAAGTTTTGAGTGACATTTCTTTTTTTTTGTTTGTTTTATGTTTAATAACTGCGCGATATCAGATTGACAACGAAATTTATGGCCTTCGTACTTGTTTGTCCTCTGCAGGATTGTTAATCGTAAGTCGGCAAATAATAATTTTATTCGGATTTGTAATAGCTCGGAATAATTTTGACGCGAAATACAGGGACAGGCGGTGAGTTTATTTCCTAATATTATTTGGTATAGAAGGGGGGTAGGATATTTTATTGTTTGTTAATAAATTTGATCGGAACAGAATTTTATATAATTTTCCTTTCTTTTTGAAATAATCTTGATTTGTATTAAAGTAACTTCAGTTTGGCTTACCGTGGAATAAAGCTGGTTTCTTTCGAAACAGAACCGGAAACTCGTTTCTTAATTGTAAATAAGAATCTTTTTTTATTCGACTCTCAGCTCGGTCGATGGTGATTCTGATCGTGTAGAAAATCACCTCTCATCACCATACACATCATGATTAATACAGAAAGAAGTTCGAGATTTGCAAATTACCATTCACCGAATTAGATAGTTGAAAAAATTCAAACTCCACGACAATTCAATTATTTATAGTCTATAATAAACAATACAGTTTTTATAATAAACATCCGTTTTAAATCTGTTTGAATTTCACTGAAACATCCGGAAATCTTTTCCGTCTTCTAAAGTGAGTCAACATGATCGATGTTTTTGGTATCTTTGAATTATTCGAAATTTAAATTGTCCCTTTCGTTTCTCAATCCAATGTGAGCACAATTAAAGAATTAACCAATAGTTCCTTTGTTTCTTCTTCTTCTTCCAATACTTTCGGTATCGTGGAATAAATCTGAAACGAGAAGAAATCATTTGAATCTTCCTTTCTTTCGATTTTGTATTGTTACGAAAGAGTATACAAAATTATTTGTAGTAATTTGGGATACGAAACTGAGGTGTTACATTAAATAAATAGGAAAATCGCAGAGTAGAAATAGTCGAATACTCGAGCATTCGAGTGTAGGAATGTTGGAATACTGTAGTATTCAAATACTGAAATATTTGAATATTGGGATATTCGAGTATTCCAATATTTTAATATTCATACGTCCTTGTATTCTAGAATCCCAGTATTCTAGTATTCTATTATTTTAGCAACCTAGCATTCCAGTACTTTCGTATTCTAGAATCCTAGTATTCGAGTAATCGGATGGTTCAAATTAGAAATCCAAATTCTAATGATTCAAACATTTTAATATTCTACAGCCCCGATACCGATCTATTTATCCAGCAATCATACGTGTTGTACATTGAAAGTACTTGTCGAAATAGTACGCCTTTAATGCCTGCAATGTCTATGTCGTAATAGGCAATTACGTTTGGCGAGCAAGACCATGGCATTTTAAACCCCCACCATCTAAGTTTCTCGCATAGGCATTGATATATGTGGGTGTTCCCCGAGGTACGTTCCTTATCCTTTGTTTAACCCTTTCCAGGGTAAATAATGATAAATAAAGTTGTGGGTGCAATTGAAAATTCGAAATTGTCCAAAAATCTATTGCTAATTCTTAACTCCATTCTTGTGATAAATTATATTTAGTATTATTGTGTCTTAACACAATAAATTAGAGGATCTAGATGAAATAAATTAAGCGAAATTATAATAACAGTCGGCTATAGAGAATAAGGAAATCGAATAAATCTGGAAACTGTACTCTTACATTTATATAAAGATTATGGTAGGCAATGCCTAAACACAGTAACAATAATATTGAATTGAATTCTTAAACAAATCGATCTTATTATTATTATTATTATTATTTGGAACGAAATCGAATAGAACAAATATTATTTTGTTATTATTTGTGCGTGCTGGATCTGGTAGGTACTGAAACAATGCCCATGTATTATGGTACATCCTGTATAGCGTGTACACAAAATGAACACGTTGGGTCGACACGAATGATCGACACCTCGCATATGAACGAATAATCAAATAATAATTAATAGAAAAATATCGAATAGTCTATTACAAATAGTAATGTGTAACTTCTTACGACAAAAGTATTCATTGTGTTGTATAAAAATTAAAATTAAAATATTGATGATTACAGCCATATCTTTATCGATATAAAAAGAATTATAAAACTAACGAGAGTCGTAAAATATACAGCTGTCAAAACGGTTAACCCGTTGAATGGCACAGTGAAAAGGATCGTGTGTAATAAAACACAGTGTAATTTTGTAATTATTCAGAATTCCATCGTTTCGCGTTTTTATCTAATTTTTCCATTTATTGCCTTAGAGAAGAAAGTCAGCATACTTTCGTTAACATTCATAATACCTTTTTCCATTTTAATTTGATATCGTTTTAATCAATTCTCGGGGTCAGTTCATTGACTAATTAAAGCACTAAACTAAACTAAATAAACTAAATAAAGCATTAGTAATTTCATATCGTGTAACTTAAAATATACCAAATAAGTTAGTAACTTTATATGGTAAAACCTGAAGTATAATAATTTCATATGAAAAAATACACTAATTATAATTTGAAAAGAAATAATTCTGTGGCACACGTTACAAAAGCTCCCAAACAAAAATTCTATCGATAACTTTTTCCCCGTATAAAAAGAAATAAGAAATTGCAAAGTGTTGGAAAAGGGACAGTAATTTTCATGGAAAAAAAATTCTCATCGTATCTAACAACGATTTCGATGATCCACACGTGATTCAACGAAGTCGAACAAGTTTTGCCGTTCGTCACTTTCGCCCATCGGGATTACTTTCTTCGAAATAAAATATGCACATACATGCTTTCACCGAAAATATACCGTCCCTGTGTGTCCGTCGCCTCGATTTCTCACAGCATCCGACGTTTTCTTGATCGACCCGACGTTGATTAAACTCGCATTGCCGGTTGATTAATCGGACACGATCGATTACGTTAACGTTCGAAAGCGTAGAATTTAAGCGAACGATTATACACCAGAGAATTATATTTTCATCCACGCGAAGGAGTTCAGACAATTAATAAGACAATGAAAATCGTACAGAAAAATGATCGATACAAATTTCACGATTAGATTTGGTATATTTATTTAGTATATTTTAAAGGAAAAATAGTAATTTAGTAATAAATATCCAATCGACAAAATTGCAAGATAATTGATAGTTAATAATGTAGCCTGAGATTTATTCGGTGGTGATTGAATTTAAGAGCAAAAGAAGGTTATTAATTATTATGAATTACTAGGTACTAATTGGTGCGATCGACTGTGTATATACAAAAACAGTTCGTACATCATAAATGATATACAAACATGAATCATTGGGAAATATTTATTTATAAGATTGAAAATTATTAGTATTTCGAAGGAAATACACAAGAGTTTCCATAACGCGGATATGTCCGTCATTCCCGCCGTATTGTATACGACATTACCGCTTGAATCGGTTAACCCTTTGATTGCAGCATGCTTCTATATAGAAATTTTTCTTCGATTTTTATATCGAGAAGATTGATCCTGCGAATTAAAATTGAACTTTTTGTTAAAATTAATGTACGTGGTAAGAGCGTAAATGTACGTTCCTGGCAGTCGAAGAATTAGTAATTAGCATCGATATGTTTCACACAATTTTGATATTATCAAAAAATTTCAGAACTGGCGACAATAATTATTCAAGTATTTATTCAATATTGTCAACGATGATAATGTTATCGCAAAATAAATCGATTCTATTATGTAGCTGCTTTGATATTTCTGTAATAATTCAACTTTGTTAGCTCGGGGCGAAAACACTTTCGAAAATGTTATTAACCTATTCAAATTTCTTTCAACAATCGGAGAAACATTCAATGAGTAATCATTCATCGATTCGATGTACACCAAACAACTTTCATTATACATTCATTTACCATTGACTTCGTTTAACCCTTTCGTAAGCAACGGGATACACACTTCTCACTCAAACTTTCTTTCTGTTTTATTTTTACGGTTAATTAGAATTGGAATATTCAAGCAGTTAGATACTTGGAATATGCAAATGTTTTCCTTGTTTGTGAGGCAATCCGATGTATTAATATATTTCTACACTGCGATGTGTTGGAGGTGTTAAAGATTAATTTTTCACTCTCTCTTTTTCTCTTTTTTTTTTTTTTTTTTTTAATTTAATGTCTCAATTTGATATTTCGAATTATTAATGGAGTTTGTAAATTTCGTAAGGTAAGGATTATTTAATGTTATTCGTGAATCTCAAATTGACGACAGTGTTCGTAAAATTCTGTGAATTTCGTTAAACAGGAATTACTAATAATATTTGTCAAATTCTGTCGAATTTCTGATAGTATTCTAATTACCAAACAGTATTCATAGTTAATGGAAACTTCTGCACACCCGTGACACCGCTGCTCACCAAATTATCTTATCCCCGATTCTCGAACACCGGTCGCCAATTTAAATATCAAATCGTCCCACAAAGTCTTCAAAATAGAATTTCGGCTGATAATTTGAATAAGAACATCGAAGTGTTGAAAACCATACCTGACTCAACGATCCATTCACCGCGTTAAGATTCCTTTATAGATTTAGCAGAAGCACGTTTGGAACACGTATCGAATCAAAAATCTCTTCCGTCGCTTTCACTTTTCAGCAGTCCGATCATTTTCGAACGACGAGCAAAAAAAAAAGAAAGAAGAACAAAAAAAAAGGAAAAAACAGAAACTGAAAGCGTACCGCGAGACGAACAACTTAACGACCCGAAATTGACTGGACTCAAATCGATGAGACAATCGAGGGAAGGAAAGCAAAAAGTGAAAAAGAAACTCGATAAATGAGATATATGAAAAACACGTGCTTGCTCGCGAACGAAGGAGACACGAGCAGCCGAGAAGCGTACGAGACGCTTACGTTGGCGAGCGACAACTGAAAGAGAATCGTTTTAACCGGCTGTACAAAATGGGGGTAAAGAGAGGTTGTTTCGTCGATCATGAAGAAGGTAGCGGTGGACTGCACGGTCTTATACATTTCTCTTCTTCTCGCTTTCGATCTTCATCGCTCGTCCGTCTCCTTCTTTCCCCACCTTGCGCGTTTTCCTCGAAACGCGGTTTTCGAAACTGGTGACCACGATTAACACGCACGACGCCATGGTCGCTCGAATTTCCATAAGAATTCAATCGTTTTACTTGTCTAATTAACTCTTGGACGATGAACCGTTTGGATCAGTCGCGGTCTAAATTCAATTTTCGCAAATTTGTTGCGCTCTAACTTTAATCGAAATATCGTATGTCTTGCAGAGCCACCGGCGAGCCTGGCTCTGCCATTCGAGGGTTAAAAGTACGAGAGAATTTCTCTTAACACGTTGACTGCCACAGTGAAAACGGACGTGGGTAGCCAGACACGCTGAAATCCTAATTTTTAACAATACAATCAACTAATTTTCAAATTTAACTTTTCAATTCGATAGCTAGCATTATTAGCTTAATGTTAACGCTATCCGTGGTTTATTTTATCATTTCTGTTGGTAATTATTTGATTGTATAAAATTTCGGGTGCCGGTCAACGGTGACCCCCGTGGCAGCCAACGTGTTAAAAAAAGAACCTCCAGCTTTTCGGACCGAATTAACCCTCTATGGGCCCGTGTAACTTTCAGGTCACATGCTAATATATCGACATTTTACCAAATAATTTTAGTTTTATCACAAGATGACGTATACGTCTTAATTATATAATATCTCTGAGATAACCAATAACAATATTGATGACGGTTGGCAGCACAATCAACCTGAAATATCAAAGTAAATACCTAGGCAAGTTGTGTATATTTAAGACAAAAATTCGGCCCATAGAGGGTTAAAATAAAACTGTATGCGAAAATAAGGATAAAAGAGAGAGGAAAAGTAAGGCACCCAGATTTTTATACTAATTTATTAGAACGAAACATCGTTTTGAAGCAAAAATCATGTGAAGATAAGACGAAAAAACAAAAGTATTTGGATTGTAAGAGAAATTAGAGATAGATGTTGTTACGAGGGAACCTTACATCGCATCGGTGAAACAACGCGTGTGTTATACCATGACGAAGAAGGTGAACGTAGGTGGGCCTCCAGGAGATTCCGATACAGTTATACACCGTTCCACGTGCAGAGAAATGAAAGGTTCCGGAGCACGGTGCATCTAACGATTCGAGAGGAGAAGGCACCTGGAAGACGATAAAAATTGTTCTGGAAGGAGAAGAAACGATTAGATGGGAAAAAGATAGATAGAAATCGTGGCAGGCACGTGATAGCGATCGTAATAATTGCCAATTGCGATACAGTTCAACTTCGTCGTTTCAATCTTTGTTCTATCCTTCTTCTTCAACAATCTGTTAGCACAAACGAATGCATCTGTCGTACGTATGATTCAAGATTGGTCAATGTTACGTTAAAGAGGGTAATGAAGAATTTATACAGTTCTGTTCAGCGATCTTTAAGCTTTAGATCGATATGCAATAAGTGCCATTTTGAGATACTTTTGTGTTATGAAATTGTGCTTGAATTTTTAAGTTTCAAAATTAAGTCGTCTGATAGTCAATAACGCGACGATTTGCTATAATTAACAATCAGTCATTTTATATTATGATTATTGTTATAACCCATAGACGGTTATTTTTGTCAAACTTTATGCTTTGAATTGATGCGGCGTAAGTGTCGTTTTTTGATACTTTTATGTCATGAAATTGTACCTGAATTTTTAATATCCAACAATGTAATCGGTTTGCTATAATTAACACTCAGTTGTTTTGTATTAACGGTATTGTTACAACCCTTATACGGTTACTTTTGTCAAACTTTAAGCTTCGAATTGATGTGGCGTAAGAGCCATTTTGAGATACTTTTATGTCATCAAATCGTATCAGACTTTCAAAATCTATGATTCGATCTATAAAATTCCAGCCTCGTTAATTTCATCCTCGATTAAATTGATGAATTGATGATACCGTGACAAGTAAATCCATGCTTAATGAACATCTTGTTGCACAATTTTTCATGCATCAAAAATCAAGGAATGGCGAACTTAGGAGATGAAAGAAATACGAACTGCACGGTTGATAACTCGTGATAGGTTTCTAACGAAAACGTTTAGCACCAGGAACGTGCATGCCTCGTGAATCGACACACGCCAGTGAACCCGAAGAAAAGACTGACAATGAAAGGGGGTCAGATGTACTGTTCACGCTCAACACGGAATAATTTTGTGCTGTTTACTTTACAGCTTCCTATTACGAGCTCAATGAGCAATGAATTCTGAAATAAAACGGTAAGAAACCGTATACGAGTGCAACAAATTTATATGAATTTTATTGCTCGTCGTTAGATAAATTAGAAAAAATATTATTTAACAATTATACAAAATTTAAAGATTATTTTATTCATTATTCAAAAAGAGTTTCACTTACGAATTAAATTTATTCTTTCGAAATTTATTCTTTTTTTATATGAAGTAATTATAAGATTGAGATTGTTTACTTTATCGAAGGTGGTAAAATTGTACAATATAAACCAATATTGCAAAAAGATATTTAATATTAAAACCAAGGTTTCGATCACTTTTACGTTGTTACACGGTGAAGATTTCGAAAAACCGAGTTACAAGTAAACCGCAAGTTTGCATTGACATAAATATAGCTTTTCAGTGGAAAAAACTTATTCGACGTGTTTGCAGACTTACACAGTTTCGGAAAATCCCTTATAATGAAAAGTTAACGTTAAGAAAATAAATATAAAAGTTACGAATTAACACTAGAACTACCGACGTTCAGTGTACCCTTACTACAAAATTAAAACTGAAATAGAAAACGTAAACTGACATATAGAATAATTCTAACTTATATTTCGACGAGAGCTTTTTAATCAATTTCGTAATTTAAAATAAGAAATCAGAAGCGAGTCATTTTGACCCGCTCGATAGTTCTATTGTTAAATGGCGCACAGAGCATAAATTCAATCCACGAATTATGTAGTCGAATAACTAAAAAAAAATTGAACATAATTTTAACCCTTGATCGACTTGAAAGTGAAATGACAAGTTGGTGGAAATATGAGACATTCTATTGCGTACACAACTGTTGCGAAACAAAATAAATTGTTCGTTTAATTCCTGATTCTTTTATTTTCTCGGGAATAAAACCAACACAGTTTCATATATCTTATTTTCCTTCAAAGCAATATTCTTGTCCAATTCAGTTTTCGTTCATAAAAAATCAGAAAGAACGAAGAATTCTGTAAGGTTCCTTCTTACGTGGTCCTTCTCCAAACGGAGAAGTTAATATGCTATGTAAATAAATAAACAAATAATTCTGTAAGATGTTCGATCTTTTTATCTATCGCGAAGAAAATAAAATGTCCTCGATCGACACATGCGACCGGATAACTCCATAGAAACAAAAGAGAAGAGGAAAAAAAAAAGAAAAGATTGAAAGGGGATCAGATGCCTGGTGTGCAAAGGCCCGTGATAGTTATACCATGCTCGGTTCCTTGTGCAATCAACAATGAGCGAGTTACAAACGGTTGCAATATAACGAAGTACTCGAGGGACACGTGCAACCACCTTTCCTTACCCTTGGAATAAGGAAGCCTCTTGAACGAGATCGAGAATTATCGCAGACCACTTTCCAACGCGTATAAATTCCATTTTTCAATTTTTTTCGTTAACCGTGTTATAATATATTAGTATTGTATTAAATGTTGACGTTGCGTATTATATACCGTTGGGAAAAGATACATATTTTTATTGGTACGATGAAGTTTTACAGCTTTTACTTAGGTCTGTAAGAAAGTTCTTAGGTTGGCACGTTATAAAATAATGTAATAACAGGTTGGGAAGACAGATTAACACGTTGGCTGCTACAATCGAATAATTAACGAAATTAATATTTAAATTAATATTTAATAATGCTAGTTATCGGTTTGAAAGGATAAATTTAAAACAATTTATTTATTGTATTCTTAATATAATTAGAGTTTCAGCGTGTCTGACTACGTACGTCCGTTTTCACTGTGGCAGGCAACGTGTTAACACGTTGGCTGCCACGGGGGTCACCGGTGACCGGCACCCGAAATTTTTTATAATCAAATAATTATCAACAGAAATGATAAAATAAACCACGGATAGCGTTAACAATAAGCTAATAATGCTAGCTATCGAATTGAAAAGATTGTATTGTTAATAATTAGGATTTCAGCGTGTCTGGCTACCCACGTCCGTTTTCACTGTGGCAGGCAACGTGTTAAATATCAAAACAAAGGTTATAAAACGGTACTAATTTTACTAATAAAAATACAAAAATTTGTATAAAATAATTGTATATCTTCTCTCTACTCCCATCATTTCGGTTTTTACGGAAAGGATTTTGATCTATGATGAACAACATATGGCGGGAAGGGAGAAGATATATTTGCTAAGGACAAGAAAAAAAAATGTACATTTAAAATATAAGATGACGTTGTTTGAACAATAGGACCACGAAGCGGGTCAAAATTATTTGTTTCAGATTTTTTATTTTATATTACAAAATTTGTTAAGACGCTTTTGTCGAAATGTAGATTAACTTTTTCCAAGATAAAAAATATTTCTACATGCAAAATATTTTATCCTTTATGTATTATATTTTCTATTTTATTTTCGATTTAAAGCTAAATAGACACTGAGCATCGGTAGTTTTACGTTTACGTTACGAAACGTACTTACGTTTTTTATTATATTGCCGAAATGATTATCTCCGATTTTTGAATTTTTAAAAATCTCAGTTCCGTAGCACACTTAACTGATGCTTCGTCTTTTCAATGTAAGACTCAACCG
Organism: Stelis phaeoptera; assembly: GCA_943735885.1. Taxonomy (NCBI): domain Eukaryota; kingdom Metazoa; phylum Arthropoda; class Insecta; order Hymenoptera; family Megachilidae; genus Stelis; species Stelis phaeoptera. The sequence continues at coordinate 5,564,341 of OX030934.1, read as the reverse complement.
TGTGTAACCCGAATTTTATAGCTTTTCGAAGAGAATCAGTGAGACGTTTTGAGTAATTATATCTCTACATCGCAACAAGATTCTAAAATATTTGCTCCATTGCGTTATGATTTATTAGTTATGGCACGCGACCAAAAGGAATGCTTTGAATTAATAGTAGGAATTCAATAAGATGCGAATGTATAGAGGGTTGGCAACCCTAAACGAGGAAACTTTGTTTGGTTGTGAAGTAATTTCTTCCGCCGAAAATATTGACGATTAAACGGCAAAGAAATTATTCGGCCGAAAATCAAATTCTAAAAGTATATCGAACGGAGAATTGGTCTGAAATATGAGACAAACGATTACTAGTTCAATTCGTCGATACCTGTTAGGTGTCTTGGAATTTCCCAGCCGGGTATCCTATGCCGCTACAATATACCGGTCTACAAAACATAATAAATGTAAACGGAACCGCAGCCTCATTAAAACAGAATAAAAAGGAGGAAAAAAAAGGAAGGCGCACGAGCGCGTGAACACGCACGACGTAGCTAAATAGATGTCGTAATTTCTCGGTTACACTTTGCACTTGGACGACAATTCCGTGATTCACGGATCGTTATTTCGGATGAATGAATGCACCGAGATTTTGATCTCTTTCGCAGGCAGCCGATTTGAATCGAAGCTTTGGTATTTAACCCCTGAAGGGCCGAATTATTTCGCAAAATTATTTATCGATAGCTGATAAAGGGTACGATCGTTTACGAGTTAAACCTTCTGTTAGGGTCATCGCTGTCGCTAAATGTTTCAGCACGTTTTTCTTAGATTGGCGGCTAAATTCGTGATCTATCGGTGTCAAAATTATTCGAATATTAACGCAAAAAGATTGAAAAGTTAAGTGGAACGATGCTAGCTTTAATTGGGAAAATTGTTATTTGCTCTGTAGAGGAAAAAATGAGAAGGTCGCGGATTTAATTATCACCCAAAAGTTAATTTTCCACACCAGGCTAACACGTACCTTTTTATTCTTAAAAGAGACAATTTCAGCATGAAACACATCCTATTCGACTTCCACCATCTCAACGGAATCAGGAGAAAATTCAAAATACGAACTAATACAAATGAAATAATGAACTCACGCAACAATATTAATAATCTAATTTCCTCTTTCGAAGAAATCGAAATCTACACTAAATTGTAATAACACAATCAACATAAGTTTAAAACTTACAAAACCTAAATAAATAAAAACAAAATAAAAATAATGTTAAGTCATTCCATAAATTTAATTTGTTCCAAACAGTAGAACTACCGAACCAGTCAAAATGACTGGTTTAGTGTTTCCTAAATTATATCACTAAATTGATTAACATTAATTTTGATCAAGATAAAGATAGTATATGTTTCATTCTTTATTTACCTATTTTTCTACTTTATTTCCAACTTGAAAGTAAATGTACATAAAACGTTGGTAGTTTTAGCGTTAAACTCCATTTTCCTCTAAAAAAAAAAAAAAAAAATATACTGATCGAATTGAGTAACCTCCTCCTTTTCGAAGTCGGTTAAAAACCAAATGCATCGAAAGCAGTACGGTATCGCGATAAATAGTAAAATTTCCAAAATAAACAAACAAGAGCAACGATTGTCCGTATCGAAAGGGTTATAAACGTTATTGGAACCGAGAATATCGTCGTATCCGAGCACGTCTGACCATGAAGACCACGCCCGTGATACCTGAATAATACCTATGGTACCGCGTATCTCTGTAACCGGGTACTGGTATTCTGCGGTGTCAGAAACACAATAGCTTTTATCGCCGTTCAACCTGTGCATGACAAAGCAAAATACTTGTCGTATTAAGGTAGGTACATACATGCAACAGAACACAGTAACGTAACTCCGTCGTGCAACGCACAGCACAACATTTGTTGTGGAGGTACACAGAATCTCATGACGTATCATCAGTGCGTAGCATTATGCCGTCCCATCAGTATATGGACGCATGATGGTTCGTATGCACGTCCAAACTTGCATAGGCTTATACCACTTTCAAAAATAACGGCTCAATTATTGATGGGACGACACGATGTTACGCTGTTACGGTGTGACGTCCACACTTGATACGCGACTGTGTGTTCTGTTGCATGCTTGTACCTATCTTTATAGGTACGATTAAGGGACGACCACCAACGATCCACGTTCTTGAGTAACGATTTCCATGGATCGCGGCGATCAATTTTTGTTCATTCGCAGACTGGTAGGACGGAAATATCACGCGACCACGCCTGCAAATGACTCTCATTGTCGGTTTTATGCCGGGTCTACACTGCTGTTCGCGAACAGTTTAGGAACAGTTCGCGGACCATGTACGCCGGCAACGTGGACACTTTCGCGAACAGCGAACAAAGGGTCTGTTTGCGAACTCCAGGCATGTCTGGATGCGTTGCAACATATTTCTGTTGAATTTGAATTTTTGTTTGCGAGCTGTTCACGAACTATGTCTGAGCTCGGGTGTGAATTTTGTTCGCGAGCAGTTCGCAAACAGCTTGAGAACTGTTCGCGAACGTTTCTACCCAGTGTAGACCCGGCATTATGCTTTAACTCTTTGGGGCACGGTGGGATTAGAAATGTCCCACCTTTTTGATGCACGGTAATGCATGGTGGGACATTTTTAGACCCACCTCGAAATATTGCGATAGCTGCAAAAAAATAAAATAAAATAAAATAAAATAAAATAAAATTTAAAAAATAAAAAAAAAATTCTGTGCAACATGGGTCTGAAATTCTTCTGAAATTCTGTGCCCCAAAGAGTTAACGCGTTGCCGCAAATGACGGCTATAGCCGTCCGATGTTTAGCGATATATGTATAGGCAAATGACGGCTATAGCCGTCCTTACAGCAGCCATAAACAATTAGAAGAAAAGAAATGTGTTTCTGAGCACTATCGTCAAATTAAAAGCGTTCGGCAACGTGTTAAACTTAAAACAATCGTATCCGACGATCGAAATTTTGTTAACGGCATTCTCATTTAGGATTTTCAGATTACTTTTGCTGTTAAGAATTAACGAAGATAATGAAACTTTTCGCTGTTATATTTTATATCGACGCTATATATTAGCGCACGTGATTTTCATTATTTCAATTGCGTTGTAGAAACAGTAATAATCGAAAGTTTTTACTGATCGGTTTTCAGTCAACGATACACGGTAGTAGTCTGTTAGCAGACTTCTGGTAGATAAAGCGTTAAATGTTAGAATAAAGGGACTAGCGAAATGATTCAGTTACCTGGCACGAATGTGTAGCAGGCAACAATGAATTGATATTAGGATACCATTGTAACACCAAAGTGATAGCAGTTAGCCTTCGCTGATGGGGGAGTGATCAACTTTTCTTAAACTGGCTGCATGGATATCGATCGTAGAAACATTTACTCTTGCAAAAGCGTTCCGGGATATACAGGGTGTTCGTGCTAGTGGCACACATGATTTTTTTTTTCTATTATCTGTAACAATATAATCAGAAGCAGTTATTAATAATAGATAGGAAGAAAGATGTTTGTCTTATTTTTCAAATCAAAGCCACTGGGTACGTTCAGAGATTGATGTAAGATAATTGTACGTAAATCGATATGGTGGTATTTTTTGGTACTCTAAATTATTGAATCTTTTTTAATTTCAACTTCAACCCCTTATTTCTCAAAACACCAGATTTGTTGCGTGGTCGTTTGGTGGAATTTTAAATGAATTAACTAACTAAATTGAAAGGAAACAATTCTTGAATAGTCTTTTATACTTTAATTAATTCAACGTTCTTAGGCTGAGATAATGATTTGAACGAATAACATTTAATATTTCCCAGGAAATTTATTCAGTTGCTAAGAAATTTAAAAAAAAGATGAATTGCAAGTATAAAAAGCTCAGCCTAAGAACGTTGAATTAATTAAAGTTTGAAAGATTATTCAAGAGTTGTTTCCATTCAATTGTGGTCATTCAAACGAACACTTAACAAATTTTGATATAAATAAAAGAAATAAAATACAATTTTTACGCTACACTTTCTATAATTTGTTATTGATCCATTAATTCTAATTGTAAATTCGAAAAATAAAAATTCCCTCCTTTCCAATTATTACCAAAAGTTTTGGTGTATAGATATTAAAAAATTCTGTTTGCAATTTTCAAAAGAAAAAAAAAAATACTTCATACAACATTCTCTACGATAACGTATTTTATTGAATGAAACATCGGTGACAGTGTACGTGTTAATAGCTAAATACAAAAAATAAATATACATTTGGCAAATTCATTCGGTCACGTTATATCATAAATTCGAGAAACTGATCCAACAAATGTCTTCTTAAAGTTAAAACGTTAATCATTAGGCGCAAAATATCTTTGTCTTGTCCTGACCGCTAAATTACACTTTACCATCTAAAGGGACGATCTTAATTCAAGTCCTAAATTATAACGTACTTAAGGATATGTATACAATTTTCTCCTTACGCGTTTAAATATTTTCATTTCAATTCAATCGTTCACTGTGCGCGTTCTCAAGTTTGATAATTAAACTACCGTCAAGTCAAGGTTTCGAGCTTGATAGAAAACGATTTCTGTTAAAAACAAATTACAACTTCGCAAACTTAATACTGACTAATATACAACGGTTTAAGTGGTACAAGTTGATGTATGTGTAATTCGTTTCTTTACGAAACATTAGAAAATTCTTCGAACTTATCGCTTACGAATACTAACACAATCCTATGAGTTTGTATTTACAATAATAGTTCAGCTTAAACGAGACTCTACTCTTTCATTAATAGTAATTCGAAGCGTTCAATTTAAAAACGATTTTTGAAATTTACAAACAATATTTTTACTATTTTTCTTCTTTTGTGTGTTTTTTTTTATGCAACTAGTTTTCGAAAGAAAACTTGTGCTTTTTTTTATCCATTATCGTCGAGATATCTTTATTACTAAAATTATAAAAATATGATAAAAGCACTCTCTCTTTGGCTCAGCAACGATGCCCGAAAAAGGTACACATATGAAATTGACTCTTATATTATATGTATGCGATAGAACACGCAGCTCTTAAAAATTATTCTACAGGATGTATTAAGAAAAAAAATCTACACAATATTTGCTCCTTCGTTTTAAAGAAATAAACGATTAACCCTTTCGGTGTTGATTAAAATAAGGGGCTGGCAAAACTGTTGAACGATTTATTATTAATTTATTATATTATTTCGTAAGTAAATGTTAGCAATTTAACGCATAAATTTTATTGTCGACCTTCCATAATTTATAATACTAATATTTATTACAAAATATACGAAAATATATCTTATTTATATTGCCAATCTTTTATCATTTATGTCGCTAATATTTATTACAAATAATATGAAATTTGTTTGGTATTTATATCGCCAATCTTTTATAATTTATATTACGACAAATTTGATATTTATACATATTGTCAATCTTTCATAATTTATATTCCTAATACTCATTATAAATAATATGGAAATTTGTGGTTTACAAATATTTTTTATACTTCCTGAACTTAAACACCGAAAGGGATAACAGTCGAGCATCCTACTTCCGGTTGTCTGTATCAGCACCGGTGTGAATGACCACTTCCTGTTTCGTTCGTCCTGTATCTTTTTCTGAGACATCCTGTACAATAAACATATTTTTGTGTTTTCTTTTTTTTTTACAGATGAAGTAACCGCGATAAATTTTATAAGTTTTCATTTTCTTATTGTGTATTAAAATGATTATAAACAATTATAAAATAAAAGATCATTGACACAAACAGCATCGGTGAAATTAAACTCTGATTTTCAAATGTCAGCAATCTAAATATTATCTTATTGTCGATAAATGTATAAAATATTTTTTGAAAATGAAATTAAACTATCGGATTGATTCATTAACGAGATAATTATATATTATTTGTATCAAATATCACAAATCATAAGAATTTTATTATGATTTTCTTCTTGCTTAAGATACAGCAATCATCTGCCACTTCGACACTTGTTATAAATGAATGTCGAGTAATGAACACCGAAACTTTATTTTTCAAAAGTATAGAAAATATTAGAATTGTAATAACTTGTTGTACAGCCAACCCTCCCATAACACGGTTAATTCGTACCATGTTGTATCAAATACAATGAAACGTACGATAATTAATAATCAATTGTCCAAGTTTATTGAGACGTGTTATATGGAAACAGTGTTATCAGTATGTTGCGTTATAGGAAGATTAGCCGCCATCTTTTGCCCCGTGTTATAAGAAGGTTGAGTGCATTTAAGTATCGTCGCTATCACTTTCTTCCATCGATGGAACGGTGTCTATGTTTCTATCAAAATTATTAGGATTCCAAGGTGGCAACCATCTGTTGACCAACCACCAATGCACGGACAGTCTGCTGTGATTACATTCTGGCCTGTCGCATCTGCCAAGAAATTGGCAGATCCCAGCAACGCTACCGCTTTGATTTCTAATGCAGGAATCATCGCAGGTGTGCTGACGTTCCATCAAACGATTGGAGGAACAGGCAGACGTGGAAGGATTATTCGAAGAAAATATCTGCCTGACATTCGACGCCATGCTAGGCTCGTTGACAGTGGACGCACTGGAGGTGGAAGCACCGGAATCTGCATTGTTCGATGAACTTCCTGCCGCATTCCCAAGGGTCGAAACGCAAGATCTACCAATATGAACCGCAGCGTACAACGGGTTATTGACCGTCGGCCCGCCTCTTCCAACGCAATCGAGGTACCTGTTGATTTGCACCGTCGAATTGCAATTAGGTAACACCTTGCATCTGCAGGAGCAATTGGGAATTCTACAAAGACACTCCATCCTCAAGGACTCCGCGGGACGACAGGAGGTAACGGGAAGCTTCACGTACGAATACTCGCCGCGACAAAAGGATACCTTCCTCGGCAACTGGTATATGTACTGCCGAGAGTTACTCGCCAGTCCGTCCTGATAGCGCAATCTATTGTGCAGATTGTGACAATGATGACACAGGTACCTCGCGTCCAAGTGTCTACAAAACAGACGCATGAAGTTGTAACCGAGCGGATAAATGGCGCGTCCAGTCGACGCGTAAGCGATGTTCTCCGTGGAGAAACAATTGCGTCCCAATCTGCCTAATCGGTTTTGCGACGAATCCAGATACAATTGTCTGGGCTGATCGTACTGATTACGGGACTCGATGTCGTTCAGAAAGTGCGGGGCAGCGTAAGGATTCAGAACGTGGTACTTGTAACAACGGGCGTACGTTCTACCGCTGCAGGAGTATCTGTCATCTATTCTCTCGTACGTGTGATTATCAACGTTGCCGTGATTGTTTTGAACCGCGGGCTCGTTGCGCGCAACTTCGCCGTTTGTTTCGTTATTCTCGTCATCGTCGTCGTTGTCCAGTCTCTCGTAAATGTTCTCCTCGGGTTCCTGCAATTGTCGATTACGATTGTAATTGTGAATCAGATCCATCGGATTCTGATAGCTTGGATTGTGCATCTGTGCCGAACCACCGGATCTATTTTGGAAGCTTCGCGCACCGCGACCTGTGTTTTGATAATTGTCGTCCTGGTTGTTTCTGTTTTGATTCATGATCGCGGCTGCCACCTCGCCGTTCTCGTATCTTTGGCATACGCAACGTGGGCCCCGACAATTGTGTCCCGGATACTGATGAAGTACATTCGGGTCCACGTTCTGGATTTGCACACCGCTGGGCCCGGCCTCCCGTGATTGATCCGACATTTCGGCACCCGGGTCCGACTTCTGCTCCATCGTATGCCCAGCGGATTGTAACCCTCACATCGATGTCGTGGACGGTATCGGTTTGTCGATTATCGCTACACCCGCGTAACTACGACCGATCCCCATGCTAGTTGGAAGCGTTGTCCAGGTATCGGTTCGTGGAGAATACACCTCCACGGATGCCAAACTCGACGAACCATCGTCACCACCCACCACGTATAAAAGGCCATTGAGCGCCACGACACCTGTGGAACAAAATATTCCGATTCCTTCATATCTAATTTGTATAATTAATAAAAGGAACAAGTATTTAATATAGCAGCCATACTGATGATAAAAATAGTCGTAGCGACAGGATCAATTATATAAAAATTAAATTAGTAACCCTTAATACAACTTCAAATATACGAGTACTAAAAACATAAAATTACCAGCATTTCTACGACAAAGAGCCATGTCACTGACTGGAGTCCATTGATTTGTATCTGGATTGAAAGCCTCCACGCTTTTTCTAACCAACGGACCATCGTGTCCACCCACGGCATACAAAATTCCATCCAAAACACCAACACCGGCTCCGCTACGACGCGCGGACATATCAGGCACCGGTTTCCACTGATCTTTTTCTGGATTATAGCATTCGACGCTAGACAGACACTGTCTGGATGCTCCGTCATAACCACCGACCTAAAGAGTGACAATCTTTCATTTTAAAAGTTCGAAATCAATTTCTCCAAATTTCGAATCCCGTTATTGAACTTACGGCATACAATAATCCTTTAACGACACCCACGCCGACACTGCTTCTACGTGTCGACATTGGCGCAATTAATCTCCATTCGTGAGTCCTCGGATCGTATACCTCTGCAGAATTTAGACCCGTCGAACCATCGAATCCGCCAACCTATTGTTTCAATTGATGCATGTATTTTATAACAAAGAAAACGTGTGCAAAAAAATAAGATTACAGATATAAACAGCTAAACAGTATGTACAGTACTGAACACACTGGCTTTCTCTAGGAAAAGTGGCGATGTAGGGGAACAAAGTCTCTTCATGTCTTATACTTGAAAGTTACTAGATATTGATGCTTAAGCAAAACAGTTAATCTAGATCATCATCCATTTTACTCGTTTCTAAGTTAACCAATTTACTTTGGGATAATTATTAAGCCAAACACTCGTTGCGTTCAACCTAATTCAGACCTAACCTAGACATAATGCGTGTAATTCTCTAGTATTAAAGCGAGTGGTGAGGGAACCGCTTACTAGGACGCCATTTTCCCTAGGGAAGCCTATCGTCCTCGACAATGTACCTATGAGCACACCAAAGTTAAATGTTATAATGCAATAAATACATATGTAAAATGAAAAAATGAAACCAAGTACAGCGTAAATGCAATTTCCAAGAACTGCTACGCCAAGGGTCGATCTTCTAGCCTCCATTTCTGGACAAGGTGACCACTGGTCTGTAGCTGCATCGTAAATATCAACTGTCCGTACTCTGAGGGATCCATTGAATCCACCAACAGCATAAACGCGACCACCGAGGACGGATAAACCTGTATACCATGAAACGTATAACGATGGATAAAAAGTTACAACACACTGCAATAGTTAGATTTAAAATATTACTTACCAGCTCTACAACGACGTGTAGGCAATTCGGACACCTGATACCATTTTTCTTCCTTAAAGTCATAACACTCGACGCTTCTGATTGCTTTTGGAGCTTGTCCACCGACCACTAGTAATACCTTTGGTAAACCTCTTGGTTGTCTGGGTTTTGTGCGAGGCGTTTTAAACAACGACTTTTGTTCTCCCTTGAGTAAATGATACTTCAGAGCTTCGATCAAGAAATCTTTACCTGTGTAAAATGAGATGGCGTATTTTTTTTAGCTTTTTTTACAGTAAGTTATACAACAATGTAAGTGTTTTGTATACAAAGATATTTCATTTACATTGTAAATTTGCTTTAAGTAGTGGTTCTTCTTCCACACGTTGTACTAAGTATTCTTGGGATAACAAAGGTAAACGTACATGTTCCATTAATTGAGCTAAATGAGCTTGTCTTTTATCCAAATCGTGATGTACCCACGATATCACGCATTCAAACACCTTTTCCTCCGAAGGTACCATCAAACGGTCGCTGCAAATCAATTTAGCAACTTGTTGCGGTGCCAATGTTAAAAATTCTTCACCATCCACTACCTCTCTGTACGTAGAATAATATGTTGGCTATTAGAACACGATATTTATTAGCGAAACTAGATACAGGAAGCATAAGTGTTGCGTCTTACGAAAAATGTTGCTCGATGTAACTGTCCGCATGCGACAGTAATTCTAGACAACCATGAAGATCTGCAAATGCACGAATTCCTAAACAATTTGACGGATGTAGTTGAGCTTGCAAAAAATCACAACAGGCATCACGAACATCAGTCAATTGCAAAAGGTTAGCAGCTGGTAATAACACTTGCACATTGTCCTCGGTTACATGCACTTCTGCAGAATATACATAGTCCACCAATAATTCAAGCGCAGAGTAATCCACGCCTTGAAGAGTTATTCTTTCTTGATCACGCTCTTCGAAGCTTGTGAACATAGCATAAAAGTAGGGACTGCACGCAGCAAGAACCATTTTATGAGCAGGTACTTCTAAGCCTCCATCAGCCACCAAAATCACGTCACATAATAAATTTTTCCTGGATAAATAATTGCATTAAACAACATCGAAATACCAATACTATTTTTAAATCTATTTAAGGGATCCAAAACGAGGCTTTAAAATAATTTTCTCTATTTTGGATCCGTGAGATGCACAAGAAACTGAAAGTTTATGACACGCAACAGTTTGTACTGCATACTTTCGCATTTCATTGATGACATCGAAAGCCCGATTGGTATGATGATGATTCCTATATGGTGGTTTGTCCCTTCCGTTCTCTCTAGGTATATGTTTCTGTGAACTCTCGTCCAAAGAGTTCTGACTAGCATATCGAAGCAGCAAACAACTGGAAGAGAATAATTTATTTTGTTAACAAGTTTGTGATAATGAAAAACATATCGGTGTATTATGAAGTAAAATCAAAACTTTACTGGGAAATTTAATGGATGAAACAGTATTAGATTTTAATGAACACTCGGTCTCACCTTCCTTTGTTCTCGGTACCATCGGTATTATTGAATGCATTTTGCACCTGATTCTGTCCCGCCGACTCCATTTCAGCTGTTTGGCTTTTCAACAAGCCAGAATCGTATCTTTCGAAGCTTCGAATCAATAGCGCGAATCGAGGCTGAATTCGTTCGTCTGTACAAACATCGTCTCACTGGCCTGTACAATCATCGTTAATTTGTGGAATCAGGTGCGAAAGGAAGGAAAACGACAATCGTTTATGAATTCTCATATTGCATCGCTGTGTGTTACTATGGTATGTATATATTACATGTATATGTCGCACGATATCGAGCCGAAGAAGAAAAAAACAAAGATGGACTGAAAAGTTTAGAATAGTAACTATAAGTTACGAAAACGATAATGTTAATATATCGACTGTTTATGCAAAATTTACATAAAGTTCCTCTTGTATTCGATCCTCGAGCGTCATTTACTGTTTCTTGATTATTTCGTTAAAGACAACAGGCATTGGTGTCGACATCTGTGGTATAGCGTACAAATTTCTGTGCTTTTTTAAATTTTGACTTCAGGAGATATATTAAAAAACAAACGATCTAAAACATGAATGTTGTATAAAGAATACGTTCTGCAATTGGACCAAAGTGTAACTTCAAAACAACGATAAATAGAAATTTTGATTAAACAAAATTAATTTTAAATGGTGCATCATAAGGTGCATGAATTTGTTATTCTGGAAGTGGAGGCATTTCAAAGACTTCAATGTCATCTTTATTTTATTTTATGCATTCTATTGTTATTTTAAGGAAATAATATCCGGGTATTCGCGCCGAAAATTGATTAGATGTAACTTTGCTAAACTTTACACCTTTAAAACTTGAAATTTCGTAAGGCAATAATTCCATTAACAATTAACATACATTCAATATTAATTTAAAAAATCATTAAATTCATGGGAGGATTTAAATTTGAAATATTAGTTTGGAATGAAATTTTTACAGACTGCATAGGAGATAAATTATATATTTCTGGAAATTCTACAAATGCAAATTTGCATAATTTATTCCGTGGTTCTTAGAAATATTTCAAAGGATATTGGAAAGATTCGTGGAATAAAATAATATTCATAAGCATAATTTATTAACATTTCTACATAATTCGATAAAGGCTTGGTGAAGGTATTCATACTTATAATTGCTATATAATAAATGCAAAATTAATCATTGTTTCTTTTTTTTTGCAAATTATTACTGTTATTTAAATAATTTTACATATCTATGTACTTAATACCCTATCGTTAAGATTTTATTCGTTTAGTGTGATAAATGTTTCGAATAGTATTGTTTCAGAATTTAATTTCCTTTTGTATAGACAACTTTTAATAGTTTGGGAAGAACATTTGTACGATCGCTTCAAAGACAATTTAATTCTCACGCTAGAACACGGTACCTGCGTAGTTACATAACAGTTTGTAACGTATTTCGCCGTGAAGCAAAGTGCAAGTTTATGTCATCGTGTAGTGTCTTTTATCCTGCAAAATGTAGTACGAACACTGAATATTAATTTTTAATTTACAAATATTCATATTATAATGTCTATGCTATAGTTATTTTAATTTTTTTCTCAATTTTATTTTTTTATCATGAAATGATCCTAAAATACTATATAGTTTCAAAGAAATACATATATTATATACAGAAGTCTATACCCTAACCCTTTACGTTGCCAAGGGATTATAGTCATCTGGTACCTATTAATCACTTATATTATACGTAAACAAGTATCAAAAAAAGAAAACATTTACCTTAGGGATAAAGAATGAAAAAAAGATCATGTTTTATTATTATTTATTCATTGAATAACAGATGGTGCCCAATAAGGTATAAGCGGAAATTATAATATATTAAATTAATAATAAAATAAGCATTCGTATAAATGTAATAAATTAACAATAAAATAAAGATTCAGATGTGAATCATTGTTTTCGACAGATTCGGCTTTAAGCAGTGTTTCGATACCGAGGACGCCAGGTGTCGCGTTTTCAACGGCGGCCAATAGACGCGATACGGTTGGTCAGTTATCTAACAGCTCTCGGGGGGAGCGTGTCGTGCCACAACAGGCGTCGATGCTTCCTCGTTCGAACTTTTCTTTCTCCTTCTCGCCCCCGTGCCGGGAGAATTGGCGGGTTTCGAATTTTGAAATTCGAACAACGGCGAACACGATACCCGGTGCATCGTTAATACGGGATCGGACGACAGCGCCAGAAAAATTGCGGAAGAAAATCAACGTGAAACGGAGCGGTACGAAATTTCCTGTGAATCGTGAAAGTTGATTCCGGTCCACCTGACGAGGAATCCTATTCCGTCGTGGAGCAGCCTCCTCCTCGTCTCTAGCTATCTTCCGTTTCGTTTCCTCGAAAAAGGTAATGTCTAAATCACGATTCTATTCAACCGTTGTTCGATCACGCTTTCGATTCCTTTGTTTATTCCTGCTGAAAGTGCAACGCACTTGTTCGCGCGTTCTTGCCAACCTTAACTCCGAGTCGAATTGACTCGAATCGAATCGATGAAATTCTGTTAAAACGTTCGAACTAACGGGATAATTAAAGGATCTTTAATTAAACCGATTGAAAAATATTTCAATAATATTTTATTGTTCGTAAATGTATTCGTATACTTTCAATCATAATTTCCAGGAGTTGTTAACATTATTTTTAATATATAGTACTTTTCTTATAATATAAATATAAAACTGAAAAATATAGGAAATACTATACTATTTCTATGCCATAGGAATAGTATTGTATTAATGTAATAATGTAGTAAACATTTATAGTTATTACCTTAATATGGTATGGTATTAGTAATTATATAATAGTAATTGTGTATAATAGTAAACATTGCACGTAGTAAATTACTATAATAATATACAGTAATTCCCTAACATTTACTATACTATAGTAATACTATAATAATACTATGCCATAAGGAAATAATTGTAAAGTTTACTTCCAACAAATTAAGTAATAATGAACTTAAGTAATAGTGAAATATTTCTAATATGAAATTTTGACGGGTTAATCGAATAATTGCATATATTTTAATCGATTCGTGCAATCATGTACGTGCAGCTTATCGAGCGAGATACAAACATAATAATATTCAGTTGCTTACGCTTACGATACGATGACCGTGAGGCTGTATATGCCACTGCAAACATACGTTTTCTTTCTTTTTCTTTTTCCTTTTTTTTTTTCCTTTTTTTTCTTTTCTTTCTTTTAAACACGTCTCGGAATACATTGCTTCGTTTTGCACTTCTGTAGGAGCGCACGTGGTTTTAAAATCATATCGCGTGGCGACTAGCGCTATCTTCAGGTAGCTTCAGGTTTATTTTATTTCTAGTCCCCTGTCACCGTACACACGTTCCAGACGTGATTTTTCCTTATACTTCAATCAGTTTTCAGGGAGAAACCAACAGCCATCTGGCTGTTCTTTTTTGTTTTTATGTAAACACGGTGGAACCGTTCTTATCGGAATTAACGAGGAGACGTAATAGTGTTTAAATATTGGAATTTTCGTATGGAACAATCACTTTCCTGATACGAAATAACACCAAGCTACGTCTATTTAAATTTAGATAATTAGTCGTCTGTTTGTATGTACATTCAGGAATTCCGTACTAATTTAGTTGCAAAATTACGTAAAGACTACGTCAAACGGAAGATACTCCGTTCGGATAATACAACTTTGAATAGTATTTGATGCATTTTCTTTGTCGTTTTTTAAACATAATTTTCGCGAGGTAATTTCTATAATTTTTGTAATAAGTACAAAACATTGAACGATTGGCTCCGTCCAAGACATACTCAAAGTATCAAAACTTTGATAAATCATTGTAGATATACATTTAACGATTATAGAAAATTCCTAACAATCCTTGAAATGAAATATTTTAATATTCGAGTGTTGCTTAAAAGAATTAAATTATCACGATATCCGAGTACATTTTAAAATTCTTTCCTCTCTCCATGATTCGTCGTTGTTCGTGATATATTTATTCGCAATTATTTGCAAAAGAAACAAAGTCCCCAAATATTAATTTTCATAACGTCTCAAAGAATATCGATTTAAAAATATCCAAGTCCGATTGGTACGAAACGGATCGTAATGGTAGTGACGTAAGTACAAAAGGAATTTCTGAAAAACGATCATTTTATGTTTCTATTTCATTAGACCGTTCGCAGCGGACTATTACCCGTTCTTTTAACTATTTATAAAGCTAAACGAACATTGACTAAGAAAAGAAACGGGTAAACGCGATACGGTGGCAGAAATTATTTGAACAATTTTGAAGATACGACCCATGAATGTATAACGAATCGAGATACTTATGTGGTGTTCAATTCGAATCGTCTATCAATGCACGATAATAATTAAACTCATAATCGCTGCGGTCTTCGGTTATTAACTGGCCGATGATAAGGTATTCATTCCAGTGGTAACTTTCAGTTATGTAAATTATACAAATTTATAATGTTGTATAATGCGAACGATCGTCGCAATCTTAATTTATTATCTGTTCAACGATAAATTTCATTTCGATAGTAACTTTGATTATTCTGCAAATTTATGTATTATATCGATACTTGGTAAATTGTAGGGTTGTGCTGGTCATTTTTATCGATTTGCAGATTCACGGTGACAATTAAATCCTTGATTCAATCAGCGGCAAAACTTTCGGTATTAATTTTTCGTTGTTTTATCGATTAACATGTTATAAATTTATAAATCCGTAATTGTTGCAATTTTGGATTTGATTAACAACAGTAAATTTCGTTAATGGTTAAATTTATTTGTTAGGGACGTATGCGTATTTTCTTTATTAATTTTTCGTAGGTAGTAGAATATTTTTAACGAAAACAAAGTATTTTGTTACAATAAAAGAAATTTATGTTCTTAAAACGAGCACATATGATAATAATATTAATAATTGTTTGTAAGTTGTTTCAGTATTTAAAATATACAATAAAATTTAATATATTTGATTTGGAAAAAGAAGAATAGGCAGGCAAAAATGTCATATAGACTTATGAATATTGAAAGGTGTATAAATAAAATTACAAATTAAAAAATTGAATGATCGTATCGATCGCTGATTTCTCAGTACAGAATCGTTTGTTCCTGTCGATTGTATAATTCAGGAAAAAGATACGATTTTTATTTGACGAATCGTGGTTCGTCCTTTTCCTGACAAATAACACGGTGGCCACGAAATCGTCGGAAACGAAAGTCGGACGATTTGATTTACGATCCTACCGTGAAATTTCTAATACGTGTACGTACGTGAGATGCTTATCAAACACCAACACCGACACTTTAGTCGGTAACGCGTGTTTGGCAGCAAACCAGCTGAGCGAACGGGTAATCTGTTATTCTACGATCTGAAAAACATCGATTCTTTTAATCTTTCGTCGGATTTTCAAACGCAGACGACTTCCTGGAAGCATTAGTTGTGGAATTCGTGAGCTCAAACGAACTTGTTTTGTAGCATCTGAAAGTTCGATGTAAAGATCGATAAAAGATCGCATAAATTTTCAAATAATTACACCAATATGTGTTTGGAGAACTATTGTGGTGCTCGTAAGAAATTTTATTTGGAAAAATAATTCGAACGTGTACAGCTCGCTAGTCATCGAATTTACATAAATATATCAGAGTTTCATTCATAAATCAAGTTATTCCTAAATTTAGCATAGGACATTACCAAAATTGACTCTTTACCATTTACAATTAATTACAAATAATTGTTAACATTATCTATGGTGCTGAAAGTGGTTTCATATCAGATCCATTTAGAAAATTAAACAAGCTTGCGACTATACATTACAACACACTATTAACTTTTTTGCACGGCTCAAGATGATGTGACATAAACGGAAAAAGTGATAATAAAATATACTGACCATTATATATTTTATGTCTTTTTTTCCTCATCCCCGAGGGGACATGAAATAAATTTTCAAATAATTAAAACTGCGTGCATAATTTTGAAACTGTCGATTGGTAGTGTTTCGTAATAAGTTTCAAACAATTTTATCGTTAAATGTTGTGAATCATTATTTCTCTCACTGTCAAGTCCATGACCCAGTTAACAAAATACATAGAGGGATAATTTGAGTAAAATTAGACGTTCAGATTTTTATAATTATAAGCATTTGTCATTTTTTACATTTTTGCAAGTTTCTCTGAAAAAAAAAAAAGGGTTAATATTCAGTCCCTATACGCCCGATACTATTTCCGTCAATTCTTTTCGGTACATAAATATCTCCAAAATTAGTATGCTCGATCAACACTGTATAAACACCGAGTAATGTTTCGAATCGAAAGGGTTAAGTTAGCCGAGCGAACTGGTCGCGAAAAACACTTTCAGATAATACAGGATAGGACGGGCCTCGTTATCGCGGCGTTATCAAATGGATTCGGGACAGAAGTTCCCGTGAAACCGCGTTCACGGACAGTTCGACAAAAAAAAAAACTTGGACATCGTCCGCATCCGGTTCTTTCCGTTCGACTTGATTTCCCCGCCGGAAACGACGGTTCGTACGACGCGCCGGAAATACTCGTCGGGCGCGCGCGCGGTATAAATGAATGCATTGATTGCAGCCATCCCTCATTTCGATCAAGGATCGCGGACTCGCGTTTATTAGCTGATAAAATTGGCAAGCACGCCGGAAAGGTGCACCATTCTTGTCAGATCGAATCGGTGAGTCATCTTCTCGTATATTAATTTATATCGTGTTTCCTGTCCGTAACCGGTTGTGACGTTCGTCGAGGATTCATCGTCTTTGAATTCTCCGCGATACCCAAGTTCCATATATCGTGTGGCAACGTCAATTATTAATTATTTATTAATCTATGCACATGACCTTTTGGATCGAAAGAAAAAGTATATTGTACGTCGGGTCGCCGTTGGTATTCCGTTTCAAAATGACTCACGATTGTAATAATTTCATCGTAAAAGGTGTTCGGAATGTTTCGACGTTTACAGCGCGAATTTCATACTTATTCGAGAGGAAGTGGTAAAGTGTTTAATTGGAATAGTGGCAAAGGTGGATAGAAATGTTTCTAATTCTAAAACAAATCGTGACCCGGACGTGGAGAAAAGTTTGCCACGATATTTCGACTGTTAAATAATACAATTTTTGAACGGAAGAACTTCGTGTATTGGACGAAAGTATATTTAAACGAATGGTTTGAAATTTTCTGAACGTAAATGGAAAATTTAAATTGTTAGCTCTCTACGTGGTTCGTTGTCCAATGATTAAGATTAGATCTGTCAAACGGGTAAAAGCGACTTGTTTCAGATTCCTTATATTCAATTATAAAGTTTATTAAAACGTTCTTCTGGAGATGCAAGTTGGTTTAGTTTTCAATTTAAGGTGCATTAATTTGATATTAACACTAGAACTACCGGCGTTCAATGTCCCCTTATACTTAACTCGAAAATTAAACAGAAACCGAAATTCATAAAGGATGAAATGTAAATATTAGCATATAGAAAAATGTATATTTCGACAAAATCGTCTTAATAAATTTTGCAACATAAAATATGGAATCTGGAACAAGTAATTTTCATAGTTCTAGTGTTAAGTAATTCGAGAGAAGTTTGAAAAGAGAATACGAATCAAAACGAGCGGAGGTATCATTGCGTGTGCAGCGCGGACGTTATTCAGAAAGATATGGCCAAGAAAAGCCGATGTAGAAGGATCGTTATCTTTGAACGATGCGAATGTTGGTCGCGTTACAGCACTTACCTTTATCTGTCAATAAGCAGACGACCTTAACGATTACCTATATGTCCCACGTGTATTGCGCGTCGGGCTGCAACTATTCCTGTGATATGCTCGTATGCTTCAACTGTATGTTATTTGCGAAACGAGAGGGTTATTTGTCACAGCGAGAATCGATACGGTAATGTCAATAAGGTACCGTGCCGTTCGAACTCTTTGTCCTGTTTCTTTCGTTACGAGGTGGATGTCTCTTCCTCGATTATCTTTCTTTCCTTTCCACTTTTGCATTCGCTCTCGTAAACGTGCTGGTTATTTTTGTCATTGACACTATGATAACTTGCTGCTTTTTTTTTTTTTTTTTTTTTTTTTCGAAGCGACGTTTCTATGTCGTTGGAGGATGAGCAAAGATCAGCCCTTTTGATGTGGCAATATTCGATCGAAAAGATTACATCGAATTAGGACCAGTTCGGATTTTCGATATTTTTCACTTTTGCGATAAAATCAAAACGCGCAAGGGAACTGTTAATCATGAAGATATTATATTACAGAAAGTGATATAAGCCTTTTTCTGATTTGGAATTTCCTGTCGGTTTTCTGTAACAATTAATTAGACGTTCTCACGATAGAAGTTCTGATATACGCGTATCAAAATATTACAACATCAAAAGAAAAAGAGCTTATTCGAAATAGTTCAGTTTTCGTTTATTTTGAGTATTGCAAATCGAAGTGATCGGAAGATCAACACGTTTATTATCAGTAAAATTAGAATGTCGTAGAAACAGGTATTAATTCGTTATTTGCTCCACGTGTATGATCGTGTTATGACACAGTATTGCGCTTTAAAAAATGAAATTTTTGCATATACTGTTAATTCAATGGTTAAGAACTGTACTACATAGAATTATTTTAACCCTTAATTGGTACGATGGGGTCCTGGAGTACCCAAGCGATCTTCAATTAGCTCGAACCTTATAATTTTCCAATTACAGGTGATGACAGTTTTCATTGGAAGATTGGATACAGGAAATTATTTTTAATAAGTGTTTTTTAAGAGTTAATATAAATTCTAGTTTATGAAGCTTATACCATTTTATTCTATATAGTCTGCTTGTTATTTTTGTTACTTTTTTCGTATGCAACAAGGGATCACCCTTGGATCCGATATTCGGCAACTCTGAATTTAATAAAGGTGATAAAGTAATTAGGCAAACTGAGCACGCGGCAACGTTTAATTCAGAATGTGAAGACAGAACGATTGACGCCAGCGTGACGTCAGTGGTCGCTAATCGCTAATATTCATATGACGCCACAGTAGTGTCAGCGGTCGTCACAGTATTAATCCATAACTGGTACGGTGATTATTTGGTTACACATAAAATATGATGAAATCCATAGATCATCGTAGAAGTATTAAAAAATTCGTAGGCAATCAACGAGACGAATAAACATAGACGTGACTAATGCAGAAAACGTTTCGATAAATATTTAAGCATTTTTACAAAACTTTGAAACGTTAAAATTGTACAAATATTGAAAACGAAGCTTGTTTACGAAAAATTCGAGATGTATCTTTTTTTATGCTTTGAAAAAAAATGTGCAATTTTCTTAAAGATAAGAAGATGGAGATTACCTTGAATTTCTGAAAGACTCTTCACCTAGAAAAAGGTTATCAGTTATATTATGGCCCTCCTGATACCGTACGATTTTTGTTAATAAATTTTTTCCATATCTTGACAAATAACTGAGATAATTAAGCGATTAAGTTAGATGACTCATCTTTCGTACATAACGCCTGTGATTTCCCGTTTCAGGCTATTATTTTTCGTCTTATATATTTCGAAACGGATCAATATCAAATTCTGTCGTGCAATCTGTAAAAACAATATAACAGACAAACGATACACACGGTTTGAAATTATATTTCACATTATTTTATTAAAAACAGCAGTGGCCTTCTTTTGCTCTTTTATCGAATTGAAACAAAATTATGATATTTTAATTACACAAATAGAAATCGATCTTCAGACGTTCTTAACAATTTTTACGTCTATTCGATCATATTTTGCATAAAAATTTGATTAAAAAAAAGAACGGTTCGTTTTTATTGTATTTTATTTTTTTTTATTTTATTGATTTATCGACATCTTGTATTTATTGAAAAGAGGAGGAAATAATTGGCAAACTATTGCATCGGCTGAAATTCCTAATTTATTTTCTGGATCAGCTGTCTATGATATCGTTCGCTTGATACAAATATTTCTGAATAAGTATCATAGTTTTTAAAGTGTCCGTTTGGGTGCGTTACCTGCCAGCCCTTGCTTATCTCTTTCTTTAACGTCGATAAGTTAGATCTCTTTCTATTCAAAATTTGATTTGATTCTGATAACATTATACACAGAATTAATCCTTGAATGATACAAGCAGGGTCGATTGCACTTCACACATCTAATACATATGGACTATCAGATTTTCAATTTCAAAAGTCTTTTATATACTGATTTTTCAACATTTAAATCACTTTGGCCCATTATTGAAAAAAAAAAACGCAAAAAAAGAATTTGGTTACATTTCCCAACGTTATGAAGTTAATTATCGGGATTGAAAAAATTATTGTACAATAGCCCAACCTTTCTGGTATAAAATAAAAAGAAATTTAGCTCAATCGGATAAACAGTTCCTGAAATAAAAATTCATAAGTACAGCCTGTTTTTGGAAAAATTGGGAAAAGTTGCAAATTTCGAAGGCCTGTAATTTCTAAACAAACACTAAACCGGCAAAATGATGACTTAAACCCCCCCCCCCCTTATCTTCAATATATTAACAGTAGAACCACCAAACGAGTCAAAATGACTTCTTATTTGAAATTAGAAAATTTATTTTTGAGCTGGCCTTTATTGAACTTAAGAGTTATTCCATATCCTAGTTTACGCTTTATTTTTTACTTATTTTGTTTTCTATTCTATTTTCAATTTACTGAACGCCGGTAATTCTCGTGTTAATACAATATAATATAATTAGTTATACTCACAATCGGTTGCAATCGTTTTAAATTGACGAAGGATGCAATTTTATGGAAAAGAGCGATTAGGAATTAATTTTTATAAAACTTCTCGATTGGTGTTAATAATTCTCTGAAACAAAAAAGAGTAAAATTTATACGTTGTTTGAATCGAAACGAATTATAATTTTACAAATTTTGTGCAAGAATTAATTTACGATATATAGATGTTATAATACAAGGTACAGGAATACGTGGCAAAAAGGAGGCTGCTATATCTAAACTTTAGAGTAGGGTCCAAATTGTCAAGAATGGATACCAACAGTGCATGATAATGTAGTGGAGATATAATTAACCTTACACTGTACTTCTATAATTAGCCGTCTTCCTGTGTTTGAATATGCGTTGAATATTAGTGCAAGGATGCACTAAAGGTATCTGTGCATGTTTCCTTCTCGTCATTAGGAAAATTAATTAACCGTCACTGATATCAAAAGAGGATACGAGTGAATTTTTCGTTTGCTCAGTGAGGCAGAAAATGGACGATTAAGTTTGTTTATAAATATATTTTTACATTTTTAATCGTTTGCTTATAAAAGGAATACATGAAATATTTAACAGACGGTGAAGATAATTGTTTCACTTTCTTAAATAATTCATCGATTTATAATTAATTGATTGTTATATATGGTTGGTAATTGTTTAACTCATTCGCAATTCGAATTTTTATTATAAATTATAATAAATCAGTATATAAATTATTCTTCGTCTCAATAAAATTCGATAAAAATCTGGACAAAAGTGTCTTAATTATTTGCACAATTCATTCTGGTTTGTTTAATTAGAATTTAATTAATATACTTTTGCTTATTTAATTATAATAACGCGTCCCAGCCCTTAGTGTTCATGAATTTCATACTTTCTGTAATATCGTTTATTGAGTTAAAAATATTCTGAAAATCATAAGGGTGGACAATCAATTCTTACCCCAGAAGGGTGCACGACTACTTTAGCGACCGGAAGTTTTCCCGAGGGGGGCGCGCTACCCTCCGATTTTCCTTCTTCCTTTTTTAATACATAACGTCAGTTGGGATCTTCTACTCGGCTAAAAATATCTCTAATGCCATAAAGCGTAGGAGACTAAAATTTGGTAGACAGTCTGCTCTTGTCCTAAAAAGGACGATCATTCTTTCTGAAGGGTACATACATTGATGCGAAACAAAATTACAGTTTAACTTCCATATCTACGGAAACAGATTTCAGGAAATATACTTTTGGAGAAAAATTTATTTATATATCAGAGGTAATTAAAGGTTAACGAAGATGACTGGTAATAAATATTATAAAATAAAATCACAGTAGAATAGAATTTAACGCTAGAACTACCGACGTCCGGTGAAAATTAAAAGAAACGTAACCTGACACATAGAATAATTCTTTATCTTAATAAAAATCAATTTATATTTCGATAAGAGCCTTTGTATCAATTTTGTAATTTAAAATAAGAGATCAGAAGCGAGCCATTTTGACTCACTCGGTACTTCTAGTGTTAAATATCTAGAAATTTGAGGAAACAATTTTTTTAATTAAAGGAGGCTTACAAATTTTCTATTTAGTTTTCTTTTTTTTTTTTTTTTTTTTTTTTGAGGCACTAATACTCAGACCACAGCCTGCTTAGAACAAATAAAATTAAGTTCTAGGTACGGTCCACCGTTTTAATCCTGAATGCCGTTCAAAAGTCTTATAATCGTTGCATTTCAATCTTTAACAAGATTCCCAGATCCAAAACACTGTAAGAGGGAGTTTCGAATATCCGTAAGTAGATACGGCCCTGGTTGTAACGTGTATAGCACGCGATCGTATAAGCGAGTTCAGGTTCCGTCGTTCGAGCAGACGGTAGTCAGTGCATGTAGGTCGTGCGGCAGGTTTGCATGCTTTTGTCCGTCTCAGCTTTTTCGTTTTCCGTACAATTCGTCCATTCTGACAACAATTTTGCTCTATTTTTCTTCTCTGCCAATAAAATTCCCTCCCATCGACGCAAACTCTGGGGCGGGGGAAAAAAATAAAGAAAAAAGAAAGAAATCAACACCCTTTGAATCTTGTCTCTGGTCGTCGATGTTGGAAACGCGCATCCTCCGCGAAAGAAGGCAAACAGTGATCTGGTGTGTCGTTTGTTCGACGGTTCGAACGATGAAAATCGATCGTTTTGCTTCGATTCAAACAGAACGATCGATTTCGCCTGTCGGCTTTTCCTGGCCGTGTACGAAACAGTGAACAGAGGAGACCAGTATCGGTAATCGGTATAGATGATGAAAGATAGGAACGTACTGGGTGTACGATTTTAATCCGGCCCAGAAATTGTCTTCCGAGATCCCTTACCTTCTAATAACGGGAAACATCTTTAAATTTAAACGCGATAAAATTGGCTAATATTTTTGTCATGACTGAATTTTCAATTTCTTTGTAATTACGAGTAGCACGATCGAGGATCGTTAATCTTTGCTTATTTTAACCTTGCGATGATAAATATTCATTTCTTAACGTGGACTGAATGACTTTGGAACGATTGGTTTATTGGACGAGGCATAACAAAATTTGTGAAAAATATATATCATGATCGAAATTTAAGGATTCTCCTTTCTTTTTTAATTATATAACGTAATAGTATATGCAATTAACATACGATACAAAATATATTTTGTAAATTTTCATTGCTAGCTCGGATAACAATCCTGTAAAGAGCCACCTTCGTTATTTTCTTTATTACTTCTATAAAGTTACAATTTTTCCAAATTTTTGGACAGAGTAACCTTTTCAGCGGCACAAAATAATTCAAATAAATCGATTCTATTTTAACGAATCTACGAATTTTCGAAAGGAAAGGAAAGTAATTATGAAAATTTGAGAACGCCTTTACCCGAACGTGGCACGTGTTCGCTAATAATAAATTTTGTTTAAAATACTTCAAAAAAATATAGTATCGTAAAAGATTTCCCGCCAATTTCAGATCGCGTTATAAGATGATCATCTGTACAATATTGTTAATTATTTAATGCGATAACGATTCGTAATGAAGTTACCACAAAATTGATTATAGGGTGCTGATAAAAATTAAGCGCAATTTGTAAAAAAGAAATAAGTATCAATAACACGGTATCAGTTGATTGGGATAAGTTTATCACAGATTTACTTTGTTTATCGCGCATCATTGATCGATCGACACGGTGATAATGTTACGGAACAGTTTTGTCAGCTGTACAGTGTTATTAGAATTTGTTGATTTTCAAGAATCGCGAATCTTGATCGAAAATAATAGATTTTATTGGATTGTTGCATATCCAATGATAGACTTCCAAACATAAATATTCCGACTCGATTTCATGACATAAAAGTATCGCGAAATTGCACTTCTCACGTATCAATTTGAAGCGTACAGTTTGAGAAAAAGGACTACGTAAAGATTTCATCGATATTCTTAATACAAAATGGCTGATTGCCTGTTACATCAAACCTAAAGTGATTTTGAAACATAGAAATTCGGATACACTTTCATGACATAAAAGTGTTTCAATTTCAAGTTTAAAGCCTGATAAAAATGATCGTGTGACAGATTCATCGATATCCTTGGCGCAGATTGATTAATTCTTCATTGAAACAAACAATGAATCAATCTATAACTAACAAGGAAGGGCACGTAAGTGTCCCCCTCCGATTTTAATGAAACTTCGTCGGTTTGTTAAACAAGCAAAAATAAGAGACAAGTATTTTTTTTTATCGGCTGAGACGCGATATACTTGTGCTATCTGGAAAACAAATTGCATTTTGCTCAATTTATTAACATCCTGTTATTATACATAAAAAAACCATAAAACTTTCCTATTAGAAGTTTTAATGTATCTCGTATGGTTTTCGAGATAGCACGAGTGAATCGAAACATCAAGGGGTGGTTTTACCCCTTAAAGTCCTGTCTCAGCCGATAAAAAAAGAAAATACGTGTCTCTTATTTTTGTCTGCTTAAGAAACCTATGAAGTTTCATCAAAATCGGAGGGGGACACTTCCGTGCCTTCTCTTGTAAGTATCATTCGTTAACGAATATTCAATTTGTAATCGTTTATATACGTAGAAATGATAAAATAATTTTCGACGAAAGAAGGATTCTCTGTACTCGATGAAAACAAAGTGAGCAAAATCGTTGGACGATAAAATCGAATCGTGATGCAAAAGTGTATGCGAATTTGCATTTTACTTATCTCCTTTATCTTTCCTCTCCATAAAACCCTGGAATTATCAATCGTGTTCTGACGTTATCAATATTATTCGACCGACGATTGTGCCGTTGTTATTGATTTACGACCAACCAACTGTGTGTACAGGATTATCGTGCGAGATCATTGTAGTTCGATTTTCCATCCCGTTGTTGCTTACGTTTCGCTCTGAATTTCGGCGAAATTAACGAAGTTAACGTTAGGTTCATGAAAGGAACTAGTGCAAATGAGTTGAAAAGTATATAAAATAATTAAATACTTTTCTCGTCAAATCTGTTACTTTGGTTTATTAACGTGCAAGGGGATTATTCCTAATTTTCGTTAGAAATACCGTGTTACAAGGAAGTTTCCTCGATTTTTGAACCGTGTTGTACGAATGCTGCGTTATACGAAACTTACCTGTAATTGAATGATTCAAGAATTACTAAGCAAGTCCGATTGTGTCGTTTAGAAATTTGTGGAAGTACAATGCAAGGAAGTAATGTGAGTGTTGATTACCAATATCAATGATAATTTAAAGAAAAAAGAGAAAAGATGGATAAAATCAAACGAATATTATCGTAAGAATGTAAAGTGAATTTAGAACTGAATGTGTGCAAAACTTTGGTGGCTGTTTGAATTTTACGGAAGGAGCTGCGAAAATCGGAAGTCGTGAATTCACGATAAAACAATCATGTAAGTGTTCTACCAATAACACAATAATAATATTGTAAGAATACCAGATACAATATATAAAATTTAGAATTTTGTATTCTTTTGTAGCCTTTGCAGTCTTTTCAACCCTAGATTACTAATCTGTCGGTAAGCAATATTATTAATAACCATTACCAATACATAAACTTATGATTGTAATTGTAAATATGCAAAGGTCATTTAAATCATGCCAAAAATAATTTATTTATTATTCATTAATTACAACTAATAGATTATCTCCTATTTTTTATATTTTCTACGAACAATGAAAACGTCGCAAAATTAATTTTCTGTTTAGTTAACTTTTCGTGTACCAACCAAAGTTTTATTTGCAATTAACACTCAACAACTGAAATGTCATTTGTAAATAACAATTCACTTTACAATTATAAATAATGTATTTGAACTTTCAAATAACAAATAACGTTTCATTGAAATAATTATTTAAATAATGTCCAACTCTGGTATTCGTGACACAGCGTAAATTAAAAATTTGTGAGGATGAAAGACACTATCTATGGTTAACTATTCACTGTTCTCTTCATGGTCCGTCGTCCGAGAGTCAATACTCAAAGTTACATCAAAGTTTTGCTGATTTAATATCGATATCAATTCTTGCATACAATATTCCATCAACTATCCGTCCACCTATAAGTAAATAACACATATTCAACCGTCGCGAGCTGGTGCGTTAAAAAGATTACGCACCAGAACGAAAGTTATTCGATTTGTCTTCCAATTTCTTTCGTTCGACAACGACCAATCGTACATTTTTATATTTCTTTTGTACTTTTCTCTTCGCCTCGTTCGCGCCCCGTCGTCGGGCGTTGCATGCAAAGTATGATAATTATTAATAGGTGTACACACTCGAAGTTCTTATCGAGCCGATTAAATCGCTGGAAGATTAGACGTCTTGTTACGAGCCGGTACGAATTTACGATTAGCAAGCACGCGAGCCAAGAAGGGGATCTTTTACGGGACGCATCCCCTGAGCGCAACTGATCCAACGATCGGCGAACAGGTTGTCCCGTCGCCGATAACCAACCGTGATTATCAATAAACGTTTAACGATACGAAAGTCCTCCACAATCTTTGCGATATCAATTACCATCGTGTTTCCGGTGGCCATTGTCGGTATACGAAGTTGCTCGAAGTTGGTTAACGGTCAAACGAACGCTAGCAATCGCAAAAGTTAAAAGCCATCGCGCTTTCACCCGATAATGAAAGCGTCTCGGTTTTGTTGCCAATCCGAGTGAAAGGAATCTTGTCCGATATCGGTTGATTACACTACTTTGTGCGCCCAACACCATAAATTCCATCGAACAGTAAAGTTTTATCTACTTATGCGAGTAAGTATTGTACCATTTGAATACAGTGATCGGAACGTTGAGGGAGGTGATATTTTCCAAATTACTGTTTCCTTTGTTTCGTAATTGAATTATTTTTGGGGTAATTATCTAATTATCTAATTATCTAGTCTATTGTAATAGTAAAATAATTTGTAGGGTGTTTATTTCCGTGAATAGAAATTGTATTTTAATCGAGTTAATCATGGACAACGAACGTGTTAAACTTTCTCTGTGTTTAATATAGTCTGTTTAAGTTTTAAGAATTTTTCTCTTCTTTTTTGTGGAGTATTGAATAGCGTTTTAATAAAGGAAAATGAACTTGTGATGATATTAAAAAATTCATGTTTAATATTGTCTGATTAAGGGTGATAAAGATAGGCGAAACATCTTGTATAGGAAATAAAGGAGATTACCGATTAACTCCGTTTGTATTTGGTACGGTTTGAACGGGAAGAAACTCGTTTAAGCTTACGCAGCTGTGGATAGGTTGAAAGTAAATATGTACATAATCTAATTTCCATTTCCAGTATCGTTTCTTTTTGAAAGCAAAAGTTGTTGTGCTAATCGCTTTTATATTCTCGAGTCGATAATACATATCTAATTCGTATTTTCTTGCGTACAGACCGGTAAAAAGTAAACAAACTTTCCTGTTTTCAGTGAAAGTTGAACCAGATTATATTCAGTTCGATTCAATTGCGTTGAATATATTTTGTATATTAAAAAATAATTGGGATGTTTAAAATTCAAGGTACGCCTCTGTTTCGTCAAACTTTCCACTATTGTATTTTTGTAATATTTTAAAATGTAATTTTCTAATGTTTCCTTTTCTTAATTTCTGTTAGAAAATATAAGTATAACTCTCCAAGATCTTGAGAATATATAATATTTCTTTCTTAATTTCTATTACAAATTTTTCCCTATAGATACCACGAAACGACTTTTTCTTATCGCTCGAAGTCTTCCATTTCGAAACTTTGAAAATTTTGCTCAGTTGTTGAATTTATCATTTAAACAAATTTTCTAATTAATATTTCGAAGAACATTCAAACTTGATTTACTCAAAGACTAGGTCATATACAAAGAGATTTTATTGTGTATTTTTTTACTTATTTTTATACGTAAAATCATTGTTTCGTACAAGGTAGACACAAGCAATTTCGGAGCAAATTTAGATTTTTCCTTTCGCCAGCGTTGGTCGAAGGAATTCAATTTCGACGACAGTTGTGATTAACCGTAACGAAATATTACTAATTTTAATCCTGCAGACTATGAACACAGTCACTGTCTACCATCTGCTTGGCTCTGTTTTTGGCAGTTTTCCAATGACGTAGCGATCAGAAGGCGAAAGAGCTGTTTCTTTATTTCTCAAATTTTACAGTTTTGTCAAATTCATTCATAACGTTGCACAATTTCGACAACAGATCTGAAATTTTTCATACTATAAAAATATAATTCAGAATTCGAATCGAAGCATGTCAAAACTCGATATTATATTTTAAGATATGATTTGCTTCTTCTTGTTAGAAATACAATATCCAATAATTTATATTTTCTCCAAATATGATATTCCAAAGTTTCTAAGTTCCAAAAAATACAATATACCAAGTATTCCGAATTCTTAGAAATTAATATTGCATAGTGTCCGTGTCCCCAGAAATAGAATATTTCTATCGAAAGCTGATACCCCCTAAACTGTTATACGATCTAATAATCTTCAGAAGACGCGGAATCACCATCGGAAACATATTTAGCCGTCCTTGTGTTCCGTGCGATGATTCACGATGATTTGTCGACCCAATTTTCCATCTTAATCAGTAAATTTTGTCCGGGCAACACCGAAAATAACATTTCGACCGAGCTACGCTAGTAATTACAATAACGGGCCATTAGCTTGATGAGT
Source organism: Stelis phaeoptera (assembly GCA_943735885.1). Classification (NCBI taxonomy): domain Eukaryota; kingdom Metazoa; phylum Arthropoda; class Insecta; order Hymenoptera; family Megachilidae; genus Stelis; species Stelis phaeoptera. The sequence goes on along the minus strand of OX030934.1, from coordinate 5,534,453 downwards.
TTGGACCAGTTGGACCTAGGTTTCTAAACGACGTTTCACCTCCCGTGGGGTCGTCTCGATCGTATAACATCGATATCTTCGTATTAGATACAGCAGGTTGGCAAACGTTGGAAGTATATTTCGATGAGAAATCGTGTCGAAACACGCATATCCTTTCATTAATCCTTTCCACTTAATATTCGACGCAATACGAAGCAGAGTTAATTCATAAATGGCGCTGTCTGATCCTCTGGTTAACCGATTGTTTCCAATCTTCTCCCTTTGGTTTCGTTTAACCTTCGACCGGGCATCTGGGATTTTAATTCGCCAGCTGTCACATTCAACCCTTTCGACGTTTTTCATCCTTGCGTCGCGAATATAGGGAATTCGACAGTTTGGAAAACAACGCGAAACACGTACAGTGTAGTCTGTTAATGTATCGTTGATTATTGTGACAGTCGATCCTCGGAGTCCTTGCGAGCTCGGTTGCAACCACCATGAAAAAAACCTCGATGCATTTGCGGTTGTAGGTGCAAGTGCTGCGTCGGGTCTCGAGAACGGTGATAAGACTCATTGTTTTCGTAAGTTTCATTGCCGTGAAATCGATATTTCTTTCGTTACGGCAATGTTTAATTAAAAAGCTGATTAGATTATGCAATTGTTTCGAATTATTGTTTAGGTTATTCCATTACTCTTCTATTGGTATAATGATTTTGTTATTCTACCGTGGATGTTTCTTTTTTTTTTTATTCTTCTTCTATTCGACTATTGTACTTATTAGTTATTCGGATAGATCAGAAACATTTGTTTTAAAATATGATGATTATCAATTTTTACCTTATTCCGTAACAGTGGATGAAGAACAGGTAGCCAAGATTTGTTGAATATTTCCGGTAATCAACGACGTGTATCGTATAATACGAAGCAGTCGTTTTATCGTTACATACAAGCAAAAAAAGAGATAAGAAAAATTTGGTAACGTGATAAAACAAGCTCATGGTGGTATCAAACACGAAAGGAACGAGCCATTAATCTTCAAGCAGACCACCGCTGTTACGTGATTATCGATAGCTTATTAAAGCGAATGTAAGACGAAGTAATCCGACACATTGCCTGGTATTCTGTTTCACTATCAGGAATGATAAACGGTTCATTGTCGGATTGCAACCGTTTGTCTTTGTCGGATCACTTTTCATAATGCAGGAGAAAAGGAAATATGGATTAAATGTTATTTTAACGAAGACATCAGATACTAGCGTCTACCTATGTAGACAATATTATATTTCGAATTATTTGTATTTTTTTAAATATTTTTTTCTAATAGATATTTTAAGTAGAAGGAAATTTTACGATGGTCGCAGACATGGTTGTAACAGCGATTCGAGTATTCGAATGTCAATAGCACTTGTCACGCCTCTCGAAAATTATTCAAATTTCAAATCCGAATTATTCAAACATTCGAACTTCTACAGATCTATTCGCAGTCTAACCTTTTCATTCTCCAGTTGTGTAATATCCTTAATTCGTTTGTGACATGTGTTCTAACACGTTAAGCGCCACAGTGAAAACGGACGTACGTAGTCAGACACGATCAAATCTTAATTATTAAGGATGCAGTCGATTAATGTTCAAATGTAACCTTTCAATTCGATAGCCAACATTATTAGCTTAATATTAACGCTATCCAAGATTTATTATTTCATAGTTCTTTTTGTCAATTATTTGATTGTAACAAATTTCGCTGACTGACGTGATGCTTAACGTGTTAATGATCGGTAAAGAATAGGATGATAAGGTTTTGGATTACATGGTAATTAATATCGTTTTCCTTGTTTTAATTTCGTTTCAGGTACGCGGAACGCAGTCAAGCTGGCTGCCTCCGCCGGTAATCCGTCCGCTGCCGTCGCCGCGTCCGCGCATCCTCCTGTGCTTTGGAGCTCGCGCAGGAAGCCGGGTAAGTACTCACACTTACACTCTTATATGTTATAATTTTTAACACATTGTTGACCGGTAATTTTACGCAGAAGCTATCTCAGCTCACCGACTATTATTTCGTGATTATTTATACGTAAAAACCTGAATACTAACTACTCACTTCCGGTTTTTAACGAAACTTTGTGAGTTTATAAATTGATCCAAGACAAGAGTAACGGTATGCTTCGTTCGGGCCCAATCGCCCTTTAAGGGTGTGAATACTAATCTCAAAGTCAAATCGGCAATTTCACTTTTTCGCGTATATCTTCTAAAATACAAAAGATGGCAAAAAATGTTTTAAGTAAAAGTTTAATGGTAAAATGAGCGTTACAAACCTACATTAAGATAATTTTTGAAAAAGTGTTTTTCTTAAAAAAAAATTTGTCGCGTTATTTTTAATTTTCTTTAAATAATAAGTAAACTTCGGCTTTCATCCCTAAATCTTCCCCCGTCCGACGGTTAATTGTTAAGATCTCTAGCACCCTCCAAGAGAAACAGGAAAAATCGGTAGAAAATTTTCCACAAATCTTTTCTATTATTGAAATTCGTTGTTCTTTCTCAGCATGTTCTCACTTCCTCAGGTGATTTTGATAAAACATTTGAAACCGTAAGAAAAAGAAGTATAATTTTATCGAAAACCCGAAACCAGCTTAAAAGACTTATTACACGAATACTTTTATTCTGATATCCGGGAACCACCGCTCGCCTGCTGGCTTACGCGGCAAATTATGAAATCCGTAGCTCCGGTTCCTTACAAAACATACAATTTTTTTTTTTAACATTTCAACACCCCGCAAGAATAAATTCTGCGCTGCTGGAAGGTATTAACAATTTTTCGATAGCTTTGTACGAAATCTTACCGTACAAATATCGCGTTGTTCGATTACCACGTTATTCGAGTAAATTACGGAACTTTGCTATCGGAGAACCTACAACGTTCTAACGTATTAGTAACAACAATAATGATAATAGCATCTAATAACGGTACAGGTAATAATTATAGGAATGCTAGCGTTATAGTACCGTCGTCGAATAATCGAGGATAAGTAATTAGATAACGCAGTCCAGAAATGTTTGTCGGTTAATAAGACCTAGCAATTATAAACGTTGGAAATAAAGTTTCTTAGGTTCGAGCAAAGGTCAACGAAGCAATACACGGAGGTTAATATTCGTGTGGCTGGTTGTACGGTATCCGACAGGGTTTGCGGACGCGGAGCATGTACGTAATTGGCCCCGGAGGTTAATTTCCCCGCGACCGGTTAATTCGATACGAGTCGTGCTCCTTTGACCCACGCTTATTGACCCCGGTCAAGCCGATTCAGAACCGTTCGGTCGTCTTTTGGGATTACCGAGTCCAAGGACGACTCGTCTCCGTTATCAACGATATCGTTTATCATAATAGGAATTTTGCGATCACGTCAATTCTGAACTGTAATGTAAAAGTATTCAAAGAGTTTTCCATTCATTTATTGATTATTAAATCGCTGCCTGTCTCCGGTTAGAAATTCCATTACGGATCATTTTCTTTTTTATAAAATAGGATGATTAGAAATTTTAATTGATAGAAATAAAATTGTTATTTTAAGAATGATACACTTTCGATCTTTGTGATTCGGATTGATCCTTCAGAATATTGAAAATATTTTTATTTTAGAGACGTAAATAGACACAAAGTGTTTAAAGAAAAGAAGAAAATAAACGATGATATAAACGGCGTTCTGACGATTAAATTGAAAGGTTAAATTTGAAAATTAATTGGCTACATCGTTAATAATTAACGTTTTAGCGCGTCCGTTTTCACTGTACCATTCAGCGTGTTAACGCACCGGTGATTAATGTTAGAAACTCAGATACTGCCGTGTCATTCGTATCTGAATGACGCTCGAATTTCCACAGGGATCCATTATCCGTATTATAAGCAATTCTCTAAATTATTAAACTTGAAATACTCGTGAGCGGTACCTGACAACATAAATAATGAAAATGGAAAGAAAATAACTGTCTGATAAAATTTTTACCAGCTTCAATAAAACTGAAACTGCTACCCGATAAAATGTTCAGTAGCTTCAGTAAAGATAAAATTGCTGCCTAATAAAATTTTCAGTACCTTCAGCAGTGACAGTCGACTGTAAAAAGGACGAAGAACGGAAGTAAACCTTCGAGTGCCGTTAAAATTAAGAAATTAGGTATTTTTATACTTGACATCTTCTCTCATAACACGTGTCTTTCATACGTCACCTTTCACCACGTTAAACGTTAGAATTTAACTTTCGGATCTGTTTTTAAACGTTCGCGGAGGATTTTATATTTCTTACGGCAGTCGACGCGACGTGTAGGAAATAAAAAAGGGAAAAAGGTGAAATGACGATCTTTTGATCGTGATACGAAGGAACTACCGTGACCTTGTTGGAGCCAGCCGCGAAACAAAATCGTGGCAGTAGTTCCCTCGGCATTGACACGATTGTCAATGCCAATGGCAACTCGGTACGAGACACCTTTTCTTCTTCTGTCCCGCGATATACATACATATCTAACCGTACGAACGAGTTATATCATTACTTTGGCCCGTACGTGGGTCGTCGACAGAAGGTTGCAACCTCCGTGAATTAGTGACGTCCTAATTGACGTATCCGTTCGGTCGTCTTCAAAACGAAAGAAGAAAATGAATACTCGAGGATCGACTTTCGACGGAGGAAGGATCTTGTTTGCTCGAAAATGCTCCAGGCTTATAATTGGTGCATAATTAATGTCATGTAAGGGGCGTATCGTAAAATGTCTTAATCAATTTGTTATCATTGACTACCTCTGATTAAGGGAAATATATCTTATTGTTCCTTCGGATTTTTTAAGTTTGCAAAGTAGATTTGATTAGACGTAGGGATTTTGAAGAAATAATAGTTCCAGTAAATTATCTAAATTTGGAGATTCAAAAAGGTATTAAATTGAAACAAAATACAAATTTTATTAGTAATAAATTAAAAATGTTAATTCTACAAGGTGTACCAAGTATCTCATCGTGAGTTTTCGAATACTTCCGACGAAGAAATATGTCAAATGAAAATTTCCAAATTTTCAAATGATAGCTTTTCGATAAAACATCAAGACCCACCTCGATGTTTTTGACTTCAGATTGTGGTAGTTAATATAAAAACAAGTTCAACGAGCTTGTAAGGATCTTGACTTTCGAAATTTCGACTTAATCAGGGGAAATGGAGAATTATATATGCCGAGGATTATTTTGTATACAGAGCATGAATAACGAATTTGAAGTCGCTGATAAAATTGTGCATACCACTTCGCCACCAGACCGGAACGATTTCTATATTGTAATTTTCAAATTCTGAAGAAATGAACAAACAGAAAAATCGTATAATTAGGCATCCAATTATTTTCCAAACTATATCTTCTTTCAAATAAAACTTATCTGGTTTGAAAAGGAAATGCAACGATGGTAAAGTTTTATCTGAAACATTTTCTGAGACAACCTGTAATTCGAGAAATAATTAGGCGTGAAGTTTTAAATAGATTACACTTACTGTATTAAGGGTCATCTTCGGTGTGAACGGAGAAGTAGCGCGTATTGGATCCGAAGAAAGTGGTAATTCATTATAGCTTGCTCGCTTATTTTAGCAAGCATCGAAAGAGTTAATTGCAAGATGGTTGCTAAGAGAACTCCTTAAGAAGCACTCGGAAAGCTGCAAGAAGTTGCCGGTTGTGAGGTAACGGTCGAGAAATGCGCGACTCCAAAAGAGAAATCTTCTTCCTTTCGTTTCTGTTCTTCGTGACGAGTAATAGCTTAGCACACCAGACAGATCTCGAAACCTTGTGTACAGGGTGTCATCTAAACCCATTAATTTCCACAGCATTAAAATGGATTATTTCCAATATACTTATTGCTTTTCGTTATTAAACGAAAGCGTACGTGAACGGATATTAAGATAAATAAGTATTTGCTTATGACACTATAGATAAGCAAAATGGTGAGAAACGAGATACAAATTTCTGGTCACAAAAGGGATAGCAAAATATTGAGTGTACAGTATCGGGCAAGTTAGTCTTTCTTGGGAAAAAATGGCGATATGGAAGAAGGAAATCCCACCATTCGCAAATTACGAAATTGCTAATTTAGTATTTAGTGATTACTAAAAGTGAGTTAGTTAATTCAGTGATAGTGATTTCTAAATTATTAATTTTGTAATTACTATATTACTAATTTTATAATTAGTAAATTATTATTATTGTAATTACTATATTACTAATATTGTAATTACTATATTGCTAATTTCATAATTAGCAAATTTCTAATATTATGATTACTATATTGCTAATTTCATAATTAGCAAATTTCTAATATTATAATTACTACGTTGCTAATTTTGTAATTAGCAAATTTCTAATATTATAATTACTACGTTGCTAATTTTGTAATTAGTAAATTTCTAATATAATAATTACTACGTTGCTAATTTTGTAATTAGTAAATTACTATTATTGTATTTTTTTTCTTTTTACTATTCTAAATCTCTTTTTATACTTCAAAATTGACCGTAGTACAATTATTTTAAAAGTTTTTGGCCGTCACTGGTGAGTGATTTTTATCGAAAATTTAAAAACAACAATATTTCATTATTAATCAAATTAGTGCTGGGGTGCCTATAAGCATCGAAGGGTTGGATCTGGATTGCTACGAAAGGATTTAATTTGTTCGCATAGGAATTTATTCTATATTTTTCAGCTTAACTTTTGCACGTGTAATGATTTCGTTTCCGTTTGTTACACGACACCCTGTATATTCGTCAAACACGGTCACGATGAAATTTATCTCACGAACGAAACGCTCGTGGTTCGCTCGAGAGCGCCATTCATTTCTCATTGTCAAACATCGTCATCATCGGGGATCGCGATGCCCTTTCCAGAACACCAATTTTTCGTGTACAAGACACACGAAATGAATTTTCTTAGAAAATTGTTGCCACGAGTTTTGCAAGCATAGACGTGGGCAATTGGATGCCCCTGGGGCAATTAAACCACGCCTCGGAGCAGTGTCTCTCAATCTTTTTAAAATCAAAATTCTTTCTTATAATAGAAAATCAACCCTTTTCTTCCTTTCGTCTTCTCATAAAGAGCCATTTTCTCGTATTTGAAGTATTTTAATTAACAAGAAGCATTAATATCAAGGAGGTGTCGGAATTATACTGACAACTAAACGTACGAATTTCGTATTCTTTCTTGCAGAATCAATTATTCAAAATTTGGCAAATAATTTTCGATCGAAGAAATCACTGTGCTAATTAATTACTTTTGTTTCACATTTTATACAATTTCTCGATTCGCTGCAATAAAATTCGATCGATTTTGCATCCTTCGAATATTAAGGTAACGAATCGATTTGTCAACATAATATTTATCTCATCAAACTTGTACAAATCGTATCGCTAATATATTATCAATCGTATGACCTACGTAAGGATTAATTGTTTTCGAGCACAAGGATGTGCAACAAATTCAGTTTTATACTACAACAGCTGACCAAAGTATAATTAAAATTTATCAAATTTTAATCTATCAAATACATCAATTCGTTAATCAAAAACACATCCGGTGCTATTGAAATTCATTAACAATCATTTTAATCTATCGAAATTCGACGAACAACAATCTCCAATGACTTATAAGGTTTCGAAAATATAATCTTGGGGATGGGTCGCAACTTTATTCATCAAATTTAATAGAAAATCATGTATGCACTTGCAGAAAGAAAAATAAATTGATCGAAGTACGCAAAGTCTTCTGAAATGACCCGACATGTACGATAGTTTGGTTTCGGAGAATCGTAGACAAGTTTGACCACTTTTTTTCTGTTTTAATCCTCCGGTACCATGTGTGGTAAAACGAGAGAGAAGACAGGAGAGAGGTTAATGCAACGTTTCCTGAAACATGAGGTAATCTCCGATTTGTAGCCGACGTTTCGACCGGACAACGCCCGCGCTTCCAGCCGTCAGAAGCGACGACATCCGCAAGAACGCAAGCGGATCGTGTTAATTAATATTTCCCAGCTTTGTACCCCTGATTTTCGAAATTATATTCCGATAACGCTTCGTTCGAATTGCTTCAAGTACGCGTACAACGCTGCGTTCTACGATTCGTTATTTATTATATTATGTATAGTAGTATGCTATATACCATACAAGTGTACACAGGCTATATAATATAGGTTTGAAATTTCGAAATTTTATACAGCATATCGCACTTTCTAAATTTCTAGGAAATTCGAAAATTTGAAACATTATATTTTCAGGGATTTAGGAATTTCGTATAGTATAGTATTCTATTATCTAAATTCTTAAAAATATAATATTTCAAATAATATTCCTTACCGTAGTGTATAAAACGGTATCCCCCTGCCACAAAAATGTTATTGATAAAAACTGGTTGTACCTTAAGGGGTCAGTATGGATTTATTTTCGCAAAATTGTTGATTTTCAAAAATTATGAAGATGAGGTTTTTGAAGAAGCTGAAGGAATAATGTATGAACCAGGCATTGCTGTTTGAGTTTTTACAACGTTTTATTACTACCTTATCGACATGATTTTAAAAAAACTATTGCACCGATTGGGCTCAAATTTTGAGGAATTCTTCTGTACCTCGAGTGCAAATATTGATTAATATTGAACCCTGTTTTTAAACAATTTCAGTTGTAAAAAAAAAAGGTCGAAAAGTTCATGAGTAGATTTGTTTTTTCTTATCGAAGGTGAAAATTGTAGGTAGGGACCATAACTACAGCACCATTTTATAATAAAATACACGATTTTTTGTTTTCAAATGCTTCAAAGTCCAAATTTCGTGTCGACAAGGTGAAAACAGGGCTAACTTCAGACAGCCATATCACTAATAAGATAAATATTTTCATTTACTTTCCAACCTCTACTTTTATGTATAAAAATGTTGAAGTATAAAAATAAATTTTACTATTAGAATCCATACTGACTTTCTGAGACGACTTTCGACGAGCAACTTTGTAAGGTGTTAATAGCAGAAAAAAAAATGAATTCTATCGATAATTGAACAAGAATGATTTACGTAGATCGGATGCTAGCCTCATCGATAATTGCATAATCGAACCGGACTCGTGCAAGCTACGCAAGTGGAACCCCCGCACGCGCACGTGCATCGTGTGCTTACTGCGTGAAAACGTGACAGACTAACTAACAAGTTAGCCAACTTAGCTGTCGTTTTCTTCCTTCGTCGTCTTCGACGACTCTTTTGTCATCCTATGTTTCGTTCTCTTCCTTTCGTCCCTAACAACGTTCTTTCGATAAGAAATTGCCTGGGACACAATCCGTGTGACGAAAAATCGAATCGATCGAAATTTAAGGATCCAAAGAAACGTTTAAAAAAAATTAATCGAAAAGTTTTCAATTCTAATCTTTAATTGCAGAAACTGCTGATTATACTATATTCGTTTTTTTTTTCTGCGTGTCTGACTAATAATACCTTTATGTCAGCGTTCTTTTAATTCATTTCTATACACGCTGCTACTTTGTGAACTGGAAAGTTCTTGACGTATGTTGCAGACATTTCCATGCATAATGTTCTCGGTTGTTTCTTGTTCGTTGTAAAAAGAACACCATAGTGCACGTAATTAATTAACGTTAATTAAATAATGATCGATGAGATAAGAAATTTTGGAAAACCATTATCTTTACAGGGTGATTCGGGTGAAATTGTTTTTACCGATTTTCCAGGTATTTCTGTTTCCACCTACGGTTTCTTTCGTTCCTGTTACCAGCCGTTCGCACACATACTTATGTAAATAGATGAACGGCCGCGTGGTTATCACAGGAAAGTCGATGTAAGCATACAAACCCGCGCGCACACACGCTGGCGAACAGAATAGATAAGAATTTTTATCTGGCCTTCCGTCTTCGAAGCCATCAGTCTCTTTTGCCGCAGTGACGCCAATGCACTTTGCCATTTTCCAGGGAACTGAATTTCCTAGATGCTCGAGCTTCTGTGTCGACGGTGAAAACCTGTTTTTTAAAGAATGAATATCCTGCGTGCGATATCTTTATGTTTTTCCTGTTTGAATTTCCAATTTGTTGAAATGTGAATTGCGACATTTCATACTCGACGAGTCATTTTATATTTCAATTATGATTTCTGGAGAAGGGTATTTGTGGTATCGTGTTTCGGGGAATTTCGGAATTTTGAAATACTTTATCATTGTTCTAGGAATTAAAAATAATAGGACTATATTTTTAAATCTTGCAAATTTATATTTCACTTTCATTTGTTTTGCTATCTGTTCAAATTTGATAATGATAATAATAGGATTAGAGTTAGTAATTTATTATACTATACACTTTGCTTAATTCTCATGTATTTTTGTATGAAAATTAGAATGATATGAAATACCGTACATTTTGCCCTGATTGTATTCTGGAAGGAATATATTAACTATGGAAAGATATGATAACACAATCACTAGTGACTGACACCGCGAATATTAATATGAAGGAAGGAAAAAAAAGAATTGTAAAAATTCTTGTTAGATTGGCAAATAAATTCACAGCCTTTATACTTATTTTTTGCTCAAATTAAAAAACAATTAATCAACAGTAACGAGTGGTATAGCAAAAATGTATGAAATTATTTTTATAGGCACTGTTACTTTTCTTTTTTTCGAGTATAGTAGTAAATTATATAAATCTTCCTATAATTGTCAGTTGTTTACTGCGTACATTGATAAAAATTATTAATCCACAACTTTGTCAATTTTTTGAATTTTTGTATGAAACATTCTTCAATATATAAAATGATAAATTAATAATTTTCGATAAAATTAATGTTTTTGAGATTTTTCAGACTTTTTGAAAATCTAAAACAATAGTGGAATTTAAATTTAATTTTCATATTCAAACGTTGAATCTATACCTTATATTATTAATATAATAATATCTGTGGTGAGACAATTTTTCTGTTCTTTTTGAATTATTCGATTACGTTACATTCGAGGCGTCGATCATCAATGACCCTCAAGGCAAGTTTTTATTCATACATTCACTCGACATGATTTACCGATACACACATTAATCTTTTAATAATTTAATTCATGTCCTCGTCTTCGTTTAACTGTCACAGGAAAATTAGGTCAGTTCGACTCAAAATCAAATGTCATGCCTTTAACCTTTTCGCTTCGGCTAGAAATGTTCTTTCTTTTTTTTAATAAAAATTAAGAAGAGAAATGTATTTCTGGAAACTCAAAAGATACGAAATATTATATTTTTAAATTTGACAAATTTTAGAAACAGAAATAGGCAAAATAACGCGGTAGTTATTAGTACCGCGTATCGCCGACCATTCGGACCAAGGTAAAATTTTTTATGGAAATTAAACAGAGAAGTATATTTCAAAGAACTTACTAAGTTTTGAAGTGTCATACTTTTACGTAGCTCGAACTTTCGGAATATTATATTTCTGAGAACTTATTTAATCGACTTTGAAAAGGAGGAGGTTACTCCTAATTTTTTTTAAACATTGAAATTTTATATTTCTAACAACTCAAAACTTCGCAATTTTATATTTCAAATTTTGAACTGTTATATTTCTAGGAATCTATATTTTTGAATCTTGAAACTCGAAAATATATTCTAGTCTTCGCGCTCGAACAAATATTTCTTCAATAATTACATAAATAATTATTTCTTTCAAATGAAATTTACAATTTTACAAATTCCATGAAAGGGTGAATTATTTCATTCTCATCCTTTCGCACAACTCGTAGCTTCTCTAAAAATCTGTCTTCCTTTCTTCTCGCTAACTGTGAAATTTTCTCTCCTTCTGCTCAACCCCGGCCCCTCCCCCTCGACCCTAACTCTCCCTCTCCGCAACCCTTTCACTCTGTCTCTCTCCGTCTATCGTTAACCGCCTTATCATTCGTCTCCTTTCAACCAGTCGAGTCTGTCTCTCCCTCTCTAACTGGCCAAGTCGGAGCTCGCGAGCGACTCGATTCGGCTCGACTCGCCAGTCGCGGTTCAACTCTCGTGTGGGAATCGTCAAGCGTGCGATTCGCGCGTTGCGCGTATTTTTTTTTTTCGTACGCGAACATACGAAAAGAAATTTTTTTTTCCCCCCCATACCAACAGTTTACCTGTTCAACGGTTCCGTGTATCGGTAAACAGTCGTACGGAAGAGTTTTTTCAAATTTTACCGCCGCACGGTCATCCTCGAAATTCGATTTAAAAAGAAGGTGTCCCAACGCGGTGAAACGAACCAAAGTGTTTCGCAAGGTGTAACAGTACGAAGTTCTTTTTTTTTCTTTCTTTTTTTTTTTCCTTTCCAACCGAAGCTGGAAATCTGACGAAACGAGCAGCGAAAACGTAAACAAGTCGTGTGCGTGCATCACGACATGTACGTCATGTGTGCCCGTTCGTGAGCAGTAAAGTGTTCCATAGATATCGGTGACATTCGTGTTCGGGTTAAAATCGAGTTCGGAAAAGAATCGGAACCGTTGAACGATTCTGCACGAAACAGTGGAGGCTCTTCTTCGTCGAAGGATGAAGAATTGAAGCCTTGACGGTCGAGATTGGAGCGGGAAGTTGCGGTGAAGTCATACGCAGTTGTTTTAATCAGCTGTTCGTTCGTGTGTGCCGCATCAATTTCCTCGTCATCGATTGTTTCGACGTTTCCCTCGGAAGAGGATACAACACCCGATCATAGTTGAAAGTGATCAGCGAGAGGACTGATCTATCTTTCATCTGTCTTAACAATTGGCGCGACGTCTTCTCATCGGTTCGATCGGTCCTTGAACATTCTGTACGATTAACGGGACGATCGCGATGGGCCTGTTAATATTTCTTAGTTAAACAAGATTATTCCCTGGTGGTTTGTTGTTGGTGTGTGTTGAAGAGCGCCACGTGGGTGCGTAATCGGGACGAAATTGTCCCGAAAGGTTGGTTGGTTACGCGGATAGCGATTACGAGAGGCGGCCAGAAGCGGAGTCGAGTCGTCGTACGAATTCCAGCGCGGCGGAAGTGACGATACAAGCCGCTTCCTCGAACTTGCGTCGGTCGGAGCACGCGTGGGGTGTGCGGTGCGCGTGTACCGCGTCCGGACGTTCAGAGTTAGGCCCGTAACGAGGAGGAAGAAGGAGAAGAAGGAAGAAAGAAAAGAGAAAGTGTATCGAAAGAAACAAGAAGAAGATGATGATGATGATGATGATGATGATGTGGTCGTGGGGAAGAATCGCGAGCTGCTGTTATTGCTGGCGGACGACCGTAAGACGTCCTGCGGGACTCACGGTCGGTCCTTGAAGGACACCGCGTTTTTCGTTCCTTGGACGATGGATTGCTCTCGAAGGAACGAGTTGCACGAGGGACGAGCAGCGGTCGCTTCTTACATGACGACCACCGAGCTGTCTTCTTACGAACCTGATTGTCTCACTTGGTCGAGGCGCCGCGCCACGAACAGCTCACGATTATGCAGCTGAAGAAAGCGATGCTTAAGATATTCGATCAATGTGAGTTGCCGATTATGATTTAATTTAGCCTTCCTTAGCCTTTCTTAGGGAAAGTGGCAACGTGGGGAGGAAAAGAGTCTCATCGTTCGATTCGATTTTATTTTCAATTATTTCAAAGCAAGTTTGGTAATTAATAGTAATTTGGTGATTTAGTCGTTGATCTTCTTTCTTTTAAATAATTATTGAATCGAATTCGCTGAAATTCTAGGGATACTTAAGTTAAATATGCGTGGTAACTTTCTAGTATTATGGCGGATGGCGCCATTTTTCCTAGTAGGCTTCCATGTGGAATTGGCACCGTTAGAGAAGAATATCCCACTATTCGTTTCAATACTCAAAAATTATTGTTATTAGGTATTATGGACTGTTCTATAGTATCTGTGAAGTAAAATTTTTCGTTCAAATTTATCTTTTCAGGCTTTCCTTTCTGGGACAGTCGAAGCTAAAAATTATGGTTACTTTTCACGGAAATGCTCGGTTTTGAAAATACAGCGCAGAAAAAGGTTTAAGAATTCTCGTAATAAATGTGTCATTTCAGGGGTACTTGAATTCGCTAAAATTGATAATGGGGATCGCTCTTTTACGGAAGTAAAGGGTTTCGAGCAACGAACTCATAAAAATCTTCAAAAATATAGAAAATGAAATTCAAGTGCTGTCACATTTTTTTGCTTCACAAATTCTATCAGACAACTGCCTCACTCGGAGCATAATTTTCATTATCAAATTTGGAACAGGTGGAAGGAGGATGGAACGAAAATTGTTGAAAAGTTGAATACCCTTATTATTGATTAAATTTCATACCCCTTCCCGTGCATTACATCAATATTAATCGAATTTTGTAACAGAAGAATGAAAAACAAAAAAGTGATTACGTATTGACAATGATTGGTAAAAAATTTTTCATTGATATTTGTCTCGCAAAATTAAAACTAAGAAGAAATGAAAGAAATATGTTAAACGCAGTTGTTTCCGTAATCTCGGAGACACAACAACAAAGCACTACGACAATGATGTCATCGACTGTCCGATATCAGTTTTAATACGTTTTTATCTATATTTCCGCCATGTTTTCATTGTTCGAAGCAGTGAAACAATCATTCATGAATGGAACCGTATTTCAACATATACGCGTGTTTTGATTCGTTATAAATTGCTTCCTTGATCACAATATGGTGGACATATCGAGCGTCGTTTCTTCTTTCTCAGGTTTATCGTTGCCCAGTGCGAACTTGATATACCTAGCAATTCATTTTTCATTTTTCCGAACAGAAATATTATTTATCGTGCTAACGATGACGTGGAAAAATTTTCATAGAAACTGGTTCTATCGTTTGATTAATTTTTAACCGAGAAACCGCGAATAACGGATAAACTTTCAATTAATACTATAATAATTATCTTGATATTAATGATAGTAACTGAATTTATTAACGTAGAAAATCAGTGGTTACTAGTAACTTTTATGCAAAGATTATTCGAATAATCGAACAGTAATTAAACCTGTATTGACACGACGACTTTTACGATCAAATGATTAACAAAATAGACGATGAAACAAACCGTGGATAGCGTTAATACTAAGCTAAGAATGCCAGCGATCGAATTCAATTTGAAAATTATTCGACTTTCAACAAGTCCGTTTCTAATACGGCAACGCGTTAATAATAATCGAATAACAATTAAAAAAATGATTCGTCGCTCTTAAATACGATCAACTCTGCCCACGGGCATGCTGTGCGTGCACGCACCGTCAAAAGCAAAGCACAATGGAATAAAAAGCAGGGAGGGCAGGAAGAAAAAAAAAAAATGATACACGAAGGAGCATCTGCCGTGCGACGTAGTTGTCACAGCGCCGTTATCAATAGGTCGGTGCAATCGCACGGGTAATAAATCAGATCCGCTTCGTAGAGGAGCAGAGCGAACAACGTTTCTAGTAGAAAAAAGAAAGCAACGTCGGCTGTCAGACATGACGTTGTCTCGATGGAAAAGTTTCGTGTGTATATACGAAATGAATGGTGGCGTATTACTGGCCTACTGCAAAACACGATAATCAAATCGAATGTCACGCACGAAAAGCATTTAACACGTACACCGCCGCGCCGTGCTGATCGTCGACGGTTGACGCTTTAAATTTCGTATAATAAAATAATCAGTACTTATAAGTGTTGATTAGAAAAAATATTTTTTCGCGTTAATTTTTGTGAAATAAAATTTTATGGACTAATTTAAAATATTGTTATATGGTAATTATGGGCTGGGTGAGGTTAGATTTGAAAGTTAATCAATCACTGTCTTAATAATTAGGATTTGAGTGGTTCACGAGTTCGTTATTTTCGTCCATAATTTTTTTTAATTTATATTTCTTGTTTCGATATTTTAATTATGATTTGAAAACTGATCATTTTCTGTAAGAAATATATTTTATAGAAATTTTTATACGTACTTTGTTTCTAGTAATCTGTATTCTAATATACAGTGTCTTACGAACTGTGTCCATTTAAATATCTTGGTTATTTCAAACAATGCGAGAAAATGTTACTTACAAAAGTTATAGGGTTTAAGAAACTGTATAATGTGATATAAGTGATGGTCTTGTAAGTGGAGGCGTTGAGAAGATATAGCGGTCACTTTTGTTTTTTTAAATGGAACGTCTAATTTTTTATCCTTGATTTCGATAGATTAGCATATTCTGAGTATAAAAGCACTAAGGTGTATCTGCTTTAAAACTTACCGTTGCTGAGATATCTGACTTTTTTCATTCCACTTCACCCAAGCAATTTGAACATGCTTCATGAAAACAGATTAAATATCTCAGCAACGGTAAGTGTTAGGACAGATACACCTTAGTACTTTTATATTCAGAATATGCTAATCTATCCAAATCAAGGATAAAAAATTAGGCATTCCATTTAAAAAAACAAAAGTGACCGGTATATCTTCTCTACGCCTCCACTTAACAGAACATCATTTATATCACATTATGCAGTTTCTTAAACCCTATAACTTTTGTGAACAACATTTTCTCGTATTGTTTGAAATAACCAAGATATTTAAGTGGACACAGTTTGTGGGACACACTGTATATAGAAATATGAAACTGCTGCCACGAGACTAACAGTCGTGACATTCGTTCTTGTGACACTGTACGACAGCGTGGCATTTAATCTCATCGTGTCTTTTGAAACGCCAACATTGAGTGAAAATATCGTAACAATATCGCTAGGCAATTAAACAAAGAGCAAACAATTATCGTGACAGCGAACGAAACGTTACGACAACGCATCAATTAGATGGTTGCACAATTTCCGTCGTATTTTCGGCGGAAATTTACATCACCGGAACTTTGCATAAACATTCGTTCAATTAACAATACCATTATCGTTAACGATAAAGAAAGAAACGAAGAAAAGTTTCGCTTGAGTTCGTTTCGAGAACAAAATATAATGAAGAGAATCGAACTGAAAATTAGAAAAGTGGAAACGAATCGAAAATGAATTTCCGGATATATTTTTAATTGCTAATAATTTCATCGACTAAATACTGACTTGATTTTAATATGGTCTCGAAAATGGTGGTTCAAAGACGTGATCGTAGTTGCATGCGTGCGTAACGTGATTCCTTCATAGACAGCATGGACCCCATTAGTAGCCCCCAGATCGTAATAGCGTAATAGCTCGACAGATTGCCAGAAGGTATCGTAAAAATCCATATTCCCTTCGCGATAACTCGTTTTCCACGTCTTATTTCTTAGGAAGTAGATATTTTTCTTTCATTTTCAACCCTTTCCGTTCGATTAAACCCTCTCCATCCGGTCGTGTGTAATTTACCATAGAATTGTCAAATTAAACTATCCAAACTTTATTTACGTTATGTCAATACCCGGATGTCCACCCGAATGCATTTTATGGAAATTTTTTACTTTCCCACAAATATTGTTAAGAAATGACCCGGATCGTCGCGATTTGAACCTTTTAGGAATCTTTCTTTGGTTTGTTCTTAAACCAAAGAAAGTTTTGAGTCAAAGTTTACATAATCGGATACCCGGGTGCTCAGTTGTGGAAATATAAGTTATATCGTCTGTTCTAAGATAAATAGAAGTATTTACAGTACTATATAGTTACAACCGATGTTTAAACGTTAATAATAATTTATTCAAACGCATTCTTTACATTTGCTAATTGTTGTCGCATGCTGGTTTCAAACATTCTCCCAGACAACAATTAATCTGATCAATTCATAAGATCAAGATTTACGCGTCATAACATGTGCTTATTATATGGATTTTGAAAATGGGTACCCAGGTACCCCTGATATTGATCAACGTTATACAACAAACATAATTTTTTCTTTTCGAAATAGAATTTCGCCCGTGATAAATCGTATCACGTTAAAAGATACTCCAATTGCATTAGAATCACAATTTTCTTAAAAAACAAAAAAAAAAAATCACAGAAGAACGCAAAATTTTCCGACAAGGGTTGCAAAAGGGTTAGCCCTTTGCACTCGAGTGGCGCTTCTGGGGCGACTTATTTAATTTACCCGAGTATTTTGAAGTGTGGAAAAAGCTTCGTTTAGGAAATTCGTCAGCATTCGTAATTCTTTTCTTTTAAAATAGTGCGTTTGATTTTCGGGACCTTTGCTGGAGAAAAAGGTGGACTGGATTTGTACGTATCGATAATTGCTTCGAGTGCAAAGGGTTGAAATAGTTTCGCGTCGAAGAAAGGATGATAAGACGTGGTTCGATAATTTTGAAACGAGTTTCGAGGAATGATACTCTCTGGAAATGAAACGATATAATTGGATGCTCGCGTAGCTGTAATTACACCGACGCCCTAGAATGTGTACTCTAAATACTGCTTATCATTTTTTTTTTTTACCCCGTTACAACTTTCTAGGTAACGGTACGATTTCTATCCACGGTTCCACTTGTCACTGCAAACGACACTTTTTACGGATGACATTGCGAAACCAGAGTATCGTTGTATTTTTTTCTTACTTAACCCTTTATACGCATTGCGCGGTCATTCGGTGCTTTTTGCAACAGTTGATTTGCAATTCGTTTGCATCGTGACATAAGTAAGTTCGAAGTGTTTTTTCTTTCTTTTTTTTTTATTAAATAAGATTGTTTTTATACGGATGTTCCCTTTCGTTGCAACAACCGTGTAATTTCAAGTTAATATTATGAACTTTTTGTCAAATGATTATTTCGAAACATTTGAGATCACGAATATAATTATTGGGTGCATTGTTGTGGAAAAAATTAGGGTGACAAATTAAATTTCTATTATTGTAACATTGACTTTTTATATTTCAAAATTGATTACTATGAAATTGTATCGAGAATTTACACTCGCACATTCTTTTATAATTAAATATTGTTTATTCAAGTTCAATTTTCGTAGACAATTAAATTACTCAGAGATCCTAAATTTTAACCCTTTCGTGGTCGTGAATATTTTTACGAGAAAGTAAAACTTTCAATCGATACGAGGGAATCAAGCAGCACGTTTTGTTTTTAATTCGTTAATGATTGTCGGTACGAGACACATCGATAATTGTAATTTTAATTATAATTGACAAGGGATAATAATTGTCACGACCTTCGAAGTCGATTGTAGAACGATCTTCGGTAGCGCAAAGTCGAAGGAACGCAACACGGAACGTGTCTAAAGTTTGCAAAGTTAGGTTCGCAGTCACACGTGATTGGGTGTCGTGATAGCAGGCGTTCTAGTCGAATAACGACGCGTATTTTGCATTGCCCAAGGTAACTGTCGTTATGGCATTGCGTAACGACACCGATTACGAGAAGCACCGAGTCCTCTCCGTTTATGTTGCGCTGTTACTTCCTGTCGTCGCCGCCAGATGGACATCCGTGACGCTTGCGCCAACTTTCTCGCAAGTCCTCGTCCAATTGTCTGTCCACGCGTGCTATAATCTCCTTAGGAACAGAAATGATCAGCCACTTGTTAACTGTTTTGACAGTGGAATCCCCTTAACGTTAAAATTGCGTTTGGCTTTTAAACATTCGCACTCGAGGGGCGAAATTAAATTTTATTTATACCGAAACGTAGCAAGTTAACGAAAGAAACAAAACCAAACAGATTCATAAGCTTTCGAATTTTGAAAGCGTTAGCAGAAAGGAAATTGAAAATTTGTCGTATCCAAAAATACTTCGAGTGGAAAGGTTCGAGGTTCTTTGCTAAGGGGTGACTTCGAACGACCCCATAGCTTTTATGTTGTTATGTTTTGTTTGGTAAAAATACCGCAGAAAGGGATTGGAAGAAAGTTATAGAGTTTATACACTCGTTGGACAAAGTCAGGCAATTTTCTCAAAAATTGTATAATTTGAGATGCAACAAATTTTCATTTCAATTTCTCGTCGTCGTACACTTATTTTTCGCGTGGTCTTCCCAATAAACTGGAAACTTTCCAACTAGTTTGTGATTCCAAGCCGTGACTCATCCACGGAAATTGTCGGCTAAAAATTCTGTACACGCAGATCGGTTTGTGTTCTGCAGGTGATACGATATTGAAGAATGGTCGGCGAAGGACGATAAATAAACGGGGAATAGGATTCAAACGAGTTCAGAATTTTATATCGTCTTTTATCCGACGGTTTTTAATACTTCGTGTTTATACTTCGAAACGTTGATTTTTCTACCGAATTTTCCTTGAAATTATAATCACAGCAATTATTTCTATAGAAATAATGAAAACTATTTATTTCTTAGAAAATTGTAATAATTCTATTATTGCCCCGCTATTGTTACTATAAATATAGTTTTTATTTAATTATATCTTCTAGTCTTTTTTTTACCGTTACACAAGCTAAATTTAATTATTTTAGTGTAAATTGTCAACTGACAATCGTCGAGTATAAAAGTCTCGATATTGCGATTCTGCTTCCACAAAAACACAAAAAATATATCTTTCTTACCATGCCTTTAATAATTTGATTATCTTCCGTATATTTATCATTTTTTTTTAGACTGTTGCAGATTTTATTATCATTGCCATTACTGTTTTCTTTTACCACAAAACGAAATCGACCTGAATATTTATCGTTTAAGTCAATTTGAACATTTTTTGTTTTTCTCCATTTCGAGGATTCATTTTTCTTCCATCGTATGAAATTTTAAAGAAACAAATAGATAATGTCCAAGGTGAATGCAGAAATGTTCTGTAAAAAATATTTATCGACCTCTGTACGATGGAGCCTGGGTCGGTCGTGACCCAGACCTAAGAAAAGTTCAATGCCACTGTGACTAAAATTAGATACACAAATTTTTGAGATGGAAAATTTCCTATATTGTTGAATGGTGTAAAAAAAAATTTGAAAAATACAAAATTAACCAGTCTGTCGACCAAATGTTAATATTTATCGAATTAACAATATCCAATCAAACGAAGCACCGTTCGAAACAATAATAATTTACCATGTTTATGATATTTTCTTTCGTCCCTCTGCGACAAAACTTCAACAAATTCCACCACAAAATACCTCAACAAGTCTCGAATTTATTTATCAGTCTAACATAATTATAACACACCGTTTTCTTGAATTATCTTTTCTATCGATTTCTCGATCATAAATACTCCCACGGTCCACGGTATTCAACGCGTTAATTACAGCAAAATGTTTGTTCCAAATGGAATTCCTAGGATATAAAGACGGAAAGGGCATTATCGGCCGGAGGGAATCGTTGATTTGGGTTAAACGGGGAACGTGTGGTCCTGCTTGCAAGCTTTTACGAATAACGCACACACGCCCGTGAGCACACGCGTGTGTCGGCCGGGTTTAATATAGCCCCGTGTCATGCCGCGTTCTCTTCTTGCATACCGAAAGTGGACCTCGACGACGAGAGCTGCTAGCTTGCTGCTGCTTCCTCTGCGAACGCGTTTATTTCCCCTTGTCCGACTCTTTTCTCGGGCTAGACGACCCGTCGACGTCGGATCGCAAAATGTTTCGCGTGTTACGCCCGTTGTACCGTGCGATTTATTACGCCGGTGAATTTTTGAAATATAAAGGGTTTGGATCGAAATAACCACACTCACGCTTGGAATATGGTCGACGAACTGTGGTGGCAAGGAGAATCGACGGTTTTTGGATTCGATGACAGAAAAGTGTCGCAGAATTGCACGCATGGCACATCGGTTTGAAGCTTAAGGTCCGATAAAAATAATTATATAAGCGCTTTGTTGAGATATTCTGTAAAGTGAATCGGTCATCGGTCTTCGTTGCGTATTGAATGGATAATTTAGAAACATAGAAAGTTTAATAGAATTTCATGACATAAAAGTATCGCAAAATATCACTTGTGACACGTTATTTTAAAGTTTATGATTCCACGAAAATGACTACATTAAGATTTTATCGATATTTTTAATAGAAAATGGCTGGCTGGTAATTGTGGTGAACCACTGTCTATAAGATAGCTGATTTCGAAACATAAAAATTCTAGCATAGTTTCATGACATAAAAGTATCGCTAAGTAGCACTTATGATACACCAATTTGAAGCTTAAAGTCTAATAAAAAATACCTACTTAAGCGTCTTATCAACATTCTGAACACAAAATGATTGGCTATCGATGGTATCAAAAATGATCTCTTAGTTTGTTTCAAATAGTCGATTTGTAATCATAAAAAGTTCAAAGAAAATTTCATGACATAAAAGTATTTCTAAGTAGCACTTACAGCACGTTAATTTGAAGCTCGAAGTTTGATGAACATGTCCATATAATCGTTTTGACTCAATATTCTCGGTACAAAGTGGCTCATTAATCATTAAAGCAAACGATGAATCAGCACGGCGTTTGTGAATTTATATTCACGGATTTCACCATTTGATGACATAAAAGTGTCACCAAATAACGTTCACAGTACATGAATCTGAAGCTTATTATTTTACAAAAATGACGACATACACGTTTCATTCATATATTTGATATAAAATGACTGGTTATCAATTGCAGATGGAATTCGAAACATAAGAGTTTCGTGCATATCGTATACTTGTGATAAGATTAAAAAAAAAGAAGCGATTTCCAAATTATTACTATGAAAATTGAATTATTATTTTCAAGTAATACTCGAATAATCGAGAACCATTTTTGCAACATTTTCACGTAGAAATGTTTTGTTTATTTTTGATTTGTGCCACTTCCGTCGCAAGCACGCGATACGAACTATGCATTTAACAAATATGTTGGCGCCACGTTTCTGTAAGTTCGCGACGACGCCGCTCCGGATCACCGGTAGACCGTTCTGATAACTCTTGTGTCGGATAGCTCGCGAGCGCAAGAAACAAGAAGAAAAAGAAGTGGAATAAAAAGTATAGCCACGGTAAGAAACATAACGGCATCGTGTCATCGACAACACTCGGACCTAAAACCGAATAACAGCTTAGAACGAACGATACGGTTTTTCTGATCGACACGATACTTTTGCCAAATTGGAAATCCGGTTATTACAATCGAAGATACTGTTATCGTGATTAATCGGTCCCAAAACTTAGCTAAAAGTAATCCACCTATTACGATCAAACTTCGATCATTTACAATTGGATGAAACGACAAGAATTTTTTAGCAACTTTGTGCTAAATAAACTTGTTTGAAATTTTCTCGAAACTTTTGGTATACGTTACTGCAATTTTAACATTAATTTGTTCCTTAATTTAAAGAAATGCATGTTTAATTTCTTATTGAAAGATTAATTCAACTTCTTATTCTTTGTACGATTATTATTTTTGATATCCTTTATAATATTGCAAAGTTTGCATAAAGGTGTTCCTTGCATCCAGTGTGGCGAAAAGGTTCGGAGGATTTAATCGAGTCGTTCCTTCAATTAATCATATAAAAATGCTTTCTAATTACTTAATTACGCGTTTGTCGATTGCTTCGTCAATATGGTAGTTTTGAGCACTGGAAATACCGCTGATAATTCTCCGAAATTTTGAACCAGCCTGTATCGCGTGTTGCTTTCGACAAAATTACCGAATCGGTCAAGAAACGGTGCTGTTATCCATATTCGGTGCCCTCCGTTGCAACCATCTCGTACGGACACTCTGTTTCTCGTTATTTATTCTGTCGTCATAGAACTCGTACTTCTTGTGTGACGATGATAAAAACATCAATTATTCTGAAATTTTTATTTCTCCTTCAGATTTTCTTATTAGAATTTTTTACGTTCTACAGTTCCTTATGAATTCGTACGTGAAATCTTGTATCGTAGCAAATATGTGACGTACGCGTAGTACGATATAAATATCTGTTTGAACATTATTCGAAATAAATTGGTTTTGTGATAGGATTTTTAAATCGTCGTTCCCTTCGAGACCGAAGAGGTTTTCCATTTTGGTCCTCGCTTACGTAAGAGACATTAACGTCACGGTTGTTAAACTATTTTAAAATTTTGAATCGTTTCGAAGCTTGGACGAAATAAACCGCGACGAAAAACTTCCGTTTGAACGGGGTCCGGACGGACCCCTTAGGGATCGATGGAAGTTTAAAATTATTTAAACAAAAAACAATTGTTTGTATATAAAATGATATTTCCTAGCCCCGTACAGATAGTCCTGAAAATTTGTGATTGTGAATTTTGAATAACTATGAAAATACTTGTAAGATTTAAAAGGAAAAATTGTTAGTGACTTAGGTGAACTGTATTAATTATCTATCGCATGTGCGCCAAGTTTTTCGTTTTAAATCTTACAAGTATTTTCATAGCTATTAAAAATTCGCAATCAGAAATTTTCAGGAGTATCTGTATGGGGCTAGGAAAAATTATTTTATATCTTTTTAATTTAAATAATTATTTTCTGCTTTTTAGTTAATATTGCAGTGTCGTCCAGTTCTGAGCTATGTTTGAAGTTTCAAGTCTTTAGCTCATCGGGAAGTTAGTTTAAAATCAATTGCAAAATTTGGACCGAACAGACAGACGAGAAAACGAGTTAATAATAAAAACGTGTTAAAATGGTTCTATAGTATTCCCTGGGATCTACTGGGGTTCGATGATAAATTTTTATTATATTTTTAGAAGCACTACTTTTAGCTTTTTCTAATTCTTACTTGGTTGAGGCAGGATTCGATCGCGTTAACAATTTATTCAGAAAAATTAGATATCGATTAAATATTACAGAACACGGTGATTTACGAATATTATTAAATAATTTTACACCCAATGTAAAGAGTATTTAATTTTTGAAAAATTATATTATAATTGCATGTAAGTCAGTTAAATTAGTTTAATAAAATATATATTTATACAGTTTGTCGTATCAGTTATAGTGACTATGCGAATAAACGAAGCCTCATTCGACATTTTTGCAAAGGAAATTGTTGTTCAGAAACATCTCAACTATCCCCCATTTCCCGATGTTACACTACTTACGGGACACCCTGTATATTTCATTCTTGATTTTTTTTTTTTTTTTTACTATTTTATTTTCCACTAGTTTGAACATTAACCCTTTGACTACGAAAGATGTATATATACGCTCGGTAATTTGTAAGATTTCAAATAAAAATTAACTTAGCTTGGACTATAATTTTCGTTTCTTTGATTTTAAGAAAATAATTTCTGATGACTTGTTGTCGGAGCACACCGCAGTCAAAGGGTTAATGCGAGTGCACTGCCATTCTGCCATGTTGAAACTTGTATTCTGTGTGAAGATAGATTTATACACCGAAAAAATGTTGAACTTTAGGAGTTGACCATTGTTTATAGATTCCGAGCCTCGTGGAACACGGGTTAATATTTATTAATCGAGCCGAAATTTTATAGAAATTAATTGCTTCTACAACGGGACAAATTGAACAACTACGAAAATAAGGATCATCCTAGTGTTAGAAATTTCGACGAAATCGTACGAATAACAGGTAGAATCGGTTAACGGCGAGACATGTCACAAGAATGGAAAACAGTTTGTCAATCTGATGCGTTATCGCGGCTCGAAAGGCCAGGTTGCGTCACGCGAACGGACGCGTTCTTCTCGAATCGTCTCGATTTGCTTTACGCCCCGTCGCATTAGCTCGGTTGTCGTGGACCCATATACACGAACGAATCGCAGAAGGAGAGCGATTATGGTAGCCGGTAGCTCGGCAGCTGCCCAGCTGGCTACCAATGACGTACGAAAGAGGCTTTGACGCACGCTAGCCAGCCGGAAGAAGAAGAAAAAAGTGATCGAAACGAAAGGGGATATGCACGAGAGTATACTTAGACGATATTCGAACGAAGAGGCGATAAAAATGTGGCTTGGAGAAAAAGAAGAGATCCACGAATGGAAAGTGCGAGGGTGTATCGCATCGGATGGCTAATTTGGGGATATTGATGTTCTAACAAAATTTCATGACATAAAAGTATCTCCAAATAGCACTTGTGTCGTGTCGATTTCAAGCTTAAAGTTTGCTGAAAATTACCATACATATTCCTCGTTAAGATTCTTAATACAAAATGGGTGGTCGTCATATGAAACAATAGGGTTCTATTATATCGTTACAAATCGTTGATTTCGAAATATAAAAATTCGAATGAAATATCATGACATAAAAGTATCTTCAAATAGCATTTGTATCGTATCAATTTAAAGCTTAGAGTTTGCTGAAACTGACCATGTACACGCCCCGTTAATACATCGAATACAAAATGGCTGGTCGTGCATCATATCAAACACTAGAGTTGCAAATGCTTGATTTCGAAATATAAAAATTCCAACAAAATTTTTCGTTCAAAATAGCTGATTCTTAGTTGTAACAAACAATAGGGCCCCGTTAGGTTGCCGCAAAATTTCATGACATAAAAGTATTGCGAATCAACACTCACGCCACATCAATTTAAAGCTTAAAGATTGATAAAAATGTCCACCTAAAAGTTTCATTGATACTCTTTATACAAAACGACTGAATCCATCATAAACTCAAACATTTATAATATTGAGTATAATTTAACTTAAACGAAACAGAACTACTTAACCGTTAAAAACGGTAAGAAAGTACTTCCTACGATTTGAAGGAAGAAAAAAAAAAAAAAAAATAAAGACATCGATCGAATTAAGATAGGCATTAAGAATCGTTGAATGACTGGAAAGGAAACGAAAAAGCGATACGGAGAATAAGGGAACGTGCCAAGGCGGTCGATTGAGACAGAATTTCGTGGGCGAAAGGAAGAGGCAACGAAGAAGTCAAAGAAACGTACAAGAAGGAAAGCAAGATACGAAAAACGGTAGCATTGAACTTGACACAACGACGAAGTACCGTGGTGTTTGCAGGAGAAGAGGACCGGTGCTACCGGGATTCAAAAGAAGGAGGTGGAGGAAGGTCTGGATACACGATGAGGAGGGCGACCAGTCGAAAAGCAAGTTTTCGGTGGCCTGTTCGTATGAATTCAAAGAGCAGTTGTGAGGGGGGGCCCCCCAACGGACACGAAGAGAGATCGACGAACGAGATGCGATAAATCTTCCGTTCGTTCGTTCCTTCGTTCGGTTCTCGTTCCGCTTTTCTGTTCCCCTCGAATCCTTTCGACCTTGTCGTGATCACAATTACAAGATCGCGGTGTTCACTTCCGGTTCCATGGGAACCGACTGAAAGAAAACCGACCGCGACATTTCTGTCATACAGGAGTGGACGTTGTTCCACGAATCTTTGAATACGAATTTTGAACGAGATAAAAATCTTCGATTTACTGTGGATACTGTACAAAATTCATTGACGAATCATTTTTTGGAATTGAATTGAAATTTGAAAAATGAGATACTAGCTATCTCCATGGTCCGTCGTCCGAGGGTTGAAGATCACCATGCAATTTTTAAAACCGAAGTAATGGAGTTTGTAAGCTGCTCAAACCTATTTTGTGATAGGTTTCAGAATCTCACGAATTTCATTATACATAATACTTCAGCAAAATATTTGTAACACTATGTGTCATCAAAATATTTTATTTTTATTCAAAATCATTCTTAACTCTTTTCACCGCTTGAAATTTTCAAAAGATCCGAAAAAATTCTATCATACTTGTCAAAATATCTGTTATATTATTTGATCGTTCGTCGCGCGAAACGTTGGAAACTTTTAACAAGAATAATATTTGACTTTTCTTCGAATATGTATTTTTCTCGTCGAGGCTTTAAATTACGAGCTAAATGTCAACTTCTAAAGGAAAAAGACTAGATAAGCAGTTTGAGCAACGGAACAGAGTGCATGTATGAGGTAATTGATGGACCCTGAGCGGATGGTGAAAAAGAAATTGTGATAGCGAGGTTACCGCGATTACGCGACGGTATCAACGTCGTTGCCGGTTGGAAGTGCGCACACGTGAAAGAAACCGTACGCGAGTACTTTACTTACATACTTACGATACACGAAGAAAAATATGGTTGCCACGAGCACGTCTGCACTTTCCTACAAAGCCAGTCAGCCAGCCAGCCAGTCGAGCAAGGCAAAAGCCGATGCAAGGCGAGTTGTGTGTTGGTGGAAACAGATAGGTCAGCTTGGCGCCACCAGGCCGAGCCGAGCCGAGTGAAGGCCGGTCGGTTGCATGCTCTTGTTGCTGCCTTACTGTTCTTCGATATCCGATCACCGCTACCAAACGAACCAGCGCATTGTCATTGTCAGTTAAAAAAAAAAAAAAGAAATCGACCGACATCGCTCGAACCTGGACCATTTGAATGCAAATTAACACGACCGGAAACGTGGTTCCACGTCGTTTCAGTGTCTTTTAACTATATAGGTACCGGCGTCGTTGCTCTACGTCTACGACTTTTATAATTCGATATAGATTTGCAGTTTCCAAACGAAATTAAAATGTTCTATGTACTTTGGAAGAAGTTCTAATAGCTTTTCGGAGGAACTTCTTATTTTTCCGAGTTAAGGACTTGTTTGTTATTACGTCTGTTGAATTATCATTTAAATGAAAGAGAAAAATTAATTGTTTGGTTGAGAGACACTTTTCTTTCGGGAAGTGGCTTTTTTTTAGTTCGAAAGGATATAATACAAAGAATAAATATTCCGAGTATTAATTTAAACCAATCCCATATCCTAACAAAGTCCTTTTTACTATGGTCAGTATTTATATTCACGTCCATTTCGGTTGCCACGGTGGTCATCGGTTACCAACGCTTCAAATTAGTAACGGGAAAGAGAAAATCGACCACGAATAGGATTATCCTTAAGGTGATCGTGCAAGGTACCAGATGCAATCTTGAATTTAAAAATTAATCCACTGTACACTTAATAACAAATGGGATTTTAGCCGTCCGTTTTCACTGCGACGGTCAACGTGTTAACGAATCGAGGAAGTTGTGAATAGAAAGTAGGATGTCGTGAAATGCGATTTCGACCAGCGCATATTAATCATCCTATTTTTTGATAAGTTGCTCCTCCACTCGTGTAAATTAACACATCGTCCTGCTACTTAATAACTCGATAGTGATTGAAAATTAGAAAGAGTAACCACTTTTATCAATTTATTCTCAATTGTGGCTGATTTTCATCGTTCAGATGAAGAGAAATTGTTGATCAAATGGTAGCATTGGAAAGTGTTAAAAGTAAAAGATTGTTTAGAAGAATTCTAAACGACAAAATAAGAAAAACAAGGTTGATATCATCGAGGAACCTTGACGTTAATCCAATATCACTGGTAACCGATCATTTTTCCAACGTGTATTGTGTTGCGAACCGTGTACGGTTATTATGAAACGCAATGATTACAGAAAATTGCGTACTCGATTAGGTAATCAGATAAAACAGTACACCGAGCGATAGATCAATCTAATCGTCGATCGATTCTCTCGCCGTTTCGTTGTTATCGTGTACCTGAAAACTGACTGTCCAACTCGGCCATCGAGATTAATCGTTTAAACGAATTACCATAACTTTGACGTTATCTAAATAAATGATTTGTCGAATCAAATTTTTATTTCGTTTCTTCTTTTCTTTAATCCTAAACCTACCGAATCGGTCAAAACGATCGATCGATTGTTTCTTATTTGCAATCAGACAATTTATCATAGGATTCATTAATTATAATCTTTGGAACTCGAGGAACGCCTTTCAGGCGACATATTTCATTTATCGTAGTATTCTAAAATGTGAAATTTAAGTGTGATTCGTATCAGAATGTGGGAAAATTAATGAAGGGCGTACAAATAAACGGACTCTTAAATATTTTTAAGTATTTGGTTTCTGGAAGCTTAGCCAGACAAGCAGATTAGACCCGACTATGTATTGGAATGCTTCCATTGCAACGGGTTAAAATGCGTGTTAATTTTTATCACTATAAAAACTTGCTGTATACGTCAGTACACGTTTCATTATTTATTTATTCATTCTTCTATTTTATTTTTAATTTGAAAGTAAGCATACATAAAACGTGGGTAGGTTTAGTGTTAATTGATGCTGTTCGAGCGTCATTCTATCCGTCATTTTGATATTTGTTACTCAATTCGACGTTCAAATGTTTGTTATTATTAATCAGAACACAAATGAAAGAAGACGACAAGATTTTAGCTCGTCAAAAGAACAAAACACCGACGTGTGCGTGTCAATTGTCCGATAAAAATGAACGTTGTGTCTCATTAATAATTTACAACAATAAATATGTTTGTTATGTACAGAACACTGTTATTTATTATCACGTGTAATTGTTCCAAACGATCATTCATATTTTACGAACAAATCATTTGGAAATAATTTATTATTCGATAAAGGTGCACGATCCTGCGAATCATACGTATCGAGGAAACTCAATTTGTGCTTACGAAAGTCGGGTTTGCCCGTCAAACAGATAAAAAAGACGCAGAATAAATAAAAAGGTGTTTATCAAACGTTAATGTCACTTGCTGCTGATAGCGAGTCGATTTTTGCGTTTATCTTCCCGTCACCGATTACGTTCATCACGGTGGTCAACTTGTTCCTGAACTTTGCACCGAAATTCCTCGCTGACGATACCGCAATTCATCCGAAGGAAAGTCGTTAAAGAATTATAAAAATTAATTGTACCGATTACGTGGCTTTTCCGCATGGATCACGCGATACTTTTCATCGTTCGCCTTTTATCTCGTATTCGGTGACTTCGAGTTTGTAAAAAAAGTCTTTAAATTGACAAAAAAAAAGAGAGAAACTTTTAGAGCAGTTTATCTTAATCGATTCGTTGCGCTATGAATTTAATTGAAACGCACGGTAGGACAATTTTAAACACCACTCAGATTTGATTATCTTTTCCATCGTTGTCGCTGTCAGTTTTCGATACAAAGTTTGGCGATTGTTTATTTTTCTTATTTGCGAGGAAATGATTCTGTTCTGGGAGAATTAAGATGAAACACTGTGCGTGCTTCGTTCTCTAAGGGTTAACAGTAAATTTGCGTCGGAAAACAGGGCAAAAGGCGTAACGGAACGAAAACTTCTCGATTTGTTTGATCGATCGCTAGTAACCGAAACCCGTCACCACTAATGGTGACAGTACCAATCGCATTACGGTGCTGCCGGTGTTGAATGACGAGGAATAGGTATGGTAGCAAACATGCGAGCAAATGGCCTTCGTTCGCCACGACTTGTCTTGGTGGCGCCAAGCTGATCTATCTGTATTCCACAGACAAAAAAATCTTTCTTTTCCTTCCCTTTTCATTTTTTTTTCTTTTTTTTTTTTAATGTTACGGGAAAAAGATTAATGATTCAAGGAATATTACGTTCGTGGGATTGTACGTCTTTCGATAAAGGTAATTATATGCACGTATTTAACGATTGCGTTTTTTTTTTAATTTCGATCACGATATGTTGAAAATTTCCATTTTTATTAACTGCGACATCTTTCGATATATTTTGTAATAAAAATAGTTGTTGCAAAAATAGTAAATGGTAAATAGTAATTGTGTAAAAATCTTTTAATAATTTGAATTCCTGTTTTTTAAATTTGAGCAGAATAGTTTAAGTTCGTTAGGGTCAAATCTGACCATGCCATTTTACTTCAAAATTCTTTGCGTTCGAGTGGCGTTTACATGGCGACGTATGCAATTTACTAGAATATTTTAAAATGTGAAATCTCAGTTCAATTTATCAGAATATAGAAAATTAGCGGATTCGTAGCTTGTGGATCTTGGAACCTTTACTGGAAAAAAATCTCGACATAATACTTCGAGCGCAAAGGGTTAATACCTCACGATGGTACCCCAAGAAATGGACAACATACAATTTAATTTGTATTAATAATTTTCAAACTAAAAATCATAAGGGACTATTAATAAAAAAAATGGTTGTATGAAACAATATTTGTTTTTTATGTAACTCGATTTTTTAGAATATTATTATTTTCGTTGAATATTATAATTTTTTAATGAGTGGAAATAAAATGTTGCAAGATTGAAAACGATATTTCGAAAGCTATTATTCAGCGTCTTCGGTTTCGGTACCTTCTATTTTGGACCATTTCCAAAACTATTAACGAGGATGGCGAGTAGTTACGGGCGTGATAATGAGATAGAACAGTAATCAGTGTTTATTTTGAATGGTGGGAACTGTGAAATATACCCAGGCGGAAAGCGACGTCCTTGGTTGTGCAACCAATTTGCTCGACTTAAATCCACTTGCCAAAATTTCTCGTGATAGTTCGTTTCCACTAAACAATTCGGTCGTTCATACCGACGCTTTATTTCGTACGAATGAAACGTACCAATGATTAATACCGGGTTGCATTTTCTTCAGAAAATAGGAAGGTTTACAATATTATAATAAATGTGTAGTATATATTATCATCACAATAACTTTTTCATGCAATTTCTTTTATGCTTACAGTAGATTACTGAAATATGTATCTATTAATTATTTTATACTTTTTGAAACATTTGCATTTTGATATAATAAAAAGGGTTAAATGGAGTGTAATGTAAGAGATTTATTTGGAAAAGGAGTTTTGTAAAAATTGTTTATATTAGAAAATGTTTTGTGTGATAGGAATTTCGCCAGTTGTTGTTAATTATAAAGGATACTATAATTTGAAGGGTTATAATTAGACACGAAGGGATGTTGTAATTAAAGAAATTGTTATTTTTCAACATTATATGTTATAGATACGTTTTGTAGTGGTTTCTTCAATTGATGTGTTAAATTTTCTCGATTGGAATTTTAATATTTCAAGCTTTATTGGGCTTAAATAGTAATATCAGATATTTTTGTATAAATATTATTTTGCAAATAGAAATTTTATTATTCGAGAATTTTAACATTTCGACCCTTATTGGATATACATTTTTATATCAGATATATTAGATATTTATTTTGTAAATAGAAATTTTACTATTCGAGAATTTTAACATTTCGACCCTTATTGGACCTAAATTTTAATATTTTACCCTTTGAAAAGGGTATTATTTTGCAAATAGAAATTTTACTGTTCAAGAATTTTCATATTTCGACCCTTATTGGGCCTAAATAGTAATAAATATTTTTACATACATATTACTTAGTAAATAGGAATTTTATTATTTTGCAAATAGGAATTTTAGTGTTCGAGAATTTTAACATTCCGACCCTTATCAGACCTAAATAAATATTCCTTTGCCAAGAATATTATTTTTTAAATAGGAATTTTTCTATTCGAAAATTGTAACATCTCGACCCTTATCAGACCTAAATAGCAGTATCAAATATTTCTGTAACACGAGAAATACTATTTTGCAAACGGTTACATTACTATTCGGCGATTGAAACATTTCAACCCCTATTGGACCCAACCGGTAATATGAAATATTTCCAAACAATATAAAACCAATTACATAAAGTAGTATCAAATTTCGTAGAAAAATTCAAACCACAAGAGATAGCGTTCACGTGTATCGTCGGGGATGATTAATGAAACACACCCTTCCTTCAGCTATATATTATTCCCGTCGATTTGTCGTGTGTTAAACCGTGGAAAGACGGAATAATCCCAGTACTGACGATATTTCCATCCCCGGTGAAACTGGTGGAAAAACACGGCCACGGGTTGCCGGGTAAAATTCCTACGTGGCTGATTTGTTTCTACCGCAAAAAAAGACCCATGCTAATTCAAACGTTGAACGCTCGACTTCATCACGGATCAGCCAACTCGCCTCATGATCCTTCGTAATGGCGGCCTTTGGATCTCGATTACACTGTCCAATAAATCTCAACTTTCTTCTTTTTTTTTTTATACATATGTTCTTATATCCACCATGAATTTCTGATAGAGTTTTGCACGCTGGTTACGAATCTGGAGCTCATTTTTCTTCGTCGTCCTCGATTTATAATTTTGAAGAAGGAACGCTTGTCTTTTGCGTTTCAATGAATTTGACCGCATAATTATAAAATTGAACGTTGATATCGAAATACGAGTGATTTTGGGTGATTAGACATTGCGTAGAGAAAGATGGAAATTTCGTTTAACGCGTTGACTGCCACAGTGAAAACGGACGTAGGTAGTCAGACACGCTGAAATCCTAATTATTAACACTTTATGTACCGGAAGCCTACTAAGAGGATTTTCAATACTACCCACTGGTAACTGAAAATCAATTAACAAACGTTTGACTATTATTTTTTTTCGTCCATATCTAACACTGTTGAAATAATGAAAGTTAAGCGTGCTACGATCAAGGATAAATGGAAAGTACGGGTTACTCCCCCTAATTCTCAATTACCATCAAATTATAAAATAGTAGGGCTTACTTTTCCATTCTAGAGCATTAGATAATGTGTTAACAATACAATCAACTAATTTTCAAATTTAACTTTTCAATTCGATAGCTAGCATTATTAGTGGTTTGTTTTATCATTTCTGTTGGTAATTATTTGATTGTAAAAAATTTCGGGTGACGGTCAACGGTGACCCCCGTGGCAGCCAACGCGTTAAAAGATTTACTTAACCCATTGACTGCCGCAGTGAAAATGGACGTATGTAGTCAGACACGATGAAACTCTAAATTATTAAGAATACAGTTGACTCTCGTATAACGCGGTTAATACGTTACGCGTTGCAGGAATTCGCGTTATAGGAAATCGCGCTATACGATAATCTTCTTCATATAACGCGAATAAAAGCAAGTGACATATATACGCGTTGTACGAGGAATCGCGTTATACGAAAACAGTGGCCGCGATATCTTTGCCGCGTTATAGGAACTCCCGTTATACTGGAGTCTACTGTGCAATCGATTAATTTTTATTCAATTTAACCTTTCAGTTCGATAGCTAGCATTATCAGCTTAACATTAACGTTAACCGCAGGTTATTTCATCGCTTCTCTTGATAATAATTATTGGTTGTAAAAAAAATGTCGGGTACCGGTCACCGGTGACCCTCGCGGCAGCCAACGTGTTATTTGTGTTTTAAAAAAATTATAGGATGATTTCTCGATCGCTTACAGACGTCAATAAGTAAAAAAATAAATTTATGTGAATTAATAAATACGATATGTTTCTATTTGAAAAATTCTTCAAACTTTATTTCTTATTTTGTTCCCAGGATGATTATAAATATTTACTAAGATATTGAATAAAGGTTTTTGGGTCATATTCAATCAAATTTTGGACAAGAGTTGAATATCTCGGCATGGACTTGTTCGTTCTTGTTAATCGATCGAGGCAACAGGATCATTCAAGGGATGACTTAATATTCTGACATCCTAATTCCGTTCGTGCAACTTTTGCTGACAATGACCGATTGTTGCTGCATATGGTCTAGTGTTATCTTGTTGAAACAGTACACCACATCCTCTTGTCTGTTGGTGACTTTCAGTCTCTTCGTTTACTGGCAACACGTTCAACGTTTCAACTTAATCCCTGTTTATCGTGTTACGTGTTAACGCGTTCGTTTCGTTAACCTTGCGACCTTAGTTATTCCTTTTGATCACCGTGCCCGTGATTTTCAATTTGCTGTCAGATTTCATTGATGCCTTGTTCGGCATTAGAAATGGATCCGTTTCATTTGACCGACAAATGTTTGATTTTATATTAATTAAAATGTTTAGTAATTAATCTGATTAATTGTTGTCCAATTCTACTTTTTTTCGTTATTTGATGAATATTATTTATCCTAGGAATTATAAACCCATTTTTTTAATTTAGAATTTGAATTTAATTTTAAATTAGCATCGATTTCTGTTTTCATTAATATTATTTTGCCAATATATTGAAGTAAATCTGGGCCACAAGAGGGTTGATCTCTTTAAATTTCTACGATCAATTTTTCAGTTTCAATAACTACTTTCTAAAATTAATAGAGATCCCTGATTCTTCAAGACACAGAAATTGACGTTGTGTGGAAAGTCTCTTTTTTCCTCTTGCTGTAAAATTGTCTTACGAGAATAACAAAACCATGTGGATCGTTTCAACAGTTACGACGAACATTTCCTCGAATCAAGGAGCACGCTCCAAAACATGTTTTCGACTTGCATAATTTCGGCTAGCAAATTTCATAATATCGTAAATTTTAATTCGATCGAAAACATGTTGATAAAAATATCGGTGGATTTCAGATTTTAATCTGAAATATTTGAATTCTTCGAATGCCAATAGAATTCAGACGATCAAATTATTTGAATCAGGACGCCTTAACAATCGACAAATACCCGTTAGAATCAAAGCTGGAAAACTTTGAATTTGCGAATACTAAAAATAAAAGGAAAAATCGTCGAAGACGTTCCAATGGAATTCAATGGAATTTAAATTTGAAAATCGAACGTTTGAAAATTTTTCTTCAGGGATCTGAGAACACATCATAATTAACACGTACTGGAATTAGAAGTTATAAAACATTGAATTGGTTTCGAATATTGTGAATGGAAATTTGAAGATGCTCCGATAAAGTAAGCAAGTGATATTTCGTTCTTATTCTCGATGTTCGTAGTCTTGGTTGCAAAATAATCCCGTTAAATCGTCGGCAGGACAACAAAGATGAAATAAGAATTGAGACGGAAATTCCGAGAGACAATATGGCGTCACAACGAAATTTTATATTCCTTCCACGATCGACACACTCACCTTTTCAAACATTCTGCACTGTCAGCTCTTTCGTTATCGAAAAAGAATGCACGAATCATAACACGGTTAAAAGAAAGAAAAAAAGGTAGACGAAGATTTTATCCTGATCTAAACTCTTACGATCTTCCTATAACGAACTCGTTCGACCGCTTCGAAATGCTAATTACTTTCTTCATTTTTTCGCGACGGTTGATGCTTTATTCGATATTAAAATGCAACTTCTAGCCATCGAATCAGGATCGTTTAATATCTTCAACATCTTTCTTTGTTCGCGGTTAAATTAAAGACTTTCGTTTTTCTTCAACGAACTACATAGTTTCTTTTCACATTTTATCCCAGAAATATCCCTAAAAAAGAATGTGTATTTCATCGAAAGAACTTAAAATATATATATTATAAATTGTTGATTTTTGATGTTATACTGTAATACTTTTTTACAGAGAATATTTCTAAAAATATTGTAAAAGAAATGAAACAAAATACCTTGTGTTTCGGAGGTATCGTCACCTATATCCATAATATAATAGAATGTCCCGTTTGGAAGCAAAATGTCCCCCTTTTTTATTCTTTATCGCGCCTCTGGGTACATTAAAAGTTCAGGTTCAATTTTCACGCATCGCGTCCTCTTTCTGTGTTCTTCATTCTCGCTACATGTAAATTAAAATTGAAAAAAAAAAACGCTGTTGACCCTCGTTCCAAAGTATCCAAAAAATATTCGATCATATTCGGGATAAAAAAGATTATGAATACTTAAAAAATTCTTACGACACCTTCATTTTGACAAGAATTACACGCATGATAGAACAAATTATTTATATTAACAATGGTGCCATATGGAAATAATTTTATTTCGCAAAAAGTGACAAAAGGAAAGTCTTTTTTTTTACAACTTGGACAGAAATTTTCTTGATTTGTTGATAATGACGATTGATTTGTTTGTCAAGTAGGCCTGCACTTGCGGAGCATCGAAGAGCCGAGGATGACGGCGGAGACGGCAGCTCCTTGTGTGCAGGGGATGCAAGGGGTGCAGACCGTAATGGCGGGTCAGGGCACCTTGCAACAAGTGCAAGATGGAAAGACCACCGGTGGTTATTATTCCACCTCTTCCGTCTACGACCCGGAATACGCCCGCATGGAAGCATGGCTCGACGAACATCCCGACTTCGTCAACGATTACTTCCTCAGGTTGTTAATCATCAGATGTTATCCCATTCAGTCGCACAACTTTTGACTTCCAGTCAATCGTATTAATTAATTCAAATCAGTAATTAGGTATTTTTTTATTATTGCATATTTCGTGACATAAATGTTCGAAGGATTGGAGATCTTAATTCACATATCAATTTGTTCCGTTTTTTCAATTCTCACGAAACTATTAATTTTCATTATTCATAAACCATCTGCTGCTTTCTTTGCTTAACGTTTCATTGATTGTTTGGTCGTTAATACTTTATCCGTTAATTATCAGGTGTATAATTAATATTTCGTTGATTGCTTCGTCGATACTGTTTTATTCGTTGATTATCAGTCATTTTTCGATTATGTATATTAAACTTGAACGATCGAAAATGATCAATTAATATGATGCCTGATAATTTGAAGAACAGCTGTCAATTTCAATATATCATTATATCTGGTATTCATAGGCAGTTCAAGCTCGTAAGACGTTCAAGATATCAATGTTAAAAAAAAAAAAAAATCGTGGCTAAAGATAAAAGTTAGATACATGTCCTTAAAAAATATTAAAACGTTTTAGTCAATAATTACCCCAAAAAAAAATTCCTAATAAATTACATTTTTAAAATAAAAATTAAAAAAGAAAAAAAATCAGAAATAATAATATTAATTCAGAAATCTTGAATTCCTGGTTTGGTATTTTTCTGCAGAAAGCCATAAAATTAGAAATCAACTACTTATGGGGTTGGAAATCGAACGCAATAAAATTCTAGTACCGGCACTGTATTTCGGGGATCGGTGAAGTTACGCAAAACAAGGTTCGATCGAGGTTGAATCGTTGACAAAATTTTGTAATCGTTTGCGGATAGGAAAGTGACGAGACAGACAGTGGACATGTGGCTGGTATCGCACGCGACTCCAACATCTTCGTCGAGCAGCTGCATGGAGCTGTCGAGCCCGACTCACACGGGTGGCACGTCGTCTTCCGGTCGGGGTGGTTCCGGTGGTTCGGGTGCGACGACCCCCGTTCGAAAGATCTCTGCCCATGAATTCGAACGTGGCGGTTTGCTGAAACCGATCGTCAATACGATTGATGGAACCCCAACTTTTTTGAGCGTTTCACCCGGCGATTCCGGCCAACCGGGCGCTCAGCAGGTCGGCTCAGGAAACACGAACAGACCTCAAAGACGATCCAGACACGAACTAAGGCATCTCGACGAAAAGGATCTCATCTTCGAATTGGTACGATCTCTTCGATTATTATACCTTAACTGTTTGAAACACAGAATTTTCGAATGAAAAGGAGGATGTTCGTGTTTTATAGAATATATGGAATTATTTATATTGGTTCAGTGAATTTTTCGTGTGTTTTGATTGTTCTAAATTCCTTTATTGTGAAATACTTGATCAAACCATCGAAAGATTAGAATATTTCTTTTTTTAATTTATCGTTTGAAGACTGAAAATATCACCGTTTCATGATGATTTTCTTTCAATTTTCTAATTTGAGAAACCAGAATTTTCTGATAATCTATCTTCACGAACCGAAACTTAGAAAAAGTATAATAAAATTAATTTCATAAGACGATTACTGTCGCATATATTCACAACCTCAGTACGTGTATTTTCAGAACGATAATTCAACGATTCCCAGTACAAATCCTATCAAATATAAATCTACGAAACTGATGGTAAAATGATAGAAATCGTGAATTCTATAAAATATCCGACCCTCGAGTTAACCATCCGTACTCGAAGCATTTTTCGATACTTTTCAAATCTTGTCTGCCTATCCAGCAAAGCTTCCAACAATCGAACGCGCAATTTTAAAAGAAAACTCTTACAAATGCTTACGAATCTGTTTATTTCTATTCCTTTCGTTAATCTCCTATATTTTTATAGAACCGAAGCTTGAATTACACGTTTGAAAATATACTCTGGTAAATGAAACACCTTTAAGAAGAACGAATTTGATCACAGGTGAAGGACATCTGTAACGAGCTAGACGTGAGGTCGTTGTGTCACAAGATCTTGCAAAATGTGAGCACCTTGTTGCACGCGGATCGTGGCTCGCTGTTTCTCGTTCAGGGTGAAAGAGGTGGCGGTTGCATGCCTTCGTCGCAGAATCACGAATCATCGTCGAACAATTTGGGCGGCAACCCGGGTTTAAATAAAACGGGAAACGGGAACACGGAACAACGAGGCGGTACGGGATACTCGAGGAGCAGATGCCTGGTCTCGAAGTTGTTTGATGTGTGTTCAAGGTCGACGTTGCTCGAGATGGAGAAGAAAGACGAGATCAAAATTCCCTGGGGCACGGGAATCGTCGGATACGTAGCCGAAAGCGGGGAACCTGTTAACATACCAGATGCTTACAAGGCAAGCATTTATTTCCTTTGTTTCGTTTTTTTTTTTCGTCTACACTCTATCCCCTTATAACACGGTGCAAAAATTGCTAGTCTTCTTTTAACAAGATATCGTTGTAATATGTTTTTACAAATTGTTTTCCATTTCTAGGTGGTCGAAACTTTGACTTTGAATTTTTGAATGTTATACGGATTGTTAACAATTTATTTAATTTTCATACATGTGTCGTGTATTTTACATGTTATTAATTGATTAGAAAATTCATGAAAATCTGCAGTCATATGGAACGAGTACTT
This sequence comes from Stelis phaeoptera, assembly GCA_943735885.1. Taxonomy (NCBI): domain Eukaryota; kingdom Metazoa; phylum Arthropoda; class Insecta; order Hymenoptera; family Megachilidae; genus Stelis; species Stelis phaeoptera. The sequence continues at coordinate 5,494,154 of OX030934.1, read as the reverse complement.
CGTTTAACTTGGTTTCGATATAACGGAATTAATTAACCGTCTTATAGGGGGGTGAACTGTATTTTCGAATAAATGGATAGGATTCATTAAATAACACACTTTCGCTCTAGCTTAAGATTATATTTTGAGAAATTGGAAAATTTCATAATATATCTCCAGGAATTTAGAAATTTTGGAATATTTCATTTTTACTAATTTATAAATGAAAAAATATTCTAGTCTCCTGAATTTCTGTAATAATCTTTTTATATGGGGTTCATTTTCACCCGTGAAAAATTTGTTTTCGATATAAATGTTCGAACATTGAACAATGAATATTCAGTGAATATTCTTCATTTTTTGTTTATTAAGAATTCTTTGTATATTTATAGGATTCGAGGTTCAATCGTGAAATCGATGCATTGACAGGGTACAGAACCAGAGCCCTGTTGTGTATGCCAATAAAAGATTGCAACGGTGACGTGATAGGTGTTGCACAGGTGATCAACAAACTCGGTGGCGAGGGTCAGTTCACAGTACAAGATGAGAAAGTTTTTGCTGGTTATTTGCAATTTTGTGGAATTGGGTTGAGAAACGCACAGCTTTACGAAAAAAGTCAATTGGAGGTGAAAAGAAATCAGGTTGGTGTGTTTGTAATTAATACAATATATGTATGATAGCTTGATGATAGTTGAACGAGTCGTGCTTATCTAGATAATATATTATTTATCAAATTTTAATACATTTTTCATAAATATAAATATTAATTATGATAACCAATCGCTGAATATAATTCCTTGAATGATTTAATTGTATTTGTACAAATGGGATTTTCATTAATTTAAACGAAAGACAAAGATTTTGAATTTAATCGGCGATCGTATATTTAATAATCTTTTACAGGTACTTTTGGATTTGGCTAGAATGATTTTCGAAGAACAAAGCACCATAGAGCACATGGTGCTGCGAATATTAACGCACACGCAATCGTTGATACAATGCCAACGGGTACAGGTAAATCAATTTGAATGAACTTTTATTCCAACCCTTAAACACCGTGGTAAGATCAGTTTGATCCTTTCTATTCAAAAGTTGCTTATAGCATGTGTTATCCAGTGTCTAGTGTTTTCTTATAAATAAAGAACATAACATTGACAGGTGATAAAGAATATTTATTTTTCAATTTAACATTTGTTAAGTTTGAAAAAGAACATAAGATTTATATCATAATTGAAGACCAATACTCAAAAGTAGTCTAGAATATTTAAATAACAATCCTATAGAATAGCGTTTCCCCCCTTCGCCCCTTTTACTTAATTTTTCCCTGTGTCTTCCTAGAAACTAAATCTCTCCTATAGAATATTAAAGGAACTCAATTTCTGTCGACTTAAAAATTCACAATTTTAATTACAAACATTCCAATATCGTAGTAAAAGTAAATATCCATTCAGTGATATATAAAATTCTCCGTTAATAGAATTGTACGTCAAAAGGTTGTATTTTGATATTTTTGATGACAAAAATGAACGCTACGAAATTATGTTGGAACCGAATCATGGGGTTAATTTCAAGCTTACCGTGTCCTACAATATTATATTTATAATTCTAAATTCATGGTGGTTAAGGGTTAATAAAGGAACGAAGCAATTCATCGTGTTCGGGGAAAGAAATGTTGGTATTTTATTTTCAGGTTCTCCTGGTGCACAAAGCATCGAAGGGTAGCTTTTCACGGGTGTTCGACTTCGAGGCGAACGACCTTACCGGCGAGGATTCAGATTCTCGCACTAGGTGAATGAAGTTTGTAATTACGTTCTTATTTTATTTCGCTTAATTACCATCGATTATTCGATTCCCTCAGAAACCTTACATGTATTCGGTTTTGTTCATGCAGTCCATTCGAGAGTAGATTCCCTATAAATGTTGGCATCACTGGTTACGTTGCTACGACTGGTGAGGTGAGTATAATAATTGAATCAGGGGATAGTTCAAAACCAATTGTTCGAAGTAATCCGATACATCATATTTAATGTTATTATGGCAACAAAAACAATGTCGATAAATTATGTTTTTAAGATTTTTATTCGTCCACGAGTTGAACAGTAACATTACATTCGTTATGCTGAGTGACACTTTCGAATATTTACCTAAATTAGGATTCCAAGGTGTAACGGCTGAACTTAAAATGAACTTATTAAATCGATATGAAATTGATAAATTCTATAAAGGTATTTATAGCATTAAACAAATTATTTGTTAGCGCGCTGTCCGATTATACCGATAATAAACTGAGGATGGAAAGCAAAAAAGTAACTAAATTTAGAGTGTACAGAAGTTTAAATGTCAGATTACTAAAAATTACTATCCATTCTGAAAGCAACGATTCTCAAATTTTAGCTGACTCCAAATAGTGCACATCACAAGTAAGTTGTTTAATAAAATTCTTGTTAATTTTGGTCTTATTTTTGTCTTCATTAACAGCGTATAGTTCGAATTCTTCGAGCTGGAACCACGTTATTTTTGTGAGCTTTTAAATAAAAATTTGAAAGTATATTCTTAAAGAATATCATATGTAACCCCTTAGTCATATCAAGGTTTCGTTCGTACGATATTGGAAGCTAGAAAATTAAAAGGCAGAGTATATATTCGTAACAAATATTAGCAATTTAAGTTTCAAGGCAGTTTAATGTGTCACGTGTCGCCATTTTGGTTCAGCAACGTATCGTATTACTTCGAGAAATTGTTTTGACGCTAATTCCTGAATCGGACGATTCGTTTCAGTAAAACAGTTGCTATGATTATTTTAGACGGTAAATATACCGAACGCCTACGAGGATCCAAGGTTCGACCCTTCGGTTGACGATGGCATCGGTTTTAGGCATCGTACGATACTTTGCATGCCTATCAAGAACTCCTCGGGTCAGATCATCGGTGTCATTCAACTGATCAACAAGTTCAACGACCTAGCCTTTACTAAGAACGACGAGAATTTCGTCGAAGCGTTCGCGATTTTTTGTGGCATGGGCATTCATAATACGCACATGTAAATATTGTATATAATACACACACAAAACAAAAGGCGCGCCTGTTGCGTCAAGATCGATTGATTTGGTTGACAAAGATCTCTAGTATCCGTTCCTTTTCTTTTTGTTTTTATGATTCACCTAGGTACGAAAAAGCTGTGATAGCAATGGCCAAACAGAGCGTCACTTTAGAGGTATTGAGTTACCATGCTTCCGCATCGATAGAGGATGCACAAAGATTAAGGGTAAGTTCGACATTTTCCAACTTACACTTTAATGTTAGCCTGGCAACTAAATTTGTGACTTTACCATAACAGTCAGTGTTTTAATTTAAAATCAACCAAAATAGTGATTAAAAGTACAGCGCAGAATTAACAAACACGTTTACTGTGGTTCTTGAATTGTAATACCATGACTGGTTATACTTTTGAAAATTGTTGTTTCTTCAATTTTTGACACTACGACTGGGTATCTTATAAAAAAAAAATGAGAGAAGTAAGAATTCCAAATATTCAAATAAACCATCCCTCGATAACTTCTGATGGGAAAACGCAAGAAGTCAGCGGAGTGAAAGTTCTGAAAATCGTCAGATAAACTTAGTTGTCAAATTAACACTTTCAAAGCACAAGATCCACGAGGTTACATTTAATAACAAAACGTTGATATTCTGTTTTTCTTTTTCGCAGAGTTTAAGAGTGCCTTCCGCGGCGCATTTTCAATTGCACGATTTTAAATTTGACGACATTCACATGGAAGACGACGAAACGTTGACGGCTTGTCTGCGAATGTTTCTGGATCTCGATTTCGTCGAGCGTTTTCATATCGATTACGACGTGCTTTGCCGATGGCTTCTAAGCGTGAAAAAGAATTACCGGAACGTAACGTATCACAATTGGCGCCACGCGTTCAACGTCGCCCAAATGATGTTCGCCATCTTAACTGTAAGTTTCGATCGTAATTTTGATCGCGTATAATCGAATTAACGGGCAAGCAAGGGATTTGTTGTCTCCTAGGCCACACAATGGTGGAAAATATTCGGGGAGATCGAGTGTCTGGCGTTGATCATTGCTTGTCTGTGCCACGACCTGGACCATCGAGGCACCAACAATTCTTTTCAAATTAAGTAAGTGATTTTCGTTAGTATTCTAAAGCATCGAATCAATTTTCACTTTTCAATAGGAGTTTACTGTATTCTTACAATAGAATTTTTCCAAGTCATTCTGGCTCCTTTTTTTATTTTCCAATGTTTTCATTCTAGACAACTAGAATAATTTCAAATTAGCTGAATAAAATTGTTCCTGTTAAAGTAGGTGGCATCCAGATATGGATGTTTATAGCTTACATTGTACGTAATTAATGTTTAATACAGGATACAGTGGAGAACAAATGATTTTTATGATTTATAGAGCCTCGTCACCGTTGGCGCAGCTCTATTCGACATCGACTATGGAGCATCATCATTTTGATCAGTGTCTGATGATACTGAGCAGTCAAGGAAACCAACTTTTGTCGAATTTATCTCCCGAAGAATATTCTCGGGTGGTAAAGGTTCTCGAGGATGCGATCCTCTCTACCGACCTGGCGGTTTATTTCCGGAAAAGGGGCGCTTTTCTTAGCTTGGCCAGAGGCGGTAGTTACAATTGGGCTTACAGCGAACATCGTGAACTTCTTCGAGGAATGTTGATGACCGTATGCGATCTGGCGGCTATAACGAAACCTTGGGACGTTGAGAAAAGGGTGGCGGAATTGGTCAGCAGCGAATTTTTTGAACAAGGAGACATCGAAAGGCGGACTCTCAACATTACTCCAATCGTATGTGTTATCGGTATTGATTGTTACCATCGATCATCAGCCATTTTGTATTAAGATTGTCGATGTAATTTTTATATAGTCATCTTTATGTATCTTTAAACTTTAAATCCACGTGGTACAAGTATTATTTTGTAATACTTTTCTGTCATGAAATTGTGTTGGAATTTTTATGTATCAAAATTGGCCATCAGCCAGTTTGCATTAAGGATATCGATGAAGCATTTATGTAGGCATATTCTTCAGACCTTAAGCTTCAAATTCATACAGAATAAGCGCTGTTTCGTGATACTTTTGTGTCATGAAATCGTGTCACACTTTATACGTTTCGAAATCGAAAATTTGATGGTTATCGTGTCCTTTTGATTGATTTTACAGGACATCATGAATCGAGAAAAGGAAGATCAGCTACCAATTATGCAAGTTGGCTTCATCGATTCGATCTGCCTTCCTATTTACGAGGTAACTAGATTTATACGCAAACGATTCGATAAATAACGACTATCCATTTTTTAATAACACTATTCAAATATTTCTTTTTGTTTCTGAAATTCTCAACCGTGCACACTTCGATTTACAAATTTTAACTCAGGCCCAACCGTGGACATCGCATACGTCATTTTAATCTCTTAATGAACGCAATTCTTAGATATTTTCACAGCTACGTTTAACTTATAAAATTAGCTAAAAATAGAAGAAAAAGAGAAGCTTCAACGTTGGTGTATTATTTATACACACAGCTATGTCCTTAAGGGACAGTGCCAAAGTCCTTCAGAAAGGAGGATGTTAAAAAAGTGCGAAATTTATAACCATCCAGACACCTAAAATATTAATGAAGCATCATTCTATAGATCCTGCACATTAATTTGAGCACAATCACTTATAGCAAATGTGATGGGAAAGTCTTAAATAAAAAAATTTTTGGAAATAAATACAACCGACTTCGGAACGGCTAAAAAGGACGAAATAATTTTAATTTATATTTCGGATACTGCGCAAAATTAACAATTTTCTACATTGGAAATTGTCAAAATTCTTTAATCCTTTTACATATTTTTTTCACATTAGCAACATCTTTCATTAACACAATTTTTAAGGATCCCACAGGTCAACGTGAAACATTCAACGACGGCGAAATTCCTGGCAATAAATATAAAAAAACATGCCTAAATTTTACGCAGTAGGTAGCTCAGAAGATAGAGGAAAGTGCGTACATAATAACGCAATTTGTTGCAACGCGATATCTTAATTAGTTCCTGAGATATAGGGCTTCAAAGTTTGTATAGCGGCCGGCGCGTACGAGGGTAATCCCGAATGGGCCGTAGACTTTTTTCTAGGAAATTCATATACGCATTTCCAGGAATAGTAAAGGGTTAGACGTAAACAATGACCACGTGACCGCTACGCTAGACACTCACTGTCTGGGTCCAAGCGTGCGGCGGTAGCGAATTTCTACAAAAATTACGTTTGTCTTCACACGACGATATCTCAGGAACAGATAAAGATATCGATGTAAATCAAAAACCGAATTAAAGTGGAAGGTTTCTGCTTTCTTACGAATCTAACTTTATACCGAAATTCGAAACAGGACTTTATTGGCAGCCCTTTAAACTTTTAGTAATTTTAATACGCGTTTCTTATGCAGTTTAACATAGTTTCTGACTTTCAATTGCTTCTAACAATAGAATATTATCATAAATATCTATCACACGCATTATTAACGATTCTTTCGTTTACTTAAAAGAAATTTTTGGAAAGAAAATACAACCGACTTCGGAATGCACCAAAAAGGACGAAATAATTTTAATTTATATTTCGGAGACGGCGCAAAATTAAAAATTGTGTGAATGAAAGATGTTGCTAATGTGAAAATATGTAAAAGCATTAAAGAATTTTGACAATTTCCAATGTAAAAAATTGTTAATTTTGCGCAGTATCCGAAATATAAATTAAAATTATTTCGTCCTTTTTAGCCGTTCCGAAGTCGGTTGTACTTTTTTCCAAAAATTTTTTTATTTATGACTTTCTCATCACATTTGCTATAAGTGATTGTGCTCAGATTAATGTGCAGGATCTGTAAAATGATGCATCATTAATATTTTAGGTGCTTGGATGGTTATAAATTTCGCACTTTTTTAACATCCTCCTTTATATCAATCTCTCCCCAGAAAATTATAGAAAGCTTAACGTGTGTTGTTGATATACCTGTTGATACGTTCCTATTATACATGTACATATTGTAATGTTTAACTAAATATCATAAATATATGAAATTTACTCGATTAGGCATTTGCTTTATTATCGGACAAACTGGAACCACTGGTCGAAGGTGTACGAAAGAATAAACAACATTGGCTGGAGATCGCCGAGTCCAGATGCAAAATGGAGAACTGTACGAATCACGATAGGACGCCCTCGATGTCGGACAACGAAGAAACCAGCGAGCAGGCGGACCAATAATTCTTGTAAACAATGTCCATTAAACAGAAACAAATCCATGGATTACAGTTTTTGCCTGGCTTTTCGAAAGGAACGAGACTACGGGGGACAGGTGTCTCGCCGTCGGAGTACGTTCTTTGAGCTGTGCACCTTTGTCTCGATACTATATATAGGTATTACAAACGTCATGAATTATATAATTTATTCATTTTTATACTGATCGTTGAGAAATATTCTTGGTATCGTTGATCTGGGGCCGTCTTACAACCCTTGGATGCACAATTAATTTATTCGATCCCTTGTTTCTCGACAGGGTACAGTTTGGTTGTTTGCAAAAATCAACACACGTCTAAAATCTTTGTGATAATTAATCTTTTCGTAAACAAGTTAACTTGTTTGAAATCTTCATTTTTCGGACACTTGTTGATTTACATACATTGTAGTAATTAATTAATAAAATCATGTTTCAGTGAAATGCATATTTTCTATACTTTATATTACTTTTGAAGAAATTCGTGCATTCAAGGGTTAACAGGAGCTTAAAACAATGCACTGGGGGCTCTGTCCATCCGCAGGAATACAAACTAATTTTCCAACAGCTTAATTAAACAAAAAGTTTCTTATTTAAAACTTTGACTGCCACGACGCTTAAATTTCCATAGAAATGCTTTTACTTGTAAGAAACGTCCATATTGTGTGGCTTAAATTAGAAACAATATAGATGAAGAAACAAAAATTTGTTAAAATTAAAAGTATTATCCGTTGAAACATTCGACGTGTTAATTACAGGGTCCCTGGCAATTGCCCCTGTCTTAAGACGGCGCTGTTATCGACTTGTGATCGAAATTACAAGAAGAAATATTAAATCTCTTCTTGTTGTCTCGTCGCACGAAGTTTGAATTCAATTCGAACGTCTTAAAAGTTAAAAAATAGAGAGAACATTGTGATTGGTCGACGAAATTGAAAAAAAAAAAAGAAGATTAAGGAGGCTCGAGGGTGATTAAAGTTTAAGACGATCGAGGAACTTCGTCCTCTCTTTAGTAATAAAATAGATCGACCCCTTAGATGCTACTCTTGTACCTGATCGTATTATACGTATACTTATTATGGCAGATCTTTGATGTTCAGAGAGGACGAAGAAGAAGGACGAGACAAAAACTACTGAAAAAAAAAAAGAAAAGAAAAGAAAGGAAAAGCACCTGGAGGATTCACACGAAAGTCGATCTTCCTTTTGTATACGATGAGAATTACGAATTGAAGACCTGGGACGTTGTCGTAACGTTGTCAATTTTTATTTATTTATAAGCGTACAAGGGTTGGTTAATGAAAGGGTGAAATATGGAAATGATACATCGGGAATAAAGTTTAACGAGCAAAACTATATTATTTGTAATTATACAGTGTGTTAAAAATTTATCTATAGAGTTCTACGTCGTTGGATAGATCACAGGGAATTAAAGCGAAAAGTTCTGTAGTTTAACCAGAATTCGTTGTTGAAATTTGAAAAATTGATCAATCAGCGCGCGGCTTAGATGGCAAGACGCGCGGCAAAGAAGTTGAAATGCTATAGAACTTTTCGCTTGGATTTTTCGTCATCTATCCAACGGTGTAGAGTTTTCCGGATAATTTTCTAACACCCTGTATATTTGATTAAACAATTTAACATATGTTCGTAACGAAAGGGGTAATGATGTAGTTTGTATTATTCTTGACTTTGCGATCCTAACGATCCAATAATCGATAAAAATCAATTTATCTTCGTTTTTTCATAATTGCATTAATGTTGATTTTGTGTCATTAGAATGAAACGAAGAAAATTACCGGATAAAAATGTTATGCAACAAAACGAATACCAAAATATTGTTAGATTAGAAGATTTAATGTTTAATAAAATCATCTAGGATTACCCAGGTCTTCAGTTAACGAGACGAATGATTCCTGAATAATTCATGGATACAGGTAACATAAAGAAAGAAAAAAAAATACATAATGATAATATTCTGTTTTCTTGGAATCGCGATTTATACGAATATGAAAATTTCCTCCAATAATTTGGGGGACTCGTTCGACTAAAAAATCGAATCGTGTTTGTAATTATATGATATGTATATTAGTAAACCAAAGTGCACATTTTATAATTCATGGTTAATCGTGATCTTTATCGCTTAATGACAACGATGATTTTAATGATTGTCTGTTGTGCGTGCTGATTATTGTAATATAGTGGTCGTCGAATTTCTCCTTGTTTATCTTTGCTTATCGTTAATGTTCTGTAACATACAATTAGACTCGAATTATCGTTTCCTCTCCTTTTCTTTTTCTGTTGTTCTCGTACGAAATCTTGAAAATCGATTAACTGGTTAACGGAAGAAGATAATGAAAACGCGATGGAAACATATCATTAATTGGTAATTCGCATATGGTAATTAAGAGACGACGTGTCTTGATTCATTCGAGTCACGGATGCGAAAATAAAAGAAAGAAAACTATATATAGTTGTAGCTGCGACTGTAAATTTATGACTATATTATAACTACGTGGTTATCGCTATAACTATAACGATATAATGTTGGTATAATTATTGCTTTAATTATATTACTGTAATCATACGGTAATAATTATAGTAATTAGTTACTATAATTGTACATAACTGTCGTTACTGTTATATGGGTATAGATATAATTATTATATAAGTTACTATATATATATAGTAACTAATCACTATGCAGGTTACTGTATCTATAACTATAATTAATTATCGTAACTAATTACTATAATTTTTTGTCGCTACATTGATACACCTATAATTACTATATAGGTTAATATATTTATAACATCTATAACTATAATTATAGATTACCATTCTTACAGTGATATAGTTATAGCCATAATTATTAAATTAATTGAAACTAAAATTATAGTAACATTTGAGTAACTAATCGCTATAATTACAGGTTGCCATTACTATAGTTATACAGTTGCAATTATAATTGTTAATTTCTGTATAGGCTACTATAACTAATAGTATATTACTATCACCAATTCAGTGATAACTACATATATAGTAATCTATGTAATAACTAATAATTATAATTGCGACTGTGTAACTATACTAATAGCGATCTGTAATTATATACATCGAATTACAATTACAGCAATAGCTGTATGTTTATAACGTGTAACTATAGTGATATTATATTTCTATAGTTATGATTATGTCCATAGGTACGCAGCCATAATAGAACAATGACTATAGTAATATCGTGCTTACTATGATCGCAACCGTGAAATTATAATTATAGCGATGGCCGCGTAATAAATTACGGTCACAGCCACAACTATACAGGGTGTTAAAAAATCACCCGAGGAACTCTACACCGTTGGATAGATGACGAGAAATCCAAACGAAAAGTTCTGTAGCATTTTTCGATAGGATGCATAGTTTAGCCGCGATTCGTTGTTGAAATTTTTCAAAATTGACCAATCAGTTTAGATAGCGCGCCAAAGATGGCTGTCTTGTTATCTAAGCTGCGCGCTGGTTGGTCAATTTTTCAAATTTCAACAACGAATTCTGGCTAAACTACTGATCCCATCGAAAAATGCCTAAGAACTTTTCGCTTCGATTCTTCGTCATCTATCCAACGGTATACAGCTCTTAAATTAAGTTTTCAACACCTCGTTTAATTATACTTACATTTCTCCTTGAGTTTCAGTCGCCGATTCGTTATATTACTTAAAAACTAATCATCTTCTTGGAAGATGTTTGATTCCTAATCGTAAAAACTGATAGTTTTGCGAAGTAATTAAATATTTCATTTTTTTTTTTTTTTTTTTTTTCAGTGTGATTTGTTACTTATAGCGATAGCTCGTATCTCTTATATGTTCCTTTTCATTGTTCCGAGTGTCCTTGTTTCCTTTTTCGTTTTTTTTATTTTTTAATAATCCTCGATAAACTCTTGTAAATTTTCATTCACTTCGTAATGGGAGAGAGGGTGTGAAACGTATGATTAAAAAGGTAGTTTGTATATGTGTGTGTGTAAATGATGTTCGAATGTTGTGTACAGTTTTCGTGTAAATTATTGATACGTCAGAAGGATGATGTTTTAAGGTGTACGACGTTTACTATTACGATTTAACATACGATATGAGAGTCATATATTATATCAAACAATATCTAATATATTAAAGCGAAACTAAATTATGTGATACACGTACGAACAGTCTAAATTTATTTCCCCAATTTTGGTTTCTTATTAATTTGTCGTATAGTATAAATCATTTAAACTATTCGCTTCTGGTTCTATTTTTGATTTTTATCCTGATTTATTAAATTTATCATATTTTTATTGTAGATTTCATTACTATTAGTATAGATTCGTTTGTGTTGGTTCTATAATTGTTGTATGTTCTTTGAATTGATTTTTTTTTATCAACACTGGAACTACCAGGCAGATCAAAATGATGTTACAAAATTTATTAAAATACATTCGTCGATCTCATCCTTAATTTATTTTACTTACTTCATTTTTCATTCTAAAATAAACGCACATTGGATTCTGGTAGTTCGAGTGTTCAATTGGGTACTTTGGAAGTTTCATTTTGGAAAATGTGAACCTATGTTAATTTTATCCATTCAAATCACATCTTAAACCTACTCCAATACATATACGTTTCTGTTACAAAAATTTTATTTTGCAAAGAAAATTACAATTATCCAAGAAAAATGATGGAAAATATGAAAATCTAATCGGCTAAACCAGATATCAAAATCTTTCAATTTCATATCAAACAAAATTACAACCTACCTATTTCGATTCACGTCGTAACGGATGCTCGATTGAAATTTACCCAACTAATTAAGATGTTTCGTAAAAGGCTGACCAACAGGCTATTAAGAGCCTTGATCGATCGTCCCGATAAAATTATCATTAACCGTATACTTGAAGATGTCGGCTTAAGTAACCGATGACTTATTGCCAGACCGGGAACGATCATAGAACAGGTCGGATCGATCGGTTGACAAATTGTATTTTGCAATGTGGGTCAAACGGTGACACATAACGCGATGTTGCAAGACTCATCTTCGATGAGCCTTGATTGTCTATGCCAGATGCATCGTGAAAGATAAAAAAAAAAAAGGCCAAGCAGCAACGTTATTGTCATCGAGAGTTTTATAATTAATTTACGCACAATATCTGAATGTTACAATCGAAAAATTATAATTGAACGGTGCACGAGGATTAAAACTAGGGCTATTATTTTTAACCGGGTATATGAGATACTCGTGTACTGGAGTACCCATTAGACATCCGGGTAGACGAAAATTACGAGTACTCGAATAACATAAGATAGTCGAAATCTCGACAGTCGATACTGCTCGTGTCGTCGACAGTTGCTATTGTAAGAAATGAGAACAAACATGTTGTTCTGATACCTTTACAGTATTCTATCCTTAAATGTGAAAAAGATCTCTACCGTAAGAGTTAAAGTTTTAAAGCAAAGTAAAAGATTGCAATTTTCTTATTTTTGATTCTTTTTTTCCATGAAACTTTTACCGTCGTATTCGTCTCGTTTTTCTGATTGAAATAACACCAAACACGATATAATTACGATCATATGGTCACTTGTTCGGTTACCCGGGTATCTTACAGGTAACCCGAGTACCCGAGTATCTCTCAACCCCTTGCCGTATCATTATCTCGGTAGATGCGTCAGATTGACGAAAATTGTAATATAGTTTGTTGTCTCAATTATAATTGGAATTACATTTAAAATTCAATTTTACTGACAGTACCAATCAGATTTCTAACATTTGAGCTGCAAAGTTCGTCACGAGTCAGACTCGTCAAAGTACAGCAACGGGTTAAGTAAAACAGCTGTTCGTAAAACGTTAAAAATAATTCAAAGTTGCACCGATTCGTTGGTAAATATTCAAATATTAATCGTATCCGTTGGTAACAGGGAGATAAAGGGAGAAATAAATCGCCACCGTAAAGATTAAGAATAATCTTTAATGAAATGTATTCACACATCGTTTCGTTTGAATCGATCGTCGCAAGACAATAACAAAATCGCGTCATTCTTGCAACGAGGCTCGTTCGAATTTCAGATTTCGCAGAACGGTCAATGTAAATTCGTCTCCAGATTTGACGATTCGATCGAGGACCTCGGTGTGTCTCAGATGATGCACGGTCTCCCCGTTTACTTTGACGACGATGTCGCCCGCATGTAAACCAGCCTGATCGGCCAAACCTCCGAGTGCCACCTTGCAATACAAAACAAACACGCTTTTACATCCGTTGTGTACGTTGCTTGTTAGATAATTAACGATCGGATCGATACCGGCACACAATGTGTCCCCAATTTAAAGATCAAAGTTTCTGGACCACGCAAGGGCGCTAAGGGGTGGAGATCCTTGCGATCGTTTTCAATCAATTTTCTCGAAAATAACAAAAATTATAATTGACACCAGAGGAGTGTCAATAGACATAATAACGTCGACGGGTTTTCAAATATTAATCTTGGAATGATACTATAAAACACAATTTTTGTTTTACATTTAATAGGAGTCCAAATAATATCGACGATAAAATTCTTGATATATCGATGAATATTTTCAGGAATATTAAAGATATTAAAAAAAAGAAACGAGTGCGAACGAACGTTTCCAGTTTCGTTCGAAAGTTGTAAAGCTGGAAACGATTGCCGTGCAGAATTTTGAAGAAATTCACCAACACACGGCATCGTCTCGTCTGCGATTCGATTAATAACTTCCTCCTCTTTTTGTTTCCTCTTCCTTTTTTTTTCCAGACCGATATTGAGTCGGACCAGTCGCAGGATTCAGGCCGAACGAAAACGAGGTCACGCGATTTGATACGAATGCAATGGTGATAAAAGCCTCCAAAGCAGAAATCTCGAGTATTTCGACAGACAATTTTTTTCTCTCTTTTTTTTTTTTGTCTTTGAAATGCTTGCATGGGTGTCCGGGAATTGGTCAAACAGGCGTGAATCAGGTATTTCGAAAATTTGTTATCCTTTGATTCATTGTGGAAATTAAACTGTGGAAATTGACGCGTTTATGATATATCGGATCGTGCAAAAAATGTATCAGCTAACTATAAACTGTGTGGTAAAAAGAAATGGTAACCGGATGATAGAATAATATGGCAAATTGTTAGACATCTGTAATACATTCAAAATATGCTAATTAAGAACCCTTTCGTGATTTTTTGTTCTAACAATAATTCAATTCTTATTATGCTACAGATATAATATCTTTTAATCTTCTTTTATATAATTTGAAATCTGTTTAGTGATATTCGTATCCGACAATTTTGTCTAAGTAATCAAGTTTATAGTAATCGTTCATGTATTAAAAGAAAAAAAAAATTATAATTCCAAGTATAATAAATTTGAAACACTAGAAAGCTTATTATTAGTCATTTATGTTATAAATGAATTTTTATAACCAAGCTTACAATTTTATTCGTTAAAGTAAAATAATAGTTTCTCGTTGCCAATATTTTGTTTTTATTTTGAGAAATAAGCTTCATTTATTACCAATTATTTGTTGCTCGAGTACCAGCCAACATTGACTCGGAATATTTTAAAATCAACAATCATTTTGACAAAAGAAATTTAAATAATCTGAAGCCGATCATTTTGGCCCGTTTTAATAATTCTATTATTAATCCGCAGAATTGATACGAGGCACGATTTGATTCGTATTAATCGTTCATTCAGTGAATCGGTTACGTATTCTTCGAAAGGACGAAGAATTAATTCCGTCACGAAAGGGTTAAGGTACAACACTAGAATACTTTCACCGAAATATTAATGTACGTATGCAAATATACGTTACCCTAACGACGGTTAACGGGAAACAAAAATCGGCCCCTCCCGATAGCCGAAAGCCTAATGCTTGTCCGCATTTTCGTGAAAGCTTTATGTCAACGTCCATGACGATGATTAACGAGACCGTAGGATGCTGAAATCAGAAATACGAGTTTCAGCGAACAAATTATTCCCTGAATTATTACCATTTCGTTACAAGTGATTCATAGATCGAGGGTTTTGTAGCTTCGTTTTTATACCAAACTCGAATAAACTCGAGGAAACTATTTGCAAGATCATTGCTTTCGTAGCTGCAGATCCAAAATTTATAATAATTCATTCGTCGAATCTTTTTTTTTTATATATTTCATGTATTGGTTAAGGAATTGACAGAAACGGAGCTGTATTCCTTTCTTGAAAGGTCTTTGTTTGTTATAAAATCAAAAATTATATTTGGGAATTAGAATTCAAGATTATCACCATTTTTTGATAAATTGTCTAATTACACGAGTATTAGATAATTAAACTATAAACAAGTTTCAAATCGGGCAGAAACCTTTTTTTTCCTTAGAAATTGTTTATTAGGTTTGCAATTAAATTAGTTTGGCAACCATTTGCTGAGGAATTATCCTCTGTCGTTAAAATGACAGAAATTATTAATTTGAATGGCATTTACTTGGCTCGAGAATTATTATTCGTCGTAATTTACTAAATATTTCTGAAGATTGCTTGCCAGCCTAATATTCTTACATATTACATCCCCCATCCCCCAAACAAGTCTTTTGAATTCACCCGTACTTGATATAATAAAAATACAAAACTTTCAATAGTTTATTAATTGCTATAAGTATCACTTTAAGACTCTACTTAACGAAATTATTTAAAATTCGTAAAAAAAAAAACTAATATTTTGTGAAACAACCCTTATTTTTAATTACTACAACACATGTCCATGACATTACAATTTTACAAAACACAAAAGTCAAATTGATTAAAAAATACACATTTCCTTATTATTCACGGTGGAATTTAATATTTTTCAACAATGATTTCACTTTAACTTTCACATCCGTTTCCTTCGCAAGGAATTTGAAAAAAGTAAAAAGAGCAACGAGGTGTTTTTTCTTCGCTCACCCCAAAATCGATCGGCACTTTGAAGAGTGTCACGGATTTAATCGGGACAAGAAGAGTTCTCGAGAAGCTCGATCAAACAGTCGTCGGGGATACGTATCTGACGGTCTCTGGTACACGATATTTCGTGACCACGTACGCAATAAATAAACGATGGCCAATGCTTGAAAATTGATCATGACTTAACACGCTATATCACGGTTGTCGCTATTCTAGAGCGAGTGCAATGCCGTGGCCGATCGCTACAAACACCCTGTATCCTCCACGGGCTCGCGCAACTTTGCAACGATACATTCATATTTTCTATCATAAACGATATTCACGCGACGAATCTTGTCGCGGTTTCAAAACGCGGGTAGCTCCAAAGATGCTTCGTTTCGTTTCTGAAACATAGAAAATTCGAGCCGTTAAATTAATAATCGAGGTAACTTTGATCGAATTTTCTTAATATTTAACTTGTTATTTAAATTTTGTCGAATTGCTACGGATGTCCAAAGAATGTAATGTAAGTTTGACGATACGTGTCACACCTAGGTGGTGTGTTTTTATAAGAAACTAGGAAATTTCTTATTCGATATGAACGAAAGTACAATTCAATTTTTGTTAATTTCAAAATCTTTTAAAAGGATTAATAAGACTTTGAAACGAAGTTGCTATGATTTTGGTTTAATGTATCATTGGGCTAATATTGATCCAAAATTAGTCGTTTGTAAAGGAAAATATCAATTTCTTAATTAACACATGTAATTGATCTCGGTTTAAAATCAGAGTTTGGTTTTAGAAATTTTTGAAGGAAAGATTCGAATAATTTATTGGTACATCTGGTGTACTATACGTTTGTGAAGATTTATTTTTATTCTTTTTTATCAGCTGTACACAACGAAGTTAAATAGAAAGATTAATAGGTAACAGGTTGTCGCGGCCACCCTTTTCGTTTTCACCCCTAATAAGGGGAGAAACTGATCGATAAGTGTCCTTTGTATAAGAAGTAACGTGTCTTTCATTCGATAAATTTCAGGCCAATAACAACAGAACTTGATTTGAAGATCTGGCAAGTGTTACTCCATTTTTAACAATTATGGCGTGAAACATATGGCTAAAGAAAAATTCTTGTGCCAATCCGATGAGAAACGAGGAATTTATTCGAAATTTTGACGCGCCAAAGATGGCTGTCTTGTTATCTAAGCTGCGCGCTGATTGGTCAATTTTTCAAATTTCAACAACGAATTCTGGCTAAACTATGAATCCTATTGAAAAATGTTACAGAACTTTTCGCTTCGATTTTTCGTCATCTATCCAACAATGTACAGCTTTACAAATAGTTTTTTAATTTATGATACAAAAAATGTATCCAGATATTTCATGTACACACTACACTTTACACATTTCATATAGTATTGGTTGTCGACGTCGATCGCATTCTTGTTTAAAACGTGCTCGAGGATGATTTTCCCCTGTTGTCCCAGAACCGAATAAGTATAGTAATAATATAGTTGCACATTGTATAATCAATCATAGCATCGTACGAAGAAAGCTTAGACCTTAAGAAAAATCCAAAAACATTTCAATTAAAATTCGATGCACAAATAACATCTAAAATAGCAGCAAAAGGCTTTGGAGAACAGAAATTAAATAAGACCGAAAAATTAAATTTAAATTAGAACCGTCTCGCCGGTCTGCCCTCCAAGGATTAACCCTTTCGCCATTCCCGTACGTTTGCATATTAAATTATATAACTTAATATACAATCGTAATTAACCCCTCCAACCCGACCCATCCAAATACTGATAGAAATTTCTTTACACGTATCATTTCAAAAATTCTATAAACCACAGTTAACATACTGTGCCGCAATTTGTGTGTCGTACGGAAAGGGGTTAAAACCATCCGCCGTCCAATGGATTGAATCCGTAGCGCTTCGCGATCAAACGGGTTAATTTATCGTTTGATGAAAAATAATCGGTCGAATCGTTCGAACGGTGTAATTCGATAGGTGGATTCGGTATTGGAGGCAACCGTACCTGGCCTGCCTATGCTCGCCGTGAATTTCCTCGAGTGGAGGCAAAGTTTGATTTTGCGGAGGGCGCACGCCCCGCGCCCAGCTGCACAACCGACTGGCCTTTAAGCAGTCACGAACGGGCCTTCGTTCTGTAACGAGATGTGTTTATAGTTCCGTCGCTCGATTCGTCTTTTCTTTTTTTCATTCGATTCCGGTGGAATTAAACGCGTGTGCTTGTGTGTGCGTTTATCCTCTCCATCCAACTGTCCGCTAGGTGCCAGTGATTGGTTCTGTGATGTTGTTGGATCCGAAGGACGAGCTCTGTATCCCTGTGAGTCCTTGATCGCTTATTTAACGGAGACTTTCATTGAGTCCCGTCAATCGGTTGGATCTCAGTGTCTTTTGCAACGATTTGAATAAACGAATCGTGTACAGGATACTGTGCTTGATACGTTAATTGTTGCACGCGGGGTATTTTATGAACTTGTAACGATCAGACTGGGGAAAGGAAAATAGGATAAATCGACCGTTTTAGCCAACCCCTGCTAAGAACCTCCTCGCTAATTTCCACTTAGTTAACGGACCCTTGACTTGCGAGAAACATCGTTCGACTGTCGCAGATCGCTTTTGGTACGGTATAGAATTTCGACATAATATTTTCATGCGTTTTTCTTTTTTCTTTTATTGGAGAGCAGTCTTATGAAAGGGGTGAAAATATAATAGCGTTCGATGCTGGTCGAATAGTTTGGAAATATTTTTAGGTATTGACTTTGTGAAATATGAGAAAGATATAGCATTGTTTAATACTTTATTCGAAAAGGTAGAAGTAGGGTAAATTAGTCGTTATTTTATGAAATTATAATTGAAATTGAAATTTAATTCTGTTTGAGAACAATCCAGATTTGTCACTGTTTGGAATAGAATAATTAATATATTTGTTGAACGAGTGAATATATAATCTAATATTTTCCGAGATTTCGTATCGAGATTGCGTTAGAATTATTTCGTGCTTATCGGCTGATGTCTCTTATCAGACGCATGAAATCCCTACAGTCCTTATAGTATTGGAAGAAATTCATTTTTCAACAAGAAAAATCTGTAACGCTTTGAATCAAATTGATCAAATTTTTACTTAATTAGAATAAAAAGTAGATATTAAATTAGACAATTACACGTTAAAAGACAAAGGGTACAAATTATAAAATGACACATTATTTGCGTGTTAAAAAATCGTGACGAAGGGTTAATGGAAAAACTATACATAATTATATGATATAAAGTGTTCTTCTCAAATTCCTGTTCCATACAACACCAATTTAACCAGCTATGAAGTGTCAAATACTGTTCATGGCTGGCAGCCAATAAGCCGACGTGTATGAAAATGGTAAAGGTAGTTTGGCTATCAAGAAACAATAAGGTGGTCGAAACTGATATCGATTGTGTACAATGGACATTCCGTCCGAATGAAATTCTGTTTGTTTTCAAAATCAGATTTTACTGCTAATAATGTGAATAATCCTTCCAGTTAATAATTTGATTTCCAAATAAGTTTAGTGCGTTGTTATTTATAATATTTAGCTTCTTAAAGCGGGCAAACGTTGAAAATATACTTTTTATTATTTTTGAACGTTTATTCGTCACCCGGATATGGATTCACATAGTTTCCTTGGTTCAAAAATAAGTAACAGAAGAATATAGCATTACTATGGTATTACAAATTATTATACTCTTAATTCAAATGGATGTTACTTTATTTGAAATAATTGCGATGATTGTAGTTGTAACGTGTCTGACCACATACGACCGTTTCCACTGTGGCGATCAAAGCGTTAACCCTCGAATGCATGAATTTTTCCAAAGTCAATTTACGCCGTAAAAATCATAAAAAGATAAGTGAAAACATTAATCTCATGTTTTTGTAGTTATTTTATTTGGAAAGTTTATTTATTGCCAACTGTTTAAAAAATGTTCAAATCTGCCTAAATTTATATAAACCTTTTTACTTATTTAATTGTCTAGGGGAAAATGGTAATATCAGGAAAGAATGTCCCCCCATTCATCTCAATACTAAAGAATTATTAAGTACATTCAATTTAATATTCATTCCAAAGAGAGCTCATTGATTTAATAACAAAGTAAACTGGATGATGGGTTAAATAAATTATCCTGTCAACGCCCAGCCCCTGGTATCTTTCAAGGATAAAACGAACAGTCGGTTCTTCTTTCCCTGTATCGCCATTTTCCCTAGGGGACCCTAGCATGCCCGACACTGTACCTATTTACTTCGTTATTACTCGCTGACTGTTCTTCCAGTACTGTGATACAAAATTTTTAAGTACTTGAATTTAGCAAACTTTTTGGGCTTTTGCAAACATTTGATATCTCAACTTCTTTTTTCACTTATTAAATATTCACGTAGCTTTCTCACAATTCATGAGTCATAGTTATAACGTCATAGTCGTAATTATAGATCCATAAATCATAGAATCATAATTATAGAGTCATAGAGCCATAATTATAGAATCATGATCATAAAATCCTGGTCACAGGTTTTAGGAGCACGTTTAATGATACAAGTCATGAAACCATAGTCGTAGGTGATAGATCACAGGGGCTACAGTCATAAAATCATAGTCATAGGTTATACAAGTCGTAAGTTAGATCGTACACCCATAGTCATAGGTTTCAGGTCATAGAGCCATGGATCATGAAATCATAGTCATAGAGAGTCATAATCATAGCCATAAGTCATAGTCACAGTTCTATAGTCTCAGTCATAAAGCTATAGGGTTAAAGTTGTGATCATAAGTCGTGGAATCGAGTATAATAGAGCCATAATTGTAGTCATACGTCATCACTGCCCTAAACCCTATTTGCTTACATATACAGTTCTCTTCATCCAACTCGAGCATCCTTCATTATTTTCTTATTTGTAAGCACACAAAAATCCACCTCGAACGAAAGTTATCTTCGAAGATGCGAACCAGAGATTATCTCACCCTTCGTAGCCGAATTTCATACCCAAAAATAATGAAGCATGCTCGAGTTACGTAGAACATCTCGTATAAGGTTTACTAATTTGAAATAACAAAATGTTCCTATATAAATGAACATAAACGTGAGAAATCGAATCGAACTTATTATTTCTGACTCAAACCCCCGATGTATTTCTCTTTTCTTCGTCCATGCGGATCGAAACGGACTCGCACACATCTAAGAACGTTTAGTCTCTTTCCATGAGTCGCGACCGTAGAAAAAGACGAAGATCCGAATTGGTGAAAAGGAAAGGATTACCTATTCCTTCGGTGAAACTCCGGATTCTCAACAGCCGATATCCATTGAGGGTCGTTCTATCCGGTATATCGATTTTTCTTGAAATCCGTTGTTGACCTTAATAGCTGACTGTCGTTGCTATCTCGGTCCAGGTTGCCTTCAAACGGCCAAGACCTCCTTAAAACGCACCGGCTACGAAAATTGCATAGGCTTGGCCTCTTATAATTCATCGAGGAAAAGGCAAACAGCTGTAAACATTGATACACGATATCGTTCGTTCCAGCGTTCGATCTCTTAACGCTAGATGAATGTTTGTCAAACTTTTCACGATTCCGATCCAACACGTTTGTTTGTAGCTACGGTGTAAATTACGAAGAATACGATACAAGATAACGGTTAATAATTAAAGGAGGGGTTGTTAGTGGTTATCTTTGATGGAATTATTTAAATCCTTTTACACCTCAGAAAATTGGCTAATATTTTCGGTACAATCGAATTTTAAATTTGGTACAGTCAATTTCGACGATAAATGTTTTGTTTTGTATGACACGTTCGTCGAAAACATCGTGCAGTAAAGGGTTAATATTAATTTGATCGTTGAACTTATGATAAGACGGTTTCTAATTTAATTTTGGTAATAACTTTTGTTAAAGATCTTTGTCGTGGACAGAACTTTCTTAATAAGATTTTTAGGAGTCTATTATTGTTAGAACTTGTAAGCAGAAATAAGTTTTTGGATACGATTGAATTTAGTCTACTTTTCTGGTAAAACTTTCAAAAACCAAATGTGCTATTTTGGAAGAAAAGATACAAATTATTATCGATGTATTTATTTTTATTCCTTTCAGCAATAAAACACAGTTGACATTATCAAATACTTTGGTAAATTAAATATGTCCCCTCGGACGGGACAATCGAGTGCAAAGGGTTAAGGAATTTTCAAGTAAAGACGTGTTAAAAGTCTTCTTAGTTAAAAAATTTTTTGATCCAAAGAAGGGTTGAAGGTTTTTTTGGTTAATTTTGTGCGAGGATGATTTACAGTTGAATTGCTTGAAATTTTTCTATTTAATTCAGTATATTAAGCTCGTTTCTAATTACGTTTTTAATTATTGTTTTCGTTTGATTTTTATTTATTCCCTACTTAACACCGTGTAACAGTGAAAAAAGAATATTGCAGCAAAATCAAATTAAATAACACAAATTATAATTTGTATAAATTTAGTAATCTATTTATTTTTCGTGTAACTCAAACTGTGTCTTTTTTATTATAAAGATACATTGACGTGTAATAAGTTTATCACATATTTTTAAATTTGAGACGGAAGCACCATTAAACATGGAACAATAATTTAACCAGTCATAAAGCACCATGTAAAAATCTTCGTTACAAATAATTATTAGGTATATTATTTATCGAGAAATGTACACGTGTTATTTAAAATTTCCTGTTTATTATTATTCATTTCTGCTGTTGATTCCGCTAACCTTATACCAGAACAATTCTACAAATTCCTTATTACTTTGCAATCTATTTCATATCAAACTAAATTGTTTCCACTTCCAGTTCATTGTATCAACTGATCAAGGAATCGTATAAAGAAACACGTGTGGGTACACGTCGCAGAAATATAGCAATCATAATATTTTATTTTCTGTTTAAATATTATAAAACGTCGGGTATCTGAATTTTGAGTTACCTGAAAAAAATAATTTTCTCACGTATTTAACTACTTATTCTCAATTAACGATAAAATACTAGCATCGTGACTTTTAAGTTGACACGTTGGTTGCCACGAGGGTCACCGGTGACCGGCACCCGAAATTTTGTACAATCAAATAATTACCAACAGAAATGATAAAATAAACCACTAATAATGCTAGCTATCGAATTGAAAAATTAAATTTGAAAATTAGTTGATTGTATTCTTAATAATTAGGATTTTTCAACGTGTCTGACTACCCACGTCCGTTTTCACTGTGGCAGTCAACGTGTTAAAATATGGTGTTAATTTTCTTTCATAAGACATCGGTCAACGACTCACGAATTTAACTACTTATCTTCACATTACCTACTCCTCTAAAATAGAAAGATTACTGTTAACTTCATAATTTAATAACGATTGAAGATTAGAAAGTGTAACCCCTTAACAGCAAACCTAATCTTTATTATTCCATCAATACTATAGACGGAAATATAATAATCAAAGGTTTGTTAACAGAATATTTAATCGATCGTCCGTAGTGCTAGAAAACCTATTAACAGAACATCAAGATACCCGGAAACTGAAATATCAGTATCGCGTATACTAAGCGAAAATAAGACATTAGCTATCTTTCCTAGAACGTCGGGTATACAAATTTCCTGTTAGCCGAAAGAACGATTTAAGTTGACTGTTACATTTCTGTGTTTGGGTGGAGTGATAGAAAAGGAGGGGCAGGGAGGAAAGCTCTGGGGATAGCTGGTTGTGCCGGTGGCTGCATCGATCGTTTCTACTGCGCGGTAGAGCTCCCCTCGCATGAACGATGTGGTTTTCCATCGTTGAAAAATATCATAGGTCCTGATAACAAATAATTAAGTGCATCAACCATTGAACTGCTAAACGTCGTGTATTGTATCCATGTGAAAATTAACCCGGGTATAAAACCATTTGGATGAATACGAAGCCGAAGGTGGATATCGTTTACTTGTATCACTGGAAGGCTACAGTAGGGGACAAAAGTGTTCATACCACTATCTTTTCCGCCGTAGTATTTACCCGGCGATCTATTTCCGATTAGTCTTCGATTACCACTTTATAGAAACAGATTCCTTTTAAAGCTGTCAAGCTGTCTCTCCAGGGTTTGTTGAAACATGCTCGGAAGATTATTACACGTGCTGACAATGCTTCGTCGAGTTTTTATCGAACGAATAATTTGATGGTACATCAGTGACGATTAGTAAAATATTCTGTTTAGAAAACAAAGAAAAGAAAAGCGATTCGTTCGAAGAGGAACATTCGGTTTTGTATTGATTTGGTTTTAACGTAAACGGTTATTGAATATTTTATTAACGAAGAAAATGGATTATGGTTTGTTCAATAATATCTGTGGAAATTTACTTTAAATTAATTAATATAGCAAATTATATAGTTTATCAAAATTGAAAGGTTTGAGAAATTTCAATCATAAATTAATTAATCTTCAAATTAATCCTGGAACTTTTGTCCGCCGCTGTACCCGCGGCTAGAATTCCTTCATTTGATCAATTGCGTCGTAATATCCTCTGTTATTTATCCGGCTAATGTAATGTTCGTCCTAACATGCGTTATATAATTAATTGTTTGTTGGCATAATAGCTGAGCCAGAGGGGGAGCTACAGGTCCTGAAATCCTAATAAAAATGAAATTTGATCGTTGACGCAATAAGCGAATTTCTTAGAAGTTACGAAAGTTTTGAAAAATCAATTTTTATTATAAAATAAGTTTACTTCTGCTAGTATTTCAATTTCGTTGTATAATTAAATTCCAAATTGTGTTCTTAAATATTTCGTGGGGGTATACCATTATGGAATTTAAAAAATAATATTACTTTCGCCAGTGTTTTAATATTATTACATAAATAAATTTCCAATCATATTTTTGAGTATACTTCGTCGTCTTCGAATTAATTTTACACGCGGTTTGTAACAGTATCCGAATATTACAAAATCTTAAAAAAAATGAAATTTTATTACAAAATACTTTTGCTAATACCTTTATTTTATTATTCAACCATATTTCGTGTTAATAACTATATTTCAAAGGTTTCCAGATCCAAACGATACGTGATTTTGAAATTTATTTAAACGCTCAGAAGAATCGAAACTATAAAAACAGAATACGTGATAGGCTGATAGCAATAAGCAAGCCTGTGGCTAAAATAAATGGAGGACTTGTAAATTGCTTACAGCTCGGGTCGAGCGGTGAACAATTATCGGATTCGCGACGAATTTTTGTTCTGGAAATTGCCCCAGTTCTGGAGCGGACTTTATCGCCCGACAGATAAAAGTGACAGGGTTTAATCGCAAACGAATGACATTTACTTTGGTTGGCGAATGGGGAAAACAGAAGGAAATTTAAGAATTCTTTTTACAGTTACCATGTGATGAATTCATATTTTGTCTGATCGAGTATAGTGTTTTTAATATAGTTAGAAGGGATGTTTCTGATTAATCAAATTTGCAATAATTGTTTTACGAAGATTTTGTCACCTTCTGTCAGATTGATAACTAAATTTGCGATCTTCAATTTTTTTCCAAAGAATTATTAAGAATTATGGAGAAGTTATTTGCTGAACATTAGAAATCAAATTTTCTAAAGAATTATTTCTTTAAATTTAGAAAATAGCAATTTTTAATCAAAGTAGGCACTATATAGATTAATAAATAAATACATTAATAAAATATCATTCCTCAAAATTTAAAAAGTAACTAATTTCAAATTAAACGAACAAACTGAAAATAAATCGCTAAAATAAACTGAATAAATATAAATCAGAATAATAATTCTTTACTATATTTATATTTCGCCTAGTGTATAAACATATGGAACAACTACAAATAACAAATTACTAACAAATTTATTCGTTAAAATCAAAGAATTAAAAATCCCTAAAATATCATTCCTCAAAATTTAAAAAATAACCAATATCAAATTAAATGAATAAACTGAATAGCTATAAATTAGAATAATAATTCTTTGCTACATCTCCGATACAAAAATAACAGAAAACACTGTAAATTCAATTACCAACCTAACGAAACATTATTACATAATTTGATGAGTCAATTTATTTTCTTTATCGATATCAAGATAAAACTCGTTGCGCGGATGTGTTCTCAAACAATTGTACGGATAATGGTATTTTACTTCCGTTGGGCGACGAAGAGCGAGATTCTTTAGTAATTTTATTACACACTTGACCATGAAGAGGATTCCCGAGGGTAAGGGAAGTAGTTCGAGGTCTATCGTCCTGGAATGTTCATCAAATGGACCGTTATCTCGTGAATCACGACTACTATTCTGTATTTTCATTTACTTCGCATAGAACAAACTAATTATCTGTAGGTAATCATTCAACCCTCTATATTTAAACGGCATTATGCAGAATCGGTCGTTTAAATATCTCTCCCTTATCGACGATCGTATGAAAGAATTGCAGAGGACAATATTATATTGTTTCAAGGGGCACGTACAATGGTCGAGAGAATTGTTCCTCAATGCCATTGTTTTATGAGATTTCAAGATCGTTATCAGTTTCTTTTAATCGAATCGTATAACTATTACGATTGGGTCGATTCTATCGAATATTCTATTCCAACAAGTGTTAGGATATAATATTTAAAGCATTAAATAATTCGCAAGATGTTTAAAATTAAGGATTTTTCATTGTGGCGTTGAGGTATTTATATTAACCCTTTCAGTGCCGATTAATTTGAGGATTTTATTTTACATACACTGGAAAGTTACTCAGTAAGCCGAAGAATCATAATATGTAATATTAAACGTCGTTGGCACTAAAAGGGTTAAGAAAAGAAAGATGAATATTTTACAAATGATTTATTTCTTTAATTCGACAGAATTGCGTGTCCGCGATGAATCGTCATTGAAAGCGATAGATCATCGAAGGGAATCAAGAGAATCATTTTTAAAAAAATGTCAACGATATTAGAAGGGACGGACGAATGCCCCATGGATCCGGGGCTTAAATTCGACACCACTTGAATGCAAAGAAAAAGGTTTGTTTCCAAAAAAAATACCAAAATTTCTTATTATTTTTAACTGAAACATTTA
Source organism: Stelis phaeoptera (assembly GCA_943735885.1). Lineage (NCBI taxonomy): Eukaryota > Metazoa > Arthropoda > Insecta > Hymenoptera > Megachilidae > Stelis > Stelis phaeoptera. The sequence goes on along the minus strand of OX030934.1, from coordinate 5,466,861 downwards.
ACTGAAAAAACTATTTTTACGATAATTGAATTTAAGAAATGATGGTATTATGGAAATCTTTCGTTAAGGAAAATTTGATCTCCTAAGTTTCTATGATACCTAGATTTAATATACGAGTATTCGTGGAATATGCAAATGTAAGAAGGGTGGACAATTTGATTTAAATCGTCGCTAACTGAGCGGTCTACCGTCTGCGGGTTAATTGAAACACGATTAATTGCAGGTACAAATGAGCAGGACGCGGAATGGGCACATCCTGGCTTTTGGCCCTGTTTCCTGTGACGATGACGACGATGACAATAATGTCGTACATCACCGTAACGACGGCCACGTCAACGTCGGTGCCGTCCCTAACCACGGCCACCGTCAACGACATTTTAGATACGAAGAGGGTAAACGACTTGCGTATTTCTAAACTTTTCAAATTGGAAAAATCTTCAAACCCGAAAATTAAAAAAGACGATCAAACTTTGTGGAATTAACCCCAGAAAATCTGTCTATTTTTCAATTTTGTATTATTGAAATTACTTACTACTTAAATTAGCAGTATATTTTTAAAAGTCAGACAACAGATTTTATTTATAAAATATTGGAATATTGGAATTTTGCCAACTTCAGTCCGAAAGGGTTTAACCGTACAATTGTCTCGATACCAGCAATAACAAAGTTATTCCTTTTTTTTGTCTTTTTTTTTTGGCAGGCGGATATTGAGAAAGCTTTGGACGTGATAGAAGCGGCATCGATTGGATCGTTGGGCGAAGACTGTGCCACGACAGCTGGTTTCAAATCTTTACCAGCTGCCGTGGCACTTGATCCACGACGCTACGACACTGCTCGCCAAAAAGCCGATATGACCGCACTGATGCTTCAAAATCTTGGCACGATCAGTGGTTCGAAGCATAACGGTGAGTTTCGATTAATTAATCAAACGTGAATTACGCCCGATCAGTAGTTGTATTAATCAGGTTTCAACGAGTTAATGCTTCCTTTTGTTACACGGTTTATAATCTACTCAAAATGCAATCGTTGGATACAAATTTTTGGAAACATATTTGAATTATTATTTTAACATTAGAACTACTGGCGTTCGATTTACCCTAACTTCTGAATTAAAAATAAATTAGAAAACAAAATAATTACGATATCAAACGTAAACTTCACGTAAATAATTCTTTATCTTGATAATAGTCAACGTACCATTGAAAAATAAAATATGAAATCTGAAGCAAGTCATTTTGACCCGTTTGGTAGTGAGAAAGAACTACGTCGACACTTGAACAACCGAACCAATCAAAATAACTGGTTTACTGTTACCAACATTACATCGCAAAATTTATTAATGTATTTATATTACATAATCGGGTCTGATCTGCTTTTCTAGCTAAACTTCCAAACACCATTTGGTGTTTATACACTATATCGGATGAAAAGTATTATAAATACTTGAGAGTCCGTTTATCTGTACGCCCTTCCTTTATTTTTAATTCTATCAATAATCTTTTGTCACGGCATTGAAAGGGTTGAACGAAGGACGCAACGGGCATCGTAATTACGAGGAAATAACTGAAACGAATGGCATGTAAAGTGGTTTTAGAGGTGTTGGCGAAATCTCTGCTGGTGTCTGTGAACGATGCCGTGGAGACAAGAGTGATGGCGTTGAACACGTCCACCGGGGCGGTAATTAGCGCGGTCTGGTTGGAAAGAAATCCAGCCAGTGTCGGAGAACCATCGAACGTCGACAGCCATGGGTTGGAACCAGGCTCCGTGCCGGATTCGAATTTGCCTTGGTTCGAAAATGCGGGCGCCACCACGGAACTGAGGTTCGATTGATCTCCTCAACGATTTTCGAATACCAATTTGCACCTCGATGAATCTCGTGCATGCTATCATCACGTTCTGCATGAAACATCATATTTAGATCTTCCTCGAGAGATATGATTAGGTTGTTCGAATTAATTCTGTGGAGTTTTGTTATTTTATAAATATTCAACGGATGAGTCTATTTGTTTTGGTCGTTTTTAATCCAGACTGCGAAGGGAAGTTGATTTAAGTTTAAGCCGAGTTTGGAAATTAACCCTTTCCGGAAGTTATGAAATAATGCTCCGGAAATATTATTAAACACAATTCTGGGAATAATATATATTTTTACTTTTATACTTTTGGAAGCTCAGAAACTTGAAAATATTATAATTATTAGAAATTTGGAATTATATTATTCTTAAATTTAATTAATTATCCTTCGAACGCGAGTATTTATTTTCAAAAAAATCTGTAAGGATAAAAAGGGTTACTTTACGTACAATTTGCAAATGAAGATAAAGGCTCCGAATCGATTTGGATTAAAAATTTATGAATTAAAAAACGATTACTTTATTTCAATTTTGTATCAGTTTTGATCTGATCGAATGACGGATAACACTGTTTGATAACGCCAGAAATAAGCCACGTTTCTCATGTGTTTGCACCCACCTTTCAAAAATAATGAATAATCTGCACGAACGCACAGAGAAAATCTTTCTGTTTCTTGTTTCTCGCACTTCACCCTTCATTCGTGATTTTTATTTCCTCTTCTTGGTAAAATATACTATTACGATTAATAAATTGTTCATTACTTGACGTTTTAACAACAGCATCAGAACGAAATTAATTTATCATTAATAATTGACGTCTCGAGTTATATAATAATATTAATAATATATAAAATGGAACAGTTTCAGAATTATACATTTGAATATTGTAATGTTAATCAGTTTTACCGAGAAGAGAATAAATGATTTGTAGGCGCTCCACGATCATTCATCATCCTTCATTATTTCGTACAAGCGTCAAGTCATAGAAACTCGATACACGATGACGTGGGAATGGAACACGTTGTCCTTTTCAAAATTTCCTAAATTTATTTTACAACAAAAGGATATAATTCTTGAAGAAATAATATATATTGTCTGAGTGTCTCAATATTCAAAACTTGATAATTTTTTAATTAAATATGACAGCGTGTAAAAATGTTAACCACCGTAAATACCCCTCTCAGATTTTATCCGACGTTAGGATTAAAATTTTGCATCGAATTATTTGTTATAATTAATTTTTGTACGATGCACGTATCGGACCGAAAAGATTTCATGACATAAAAGTGTTTCAAAATTGCGCTTGTGGTATATGAGTTTAAAGCTTAAAGTTTAAGGAAAATAACTATGTAAATGTTTCGTCGGTATTCTTAATACAAAATGGCTGGCTTTCATTCATAGCGAACACTCGACTAAATTAAGATTCATATTTTATTCTTGAAAGTCTGACACAGTTTCATGACATAAAAGTACTGCAAAATAGCGCTTATGTTACATCGAATTAAAGATTAAAGTTTAATAAAAATGATTATATAAATGATTCATTCATATTCTTAACACAAATTAGCTAATGATGGATCAGTCGATGTATCATTTAGTAATTTGTGATTTGATGACATAAAAGTATTATAAAATGGCAGTTGTGCTACATCAATTTTGAGATTAAAATTTTGTGAAAATGGTTATATAAACATTTTATGAATATTATTTGCATAAACTTCTGCTTCAATACAGAACCGGTCATTCTGAATTAAAAATTAAGATAAAACGTTTATACACCGATTGCCAATAAATTTCAAGCCTTACATTGATATATAATAAACAATATTTAATGATATTTTTTTGCCATCAAGTCGTGCGAAACTTTGTATGTGTTAAAATGGATCATTATTTACTATAGCTAACAGCCAGCCATTTTATATTAAGAATATCGACGAAGCACTTGTACTATCATTTTCAGCAAGCTTTAATCTTCAAGTTGATATAACGTAAGTCTTACTTTATGATAGTTTTATGTCATGAAAACATGTTAGACCGTGTATGTTTCTAAATTAGTCATCGTTTGTTATAACCATCCACCAGCCATTTTGCGTGAAGCATATTAACGAGGCGTTTATGTAGTAATATTCAAGAAATTTTAAGCTTCAAAATGATATAACACAAGCGCTATTTAGTAAAACTTTTCTGTCATGAAATTGTGTCCGACTTTCTAAACCTGCTGTAATTTTACGTAGCAATAAAAAAAAAAGGTTTAAATAGAAAAATTAAAGTTTGCATAGAATATTTCCGACGATGCTTTATCCGAGAAATATGAACAAAATCTTCATATCGATGGACAGTTATAAACGCTTAAATAAACATGTACGATAATCGATACGCTTCACCTTTCTATATATGTGTGTGCAACAGAGGGGTATTTATAGCGGCCATCGTAAAACTAACCTTCGAAAATAACGTCTGACAATCGTTACCACCACAAATACGTAAAATGCACGCATGGATTGATACAAAAAATGAAATAAAAAAAAACTCTACCTGTACGCCGTAAAGGTACGTGTAAAAATGTCCACAGAAATGTTTGAAAAATTCATTGGGTATTCAACGAACGAGACAATTTACAAAATTCTTTGAACTAATAATTCAATTTTTATTGCCTTACGAAACAATCGTTGTTTTGAACAAAATCCTTGCGTATTAAATACGATAAAGCTGACTGATTGAAACGTTGACACACTCGGACAATAATTAAGAATTCCGATGGTTAGAATTAATAATTTACATTCGTATATCCGGATGACCGTGAAGTGCCAGGGTTAAAACGAAGAAAGACAAAGACGAGAAGAAAAATAATGGACAGATTGTATTGTTAACGGGATCGTTGCACAAAACACGTGTGTAATTAAAAGGTCGAGGTTTCTATGGCGGTTTGTGGCGTTTGCGTGTTATCCCAGGTCACCGAAATTCATGCAGTCACCGGCGATTGAATCCTACAGGGGTTGGTGGACCATTCCGTACTTCTCCTGTAAAAGTCACCGATGGTTGATCTCCTACAGCGTTAATATACGACCACCGGATGCTCGTCATGGGTTCGTAGAAATTTCTTCTCTTTGAAATTCATAAATTGCCGAATAAATTCTCAGGATTGTTTATTGATCATTTTGTATCTGGAAAATTTTGGCGAAAATTTTATTTCTTTCGATTATTCTTCGTGGATAAAAGTGCCAATAATATCATCATCTGGTAAAACTGTGATAACATAATTTGGAAATCTTCGATCGATTTTTGGAAAATAATTCGACCCTTCAGGAGTCAAAAGTGATCAAACGATAATTTTTAATCGAAATATCATATTTTCGGTATGTAAGAGTTGAATGACAAATTTATTTTCAAAGTTGTAATAAATTAAAGCTACGAATTTATTTTCTATGAACTTCGATGATTCCAAATATATTTTACGTTAAAAAAAAGTGTGAACGATTTTTAAAAAGGAACTGACATCACTGGTTATATCATTAAAACACTTATAGTAATTAATTTCTTATTAAAACGTTAATATAAAATTATTCTTTCTGCACTGGATAAAGTTTGCAATTTCTTCGAGTTAATCGTTAAATTATTTCCAGGAATGACAATATTAAAATTGTGCCTTGTTTCAGAATTCGAGAATTTCTGAGCGTGGATATTGACATCAGTGGGCTCGAAGTAAATCAATGCGATGCATCATCGCGAAATAGTGGAAACGAAGCTTTAAGTAATCAAATAGCATCTTTTAGAGGCACGCATAAATGTCATAATGACACTACACAGGTAACTAATTAATTACAATATAACAATTAACACGTAACAGATTGCCCAGTATCGTTTATTGATACAATAATACAATTTAACTTTTAAAATTATTATTAGACTGCTGATTGTTCGTACAACTACTTATTCAAGCTGTTCGAAGGTATCATTTCATTTTCTATACAGGATGTTTCAACAATCAGGAACGGACTGGCCATGTGGAAAATTCCACATATCTTTCTAAATATGTACATAACGTACAGTTTTGTTCAGTTTTATTTTCAAAAATTTTCATTTATTAAAATGTAAGATTTCATTCATTTTTATATCATTTCAAGAAAATTGCATTTTAACTACGGTTTGCGGGGCCCAGAGTCAAATTGGACGACATTGAAAGCAGATAACAGAAATTTTATTCTATAAATATACAGACGCAATTTTCGGAATTTTGCCATAAAAGCAATATAACTCGATAATCGTTATTTTTCGACTATGATGAATTACTATTTATTTATTTATTTTAAATATATCGTTCAAGTCTCGAAGGCGACTACTTCTTACTCTAAAATCAGACAGAAACAAAAATTACTCCTCAAATTTGACAAACTATAATGTTCGCCGTTTTCCAGTGCGAATATCAAAGTCCCGGTAATCGTGTTAATCAAAACGGGGTGGGTGCCGGATGGGTGAAGGGTGCGTACACGTGCAAATGCCGAAAGGGATATTACAGCACGAATCAACACCAGTCCGGTTTCGACGGGATCCTCGTCGAAGGTTAGCGATTAATTTTCATTTCTGTCACTAATTAAAATCTTCCACTAATCCGAGGGACAAATTTTCAGCCGCCTGGAAGGAGATGCAAGAGAACATAAGCGACTCGTACGTGACGGAATTTCGTTGTTTGCGTTGTGCACCTGGATGCGCCAAGTGCAAAGGGCCTGAGCCTTGTTTAGCCACTTACAATTGGCCCTTTCGGTACGTATACCAAACTATACATCCTGTCTGTTCTCTTCAAAAATCATTCACTCGTTTGCTCGAATATTAATCAACAATCGTTCCGAAACGAAGAATTAAGATAACCGCGTTCGATACACATTACCGAAGTTTTAGAATTTTATTACCTAGGAGAGATAAAATCGAGGACTCTTTGCAGTTAGTAAAGAAATAAAGTTAGCCGTTAGTAATAAATAAATAATGACACGTATATCAACATATACAGTGTCGTCAACGTCACACAAGATGAGTTGGTTAAAAAAATGTTCTTTATTTAGTACTTCGAAGATTATACAGACAAGTACTGGATCTTATTAACTACGCGTACGGACTTGCGGAGTCTCGACTAAAGTTTTGATTATACTGTGTTTACTGTACTGTGCTGACTCTACTGACTGACCTACGCTTTTTGGGTCCTCCTTTTATAAGGGGTTTTTGGTAGGGAAAGTAGTGGTAGGAGTAGGTGGGAGAGCAGTGAGGGTTTTCTGGAAAAAAATGCGGGAATCAGTCCCGGATACATAAATATCGAGGTTTCTGGAGGATGGGATACGAGGGACCTTTTTCTAAGGATATCTGATCGGAAAAGCAGGAAAAAGGGTCAGGATACATAAAATACCTGAAAAACGGAGAGTGCGCGGTTTGGGACCGAGGGTAAAGGGGACCGTCGTAGAATATCTAGTAGGGGCTCGGTCGACAACAGCAAGTCTTTATCGTGATAGAAATTAATTTTCTCATTTAAAATAAGAAACACTCGATCGGTCATTTCGACCGTTTTGATAGGTTTAGTGTTAAGAAATTTGATACGAAATAATGAGTACGATTAAATCAAATTGATTCGAATTGTGTTGACTAATGAAGTGTTTGTTTCCAGAATCACCCTTCTGTCATTCTCTATTTTCTGTGTGTTTGGTACCATCGTTTTGGTGGCCTATATGTATCAACACCGTAAGCTTAAAGTGTTCAAAGTCGCTTCGCCGATATTTCTATCCATTACGCTTTTGGGTTGTGCTATCATGTATCTCGAAGTACGTATCCTATTCCGAATAAAAGTAAAATCACCTTTGAATTATTAAGTTCGAATAAGTATGAAATACCTTATAATGCGCTTTCAGATGGCTGCCATATTTCCCGTTTTGGACATGTATTCTTGTATCGCGACGAAATGGACGAGACATCTTGGATTTTGTATCTCCTACACGGCGTTGCTGATGAAAACTTGGCGGTAAGGAATGTAATTAACCCTTCAGACTTTTATAATTAATTATAAAATTATCTCGACAGTTGTTACACGAGACTCGTGTATCGTGATATATAATAAAAAATACCCATTCCGTTTAAAATCAAACTTCGACAATCGATTTTCTTGAAATTTGACTAAAATATTTCACTATTAACTACGAAAGCATAAACAAAGCTCAATAATGATATTAATAATTATCTTACAGATCGATAAGTTAATAATATTTTATCATTAGAAACAGTAATTGTAAGTGTATAATAGCCAAAACTTTGCGCGGCTGTCAGCAAAGTACTGTTTCGAATTTTTACACAAAACTATATTCATAAGAAAGTAGAAACATTGCGCTTTAATACAGTATTTCTTTTATACCGATATCTTTGTTGGTTTCTGAGATATCGTCGTTGGAAGTTCGCTGTCGCCGTCTCGCTCGCACCCATTCAATGAATGGTCACGTGGTCAGTGTTTACGTTAACCCTTTTACTATTACTATTACTATTCTGGGTACCCAGTTCCTAGAAAAAATGTGGGTCACGGCGGTCATTCGTAATCTTACGCACCGAGCCCTATATTATCTCAGGAACTAATTAAGATATCGCGTTGCAACAACCGACCTCTATCTTCAAAGCTACGTTTATGTAAAATTTGGCATGTTTTAAGCAAACGAATATAATAGAGATATTTCTTTTCAATAGAGTTTCTCTCACGTACCGTGTGAAAAGTGCTCACAAAGTCAAGCTTACGGATAAACAGTTGCTACAATGGATGGTTCCCATTTTGTTAGTAATGTTAATTTACCTTGGCACGTGGACATTGAGCTCACCACCGTATGCCGAAGTGATAGCCGATAATTATGGTCTGAAATTCTACCAATGTTCGTTCAACTGGTGGGATCACAGTTTAGCAATCGGTAATAATAGCTTACGATAGTTTTGTAGTTTATATTCATAATAATTTTGATTCGTATTAGGTAGGATGGAAAATTCATTAGTATTTGTATTATGAAAATATATTAGTATAATAATGTTTCAATCATGAGGTGGAAGAAAAGCGATTTCTTGGGAATTTTTTTAAAAGCATCTGATTGATTAATTTATTTCAAACTTGTTGTATATAAAAGAGTAACATTTGAAGAACATTTTATTATTTCTTCAGCAAAAAGTATTATAAATTGAATGGTTGGAAGCAAATTGTCGGAGATAATCATAACTCATCATAGAGTTATCTGACATCAAAAAACCAAATAGATTCTGTTAGTAAATGAATTTCTCTTGTGATCGAACGAATGAATTTTGTAAAATATTGAATTATGAATTTTTAATGCGGTTTTGAAAAAGCAGTCATGACTTTCACTCAAAAAATCTCTCTATCGTTGCTTGATGAAAAAATGATTTGTTCGTATGTAAAATTTGATTAAAATCGTTGCAGTAATTTCTCACTTATTTCACGCACGGACCTAAAATAACGTAGTTTTGAGAGAAACGTGATTAAAGATTTGGGTGTCAATCAAACTAAGAACTTGCATCCTGAACACCAGCTCCAGCATCCAAAACACCGTTCTTTGGAAAAATGAATTCTTTCGACCTCATGATTGCAAAATTAAAATCTAATTATTAAAATATAAAGCGTCAGATATTTGTAACTTCGGTACTGAACCTGTTAGAATAATATTGATAAGACAACCGGATCATGGAAAGATGTATGACACAAAATAATATTGTTTCAGGGGAAATACTTTTCCTTGCATGGGGCATTAAGGTGTGTTACAACGTACGCAACGCGGAAAGTCTGTTTAACGAGGCCCGTTTGATTAGCTACGCGATTTATAACATAGCCGCTGTGAATATAACTATGATCGCCATTCAGTATGACTTTATTTTATATTCTCAACATATACTGTATACAGTGGGTCACAAAATTAATGGCACACCTTTTAAAGCACAATTCCCTCTTTTGAAATTGGACCAAATGACTTGCATTTTTTTTAGAAGCTAGAAGAACTAGTTTACTAGATGACCCAGTCGGTTGAAATTATGAAGGATACAGTGAGGATTATTTTTCTCAACTTTTTTATCCGAGCCAATAATGAAAATTTAAAACATACTCTTCGTAAATTTCAATTGCTTGTAGCTTCTAGATGCGTTAACCGATTTCGATGAGACTTTGTGTATACATACAACTTACTGAAATCTACGAACAGTATGTTTTAAATTTTCATTATTGTAAACTGGTAAACTGGTTCTTTATTTGGTCTAATTTAAAAAGAGGGAATTGTGTTTTAAAAAGTGAGCCAATAATTTTGCGACCCACTGTATATGATTGTCAATTTGTTAGGTAAGAATTCTTGATCTCTTTGTTCTTTTACAGCCTCGTCATTTTCCCTCATGCCGGACCAGATATCAAATATTTATTGGGATTTTTACGCACACAACTTTCCACCTCTGTGACGGTGTTCCTTGTCTTCGCACCCAAGGTAATTCGTTCGTATCTTAATCAAGCTAATTCGTTACTAATTCAGGTTAAGCTTTACTTTAGAGGACCCAAAATATTCGACCTTTTTCTTTTTAATCTATAGTTCAATGGTTCCCAAACTTTTCCCAGTCGCGGCGCCTTATTTTCAGATAAAATTATTCCATGGCACTAATTAAAAGTATGACTAATCGTAAGTAAGAGATAAAAATTTAGTTTAGTTAGGTCAAATGTCTTGGTTCAAATAAATACGAAGCTTTTACAATATTTCGTGGCGCCCCTGTGAAAGGGCAGTTTGGGAATCAAACACTTGCTGTATAAGTTAGTTAGTACACGTATCATTATTTAATTATTTATTTTTCTATTTTATTTTCAGTTTGAGGTTTCGATTTAATATTTAGTATAGTACTATAATACTAAACTGGGATTTATATCGTTAACAAATAATTTGAAATCGTCGAGCTGGATACCTCGGTCTGTATGATACATATTGGATGTACAATTTTTAAATAATTTTAGGTGATTCGAGTTTTACGAGGACACGGGGATCGATGGGACAGCCGTGCCAGAGCTCGAGGTGTTACAGCAAGTTTCTCGTTGAACGGAATCAGTTTGGTATCTGAAGAGGCAACAGACTTGCATCAGGAGAACGAGGAACTTAAGGTAAACTGCATACAATCTTTCTCATTTTTAATCAATTTTATCTTGAATTAATAGAGGCGTAAAAAAGAGGGAAAGGTTCGGCGGTAATAATTTTTCATACTTAAACTTAAGGTACTTCAATTTTTTCTTAACAAATATTTCATACGCATAAATATTCTGTAATAATTGTAGATTCTGATTTGCAATAATTTGTTATTGAAACATTTGTTGTTATAATATCTATTGATATAATAAATGATAAACGGATGACGTAGGAGGAAATTCAAAAGCTAGCAGCCCGAATCGAGTTCATGAAGATAGTCCACATGGAGATGTACAATCGTCATATAAAACCAAAAGTTGGTGGATACTTTAGCACCCATGGTCACGGACACGCTCATCCATCCTCTGCCCAAAGTCCAATAGCCAAAAGTTCGACAGCCAGTTTTATATTGAAAGTATGTATCTAAATCGTCTCGTTTTTAACCCTTGGAGTACGAAACAAGACGTATGATGCAAAACTACTTAAAATGAAATTTTCAATATCCTTCAATTGATTATTTAGCATGTCTCTAACCGGTAATTGTAAAAACCAACCTGTTGTAAAAATTAACCTCTTGTCGTCATGGATACGTACTTCGAGGGTTAATTTATTAACCCTTTCGTTACTTATATGAAAAAGAATACAGGAAATTTAACAAATTAGAATTGATTAAAAATATTAATGATTTGCACTCAAGTTCATCTAATAATAATTGGAACAAGTATTTCAATTTACCTTATTTAATTTCCAATTTTTGAATTTTCTGCTATTATTTTAATTCTTATTCGCTAATACCTGAAACTTCTTATTTCAAAATATGTTTCCTAAGATCTCAACGTTCATTAAAATAAAATAAGAACAAAATTTGTCTATGATCTATGAGAATTTATACTGCCAGTATTTATTATAAATAATACTTATAAATATTATTTCTTTGCAAATCATGCTGCTAACATCTTTTATAAATAACAAACATCGAAAAGTGTAAAATAACTCTGTATAATAACTCTAAAGTCCAAAGTATCGGGTTGGCAAATAAGATTTGCATTTGTTTTTCACAACGCTATTTCACGATCCAACTTGGTAGAATGGCGAGAGGTTATCGATAAAAAAATGGCTAATACTATAATTTAACCCTTTGCGGACAAGGGGAGGATACATTCGACCAAATCATGATAGTAATTTATAAATTCATAGACGTCCTATATATTTCCGACGTACTTTAGATCAAGCTTAGATCTTAAAATCTACCCTTTCATCCTCCCCTAAAAAAACCGAACAAACTTATTTGCCAACCCAACTGTTTAATTCGAACGTACACGTTGTTCATTCAATATTGCCGTATCGAAAGGGTTAGGCCGTCTGTCCACGGAGATACGCGTACGCAATATATAAACGTTTATAAAGTCAGTATCGGGGATGCTTCGTGGAATACAATGCAAAGCGTGCTGCTGTTGCAGCTTCGTGGACGGTCTGCCATTACTTTTTTACATTGGCCGTTGCACGAAAGCGTGCAGTAAACGATGACGCGACGCTCCGTGGACAGACGGCCTTAATCCACGGTTATAAACAAATGGGATCGTGAACGCATCGAGAAATACAGTCAAGTAAACTATTGAGCAGACAGCCGTGGAACGAGGAGCGAGCGCGGCCGCGGCCGCCGCGGTCGAGGACTCAACGTTCCCTTCCGGAAGCCTGCACCGAGCGCGCAGAATGGAGATCCTGAAGGAACGGAAGGCTGAAAGGGAACGGGAACGGGAGAAGGGGAAGGAGAAGGAGAAGGAAAGACAGAGGGAAAAGGAACAGAAGCGAGAGAAGGAGAACGAGAAGAAGCAAGAGACTGAACAACAAGATAACAACGTTGAACAGAGCGGAGAAAAGGTCTGACTAGTGCTAAATAGTGATGAGGTAAGACTCGAAGGTTGGCTCGTACGATTTGCAGTCAAATTATCAGTCACTTGTGATTTTCACAGTATTGTATTTAATATACAGGGTGATACATAAATTGTTAAACAATTATAAGAAACATTCGAAATAACAACGTATTGGTTGACGTTTTGCTGCAGCGTAAGAATAGATTGACAATATTTATCTGATCTGTTTACACAAGCTATGTTTGGTACTGTAAAATCGCCAAACCTCACGCTACTTGATGTTTACTTGTGGGTGTTATTAACACATCTCTCGCGGGTGACGTGAATCACAGTCCTACTGCGGCCAAGTGTTGATCGCGGAAGACTGTAATTCCATTTACGAAAATATCGAACGTCGTATGCGGGAGACTGAGATCACAGTCGCCGAGTTTTTAATATTGAAAATGCAGAAAATGGTGAGTGTCAATATTTTCTTTTTCCAAATATAACAAAAATGTTGGTGTTTATGAAGGTGTATACGATTTTTATTCGATTTCACGCTATTGTTATTTGCTATTCGGGCGGCACAATCCACGCCCGCAAAAGATGTGTTAAAGGAAAAGGGTTATCAGAGAAAATTTCGAATTTTTGTTGTAATTATTTAACAAAGCATTTTGGAGCCTATGTTCGTGTGACATTGTTTTCTAGCGAAGTTATGCAGACAAAAATAGAGACACCTTGTATACAGGGAGGAAATGTTTTTATCAGCTTTTGCATATTTTCGAGAGTGCTTCGACGTGATTATAAAAAGTAATGATTCGAAATATTTACAAACTGCAGGATCGCATTTTATCTTAATAGGGATTATAAGAATGTTTTTCAATTGTCTTACAATTTTCATTCCCGTGTTTAATTAGTATCCTATTTAAGAAGAACGACGATGACCTTACAGTAACAATGATTCGATTGTTGTTCGATTATCGTCCACAGGTGTGGTTATGACAAATTCGCGACGTAAAGAGAAACAGGAAAGAGGGGTGCGACGACGGGAAACGAAGATGCAAAAGAAGGAGTAAATTGACAGGGTATTCTCTAATGCAGGCCTGGGCAACTCGTGTCCTTCGTTGATTGAATTATCCAAGCTGATAATCAAATGTTTCTATCTTGTAATCGTTGATAATTGACTCGTCGATATTCAAAGTATTATCTTGAATACTTGATACTCGTTACTTTTTGTTACAATTTAACATATCTAACCCATTGAAGGTCTTTTACCAGAATTACACAGTCTACCCAATTATAATACGGTTGACGCTCAAATTACCGACGTTTTATGTATACTGAGTTGCAAGTGGAAAATAGAATAGAAAAATAAATAAAGAACAAAATATATATTAGCATATTCTCAGTAGGTCTTTATCCTGATAAAAATTAACACACATTTTAATCAAATCAGCTTGATAAATTTTGTGATTTAATTTAAAAATCCCTTTCTGTAGTTCTGGTGTTAATTCATTCCATGTTAAGGAAAAATTACTGTTAAACATTGCTGTTATCAAGTACATTTTATAAACATCGTGTAACAGGAGAACTGTCGAAAATTTGACACCGTGTTATAAAAGGATCGATTGTCCCTTTTTCTTTTTCGATTGAATTACTTTCCTACGACGTTCGACGCATAAATTGACAATCCCAAGATGTTTGATTATTTCAGCAAGAATAATTTATGGGTTTAAGGGTTGACGTTTCTTACATTTTGCCCCGTCGAGTGGTTGTTGCCCCAGGGACACCGAGTTGCCCAGGCCTGCTCCAACGGATACAAAACACCCAGTGTTCGAACGACTCAAAGGACTTCAATCACTAAAAATAGTAAATAGATTAAATCTGTACGTATACATATATAATTGTCATTCGTTTATGGTGGCAGTCCTTTCATTAAGCTTTATCGTAAACTGTTTAAGTTGTCACCACGCGAGAAAAAGTAACGGGGTAAGGTGTGATTAACGATGAAAATTAAAATCAATCTTCCTTTTCGATGTTAATTAACTGTTTCTGGAAAACTGAATATCAATATTGCCAATAAAAATGTTGATTTCTATAAATTTAACTCGTTATTAATAAAATCGATTACATTTCGTTTTATGTTACTATAAATAATTGTTGCATTCGCAATGTGTCAAAATAAACATTCTTCCGTTATACGTTAATTTGGTTAAAGAAAATCTATGAAAAAAAAAAAACGAAAAAAAAATGGAGAATAGATGTAATACGATGTTATTTTACAATATTGTTCTTGGTTTGCGTCGACAAGTGGCAAACAAACAAATCTCTGCTTGCAACAAGGATATTTCGCAGAATTTGTGTCAATAAATGAAACCATATCATAGCGTGTACCGGATAAAAGGCAGTAAAACTATTAATCGTTAACCTTTAGAACCGTGCTCCATCTTTCGAGAATTAAGAACTATAAAGAAATGTTTAATTCGATTTATTTTCTTATTCGTATTTTACGTAACAATAATCCTTTCGGTGTTCGCTGATTCAACATTTGATTATTAATATTGCAAGGATATTTTTTATTATATTTGTTGCCAACCTGTTTCAAAATCCTAATTACTAGTATCTTTTATTAATAATATGAAAATGTACGGTCTACATTTTCAAAGTTATAAAATATCGATAAATCTGAAAATACGAAACGATTGTCATATTTTATTACTCGATAACAATTATTATTGCTTACGGAACGATTAAAAAAAATTTGTATTTATATCGACTTCGTAATTATTTTCTATTTCATTTTAATCGTACAATTTCTTTAGTAGACCGTGTGAATCGTATTCGTATCAGAAAATAAAAAGGGTAACAAAAGAAAAAAATATGTTAGACGTAAACCAAGGAAGAAGCAAACGTGGCATAAGGTAGCTGAAAGTAAATTAATTAATTAATTAATTAAAAAGAAAAACAAAAGATTTAAAAACTCGTTATATCGCACAAAATATCAATAAGTATCGAGAGCACGTACAGCATTTTATATTACATGATTGGAGTATGAAAATTTACTTGGAGATATTTCAAAAATGAAAAAAAAAAATGAAAAAAAAATGACACACGCATTTTATACGACAATAAGATACGATTTAAGGTACTTTCTTGTTACTAGCGAAGAATTTCTATGAAATACAATTTTACGTTTCCGTACTTTCTCCTGGGTTCGTTGATATTTTCGAATAGTCGAAATTTTGCATTTCGAAAATTTAAAAACGAAAGCATACGATGCAACGTGAAACTAATCGCACGGATTTCATTGATTCTTCGACGGAATCATTGAATTTTATGATAATTAAGGTAAACGTGCCAATTGTGACCCATGCTAGTTTGAATCATTCTTTTTCGTCAGTTTGATAAAATTGATGAATATATCGCCATGACTATTTGAAGGAAGTTTTAAGATAAACGTTTTGGAACCAATTTGATTTTGAAATAAAAATTAATTCAAGTTTTTTCAATTTTATAATTCAATATTATCGCATGACCATTGTCTTTTATTTTATTCATTATGTTATTTCATAGTATTAAAACATTGTATTTGTAACAAATTAAGAGTTTTACATACAATGTGTGAAATATTCAATTTTTCTCAATAACGAAGCTATTTCCAAATGAATATTAAGTTCTATATTTTGGTTTCATTTTTTAAACAATTCGATCCAGGGGTGGATTCAGAGCCTTACTAATTAAAAATTATTTATTAATATTAAGCTTTGTTTTATTTAAAATAAATAAATTCTTTCTCAATTTCGTACCATTTGAAAGGGTATGCACGTTAATTTTCAAAATTAAACCAATTCCCTCTATTCTTCCAGCAATATTTTTCATTTATAAATAAATAAAATTCATAAGACATGGGTCGCAATGGCAGCACTTGTCTTATAAAAAATTCCAACAAAAGGCGTGAAATCTTGATAGAATCTTATTAAAAAAAAAAAAAAAAGAGAGAAACATTATACAGAAAAAAAATAGAGTGCTACACGAACGAGGCAATTGTTGAACAGGAATGTTGTGCTGTTTGTTGTAAAACATAACAATCTTGTAAATTCGTTTCGTTATCGATTGTTCCGTATTTTTTAATGGATTTAAAGGTGACGCGTTTCACGGCAAGAAACTTGTTGCTGTTAACACGATTAGGAACGAAAGAGGAAAAAGATGAATGGGAGTTTTATTGAAAATATTATAAAATCTGTACAATAATTTATATATGTATATATATTTTTGGACAAAATTACTATATCGTCATTCGAAATTTACGAGATGTACGAAAGCTATATATATACATAACATATGACTGAACGTTATGATTATTTTACATTGTTACATTTTTTCTGTACAAATAATAATTAACGTTTGGCGAAATGTTGCGAGGGAGGGAGGGGGTACACCAGTCAGACGTGGAAGGATCGATTATCTTTAGGAATTTTTTTCTAAGCAATTACTGAGTAAAATATTTCAGTCTTTTTAGGGGGGACTTATCAAACTTCGAGCTTTGTTCCGGAATTTTTCGATTTGAAAATCTTGTAAAATGGCGGAGTTACTCGCCGTCTAATAAACTATACACGTAGAGTGCTGGCCGTCCTTGTTACGAAGGACTGCTGTCGTTAAAATAAAAAATTCCTTTTGATTTATTAACAAACATGTGTTACCAAGAATGTAGCGTAAGACTTTTTCGATATCTTAATTATTTAACTTTTTACAGCAGTTTGAAGTTGATTTTCTTTTCTAAAAATGGATGTTTCGTGTTCAAAGCGTCACCATATCTGCAATTTTCAAAATTTTACAAAAATCCTGTTCTGCTTTATAGATAATACATTTCTATTTATAAATCAAAAGGAATTTTTGATTTCGAACGTTCCAATCGTTAGCAGCAATGGGAACCATGAAACGATGTTTCGAAGCACACCGTTTAAAAGATAGCGAATAATTCCGCCATTTTGTAACCTTTTTTGGTTGGAAAAATTCGAACACATAGGCAACAGTTAGATATATTTCGTATAAAAAGATTGAAATATCTCAGTCAGTAATTTCTGTGAAAAAAATTCTGTAAAATGATATCGATTTTTTAAGGTGATTTGACAAGTGTACTTCTATAAGTTGATGTGAGAATCGTTCAGATTGAAATTTCGTCTCGACAGATAGAGAATAACGTGCGATGTTATATATAAATGTTTCTTTGTTCGTTTTTGTCTTTTCTTTTTGTATTTGTAAGTAGAACCGAAGTAGTTTAATAGTAGAAAGACGTTCGTTGAAAATAAGCCAGCTCGTTACCGTTTAGAGGAAGCTTAGTATATTCATATAGTGTTTAAAAAGAAACAAAGAGGATAGTTGGTTGAATCGATGAAAAATTATATCAGATCTCAAATCTCGAAATCGTAGTTGATAAAATTGCCAGCTGTAAACTGAAGATCGTATGAAAAAAACGTTTTGCAAAAAAAAGAGGAAAGAAATAAAGATAACAGTTTAACTTCGATTTTTCAATTGAAATTTAAGGAAAGTTTGATTTCTGATTCGAATTTCAGATAAACTTGAATTTTCATTTGGAATTCTAAAGAATTTTGGTTTCTAATTTCAATCACAAATAATTTTATATTTCAAATCGCTTTAATTTTCAGCCTAGATTTCAGATAATTTTGATCTCTATAATTGAAATGTCAAATGATTTTTATTTTCAATTCACATCTCTAGTAACTGTGATTTTTAATTAAAATTTAAAATAAATTGATCTCTAATTAAAATTTAAGTCACTTTGTTTTCAATTTCAAATTTCAGATAACTTTAATTTTCAATTAAAAAATTAAAATTTCAAGTAACTTTGATTTTGAATTCAAATTACAAATAACTAGATTTCTAATTGAAATTTAAATTACTTTATTTCCCAATTCAAATTTCAGATAACTTTGATTTCCAATGGAAATTTTAAATAACTTTAACTGTCAGTTGAAATTTCAATGAATTTTGATCTTTAATTAAAATTACAAACGCTTTCGATTTTCGAGTATCTTCAATTTCAAACCCAGATTTCAAATAATTCTGATTTGCAATAATAAAATCTCGTTTAGATTCAAATTTCAAAGAATTTTCATCAATTCCACCATCAACACAAAAGACAAACAAAATAAAACCAATACCAGTAAGGAAACAACGTAAAATCTTGTTTATTATTAAAATACGTTCTAATCGTCAACTAGAACGTTTTTCATAAAATGTCGCATTGTCTCGTCTTTGATACAATTATTGTAAATTGTGATTAATTAAGAAAGGAAGAAAGATAACCGATAAAAAAAAAACTGCAAAAACGAAGAACATTGTGCTTTTGATGTTGTTGTTGTAATCCGAATGAACGTCAGTTAAAACAAAAGGAAAAAAAAAACATTTTAAAACAAATCAAAGTTTAAAAACACACAAAAAAAAAAGAAATAAGGAATCACCAACCGGACGATTCTTTTCGTCCGTGGACTTTTTTTACTTCCGATATCGGACGTATCGAAGCTAATGTATGCAGCTTGACGTTATCATAAACCGCTAATCATAACGAACAGAAAGTATATGATTAATGCTAAGCGAAACAAAATATATTATACATATGTCCCTGACCCACCTTCCCCACTTCGGTCCCTGAAAACAGTTTGTGTACAAGCGGAAAGAAAACGTATTTGTAAAAATATAATGTATGTCGATAAATATAATGATAATTAACGAGGAAAGAAAAGAAAGATATTATATCCATAAATTATTATAGCGTGCAATCGATTGTAACGCGTTAGCTGCCACCAGAATTCTTTTACAATCTAACAAAATAAACTAACAAAATAAATAATTAAATAAACCGCGGGTTTATTTAATACCATTGATTCAAAGCTAATAATATTAACTATCGAATTGAAAAGCTAAATTTGAAAATTGATCAACTGTGTTCTTAATAATTAGAATTTTAACGTGTCTGATTACATACGTCTGTTTTCACTGTGGCTGTTAACGCGTTAACCCTTTCCAGTTTAAAAGGAACTTTTTTTGAAATCAAAGTGGATTCCTGATTTTTGTCGTGTTTAAAGGAAAGGGGTAATTCGTTTAACCCTTTCAGTAATCGAGAAATGAATTATCCATGGATATATCGGAAGCCTATTAACAGACTTTACATTCCTATCGACACTGTTATTTAACACGTTGGCTGCCATGGGGGTCACCGGTGGCCGGCACCCGAAATTTTGTACAATTAAATAATTAATAAAAGAAATTACGAAACAAACCACGGATAGCGTTATCGTTAAGCAAATAATGCTAGCTATCGAATTGAAAGGTTAAATTTGAAACTTAGTTGATTGTATCGTTAATAATTAGGATTACAGCGTGTCTGACTACACACGTCCGTTTTCACTGTGGCAGTCAACGTGTTAACACGTTGGCTGTTGCGATGGTCACCGGTGGCCGGCACCCGAAATTTTGTACAATCAAATAATTACCAACAGAAATAATCAAATAAACCACGGATAGCGTTAACGTTAAGCTAATAATGCTAGCTATCGAATTGAAAGGTTAAATTTGAAAATTAGTTGATTGTATCGTTAATAATTAGGATTTCAGCGTGTCTGACTACCCACGTCCGTTTTTACTGTGGCAGTCAACGTGTTAATTTCAGAATTATAGGAGGCCGGTGGAGATTGAAACGACAGGGATATCGATTTTAAACTTTATTTACACGGCTACATAATATTATGTAAGATATGAAGACTCGGATCGCGACCGATCGGTCGGTCTAAAAAACGATTGCACGAAATTCACTCGCCGATCGCCGTGGCAAATCAAGAATCGTCGTGTCGCGAAACATAATTGCACATCGTTCTGATAAATGTTATACAATACTGGAAAACTGGTAACACTGATAAGGTCGGTTAACAAGAATTCAACGGAACAAAATGTAGTTTTTGTACAACAACAACAACCGATATTACGAAAGAATACGATTCGGATGGCACCGACATGTATTACACAACGTACAGTATGGGATCAAATTATTAAATCTGATAATTCGTTCGTGAGATAATAAAACGAAAATGTCAAAGTTTTAAGCAGTGGATTGATGAAACGCAACGAAATTAAATTTTATTTATTCGACTGAAAGTATAATTAAAGAACAGGTTGGTTTTAATAATTTGATCGCCTACTGTGTGTGTTAGGTTGTATCGTATCAAATCGATTTTGGAACTTAATCATTCGGAGATGATTTGATGACATAAAAGTATTCCAAAATGACCATCGCAGTATATCGATTTGAAGCTTAAAGTTTCACGAAAATGACTGTATATGAACAGATCTGAATCAGGTTTTATAAAGATGACTATGTACATGCCTTGTCAATATTCTTAATATAAAATGGTTACCTCCAAGTTAAAACAAACAATGGATCGGTTTAATTAATAATGAACGATTAAGCAATGTTTTCTTAAACACCCTGTATATGAAAGGGAAAAAGATTGTAGTTTCTTTATGATTGAACGAATCGAAAGTTCTTTTATCCTTTAAAATATAAGGGATTGAAAAATGGATATATGTCAGTATCCAGTATCAGTATCAAATTAAGCAACTTGCATTAAGAATATTGATGAAACATACATGTAGTCATTTTTATTAAGCTTCAAGCTTTAAATTGACGTGCCACAAGTGTTATTTGGTAACAGTTTTATGTCATGAAATTGTATCAGACTTTTATTCCTTAAAGAAGCAATACACAAATTTTACTGTGATCCATTACTTGATATAATTAAGGACCGCTCAGTTTCTATCGGGAATATTGACGGTGCATTTATACAGTGATTTTCATTGAACCATGAGCTTTAAATTCTTATACCACAAGTGCTATTTGATGATACTTTTATGTCATGAAATTTTATTACACTTTTATTCTTTCGACGAACAATCTGTGAATTTCACTCTGGCCCATCGTTTGCTATAATTAACCACCAATCATTTTGTATTAGGAATATTAACAAAATGTTCACGTGGTCATTTTCACGCAACCTTCAACTTTAAATCGATGTGCCATAAGTGTTATTTCCAGATACTTTTATGTCATGAAATCGCGTCAGACTTCACATCTTTCAAAATCAATCATTTGACACGATTCAACCTAACATATCAACCAAAACGAATAATTCGATTGCGCCTACACTCGTGACAAGCAATCTTTCGAAAGGTACATTCCAAAATTTGGATCATCGTACAAAAATGATCGAAAGATCTCGAAGAATCACCAATCGTCGTATAAAATCATAAAATCATTCAATCGGAAAACTTCAATGTGTTAGTGGAAAGAAAACGAGAAATCGTGTTAAAGAAGCTACACCGTGAACAAAGAAGAAGAAAGAAACAAACAAACAGAATCAACAACTTCGCATACGCCGTACACGTACATACACCATATAATTAATTCTCTTCTTTTTCTATATATAAGACAGCCACGCGCACACTTACGCACACGTATACTCTAATATTTGGACATTTTTGTACTTGACGTATTATAATCGCGTGTATAACAAAATATTTCAGACTACATCTTCTTTTTTTTTTTTATCGGCTCTGGAAATCGTCGAGCCTCGCCTACGTAGGTTTAGTTTGCACTGTCGTGTACCTTTTAACTTCGCAATCGACCCGTTTTAATTTGAAATGACAATTCTTTTTATTATGTGTTCAAAAAGAACTCGACAATCGACCGATAGGGTATAATTTTGAAATTAAAAAAAAAAGTACGAATTAGAGGAGTTTTAATGAATTTTAGTCACCAAGTTCGCGGGTAAAGTTTAAGAAACACTTGATCTTTTCCTTGGCCGTGGGAATATATATTCCTACTTGTTATTATTTAATTATAATTCATTTGTTCGTTTATATTAATTGGTATTTTGTGGTCAATTTTTATATATTTCTCGGTATTTGTTTCTGTAAATTGTATCTTTATAGTGTGATAAATGTAATGGTATTTTGTTATGCAAAATAATTGTTTTGTATTTTAACACGTTGGCTGCCACGGGGGTCACCGGTGACCGGCACCCGAAATTTTTTACAATCAAATAATTACCAACAGAAATGATCAAATAAACCACGGATAGCGTTAACATTAAGCTAATAATGATAGCTATCGAATTGAAAAGTTAAATTTGAAAATTAGTTGATTGTATTGTTAATAATTACGATTTCAGCGTGTCTGACTACCCACGTCCGTTTTCACTGTGGCAGTCAACGCGTTAAAAATTGTGTGAGTCGATTTTAAAATAATCGACCCGGGGAAAGGGTTGGAGTAAACTATTAAGCTGATGGCTGGTTAAAACATAAATTAATGGCATGTTAAACATTTGTGATATTTAAGAAGTGGAACAGTACGTAATTCGTAACATTTTTTTGTTTTCGAAACAAATGAATTATTAAAGAATATAAATTAAATACAGGTACATTTATCTTGTATGCAATGAAATGCAAATATAATGTACCTATTCCTCTTTCTTTTGAAAATCGATTAGAACCGAGACAAGTGAACGAAACTAGTACCTTTCTCAAAATAATATCTTTTTATCTTAAAACAGCACCTTTCTTTGAATTCAATTGTAGAAGCTGGTAATTATTAATAATAAATACACCAGGACACTGAATGTTTAGAAAACTTAAATTTCATAAATTATATAAGAAAAAGTTTAGATCTCCAATTTTTGCAAAAATAAAAATACTCTATTCAAATATTTAACCCACGACTTTTAATTGCGACATTTTTGCACTCGAATAAAGTGTTTCAAACATAGCGCATAACTCTGCCATTTTGTAATATTTTTACCTTCCAAAAATAGGAATATAAAGTTGAAAGAAGCATCGATATTTCCTGAAGAGATCAAAACTTTTCGTTCGATAATTATTTGTACAAAAATTCTGGAACTTCACCTATTTTTAAGTGCTTCCTGATACGTTTCCCTAAGAAATCGAAGCTGGGTTATTCGTGACCCAGGTCTATAAAAGGTGTTTTTATTCATCACTGTATCTCCGTAACAATCGATTTTATAAAGTTAAAAGTGTCTTTTGTACGTTCAATTTCTTAGAATTCGAATTCGATCAGTCAAATAGTTTCGCAATGCAAACTACACCGCAGTCTTCAAGATTTAAGTAATTTGGTCGAGTTTCCAACGTAAACTTTCATCCCCTAAAAATCGTGTCGTTCGATGTAAACGACGTTTCATCTGTACGCAATCATTTTCGATAAGGTTTCCATTTCTTTTTTCTTTTAACACGTTGGCTGCCACGGGGGTCACCGACACCCGAAATTTTTTCCAATCAAATAATTACCAGCAGAGATAATAAAATAAACCACTAATAATGCTAGCTATCGAATTGAAAAATTAAATTTGAAAATTAGTTGATTCTATTCTTAATAATTAGGATTTCAACGTGTCTGACTACCCACGTCCGTTTTCACTGTGCCAGTCAACGTGTTAATAATAATTATTTTACTACATGGCCTGTATTTCACCGTCGGTCAATTAGTCGTAATAACATGGGTGGGTTCAGGTACTCTTTCGAAAGTATGTATTTCTGTCATGAAAAAGACCTACAACAAAAGATACCTCGAATACCACGATAAATAAATAAATAAGAGCAAATATTTGGTATCAGAATTTCGTATAAAGCGTCGCGTCTGCGATGAGATCGATGTGAGACTTTTCCTTTTCAAAAAACATTTGTCAACAATGTGTGCATCAGGTGTACAAATAACCCTATGAAACATTGAAAGAATTAATTCAAATTAATTTATGTTGACCTGTTGTTATTAAACGTAACATTTATTTCTACATATACAAAGAAACAAAGACAGATATTTCAACTGAAAAATCTTCTTTTGTTTTTTCGTCGAACGATTTTGAACTTTGTTGAAAAATCTGAATTATTATTTGTACACCTAATGCATTAGATTGGCCACCTTCATAGTTTTTTCTTCGTCAGATTTCAATAAATAACAATTCCCATTCGTATCTGTGCAATTTTTCCGATCTACTCGCTTCAGGATTTAGCAGCCAACCTGACAACAAAACGTATAAAACTTTGCACAAAAGAGATACGTAATAATGTTTGCAACAACTTAGAAGAAAATATTGTACACTTGCATAATCATCCATGAACGAAAATTAAACGAACGAAGAGATCAGCCAACTTGTCCAGTCCCATTCAACAATAGTTTCATAACAAATCGTTTAATAACAATTACCTTTAATCCGTTCGCGTCGATCGTGTTCAACGTTTCGAAAATTCTTTTCCACCAGCCTGACATCCGGTACGATCGTCGCGTTTACGTTAAATCAAAATTACTCACGAACACGTACGAACAATGACAAAAAAGGAAAAAATATTGCACACTCGTTGAACGATCAACGGCTTAAAATATATGTTAATCAAGATTCAACTTGACTGGAAAAAGAAAATCGAAAAACAGTACCTGGATCGAACGATTCGTTGAAGAAAAAATGGAGAAAAACCAAGATGGAGCATCGATAGTGTCATCTAACTATGGGATTTCTTTTCTCACGTTCATAGAAAAATATCTTTTATGAAAGTACAAGAAGGAGAAAATAAATAAGCGAGAATTGAATTAAACGATATCTTGACCGTTCTCCACTTGACAACCATAGTTATCTTTATCCTTGCTCGAATCTTTCTCGTTGTTTTCGCTTTTATCTTCCACGGTGTCGTCTTCTTCGACCTTCCTCTCGTTCTCAACGGACACAAAGTCCTCGTTCTTGTCGGTCGAATTAGTCGAATGCGATTTGTTCAGGAGAGAACTGAACTCACCGAACTGCAGTATCTCCTCCATCGCTGATTGTTCTATATTGACCTGCTGTGAACGTATACGAGATGACAAATTTCATGGTTCGAGTCAGCGTTGTTCTTTGGTGGGCAATAGAATATAAATTCTGTTATTAACACGTTGACTGCCACGGGGTGGTCACCGGCACCCGAAATTTTTTACAATCAAATAATTGATAAAAGAGATGACGAAATAAACCACGGATAGCGTTATCATAAAGCTAATAATGCTAGCTATCGATTTGAGTGGTTAAATTTGAAAATTAGTTGATTGTATTGTTAATAATTAGGATTTCAGCGTGTCTGACTACACACGTCCGTTTTCACTGTGCCAGTCAACGTGTTGATTCCAGTGAAAGGAATAAAACTGAATAAATTCATGAACATTTGTAACTGTTTCTTTCTAAAATAATGCGTTCGATTTTCAGAAATTTCATAGTAAAAATAACGTGGACTTGATTCTATAATTAAGCTACCCAAGTGTTACGCTCACTTATTTATGAAACTTTGCCACCTTATAGAGTTCGTCCAGCCAAGTATTCCCATACCTCCTTTTCGGCGTAGACGGCCAATAGTTTAAGAAATATTAACGATTAAAGGTAGTTAGACTTTAAATCCTAATTTGCCTGGAAATCCAAAGGTACACGGTTCAAATCCTTCGTTCCTTACCTTTTTGTTTTTTAACGTGCTGTCGCCATTTATTATATCCACTTATTGAAGCTATGCTATAGGTTTTGCACCTGTTAATAATTTACTAATTATTAAAGTCTAACTAACTTTAATCGTTAATATCTCCGAAACTATTGGCCGTCTTCGTCCAAAAGAGGGTATCGAAATAATCAGCTGGACGAACTCTATAAGGTGGCAAACTTTCATTAATAAGTTAACGTAACACTTGGGTAGCTACCCTTGTGAGTACAAAGAGTTAATAATTATCACATTTGTGACTGTTCAAAGTGTGTATACAGAGCGTTAAAAAATTACCTGGATAACTCTACACCGTTGGATAGATGACAGAATATCGAAGCGAACAGTTCCGTACCATTTTTTGATGGGATCAGTAGTTTAACCACGATTCGTTGTCAAGTACCTTCTTGGTCAATTTTTCAAATTTCAACAACGAATTGTGTCCAAACTACCGATCCCATCAAACAAATACTACAGAACATTTCGTTTCGATTTTCCATCATCTATCCAACGGTGTACAAGCTTTTCGAATAATTCTTTAACACCCTGTATATCTTCCTGGAACAAAGAAAATCATTTATATTATAAAAAGATATCGAACCTTTCGTGGTCTACCCCTTTTCCCCTTGCTAGGCACGGAGGACGCTGAATGACAGCTAGAACTCGATAAACTGTTCTTTCTTTTCGGCCATTGCAGATGCGAATCCAAATGTTGCTTCAATTTATCCTGCCTGGCGAACATACGCGGACAAATGCTACACGCGAACGGCCTTTCGCCCGTGTGAACCCTTCTGTGTCTAGCCAAATGCGAAGCCCTGGTGAACGCCAAGGTGCACAGATCGCAGGAGAACGGTTTGTATTGGGCCTTCTCGGATTTCGATAATATCGGTCTGGTCTCTTTTCCGTCGTTCAGGCCCGCCCTTTTCGACGAAAGGTCGCTTTTCTTCTTGATAGTTAACCTCGAGCTTTCGTCCGTGCTTTTTGAGGAATCCTGTAAGAAGAACGTGTGAAAATTGGTTGACACGAACGACATTTCGCGAGGACTTTCGATCGCTTGAACTTACAAGAACGGTCGGGTTCGTACATGATTAATTTGATATGAATACATAAGAAAGTTTGATGGTGTACAGTGAACGTTAAGAAAGCGTTAATACTGCGATTAATTTGGATGAAAGTTTCGTACAGTTTCGTTTGTTATTCAATTTTCATTTTTATATATTTATTTAACCCTTCGCACCATCGTTCTTCCGACAGGTGCGTTAGTCAGAGGTAAAACGAATCAAGGAAATTGAATTATTATATATACTTCGTACTTGGCGAGCATTAACCGTGTAAATTGTAATCAGAATTAAACTAAATCATTTAATTTTGATCAAAGTTCGAACGACAGAAGTCGTTTTTAAAGGCTGAATTTTCTAATAGCTTTAGTTTGATCTTCGAGCAAATTTGTAGACTGAGGTGAAGACAGAATACAAGTATACCCAAGGATACAAGAACGTTTCAATAAAAATTTGATGAGATACAAAACCTAAACTACAATCACTTTTCAATGAAATTAATCGCTGTGTAATCACAAATCTTCCCATTCACTATATAATTTCGAGCAACGCGAACGTGTTCGATGATCCTGAATAAAGAACCATTCGTTAATTGTGTTTTATCTGTTCGTACCAGACTCTCATCTCGTTCTTGTAAGTCGTCGTTCATCTGAATGTCCGGTACCGTGGGATCAGCTGATCCGTTATTAAAATTCAATTCAGATTTAACCACGTTTGACGTATCGTCGTAATTCTCGTCCCTGGTGGTGTTTTCTTTCAATGTTACACGTTCCTTCGGTCTTATATCCAATGGATCGTTGTTCCTCGTTGAACGCCCGACGGAAACCCTTTTCTGACCCTTGAATCTTGTTTCCCGTTTGTACATCGGCGGTGGCATACGTCTCTGGAATACACACAAATATGACAATTTATTCCTGTGACGTGTAGGCAGACTTAGGTACAACATAGGCTGTTCTCGTAAATTAACCCTTTTGTTCTCGTTAGAAATTTAAAATTTACAAATCTCGGATTTGGAAAGTTGGAAATTTGAGATTTTAAAATTTAGAAATTTCAGTAAAAGATCTCTAAGTTCCTCGAGGAAATGTATATTTAAGACTAGAGCTACCGACGTTCAGTGTACCCCTATTTCTAAATTAAAACTGAAATAGAAAACAAAATAAATGAGAGATAAAACGTAAACTGATATATTACAGCAGAATTCTTTATCTTGATAAAAACCAACTCACACTCCAACACGAGCCTTTCAATCGATTTTGTAATTTATAAAATAAGAAATCAGAAGCGAGTCATTTTAACCCGCTCGGTAGTTCTACTGTTAATTTATACAATTCATATCCGATAAGTCTATATTTCGATTGACCCCTTCGTCCGTGGCTTAAAAAATACAATATCCCTTGCCACAGCAAAACGGTTAAATCTATTCTAAAATATATGAAAATGAGGACTTTAAAAGTAGCCGAAGAAATTGAATCGTCCTTGAAGGAAATTAAACTAATAAAAAAAGGAAAGAAAATTTCATTTAATTATACTTACGATTTGTGTTTCCGAGGATCGTAAGGGTTCGTCAAAGGAATCGTCGTGTCCGTCGATCACCATAGGATCGTCTTCAACCTCGATCTCCTCCATCTTGATGTGATCCTCCAACGATTCCACGGACGATTGTTTCGGTAAAAACGGTATGACGGATGGTTCTTTCATATACTCGGTCGTGTGAACCCTCGTCTCGATGTGACACCGTTGCATCCGTGTCTCCACCCTCGTGTAAGGGCTTCGATTGTTCTCCTGATTCCTCTGGTCACCGGAAAGACCCCGAATCTCCAGGTCCGTGGCAGTTTTAATCAACGAGGGCAAGTGTTCCTCCGCGATATCGATCGAGCCGCGATACATGAAATCCAACAGGCATTCCATCTCTTCGACCGCGACCCCTGGATCGAACAAATTATTTTTGCCTCCTTTTAACCCTTTCTACTCGAGTGGTACCACCGAGACTGTATACTTAATTTATCGAAGTATTCTAAAACGCGAAATTTCAATTTCACCCGTATCGAAATATAGAAAATTAAAGAAGGGAATAAAAATCAACTATTTTCTTCCGAAATACTGCGTTCGATTCCTGAGAAGCATAGCTGGAAAATTAGATTAGACCCGATTACGTTGAAAAATCCTTCGAGTGCAAAGGGTTAATGTTAGTAAAAGAATTAAGAGGTGAATCTTTGTTCTTACATCATGCGATCGTTTCGATTCTGAATGCGGGCCCTCTTCAGGAATCCCACAGACGTTTAGTGAAACGAAGATATTCGTCACGTAAGAAATACGATTTTATGGATCATTATAAATATACTATCACAACCAACCTAAAGTCGTAGATATGTAATATTGATATATCTTTACCGATTAAAATATCGACATGCCACACACCCGTTGAATTCGCATCCAGACTTAAAGTCCATAGACACGTACTTACTCAAATTGTAAATTTATGCGTTCAGAGTTATAGCAAAATTAATCAAATAATACGTAAGATAACTTCCACTTTATTTTGGTAAGAAACCTTGAACGTGAAACGTACAAGACACCGGGAAAATATAAAGAAATGTAGAAAAAAAAAAGAAACTGATTGATAATATTGCTACATAGAAACTAGTGATATCATGAAGTACCTTTTAATATTAAGATCGGTTGTTCGCCGTAGTGTTCCTTGAAGACCCTTTCGAAGTAAGGGCTGCACGCGGCCAGAACCAATCTGTGAGCCCTTAACATCCCACCTTGGCAAGCCAAGGTTGTGTCAGTCAACGAACCGCTCTTGTACAACCCTTCAAACAATCCGGACAGGTTCGCCAGATGATTGTTCCAAGTAAGATTGAAGGTTTTCTCGCCCATTGTTACGGTAGCTGCGCAACTTTCTATGAAAAAGTAACATTTATCGATTTAAGCGATTAGACATCTACGATGATTTATCGAGATTTTATATCTTGTACAAATAATATATTCGTACCATCTGTCGAAGGGGGATACAATTTTACGACGTAGAGATTGAAATTTAAAGGGGATTAAATATTTCGAATAATTTATTATAATTCTTGAGCTCGTGATTCTTACAACATAATAAAATATATATAATAAAAGTAGTAGTTGCGATATTAACCCTTGGCACTCGGAGCATTTTTGGATACCTTCGAATCTAATTTACTTTTCCACCAAAGCTTCCGAAAACTAAATTCATTTTTTTGGATGTGAAGTGTCACAAATGCTTATGGATCTATTTTTATTTCATTCATTAATCTTCCATATTGTGTTATAAATAAAATTTGAATTTCGTATTTCAAAATACTCCAGAAGCACCACTCGAGTGCAAAGGGTTAAAGTTTCTTGTATACTTCTTTGTATATCAAAAGAAGAAGCGCGTGTATAGTATTGTTAACAATGAATCATTATACGTTTCTCGATGTAATCGTTGCGTCATAAATAGTATTTGATGCCGGCTGAACATGAGTTTAATTGACACGTTGCTGGATCTCACAACTACACACAAATCGTCATCCATGTTGTTGTTCAAGCATAATCTAAGAACATGATTGTGCAGTTTTTACATTCACGATATAAGAAATTATTAAACTATATGGACTTGAACAAAAAGAATGTGATTTAAATATTATACAAAATGGACAACTATTTATTGACATTATTTTTCGTTTCAAGGTTTAAACGTATTTGTGTGTATAAGTCGATTTAATAAGTGAAAATAAACTTTGAAAAGAAACGTTTCTTCCTGTCTCAAAAAATACAGGAGCTATTCAGATGGATTCTCTTAGGCGACTCACCCCGTATAATTGAATATTATTGCTACAGGCCCACCACCACAAATTCTTACGAGCCATCACTGTTTTTAACACATTCGAGACATATTACATAACAGGTGTGTAAAGCTGTACCTAGCCAAATCTTGAATTTAACCCTCAAACGACATGAAGAAAGCTAACAATTAAACTTGAACTTCATTTCTGTCTTCCAAATTTCAAAACATACGTTTAAACATCCTTTCGTCCGGTATACGAAAGCCTAACGTTTAAAAATTGTATTATTCAAACAACGAAATATCGTGGCATACGTTTTCTAGGTCTAGGATAAGTTTCAGGGTTAAAATGAAAGCTTATAAAAATTCTTTCCTCAAATTATTGAAAATTATAGCTTCACCCCATCGATCGTTAAACAATTAAAGAACGAATGATTCGAAGATGAAAAATTCACGGATTGATAACAATTTACGATGATACGGTGTTTGACATTGGTAATAACGTATGGCGAACAAGAGGTGTATGTGGGGGTCCAGGAAAAGGTGTGTACAGGGTGTACGGGGGTGTGCATGCACAGGATGAAGAAAGGCAGAACGATCCAACGATGGTCATGCGCAGATGTAGTATCTAGGTCCGATCCATAATTTCGTTGGACCCCCTCGCGCATTACCAAGGGGCTACATTCGTGTGCACCCTTTTTCTTTTTCTTTCTTTATCTTTTTTATCCCCCTCTCTTTTTCTTGCTTCGTTTCGTGGCAACTACGTCACAGGGACCAGGAAAATCGACGAACTCCGTGGTACCCCTACGCAACGGCGCCGCTAATGCGGGATTAAAACGCCCCGACATTATTTGTCTTCGTTTCATCGAAATAAAAATTCGTAATATAAACTTTCGTCGAAATGAAATGTAATATAAACTTTCGAAGAAATCGTCAGAGTAAATATATTTTTACTGAACGGGGTACCTCGTGCTGCAACACCAAAGTTTCATAGTTTCTGTCGTAAATAATGATTACACGAAGAATTCTAATCTTTCCAACGATTATACGCGTAACCTTTAAATTTGAAGATTGAAAATTGCCCCCTCCTTAGAGTTATTTCTTAATAACTCACATTTCTTAATGAAATAAATTCCG
This sequence comes from Stelis phaeoptera, assembly GCA_943735885.1. Lineage (NCBI taxonomy): Eukaryota > Metazoa > Arthropoda > Insecta > Hymenoptera > Megachilidae > Stelis > Stelis phaeoptera. The sequence goes on along the minus strand of OX030934.1, from coordinate 5,434,428 downwards.
AAGGGTGTAAGGAAAAATTCAAAATTTACACCTTTACGCATTTTGCCCCCCTCCCCCCAAAGCAGGATTTCTAGATCATCTCCCGTGACGTCAGATTTATGACATTAGCCTAACTTGGGTACACGTAAACAGAGCGAAGTCAATAAGCAGCGACGTGAACAACGTTGATGTCGAATTATAGGCTAACGTGTATGGTAGTACACACTGATTACGCAGGGAACAGATGCGTGTAATGAGAGAAAAAGACAGGTCGATAACAAAGTTCAACCTGTTCTTTGATCTTCGCTCGCTCTCGTATTTTATGACGTTCGTTCAGCATTGAACCTGTAACTTATGATTTCTTTCCTTATTTCTTTTTTTCGTATTTTTACTTGTATCGTGTCCGGTGTAATACAGATTTTATATTCGTCCCCTGTGTTCTAATTATAACTTGCACATTTTTGTTTGTTCGTAAATCGTGCAAAGGAAAAATGAATTTATACTATTTTTTTTTTAAAGACCATTGATGTTGAAATTAAATATTTCAATGTAAAGAAACAGCTATCCAGAGATACGTAATGTGTAATTAATATCGGATGTTTAACGTGGAATTAGTGGAGAATTTGATTTTGAGAAAAGGAAAGGGTCAACTGTGTCCTGGGCTAAACTACAGGTAGTCTAAGGACAGATGATGGAAGACGATTTCATTAGACAAAATTAAATGGTGACGAATGGAGCATGACGTGATACGTATGTTGGCTTCAGGAGTGAAGGCGTTTTAAAGATCACAGTCATCTTTATTTTTGTTTTTGCTTTTTTTTTTTTAACGGAGTAATACATTATTTTTTTGTATCTAAATCGATTGTTGAATTCAATGAATTTCAAGCATAATTAATTCTTTTCTTGAAATTGTATTCCAATTACAGTTATTCTGGGTTCCTTTAATATTTTCTTTTTTGTTTTTAATTATTCTAAGAAAATGGCTATGATTTTAAATAATTTCGTGAACCATCTTGTGTAAATTTTGAAATCGAAAGAGTAACAATTTTCGAATCAATAATCCTTCGCTATATTTGCAATAATTTTGTTTCTTTTAACTCTTTTATAGAATTATAGTAAAATTATGGTAATAATATTTTTGATTTTACACAATTCTTATACTTCATATTTAATTAAAGTTCCTTTTGAAGAATTCGATTAATAAAATACGCGACAAATAAGGAAAATTTAATGGTAAAATTAAGAAATATAATTATTAAGTTTGTAAATATTGATACGTAACTTGTATATTATTCTATCCTTTAAAATTAACGTATTATAATTAAGTATTGATAAACATTGAACAAATATTAATGAATATCGATAATATTGATAAATACCGATAATTAATAATACGTATAATTAAACATTGTTCAAAATGTACATTTTCTCTCCCTTAAAATTAACAAATTAATCAATTTAATTGAATTCTATCAACAATTAACGTTTCATAGCGTGTGATGAAAACACGAGGTGATTTTGTTAAACGATTTTAAATAAACTTTTAATGATCCAGTCTGTTGACTACTGATAAAGAAACGATTCGTATCAGGTGTGCCTAACCATTGCTGCAGGCAGACATTCGAAAGATAATGTTATCAAAGTATTGTTAGACATATAAAAACCATCCATTTTCAACACAAAATCAAACGACACGAATGTTTGAATTTCGTCAAAAAACAAATACAATATTTGATATTGAGTAACATCCCTTCTTTTTTTATTTTGGAATTAGCGGAGTTCAATCCTTGTTTACATATAAACATTTAATATTAAATAATAACATTTTATTAAAAGAACAGCAGCAGTCATTTGGGAATTAAATTATTAAAAATTATTTAGAATTTGCACGTCTAACTTTAATCGAATATTATTTCATTCTTCAAAAGTCTGCGTCAGATAATCGAATAAAATAAATTGTACAAAAAGAAAATGAAAAACAAAATTAATACATACAAGGTATAAAGTTCAAAATCATCTTGTTATTTCAGAAAACATAAGGTATCAAAAGATCAAAATCCGTTCAAATTAGATTCCAAACATTTTTCAATAAATTCGATAAATATCAAATTATTTCTGATGACGTTTATCAGAATTCACCCTGTGTAGCATTATATTATTTAAACAATTAATCATTACTATAAATACTATGTGGTCCTCGTCCATAAATAGCACAAGTAAAATGTATGTGTACAGCTGTAATCATAAAACTGATCATAAATGGTACACACGATTCGTGATCGATAAATCAAAATGACTTAAATCAGTCAGGTTTTAAAAGAAAATCCTATGAAACCAACAAAAAAAAAAAAGAAAGAACGCTGAAATATAAAAAGAATATTTAAACTTTATACGCACAGGAATAGCCACGACTATCTTTCGATGTACCATCTGTATTTTCGCGCAAGTACAATAAACGTACCAAAAACTACCCAGTCGGCAGGGTACCGAAAATAACATTGCAAACAGAGGTGAAAATTATATTCGCAGATATTCCATTTCCTCGGTATATTAAATCTTAAAGGTTGTCACGGCCGAAATTTCATCCACGCGCAATTTTTATATATTTGAAAAATTTAAGAATCGATAACAGTCATTAAGGTATTTATTCGATATTGATCAGTGATATTGTCATAAAGTTGATTTAAGGGTGATATTTTATGGTAGCTTTTAAGGGTTGAACCTTCTTTACGAATTTGCAAATGAAAAAGAGTCGGGGTTTTGTATTTTACGGATTTTTCAGTACACGCTTTATTGTTTTATTTTACATATATGTAAATGTAGTTGTTATAATTATTTGACTGCCTTAGACAAGCTCAGCTTATTCATAGTTGACGTTAATTAACTTCTTTTGCAAAATTACTGATTCTACATGAAAATATAAGAAAGGTTTCTTATGTCTCTTTTTTTTTTCAAAAATGAATAAGTGCGTCAACGAAGGAACATTTGATTATTAATTTTTAAGAATATAAACAATTCCTTCTGTTTCTTAAATGGAGTTTGCTGCCTAAAATTAAAACGCGAAAGTGAAACTTCAGACGTAAAAACATGTCACGTCTATCAGTCCCGATTAATTCATCCTTATTAAAACAATTATGAATGACAAAGCATTTCTTTTTTTTAAATAATGTATCGAGGTTGAAGTTTGTTCGTGTGACTAATAGAAGGAACCCGTAACCTTCAGGACAATCGTGGAGTACGTAAAAAAATAATAATTGTGTAAAATTGTAACCTTCGTCCCCCGAAAATAAGGAAGAAATTTACAAGGCAATTAATCCGTAAACCTTTTACTGTATTCTCTTATTCTCTTATTGCCTGTATAAATTATAAATATTCGAAAGTTTCTAGAAATATAATATTTCGAAATTTCTAAGTTTCTAAAAATATAGTACTGATATTGCAAAAGAAATGCGGAATGGAAAGGGTTAAAAAGTGCATTCAACTTTCGTCGAAATATCGTCGTAGGCCACGATTGACCCAGACTCCACAGATACAGGATTAAACAAATAAATTCCTATATGAAAAACACCTTGGTTCAAAAGTAAATGAAATTTGAGATATTTAAATATCCACGTTTATCTTCAAAGACACCTTCTATCTTCCTGACCCTAACTGTCTCAATTAGCATTTTAAAACGTTCCAGAAAAATAGAGGTTCATTAATTCAAATTGATAGGATAAATAAATTGAATTACTTTGAAGTAGCTGCAAAGCACGTGTGAAATTTTCATTTTACTTTATCAATTTAATACGGTGCGAAATATCCTTATTTTGTTAGAAAGCACAGTTGGTGAAAAGATATTTTACACAAATTATTTCTTTAAACGAAATAGCAACACTTAACACTTTAAATACCGGAAGCCTATTGATAGGCTTTTCGATACTACCCACTGGTAACTGAAAATCAATTAACAAACGTTTGACTATGATTTTTTTTCGTCTATAACACTGTTTGATCGAGAATAAATGGAAAATACGAGTTACTCCCCCTAATTCTGAATTACCATCAAATTATAAAATAGTAGGGCTTACTTTTCCATTCTAGAGCGGTGGATAATGTGTTAAATAAAAATTAGAAAAGCTAAGGTTTATAAAATCAGGCGAAATTAAAATCGTTGCAATTGTTTAAGAAGATGAAATTTTGAGAATAATTCGTTCGCCGCATCTCTGATTATTCTTGGTGCGTTTAATAATTGTAAGAAGTTTACAAGATTTCCAAACAAAATGGTATCAATGTTCACCTTTACCAAAACGATCAACAACAAAGTGTTCTTTAATTTCTTTTCTTTTTTTTGTTTTATTAAATTACGTATCGAGGTCGTTCGTACGTGTGACTAAGTTATCCAAGAATGCGCAAGATCCGGCGTGGCTGGTCTAAAACACAGAAGAGATCAAGAGAGCAAAGAGTCGGTTTAAAACCGCGTGCCCCGTCCCAACGTCGACTCTATTAATACCCGCGACTTGTCGTCGCGTCTCGAGAACTTGCACACCCGACGCCCTAGCCTCAGTTTTAACGCATTACACTTTAATTAGAACCTCTTCCCCCTCGATAAACAACCGACAATACTGCGCAAATTGCAAGAGAACAGAATCTGCGAGCGGAGGATGGTACAAAGTCCTCAGAAATTTTATTTGTGTTGCAACATCCGCGACGTCGAAGAAACGGAGGAGATTCGAAACTAATGACAGCGGATTGGTATCGACACGAGGAAACGACGTATAGAAGGAGCTAGGCGTTTCGTCCAGGACACCTAGTAGATGTCGTGCGAACACGTTCACGGTCAATCACGCGATCAAACCACGAGCATTCGTAGCTATTAAGAAACGGAGTTAATAAAATCATCGGCACCGTGGCGAGAGTTGGTTGTAGCCGTGAACGGAAGGAGGAACGAAAATACCGAACTGTCGAGGGTCCTAACGTAGCGGCCCATAGATGTCGTGCTAGGTGTTCCCGACTCTGCGACCCGGGGTCAGAGCGCAAAATACATCGCCATCGAGAGAGACACTTACGCGAAGTTATTCAATCCCGAGAAAACGTCTGATTGAATTCGATCAAGGTCACGATCGAAGCGCGTCGTCGGCGTTCAGGTACTTTACAGATTACTCACCTTCTTCGCCCGACGATACAGACTTTTTTTAAGATCGTTTCCAACGAAATCAAATCATAAATTTAGAAGCAACACGGTGGTCCAGTGATCCTGTCGTTGATTTCTTCTCACCGTTCCCCGATTTCTGATCGTGAAAACATCAGACGTACAGAAAAATCGTACGATACAACGAATGTAGAGCAAGCGAACGGGCTCACTCCGCGAGGGGCACGACACGTGCTGGGGCTCCCTCGACCGAGTCGCGACTGATATCATTTCCAGTGGGGGACTGTGGGGTCGGGAGCCAGAACCCCACCAGGGGGTCTTCGTGCAACCCCCACGCGGTGTCGTAGTAGTCGTGTTTCGACGTCGTGGTTGTGGCTCTCGTTGTCGTCGTGGCTCCACCGTTGGCTGGCCTCTCGAAACCCCCTTTTGCACGAACAGGGGATAAGGGACCAGGATCGTGTACGTGTGTGTAAACCATCATGGGGGAGAGACTGTCTCGCTTCTTCCCGTCTATATCATCAATCTCTCTGTCTTTGTCCGGTCTCGATTCTACCTATACTTTTGTATCTGCCTGTCCTATGCTTCTCACCAAGAGATTCGCTCTCTCTTTCTCCCTCTCTTAAGTCTGTACTTTATCCGTCCTTGTTCCGCTTCGCGTGCTGTGTCGAAGCATTTTGTTCCCCCTCTCCGTTGTTCTCATTCTAACTTTCGTCCGCGTGTGTGTGTGTGTGTGTTTGAGACACACCTACGAATACGTACGTCCCTGTTCGTTGGCCCACTCCCTTCACGCGAACCCCTTACCCGCCACGTATCCCAGCAAGCTTTATCCACCCTGAGCCCTGCCGTGTACGAGGGGTTGTTTCTCGGCAGCCTGATCGGACGTTTGCGAGAAAAGGGACCCTCCCCTCCGCGCCGTTTTAACCCATGCCTCCTTTTTTCTTTTTCCCCATCTTGGTCGACATTTTTTTCGTCCCGCCGATCATTTTAATATGTTTTCAAGATGTTCGGAGTTTTGGATACCTCGGCGTTAAGCATTGATCAACCATTCGAACGACGAAGTTAGGTCAGAACGTGATCCGATAAGCATTTCATATGTGGAAGCACTAAAATTCGTAAAGAATATTTAAAAGAATGGTTTGAAATTTCAAGAATGAACACAAATTTAAATCGCAAGCTCTGTCCCTGGTCCGTTGTCCGAACCCCAGTATGTACCAAGAATGTCTAACGAGTAACACTATCGTTATTTTCGTTCGAATTCGTCTTTGTTGATGGACAAGTATCTTCTTCGGGGTGATAGTAATTTTAGTAACAATATTGTAAGAAGAAATTCATCTTTGAAGAAGGGAAAGCGTAATTTCCATGTGTAAGAACAAAGGATATCCCTGTTTATGCGAGTATCGTTTTCAGTAAGGCCCACGGGGCGGGGGGGGGGGGGGGGGGGCCGATGTTATAGGTGTATTGTTCGAATCGACAAGTGAACTCGCATAAAAGATGTTGAAACACGAGACTGCTCGTTGAAGAGTGTCGCAATACGATAAGCACAGACTGTAACGGACACTGACGTAACCATCCGTCACATGGCCACGTGTGTACGTGTGAGCGTGCACGCGTGTGCGTACGTTGCATATAGATATATATATATACATATGTACCTATGACACATATATACACCGTGTATGCATACGCAAACAAGTAACAGATTAGGTGGTCTCGATTCGTGTTATGGGCTGAGGTTTTCAGAAGGTTTCCAATATAGAATAGAAATATTTATATTTTAATTTGCAGATCAAGCGATAAATAACATAATTATTTGACGCGATGACAATTATTATTTTGTGGAGGGAACGGTGTTTTATTGCAACAAATTGATTGTTCGCACTCGGGGGTGACCGGACGACCGATTCGGGAGCAATGAGCGAATATCGATTCGTTATTTTTAGGGGTAGTCCATCCGCGAACCCCACCTTCGTTGCTTCGCGATTTGAAAATTTCTCCTCGGCAAATTATACAATTTTCATGGGTCTTTATTTAACGAGTAATCAGAGGCTGATGTTTTTATAGGGTACCTTTTTTTTTTATTATTAAAATTCTTACAACTTTCGAATATTATAAAACATTATTCGATGTGCGAGTGTAATGTCTATCGAAATTGTATGAAATATTATTGACAGTCAAATACAAAACTTTGTTGCAAATTCGTTCGATGCGGTGGATCTCAAAATAAAATGACTAGACTATAAACACAATGAAAAATTAATCCAGCTGTTACAATTTTTAACCTACCATGTATAATTTTCATGATTGTTTGCGATGTTTAAAATAACTTTAATAAGAAATTATTATCATGAATTTAAATCTTATTATATTAATTTAAATTATACTGCTAAGTTATCTTTCAAGCTGATATCAATTCTAGTATAATTTATTCCAATATTCACATTTATTTCTTTAAAAAAATTAACTGTTCTTAGACTCACTCCTAAACGTAATTGATTAAAGTCCTATTGATATAATTATTAAAATTATTCGTCAAGACCAGGTATACAAATTATTTGAAAATTTAATACTTTCCACCGGCTGAATATGCGCTGGGTCGGGGTTACAAAAATGTTTCAATAATTCGTCGTTAAATCCGCAGTCGGTCAAATTTTCCTTACCGAAAACATTTTGCGGCAGTTTCGCTCCGCTTTCCGATTCTGTCTCTTCTGTGAAAATGTACAAATTTGATGTGTATACAAAACGTTTAATCTTCTCTTCAACGCTTTGGTATAATTTTAAATTCCAATAAAGAATTACGAATGTACAAAGAAAAAAACGATTTACCAAGTCCATGTTTAGCTGCTGAAAATGCAGCAGTCGCGTTTAATTGCGCACAACTCGCTGAGTACTGTTCTAATTGGCTAGATTTCATTAGAAAACAAAGGGACGGTAATACATGTGGCAAAAGAGGTCCTTTCAGTTCTAAGGAAAAATACTTTTCATTGTCAACGCGAACTTTACTCTCTTTAACCTTTAAGAAAAAAGAATAAACTGAATTCTTCCTGGAATACTTTAACCTTGTGTTAAAAAAAAAAATGCTTTACCTTAATAGATTTTAATGTAGCACCATGAAAAGCCACTGGTGCTAAAAGAGTTGGAGGCACTCCTGCCAAAGGACCAGTTATTGTAACGGCAGATTTACAATTAATTAGAAAATTGAACAAAGCTTGTGCTTCTACACCTTTGACAAAAATAAGAGAGTGCTTCAAGCTGTCTATCTCAGTTTCTTTCTCCAATGTCATTCTTGCCTATGACAAAATTACAAGGTGATAGAATGTAACTGAAACTGAAAATATTAGAGAAACATCAGAGAATTACCTGGGAGTTATTGATCTTACGAATTTCAGAATTCTCTACTCCTAAACTCTGCAACCATTCATCTTGCGTTTCTTCATCGTCGTCGTCAAGGTTTTGTTCCTCTATATTTGATGCTATTGTAGCGCTGGATTCGCTTAAATCTGACGTTGCACAACCCGAATCAGCTCCGTCCGAATGTCTTTTACTATCTTTCCTCAATGGCATTGTGTACTTAATTTCTATAAAAGAATGTTTTATTTTTATAAGCACTCTCATCATGAGCTTCAATCTTTCTGTACCTTCTTGTTTCAAGAATTGTCGAAAGCCCCGCGTTGTAGGCGTTAGAAACGCGTGTGCCTCGGATATTCCACAAATTCCAGCAGCACGAAACAACGCGGTGAAATTATTTGCGCAAACATAGAAATATGGACACTGGCGCGCTCTTAATAAATGAAAGAGCGATCTAAAACTCTCGCTCCACTCTTTGTAGAGAGCATCTTTGATAGGTAGATTATTTACCACTGTCAAATTATTGGTTAAATTACCACTCACTTTGCCAGCAGAGCGAGGAAACAATTCTAACCACGGCAGTGAAGGATGTTGCCATACCAAGCAACATCTATGTAACCTATTCAAATTTGAATATAAACAATAATGAAATGGTAACAAATGAAAGGTCCGCCAAACTTGCAATGTTACAACAATCACCTTGCATTCGGACTAGTATCTAAGGTAGAATCTTTTTCACTGATGTCTAAACACCTTACAAAACCGGTTGTACCTGAAGCTTCTTCGCTAGTTTTTAATTTGCAATTCCATGGGAATGGTTTTGGAGACATAAACCTCATTTTAGTTTTTAAAGTCCAATCTATCGGAATGTACTTTTCACCCTTCTGTGTTTCTGATTCTGCAATGTTCTTATTTGCTTCCAATTTCGAAAACGCATCGCTAAACGTTAAAGAACAGTCGAGAATTGGATTCTCTACTGTGTCCGCCTTTGGCCGTTCAATTTTCAATAATTCAAACAACGTATTGTCATTGCTACTCTCTAAGTCGACAGGTGTGATATTTAACTTTTTATTCATTTCATCTTTAGCAAACGGATTTTTACGTTTCTGACCTATACATTGACCAAAGTTATCGTTACATTTATCAGATTTCGCTATAGAATTATCCTGATTAATAGATATGTTATGTATGCGTGCTTGAAGTGCACGTTTCTTCACTTTCAGACGATGTAGCTGCATCACTTGGTCTGGCTTCTTCCATTCCAATGTTTGTACCTTTTCTAAACCCTCCATTGATGAATTTAAAATTCTATCACAGTGTCAAAGATCATTCAGTAAGATGAAAAGAGCATACATAACACTAACGTCTATGAGAAATAATAATAAAGCTTTTCCGACTTTTTATATGGACTTATGATTAAAAAAAATCTTGTCTTTGAAACGCAATATACGACCATGTGTACGTTAGATTTTTAAATAGTTTGTATTTCCATACACACATATATAGTTGATATTAATGAAACGATAGTATTATTAAATGCACACATTGTTGATTAAAATTATTATTATATGAATCTCGCAGAAATGTAAATATTTCCTTGTTCACCATTATAAAACAAAACGTGCACAGCTGATCATGAATTATGTGTTCGGTCGACAGGAGGAGCCTCCGTCGGAGGTCCACCGACACTCCGTTGGTCTTACTCCCGCTATTTACGTGAATAACACTATACATTTGTATGAGAATAAAGTTATTCTTATAGTATTATTTAAATAATCATTTTTATTTTTATGTTCCAGAACTGAACATGCCAATATCACACTACCAGATGCGCTACCTTGAAACTCAGCATCAGAATGAAGCTACCAAATTGTTATACCCTTATAAATTAATAATTGTACCAAATATTGTATATTATAAAGTATTATACAACACTTATACACATATTGTTAACACATTCACAAATTGTACATGTATATCGAAAAATTTCAATAAATATGAAATAAAATGGTAAAACAGTTTATTCATTTAAAAACCTCTCCAAAAATACAACAACACAGTTCAACTAAACATTCACATTCAACGAAATCTCGAATATTTATGAAAATTAGAAAAAAGAAGCATAAAACTTGGTGTTCAAATATAAGAACATGGATTTCGTTGAGTAGAGAAATTCTTAGAATATGGCGTCACCAAAATTCGGAGAATTTGATCAATTCTGAGAAATGACGTCAAATTCCAAGAAATGGCACGAACACCTCCTCGCAACTTATGTTCTCCTGATACATTTTGTCAAAATCGGACTTTGATATTTCACGAACCCAGTTCTCGGGAATTCCTGGAATTTGACGTCATTTCTCGGAATCGGCAAAATTCTAGGAATTGACGTCATCAAAATTCCAAGAAGTGGCACGAAATACCTCCTCGCAACTTATGTTCTCCTGATACAATTTTTCGAAATCGGACTTTGATATTTCGCGAACCAGTTCTCGGGAATTCCTGGAATTTGACGTCATTTCTCGGAATCGGCAAAATTCTAGGAATTGACGTCATCAAAATTCCAAGAAGTGGCACGAATACCTCCTCGCAACTTATGTTCTCCTGATACAATTTTTCAAAATCGGACTTTGATATTTCGCGAACCAGTTCTCGGGAATTCCTGGAATTTGACGTCATTTCTCGGAATCGGCAAAATTCTAGGAATTGACGTCATCAAAATTCCAAGAAGTGGCACGAATACCTCCTCGCAACTTATGTTCTCCTGATACAATTTTTCAAAATCGGACTTTGATATTTCGCGAACCCAGTTCTCGGAAATTCCTGGAATTTGACGTCATTTCTTGGAATCGGCAAAATTCTCGGAATTTTTGATGACGTCAATTCCAAGAAGTGGCACGAATACCTCCTCGCAACTTATGTTCTCCTGATACAATTTTTCGAAATCGGACTTTAATATTTCGCGAACCCAGTTCTCGGAAATTCCTGGAATTTGACGTCATTTCTCGGAATCGGCAAAATTCTAGGAATCGACGTCATCAAAATTCCAAGAAGTGGCACGAATACCTCCTCGCAACTTATGTTCTCCTGATACAATTTTTCAAAATCGGACTTTGATATTTCGCGAACCCAGTTCTCGGGAATTCCTGGAATTTGACGTCATCAAAATTCCAAGAAGTGGCACGAGGAATACCTCCTCGCAACTTATGTTCTCCTGATACAAATTTCCGATCTTCTTTATATTTGCTTCTAAAAATACGAGGTTGTACAGGAACTTTTGGAATTTGAACTTGATAGGATTTTATAAGTAAATAAACAATGTTTAATTTTCTTTTTTTATTTATTTTTACGTTTCTTTGTACAACGAGTAACTAAATTTATCTTATGGCTAGGTTATTTAACTTCAATTTGTATAAAACGCAACTTATACCAATTTTACAATTAATACTGTGATAGATATTTATATAATTATAGTTACAAGTAAAACATGTGAAATTGTATTAATATTTATGCAATTTTATCGTAATATACAATCATATTTTACAGTACATGTACTATCGCGTGAATAATTGTCAATAAAATATTGGTTGTAGGTTGCATCCAAGTTTCGAAACTTGATATTGCCAATTTTTGGAAGCTAGTAGATTATCCAAGCACGAACAGATAGCACAGATGTACGTGGAAAATATGATGGCAGGAGACAAGATGAATCCTACTGCTTTGGATGTTACACGCAGACACGTAGACTGAGCTCCCAGGTGCTCCTCTCTGCTTCTTACATTCGAATGATTTTCTCCCATTCTTCGACTAATCTAATTGCCAATTTGTTGTCTGCTTCGCCAATAAAATCCGCCATAAATCTACAAATCCATATATACAAGATGTAGATGTAAATTACAGTATAATTCGAGCTAACGTAATATACCATACAATACATGTATGTATTTTACGTACCCATTACTGCAAACTAACATTCATCTATATACACATTATACATATGCCTGTACACTCGTAACACGTGTGATAAATATGTACGAGGCATTCCATATCTGTAATATAAATGTAAATCATTAATAAATATTCTGAAACCGAACAAATTCAAGCTTGTTTCTTACCAGAGGTCGTACAGAGGAAGCTAGTAGTTATGTATATTGTATTCGAGGAGCTGTACTTAAGTATCAAAGATAGAAATTTAACACATAATCCTTATTTATAAATGTCATAAAAGTCGCTTTTCAAAGTGCCGCTAAAAGTGTGACGCCACCGACAGACTCCTACTTTATCGACCACGTTTTTCAATTACCTTAGAAGCGAGTCAACGACACCACGTCGCGTTCGCACGTTCTAAAGAAGACACGACAATTACAAAGTGTATTTAAAAAAAGATATAGTTTTTAATGATACAACTGTTCATAAGTAGTTGATACAAATTCCACTTCCAATTCCCACAAAAGTAGTACTGGTCGCCCCGTTTAGCGGCAGAGTAATGAACTAAACCCGTTACCGACAGTGAAATGTTACCGACATCTCTATGTTATATCCTGCTATTTTAGTTTACTTTATTGACGCTAGATGGCGCCACTAAATAATTTTTAATCAATTTAAAAAATATTAGCAACAAAGCTTGCACTGTATTAAATTGATTCGTTTATAATAATATAGTATTTGCTTTGCCACTATTTATATTTGGTGGCGATTGAACCTTGTTATTGGAAGTACGACGATTACTCCCTAGGAGTTTCCTCTCTGCTATGTACATTGTTTATGATAGGTAGCGCTGTGGCGCGTCATTCCAAGCCGAGTATTTTGAATGAAAGGTTCTGTGTAAAGTACAATAAACCTGCAATAAACCTGTGTTTATTTATTCTACCAAATCTCACAACCCATCAATAAATTGGTATAAATCTGAACTCAACGAACTTGCTTTTACTTTCTTCTAATTAAATTCCAATGCTATTTATGAGTTTATTACTTCATATATATATTATAATTGAAAAATATGTATTTAAAATGTAATAATTGCAGCAAAATTTCAAGTTTTAGATTACCCAGTTTTATTTTATCGAAGAAACTTCCATAATCAAGTTTTCGTTGTAATAAAATCTACTTAACTATTTAACAAATTTGTAACAAATTAATGCTTAATTTATTGAAAATACCGTTATAAAGCACAATTTCAGATTGAAGTTCTACTGTTCCCTAAATATTTCGAATATTTGAAATTTAAATCCCACAAACGTTAAAATAATTCTGGTAATTATTATCCAAATAATCGAATCTTCAATGCAACTCTAATTCATGTAATATACTTACTATTCGATTAACTATTACCCTAATGAAAAGAATTTAATAATCTATTCAGCAAATGAATATAAAAAATGATCTATAAACTATGCTAATATAATATAACATAGTATATAGTTATTATAGTACAAAAGAAAAAAGATGAAATGGTGGTTTAAGGAACACAGGTATACAGAGTCTCGCATATACAAATCATATATATTCGATCGTATAATTTTATTTCGAAACATCGAGTTCCCTGACGTCTAAGTGTCTGCGATGCTGATACCAATGACAAAATGATCAGTTAAAAGTTATTATTATCGACGATTTGTTAAGCATTATTAATGATTAGGGTCAAGCTGCATCAGCGTTTTCTTTTTAATTATCATTATTCTTTCAAGTCTTGTGTTTTCTCGACGATGCGCGTCTTACATCTCCCTATCGATCCGTGATCGATATCTTCTCCTTCTTTTATCAACGAAAACAAATTGCGGGTCTAACTGGGCGCATACATTGACAACATCCATTGATCTAAAAATGTTTTGTTTTTTTTTTGTTTTTTTTTTTTGGTTTTTCGACATTTTGAGAGTAGGAAAGGGAAATAGGAAGATATGAAGAATGCGAGCCTTCGATTTATTCTTCTTCTTGTTTCTTTTTTTTGTTCGCTTCTTTTCATTCGCACGTTCAATCGAATAATTCGTTCCTCTCACAAATCGTACTCTTCTGATATGTTCACGACCACACTTATATGCATTCACACCGCGTTCATACGATTTTTCGTTCTTCTCTCTTGTGTTTAATTACTTGTCCTTTGGCACAAAGTCATCCGGCACTGAGTTTAGCGGTGACAGGAACGGGGTACCTTCTTCACCGTGGCCAAAGTAGCACCGGTATGAAGAGAAACATCGACAGGAAGTGTGAGAATTTCTTGTAACGGCTGAACGATCCTTTGACGTTGTTGCTCGCACCGGAACTTTGCGCTGCTTCGGCCAAACCTGGACGGTAAAAAACGATTTAGCTGATGTGCGGGGTAAAGAGGGGCTAGATGGGACCGATCGGTATTTATACGAATATTTCTTGCTGTTAAACAGTTACGAAATTAACCCTTTGCATTCTGCTGTCCTTTCTGAGGAGCCGAGATGTTGAACTGGAACGAATCACGGCTGATTGGTCAGTGTTTTTCGTTAATAATTCAAAAACGAAGCCCCATTCAACATTTTTGCAAAGGAAATTGTTGTTCAGAATCGTCTCAACTACCCCCCATGTTACCTCCCGATGTTACATTAGTTACGGGACACCCTGTATAAGAATATTGTGCCGTCTTTTCCAGCAAAGCTTCGAAAAACCGAATACACTATTCTATATCTATTTAGTTTTATTCTTTTCCTTAATTTTCTATAGTAAACGAAACTTATATTTCAATTTTTAAAATACTCCGACGAATTAAATATGTCCTTCAAAAAGAAACAATCGAATGCAAGGGGTTAAATTCACAATATCAATTAATTTATCACCGTGTATATACGTAGAATTAGTAAAAAAAGAAAAAATGTGCAACTCACCACCGATAATGGACACGTGATCTTTTCCACGCGTTGATCTATCAGGGCTGAATTTAATTACTGGAACCAAACAACGTACACAATACATTATTCGGTCGAAGTTAAACGTTTATCGCTGCAACATTCAGACAAATAAAGAAAATAAAAATATATAGCATACAGGATGACCCATATAACATTTGTTGGCTCATCCTGTATAAAGCTAAGCAACTACTAAGCAACTCAAAATAATTTGTTTCAGATTTCTATTTTTAAATTGCAAAGTGTATTAACGCGTTCGATGTCTATGCTGAAAACATGGTCCGTCTTCACACGTCCCACGGATAGACATCAGTTGTAAAAGCCAGTCGTGTGTATCACGTGTGATGCATGATTCATTTATTATTTAAAAATGAAACGAATATCACTTTGCAACTAAATAACAGATAAGAAGTGAAAGGTGTAACTTCCACTTTCAATTTTTACAAGCTTTTATTTAAGTTCTGTTGATAATTAATCAGTTAATTAAGGTGAAATCTTATAAGCTAACTTTGACCCACTTCCACGTACCCGATCAACTTGAAACTTTGAACACGTACGTAGTCCCAGCGTATGTACAATATTTTCATATCTTCATATTGTGGAATTTATGTTATATTAAAATTATCTCCGAATTCTTAAAAAATATTATTAGCAACTTTCAAGGATTCTAAAAATATAATATTATACTTTATTATACATAAGCGCTAAATTACCAATCATAGAAAATTCGACTGAAATGTAATTTTCTTTTCAATTCGATAACTGTATCGAAGAGGACGATCACCCACTTTGAGTCCGGCGTTGGGTGCCTCAGAAGCGTGACACGATATTATACGACAAAGGGTTTTCAAGCAACGAGCATTCTTCGTAACATGAACTTACCGTATACTCTCAAAGTGCCGTCGGCTTTGCCAAGACTATTCGTCGACACGCATTTATAGCTACCCACGTCCTGTTCCGTGAATCCTTTGATTAACAGCCACATCAAAACTTTATATCCCAACCGTTCTTCCCGTACACTGTACTTGAGTCTGTACAATTCAATGGCAACAAGATCTGTTAACTATCCGCAGACATAGTGAACGCTCATGACGAGAGGGGGAGGAAAAGAAAGATAGGAAAGAAAAGATGTGACCGTACCCGTCGAGCAACATCTCGTCTTCGGCTCCTCGTCGATTCTTCACCCAATAATTAATCGTGTTCGGAAACGCTTCCACGTAGCATTGCAACTGCACGTCCGTGCCCAAAGGTGCACCCAACAGCTGATTGGGTGCCTTCACCACGGGTGCGACTGTTGAAATAATTTTCAATCATTTGTTCAATTATTATTGAAACACATGTTGTTATTGGTATAATTGGATAATAGATGGTTTTGGTGAAAATAAGGGAAAGACGAATGTTTGTCCAATGTGTTTTTTTTTAATTTTAACCCTTTGCGGACGAGGCACTTTCAAATTTAGCACAATGTATGCAGGAAATATTAATAATTTAACACGTTGAGTGCGACGTCAGTACCTGGGGACTGACAGTGAATTTTTCGTTTGGTAATTTCCAAATATCGAATTTCCAAATTACCAAATTTCTACATTTCAAATTTCCAAATTTCAAAGTTTCAAATCTCAAATTGCTAAATTTTAAATTTCCAAATTACCAAATTTCCAAATTACCAAATTTCAAACTTTCAAATCTCAAATTTCTAAATTCCAAATTTTCAAATATCGAATTTCTAAATTTTAAATTTCCAAATTACCAAATTTCGAACTTTCAAATCACAATTTCCAAATTTTAAATTTCCAAATTACCAAATTTCGAACTTTCAAATCACAATTTCCAAATTTTAAATTTCCAAATTACCAATTTTCGACCTTCCAAATCTCAATTTTCCAAATTTATAAATTTCCAAATATCGAATTTCTAAATTTTAAATTTCCAAATTACCAAATTTCGAACTTTCAAATATCAATTTTTCTTTGTGTCAAGATTATAGCACAATATTTAAGAATTTATAGAAAAATGTATAAGATACCATGAGCATTCTATTTGGGCGAATATATCCGTCCATCGTCCGCATAAAGATCGAAAAGTTACCTGTAATAAAGTCCGTCACGTAAACGAGACACGACGTGAAGTTTCCTTATTTGCAATTCGACGTCAATATTCCTCGATAAACACGGAACAACAAATTCAACATACCGCTGGCAACATGTTACTGTTTGATCATGAATTTCTGAATAAAGATACGAGATTATAAAACCTACACCGCATTATCGCCTAAACGTAATTAATTCACGATCGACGTCTATTGTTTTGCGAACAATTAATACCGATACCATTTATGCAGATCCTTGGGTATTAACGCATATTATTTCACAGTCGAGTAAATATTTATGAAACCCTGTATCGAAACATTCCACGTCCATGGAACGATACAATTTATCAAATATTTGTTAATTGCACGAACACGATTGAAGTAAAGATTAAATCGAAACACAAACAATCGCAAGAACGCGATATTAAACAAAGAATGCAATTACAACAAAGACCTTATAAATTACGTTTTCATTTCTGAATTATTATATTTGCATTTTACGTCGACCATGAATTTATTTCAAAATTCAAAGATCACAGACGTCGAATAAACAATTTTAGATATTAATTGAAATTCTGAGCTCGTGCTGTTAAATTTGAGGATTTCAACAGAAAAGCTCCCAACATCGCGATCGACGAATCTGATTTTCGAAGTATTCCAAATATCGTTGTTCTTCGAAAAGGGAAAAGGAACGGTACAGAATGAATATCAAATATTTCTGCTTGTTGCACGATTCAACGATGAAACGAAACACACGAATTAAGCCACGTTCGCAAATGAAACAAACGATATTGTGCCGAGTGATAAATCCTCGAACACCGTACACGATTTATCTATATTTTGTTTTCCCGCTTTAATTCGTTACGATCGTGGCCGCTGATACGCAATCGCAAATCTCTTTATTTTTCTTCCTCTCTTTTCTCTAACCGTCTTCCGCGAAATCAGAGAATCAAGCCGATCTTGCATTTTGTAAGCAAAATCCGGGGAAAAAAAGGAAACTCTTATCGATCTGGCCGGTTGTAACAACGAAACGATTTCCAGTATAAACTGCTTGAAATATGAAATATTTCGAAAATTCAGCACGTGATTAGAAAAATATTAAATACAGAGGGAGTTGGACGTAATATCGTAGATTCTATTCGCCATACTGTATTTCGAAATTTTTGCCTATTAAATATCTTCGGAGATATTAATAACAATATAGTTATTTATAGAATTATATATTTTTATCTTTGGAATATTGATTGTGTATTTTAAGACGAATTCAACGATAGTTTGATAGTTTGTAAGTTATATTTAGTGTCTTTTATTCATGATCGTTACAGGATGTTATTTTTGCGACTTAATTTCGACAATATACTGGGTGGCCCTCTTAACAGCACAATATCTTGAAAACTATGCTATCGATTATAAAATTCTTGGTCTTAAATTGCATGGATCTGAAGGGCCTTTCTAACTACATAAACGTGAACTGTCCCTCCCTTCCTCTTTAGGGGGGGGGGGGGGGGGGGTACGTTTATAATTTTATTCTACAGGAAAAAACAAGTAAATTTTGTCTGAAACATTTTTTTGTCAGATACAAAGAATACGTGACATAGTTTTCGAGATATTGAGCTGTTAAGCGTTATGTGGGCCACCCTGTATAAAAGCACATCGATGTTTAACAGTAACTGACAAAAGTAATGATCTCCAAATTCCCAAACGAGAAAACTTAAAAAAAAAAAACACAAAGTGTAGTGGGTCTAAACACCGTCTGTCGCCGACATTCTGGACAATATTCTTTTACAGTCCGACTCTACGGAAATATCTTTAGTATCTATAATACTAGTAACTATTATTATTCCAGTATTAAGTTATAAGCTGACATTTCAAAACCTACAACTTGGGTCCGTGCGTCGCCGACTCTCCGGAAGTATATTTATATAATACCATATAGCAACTATTACTATATTTTACTATTTTAAAACTTGGGTCCGTGAGTCGCCGACTCTCCGGACGGGAGCTTCGTATCTCTATAAAATCATAGTAATTAAAAATCAAGTTAATCGACTGTAACCTCGTTGAACCCGTCCTCAAAATGTACAGTTTCATTTTTAAAAACTACACGAAAGATGGAAGGAGCTTGAAATGGTCAATCGACCGACGATCGGAACGAACGAATCGCGACCTTTCGTTGCGGAAACACGTCGTTACGTCACAGAGACAGTAGCGTAGCAGTGTTTTGTCAGCGGCGGGAGCTTTTCTGCTGGATACAATCACGGATTAGGAGGAAAACGAGCTTACAATTCACGGCGAGTGTCACTCGCTTGCTAACGGCAGGCGGCACGTCGTTGCTGGCGATGCACAGATACGCTCCCATTTGTCGCCTCTCAACACGATGGAATTGCAGCAGGGAACCGTTGTAATTGTTGTGCCTTTCGAATGTGCTACCACCTGCGCAACAGACAAAAGAAATATATTTTCCCTGTGTATATTTTTCAATATTAATCCCCATCCCTCGTTCCCCGATTCTATTAAGAAACGTTGTTTCCTTTGAAATTTGTATTTCGTAGATTGATTTCAGGTACCAAACATTGTTCAGTAATTAATTATTGCGAGCCGTACGAAGGAAGAAAGAATTCTTTATAATACATGCACATCGATTGATAATATTGTGTGTGATCGATTATTTAAAAATGATTTCCTTCCAGGAATTAAATTTGATAATAACGCATAAAGATATAAGTCGTTCATTCTGTACTGCAAATTTGAGAGAAAGTAGAGACGATAATATTTGCATGTTTATTTGAAATCAAAGGACACACGAAGATTAACCTTCTCTTTTTTTAATGAAATTATGTATTTTATATAAAATTGAACTCAAATCGTTTTCAGAATCTCGGTTCGCGCGTCTCCATTCGTCGGCTCGATAGGGAAAGAAAAATCGAAAAAAGGATGGATCCTATGAAATTTTTTAATCCGTACGGTCGCTTTCCTTTGTAGATACATAAAACCGCCGGCCGCCTACAACTCGTATCGCTCTTCTATCCGACAATGATGCTTTTCTTACGAGCTTTGCAAACTCGTTAGCGTTCGCTCACTTAAGGAACTCGTTAGCTACCTAAGTAGTGAATTAAGCATATATCTTCTCGTCTCTTCTTTCGCTTACGGCGCTGTGTGTTTCGATTTTCTGCCTCTTTCTCCTCTTTCCCTGGTTACCGTATTTCCGACGACGACGCCTCCTCCCCTTCCCAGCCACGTGTTTCCTTCTCTCACGTACAGGAAAGCTTCCGTTTTTCCCCCCATCTCTCTACTCTTGGATACTCCACTTTGAAGATAGTTTCTTCGCTCAGTTGCATTAGTCTGTGGTTTTCGACCCGGTTAAAAGTTCTATCCGGAATCGTTTAGATCGTGAGTTTCACTCCGGCAAGTTGTAACATTTTATACGGGGGAGAATAATGTTCCCTCCGTCTCTCGAGACTTTTCCACTGACAATCACAATTTGGACACCTTCTTCGCGTTTATTCATTTCATACCCGATCCTTTTTCCCTATTCATCTTCACTAGACAAATAAATTAAACCCTTCTTAACGCCAGAACTATCGAACAAGTCGGGTTTGGTTGGATTTCCTTGTTTGGATCACTTTTTGGAGTCATTTTTTATTTGCGACATTCAATGATATAATGGAGAATTATTTGAAACAATTGTATTAACACTTGAACTATTCTTAATAATCCAAAGAAGGATTAAATTAAGATACACCTGCCAAGATGTACAATGTTTACTTTTATCAGAATAAGGAATTATTGTGTTGCAAGATATCATGACAATGTTCATTAGTCAGTTGCTTCGATTTGGCATCTCTTCTTTGTAAATTCACGTTATTTGGGTTAAAATTTTCGATTTTGAAGTTACAGCGGTGACTTTTTTATTTTTCTTAAAATTTTTGGTCTTCACTCAAATATGTTAGGTTATTAAGCTATCAATTATTGCCAGTTGCTTTCGAAACTCTTGATAATCTAAGATTTTCTGTCAAATGTATACCATATTTTCGGACAGAGGAAGTATTATATTCTTTCTTCATTTTCTAGACCAACACAGTGACCGTTTGTCGGAAATTTTCAAATGTAAATGAAATATATTCAATTGATTATAAATATTCGTATCCTAACACGTTGGCTGCCACGGGGGTCACCGGTGACCGGCACCCGAAATTTTGTACAATCAAATAATTACCAACAGAAATGATAAAATAAACCATGGATAGCGTTAACATTAAGCTAATAATGCTAGCTATCGAATTAATAAGTATTGTTAACACGTTGGCTGCCACGGGGGTCACCGGTGACCGGCACCCGAAATTTTGTACAATCAAATAATTAACAAAAGAAATGACGAAACAAACCACGGATAGTGTTATCATTAAGCTAATAATGCTAACTATCGATTTGAAAGGTTAAATTTGAAAATTAGTTGATTATATTCTTAATAATTAGGATTTCAACGTGTCTGACTACCTACGTCCGTTTTCACTGTGGCAGTCACCGTGTTAAATTAATCGCGACGCATGAAATTATTTTATTTGCGTTTGTAAAAAGATTCCGAAACCCTTATAAAACGAATAACAGAAAATATTTCAAGTATCGATCATTTTAAATATTACCATTTAAAAATTACTTTAAAATCTACTAAACAAGATAACAACGAAATTTTCGTCTACTCCAACATTTCGCCACGATAGCTTACTTGAATCAAAAAAACCTTAGGCTTGTAATAAATAATTATAATTAATCACAAAATAATCAACGACTGTCCAAAGTCTGACGTATATTAACCAGCGTTCTGGTACGACAATTTTCTAATTTTGCTTAAGCGAAAAATTAAGTCACGGTTAAGTGCTCGCCATCTTAATCGTTAACCGTCACGGATAAAGAGAAATATCCACAGTGAAAAAGACAAATACGACGAAGTTTTTGGGATCGTTCAGCCGCGCTTAAGATAGGTTGGGAGACAGTGCAACTACATCGACCAAAGTTTTGCCAACTCGAGTTCACCCGTCGTTGGAGAAACTACCACGTGCTTTTACCTTCGATGTGTTCGTGTGTCTGTACGCGTGCCAACGACGACGTATATACGTGTATACGTAACACACCCATTGTCTGACGGTACACGTGTTGGTGTCCGTGGTCTGTTTTACGGCTGTACACCGTATGTATGCACGTACTTACACGATTCCGTGAGTTTCACAATCGGGAATGTGTGAGGCATACAAGGCACTATGAAGAGGATTATCATCCTCTGTTTCTTTCCACGCACGCCCGTTGTTTTCTGTCTTCGAGTTTCACGAAGTGAAACTTGTTTCAACGAGCTGTCTCGTTATATCTACTCGACTGTGTTCTCACGTTCAATCTGGCGTGTTCACGGTGAAAATCTCTCGGCGTTTGACTTCGGGATATTACGTAGACAGAGCGCATAGTTCACTGTCAGAGACATGCTTGTTAGGAGTTTAATGAAAATAGGGGGGGAAATGTTCGAGCACCGGTGGAATTTGGGTTGGAAATTTGGCATATTTTCATCTGCCATCGTCCATATCAAAGAAATGAAGATAGTTTTTTCGAAGTAGGATGTTGTTGAATATTTTAGAAAGATTGTTGTATTTTTTATTTTATAATAAGATAAAATTTTAAAATTTTGAAATTTTATATCATAGGGATAGATAGAGGGAAGTGTGTGCTTAATAACGCATTTTGTCGCAACGCGATATTTTAATTAATTGTTGAGATACGGGGCTTCAAAGTTTAGAGGGTAATTATGAATGGACGCCGTGACCCACATTTTTCTTCTAGGAAGTGGGTACCCGTAATACTAATAGTAATAGTAGTAGTAAAAGGGTTAACGTAAACACTAGCCACGTGACCATTCGTTGAATGGGTGCAAGCGAGACGGCAACAGTGAATTTCTATCAAAAATTAGGTTCGTCTTCCAACGACGATATCTCAGGAACCAATAAAGATATCGGTATGAAACAAATACCGGATTAAAGTGTAAGGTCTCTACTTTCTTACGGATATAATTTTATGTAAAAATTCGAAACAGTACTTTGCTGATAGCCACGCAAACTTTTGGTCATTTTAATACGCGTTTCTTTAGGCTTTTGAAGTTGGAAACCTACAGTTACTTTATTTTTCCAAAACAAAAATAATATATTTTCAATTGATAAATGTACCCAAACTTTTGACCAATAATAAAATCTATTCAAATTGTTTTTGGGTCATTCCATGTCAAATCGATCATTTTTTTTTCACGTTACTATCGGCGATTTTGTTCTAAATGAAATATGTTGTAATCCATGCGAAATTAGGGAGGGTTTAAGTCATCGTTTCGCCGATTTAGTACATATTTGTTTAGAAATTACAAGTCTTCGAAATTCGCAATTTTTGCCCATTTTGACGAAAACGGGCTCCACTTATGAATTTTTATCTCAGGAACTATTTATCCGATGAAGCTAAATGTTTTTTTCTTTTATGAAGGAAAGATTGGGCTATTATCAAATAATTTTTTCAACCCCGATAATAAACTTTATAACGTTGAAAAATGTAAACAAATTCTTTTTTTGCGTTTTCTTCGATGATGGGCCAGAGTGATTTAAATTTTGATAAAGATATCATGATATTCCTTGAAGTTTCCCCTTCGAAATGAGCCTTCCAGAAGGGTGGAGAATTAAAAATTGGCGTCACAATGAGTTGGAAAAGTCGCGGTGTACGTAATTAACCACCACCCCCCTAATTTCACATGGACTACGACATATTTCATTTACAACAAAATCGCCGATAGTGACGTCAAAAAGTGATTCGATTTGGCATGAAATGATCCTTATGATAAAAGAGTGGTGATTCGTATCGACCCACCCTGTATAATCACGATCTTACGTACTCCTATGTATATATAATCATATTATTCTAGTAAGTCCTCCTTTTCGTAGAAGGAAGGGCAGGACTTCGATGCGACTAGGTTATTAATGCCACCTAATTACCCTATTAATATCGAAGTAATGTACAGTCACATGGCGGTGAATAGCGAATATCCTTTGGTACTTACTGCACCGAGCAGTCTGGTAGTTAAACTTCGAACTACATGAATACCATCATGAAGTAATTAACACGGTATCGTGCAAATAATGCATGCAAATTAACACTTGTTTAAATTGCATCCATGTAACAACTTCTTGATCCGGGTTCAAATATTTATTCGAAAGAAAAAGAAAAAACGATTTCAAGACTTAATTATTAAACACTTAAATAAAACACAGCACGATATGACTATACATGGTCCCTACTGTAGTAATAAGAAAAGCTTAGGTTATAAAAACACTGTGATTCCAACTGTCGAGGTCGGAAGAATTATAACAGTTTAAACTTGTAACCATAACACTTTAGACAAACCAAGATATCTCTCTCTACGCTCGAGATCCGGTGAATTTTCATTGTTTAACCGCTCCAGTACTCAGCAACAAATATAATATAAATAATTAACCCTTTGCACTCGGCTGTCCCCTCTGAGGGGACGTATTTAATTTCAAAGTGAATAATAACGTTGAACAAATTGTTGCAAAGAATTGAAAGAAAGAAGATTTTACAAGGTACACGGTTTCGATATTAAAAGCGGAACGATTCAAATTGCGCCAAATGCAATACGAGTCTTCATAAAAAAGAAAAGAGGACTCAACGTTACACAATTCATATTTTATCGTTGATGTTAGCGGCACGAAGCACTAAAGCAACGATTGCCTTGGTCGTTAAGCATCGTAATAAAGCTCTGTCGGCGGACCAGGCATGAAGCCGAAGAAGAAAAACAGAAATGCGAACAAAGGAAATAATGGGTAGCAAACGAAATTAAACCTTCGTCGTTTCTTTGCTGTTTTTTTTTTTACGGGAAAAAAAAAAGTCTGTCCACGAAGGTATCCATGAGTTTTATAGTGTCATTATGTACCGGCTGAAGAGGCCCTTATGAGAATGGGTTCACCGTCTTCCCTTCGCCAGGACACTCTTGGGGTTGGCCTTCCGGTTGCGCTGCAGCTCAGGGTTGCATTGTCCCCTTCCGAGACTGCCAAGTCCGCGCTGGTATCACCTCCGTAAACGATATCCGGCGGTACTGTTTCACACAGATTAAAAGGAACCGTTAGTTTAATTCCAGGAACGTACTCGAGATTTCGTTTGGACAGAATTGGGCATCGTATTAATCTTCGGATCAGGAGAAGGTTTTTAGGTTTTTCGAAATAATGTATGATTATTCTACTTTGTTCGGGTAATTCATTGGTTGCTCTCGGAAATCTTTGTTTTATTCGAAGATTATTCAAGTAAGAGGGAATTTTGAATTTGGATCGGTTTAAGATGGAATCCGGAAAGTTTCTAAACGCTGAAATTTCCAGTTCTATAAATTTAGAAGCAACCAGTAATAATAGAAATTCTTTTTCTAGTTATGGAAAATTGTTTTCTTAAAATCAAAGAAAGAAAAATTACAGTCAAAACTAAGTTAATTTTTATTTGTAATCTTACAATTTACTGAGCGTATATATACGTCTTTCGTATATATTGATAGACTCGTGAGGGCGTATATATACGTCTTTCGTAGTCAAAGGGTTAATTATCGAATTTGTTCATTAACCATTCGTTCCACTTTAAAGATCTAATAATTATACTTTGATCGTTGGTTTCAAAATCGTTCTAAAAGAATTTAGAAAATTGGTACTATCGTTTGTGATTTTTATATATACTTCCAAAATTCCCCTCTGACATAAAAACTCTTCAGAATTTCAAATCGTTCCAACAAAATTTTGAAAACTAGTACTCTGATTAATAATATTCTAGTAATCTATATATTCATTGAACAAATTATGGATTAAACGAATTACGGTCACACTTTGATCACAGTTCTAAGTTTCCTTCGGGCATTAACGAATATCCAAAAAAAAAAAAAAAAAATGTTGAAAAGCTAGTACGATAATTTATGAAAAAAAAAATTCTGCAAGAAATCGACGTAGCATACCGTTCAGCAATTATGTTAAAAATTATATCGAAAATATTCCCTGGAACTTGGACGAAAAGTTGGGTAACAAAGTTCGAGGAGTTCCTCGTCGAAGTAACGATTGGTAATAAGGTGAAAGTTTTCGTTGCTTCGAGTATCCAACGTTCAAAAAGAGAAAAAGAAAAATATATACTTGCAGGGAATAATTTAACGTACAGCCACGATAACTTCGGGCCGGAAAGTTCTTTTTGTACTTACGTATCTCGGCCACGGAAGTTTTAATGTCGCGCGGCAATTTAAATTACGCTCGTGTTTGAACAGAAAGATTAAACGTCCGATTACTATATAACTATATTAACCCCTCTGTCACTTCGTGGGCTAACATTCATTACGGTGGCCCGGTTAACTAAGATATGTATTTCATCCGTGGCAACGGACCACGTACACTTTCAGAATCACTGCTATAAAGTGCATAATAATAATAATAATAATAAATAAATAAAAGGAGGTATCCTTACCAAGAATATCCAAACATCCGACCTCGGATATCATCGGGCTGGTGTTAATTTGACACATGTAACAATCCCTATCCGACTCCTTCAAATGACGAATGTGTAGCCGCCACGTGCCATTGACGACTTCCTCCGCGGGTTGGCTACTTCCTGTCACGCCGAAGGCGTTCGCGGTTGCTGAACTGGACCCGGAACTTCCGCCGGCTTCGTACGAGACCGCGATACGGGCATTGTGCGTTACCGTTCTCGTGTGAAGCGAGAGAATCGTGTGGTCCGAGGCACGTAGCCATCCAACCTGGAAAATCCATTGTCGTTTCCCTTGGTTTGCGTCCATAACAACGATCATCCGTCGAGTTTCATCTGTGACCGTTGCACCGGGTTCACGGACTACTATTTAACACCTTTAACCCGCTATCTTCCCGACAGCTGAGTCAATCGGAGCTAAATGTTTATTGCTTCGGTGATGAAACATACAGAGTGTTCGGTAATTGATGGTGCAAGTAACAAAGGGATGATTCTACATGAAAAGATATGTCGAAAAATGAAATGGTTGTTAGTATGTTCCTTATGGTCTGTGGAAGGTTCTTGTTAGTAGAACGGAATTTGGAAAACTAAGGTATTCATGACTTTTATAATAATTTTCTTAATAAGTTTAACACTTTAACTGCCACGTCAGCCATATGTGGGTGACACTCGAATTTCCATAGAAATCTGTCAATTACTTAATTCGAAATCGTCGTATTAGATACTCCAAATTCTGAATAATAGAAATGACGAAGAATTGTAATAAGAATTAGGTAAACTTTGATCAAAATAAATGCTTTGCCTGACCAAGTTTTTAACGCCTTTAGCGTGGTAGTCAACGTGTTAAATGAAAGAATATCAGCGCAAATTGCGTTATTTCGTTACCCCTCGATTAACTTAAATGTCCAAAGAGAATAGAGAATTCAAACAGTTTGACGATATTTTTACAAAAATATGAAAAATTGTAAAATGGAAATACAGAAATGGGTATTCAGGTATCAGGATGCTTATAGAAGAGTTAAATTCGAGTGGAACGCTTTTTCGTTATCCCTGTGCAACTATATATTAATGCAACTATAGAGGATCTAGGGAATATAAAAATTGGGATATCCAAATACTCAAGTGTTCTATTAGCTTTCGAATTCCACTGACATTTAAATTTTTATTACAATCTTGGAATAAATATTAATCTAAGCCTACCACCATTCCATAAAAAATCTTATAAGAAATAAAGCAATAAAACTGGGAAAGGTGCCGAATAAAAATCCGAATCACTCCGATGCTTAAAAAGAGAATTTTCTAATGCGCAAACGATCCAGTAGTAGATCTTGTCGATTTAAACAGGCAACTTCTCTTGGTCCCTATTTTTTACGATCACCCTTGGGTGTTCTGTGTTATTCGAGAGTTATGGGATCCCAATAACCCGCATTTAGAGAGGCAACGTAATTTCTTAGGGTTCTGAGGGATGATTTGCCTACGTGCGCGTAAATTGAACTGGGAAAAACTTCCAATAACCCATAATCTCGGGATTACCGACTTTTCACCCCAAAAACGACCCTTTTATATCATTTCCAACGGCTAGAGCCGATCAATCGGCTTTGTCCACCAAGCGATGCATACAGTTTTATGATTTTGTGTACTCGAACGAGTCGCGGATATATTTGACACTTACTTTCAATTTTTAACCCCTTAAACACTCTCTTCATAATAAAAACATAAATTCTCGCGTGCAAAAAGTATGAAAGTACGTTACAAATATATTTTTAATTCTGTCCGGTCCAAATTATACGAAAACTCTTTTTTTCATTGAAATTCTAATTACTGATACGTTAAAAGAAAAACAAATATTCGATATTCTTAAAAATATCGTATTTTTGTTTGTGGCTTCGTAAAACGTGTCATTTTTTTCCTGACGTTTGGTAAAAAAAAGAAAGAATTGTTTGATTGAAATTCAAATATTCCAAGAAGGGAGTATGAACGGGCAAGGGTGCGAAAGGAATAGAAAGCATAAAGTAGAGGATAGAACGATCAGAGAGAGAATGAAAGGGGGGTGGTTAAGAGAGGGAGGGAAAGAATTGGAGAGTAAGTAGAGACGGAGAAGACACATTTTCTCTGGCGACAGATTCCACCCCTAAAGTATCCGGCTAGATGAAATATTCGGTCTATAGAAAGCCACTCAAGGCAGCTTGGCAGGCAGGGATGGATTAAGATAAGCCTGGCTCCCCGTCCTTACGCCAAATAGTTTCCGAAGATCGTTTCTAAGAGGAAATACTGGCGAAACTTATAAAACCTTGTTTTATTTCAATAACCAGGCCAAACTACGTTTTAATTTGATCGATGAAAAAGATTTCGTCTGCTTTCTTTTCGCCCGTTTCTGATAACGAAGAAAAATGTCCGTCGACGGCGCCGTTTTCTGGAGGGATTGTTTCAATTAGGATATTACAAATATTTCGTTCTCAAAATAAAACTGTTTTCTGTACGAATCTATTCAATTTTATACGTCACTGGATACCTACTTCCGTTTGCTACGATGTTGCAATGTTTCGAGTTAAAAATTGAATTTTTAAATCAAAATTTAATGCGCCTTTATCTCTTGATCGAAAATAAAACAGAAAGCAAGATAAATATGAGACGGAACGTAAATTAGCATATAAGCCAACTTACATTTTTGTTGGCTGCCACGGGGGTCACCGGTGACCGGTACCCGAAATATTTTTCAATCAGATAATTGCCAAAAGATTTAACGAAATAAACCACTAATAATACTAGCTATCGAATTGAAAGGTTAAATTTGAAAATTAGTTGATTGTGTTCTTAATAATTAGAATTTCAACGTGTCTGACTACACACGTCCGTTTTCACTGTGCCAGTCAACGTGTTAATAAATTTCGTAATTTGAGGCAAATCAATTTGATCAGTTTGATGATTTTAGTGTACGGTTCGCTTTGATTCGATTATTGTATTTTTCACGCATTCACCTTGTATTTTCCAATGTTGCGAACACTGCAAGAGAACACAACTTCGCGGCCAATCGCAGCCGTTTGATTTCCAACCGGTGCGACCACCACGGGACCGCTGGCAGTGTTTGTATCTGTAATCAAAAATAAATGAAAACTATAAACAAAAACATTTTCAATCTTCTTTGTTACTCGCCGTACCGGTTTAAAAGTAAAAAACCAATAAATTCTGATTAACTTTTGTTTTTCGTTTCACACGTCAATCCATCGATTTTCATGCAACGTTACAAAATATTTACAGGATTAGGAAGAACAAATACACCGGTGTATTCGTCGAAGTATCAGTTCGAAAATGTACGAAGATGAAAAGTTATAGAAATAAGTTCGCTATTCTGAAAAAATATAAAATGGAAATAGAAATGGAAAAAATTTGTGAAAACTGTACCGTTTTTGGATGACCTATTTTTCAGACACGGTGACCAAAACATATTATACCGAGCCAAGTGTGTAATTGCTGATGTCTCGGTAATTAGAGTAATTATGCCCGATGTATCAGCAATTAGAGTAATTATTTCATCGAGTTATCATCCTGTGTATCTTTAACCCTTTCGATGTTTAATCAACAAACAAATATTCACGTTATTTGTAATAAACATTAGTAACATGAATCATAAAAACAGTTGTCAGTATCATTGAAAAATTGTGACTATTATTTACAATAAATATTGGGAATATAAATCCCAATAAATTCTAAACAAATTTTACCACCCTCCTGTCATTAAATAATCATTAGATTTATAAATACTAAAAAATTCATTTGTCACTGTTCACAATCGCTTTTTTCCTCTTTTAATGTTGATTCCTCGGCTCTCTCCATGGTCCGTCGATTACGAATCGATTTCTGATCGTATTGTTGAAAATCCTTTGCATAAATTATCAGCCATCGACTCACGACCCGTT
The DNA here is from genome assembly GCA_943735885.1 of Stelis phaeoptera. Taxonomy (NCBI): domain Eukaryota; kingdom Metazoa; phylum Arthropoda; class Insecta; order Hymenoptera; family Megachilidae; genus Stelis; species Stelis phaeoptera. Next base: position 5,403,561 of record OX030934.1, on the reverse strand, counting down.
AAAGATAAACGTGGCCCTATATTGGACCGTTGGATCCATAAATTAAGAGGCACAGTTGAACGAAAAGTGAAAAGTTAGAAGAAAAAAAAAAAGAAAACAGAAGAGGAAAAGAAGAGGTGGGAAGGAACATTAGTTTATTAAAGCCCAGTAAATCGCTGCATCGACAGATTCCTGTCTTTTCCCAACGAGAGCAAATATTTCACGAGCGTTAACGGGACGGCACGACATTACTCTTGTCTCGTACGTTTCCAGCCGAGATTTTTCCGTTTTCCACGCGGTATCTTCATTTCTATGTGTCTCTATATCCTCCTTCGCCATTCACGTTCCTGCCATTTCTTTCCCGTGGATCGCGCTTCCGTGTTGTCTTTCTCAGCCTGCTACTTCGGAGATCGAGGAAGAAAACGTCGTAACATTTGCGGAATTCAGAATCCAATTAGCGTAAGTTGTACAGTACGTCACCACAGACCAGTGGAGCACTCCATTATAAAAATATTTTTAATTCAAATTAAATGAAGTTCGTTGGGTGATTATAAAAATGTATTTAAAGAGTAGGGCGGAGGCGATCACCCACTCCAAGAATTGTAGAATTAAACAAAATAAAATTACTTTTTTTAACAATTTCTATACTTAACAATTTGGCTTTTGTACTAATTTCAATATAGGTTATAGTCAATATTTTAATATTGCCAGTATCTTAATTTTATTAGATTTTAATCCTTCTCACCTTTTAGTTGTTTTTGAAATAAAACAAATTATTTCGGTTATCAAATAAAAATATAAAAATATACTTTTACTATTATAATTTCACCCCTTTCCAAACAATATTTCAGGATCCACACCTACCGAGATTGTTTCGGTCTCTCTTGGACAGAACATCCAATTTTTTATGCTTAATTTCGATTTAAAAAAAGAACGAACTCTGGGTATAATAGTGCCAAGGTTTATTTTAAATCTTAGCAATATTTTCGATATCGATTCGGCAAAAATTCTGAAAGCGTCGAAATTGCAGACGTTTAACGACGATAGAACATTCAAACAATGAAACGATACGATGCATTCGTTTCTTCTTCCTTTTTTTCTCCGATGTCGTTTTACTTTGGTCGAGAATACCTTCTGTTTTCACAGGCGTTCTCATTTATGCGGCTTTCTGGCTCACCCCGCTCTTTTCCTGTCCTCTCCGTCCCGTCAATTCTCTTCCTTTTTTTCGCAGACGAGCACCATCTTTCACGTCTTATTTTTTTTCATCCACTGTTACCCTTTTCTTCTGCTTCCTCGTCGGTTTTCTTCGGCTAGCAAAGGACCACTCCCGACGTAAGTAATATCTAAATTGCTTCCACCGTTTCAATTCCTCCGTTTTCTTTCTGTTTTTTGCCCCCTTCGCCTATCTTTTCGGTCGACGCGACAGATCGAGATAAATTAGGGGAAACTGTTGCGGAATCAAGCAATTGAAACACAACGGTATTAAAGATAAATATATATTTTCTATGTAATATTAAATATCTTTAAAAAGAATACATTTCATTTAACGATTTTGAGATATGGTAATTTTAGAATTAGTTTCTACATCAAAATTTGTAATCTATGCCTTGCAATAAAATTCATGGAAAATAGGTTACTATATCAAATTTTACAATAATTTTAGTCAAATAAGTTTCTATACTATAATAGTTAATATTAAAAATTTTAGTTTTCACACTGGTTCCCATATCAAAATTTACAATTAAAAATTGATACTTTATATTACATTTATGGTCAAATAAACTACTATACTATAGTAATTGATATTACAAATTTTAGTTTCCACACTGGTTCCCATGTCAAAATTTACAATTGAAAATACTTTATACTACAATTTTGGTCAAATAAATTACTATTCTATACTAATTAATACATGTTACAGATTTTAGTTTCCACACTGGTTCCTATATCAAAATTAATAATTGAAAGTTGATATTTTATATTACAGTTTTGGTCCAATAAATTACTATACTATAATAATTAATATTACAAACTTCTTCAAACTAATTCCCACGTCAAAATTTATAAACTTATGTGTTACTCTAAAATCATTACAAAATAAATTATGATATTAACAGGTCTTCTAAATTTATAATTAGTATAGTACCCAGAAATCTCCATAATCTACATTATATTCTCAAACTAACTTTACAACCTTATAATCATAAATCGACGAATTAATAATCTCATAACCAACCTAATTTCATCCACCACACTTCCAATTATAATATCAATTTCGACGCACTGCAAATCAAATTAATTACAAAAAATCTCAATCAATTATCATGCTACAACAACAATTCATTCAGAGGATAAAGGTGCTTCCAAAATCAAGCCAGGAAATAATAATTTCTATATATTTCCCGTTCTTTGTATCGCATCTTTTGTTGCTATACTTTTTGTTCTCCCCCTCGTACAGCGCACAATACTCCACGAAGGAGCATTAATTCTTTCAACCGAGTTTGTTTCACGGTACTTTTAGCAAGAAACAAGATGACCTGAGAAGAAGGTGGGACAGGAGGGTGGGGTTAGAAGGCAGGGAATGATCGAAAGGTGAAAATTGCGAAACGTCGAGAGGATGATTGATTATTTTTCTTCGGTTATTCGGCCGCCAGCTGAAACAGGGATAAAGAAGAAAAGAAGAAGAAAAAGAAGCAGGAAGGTATATTATTATTTGATCTGTTCGAGTGTGTCAAAGAAAATGTCTCATGGATAAATATACGTCTAAAATAACAACGACCTTGTTTGTCCCACGGGAATACTTAGGACTGGAAGGAGAATGTAAAAGAGAGAGAGTCGATGTGTGCGAACTATTTATAATATCTGTTGTCGAGAGACCGACAGTTAATTGCAATATCATTATGAAAATCGACGACGCGAAACGTTTGTTCCAATTTCGTTCGACGCGATAACCCTTTTATAATAACTGCATTACGTTTGGCTGCATTTTGTTCAAGATAAACGTGCGATTTAAATAATTATTTGTATGTATGTCTGTGTAAAGAAGATGTCTTGTAAAAATTGTATACAGGCTTTGAATGAATTATAATTATTAAATTCGAATGCAACGAGACCTCTGTTATGAATACATTTTGAAAGATCGTATTTATAATATTTATTGATTCATATATTAGAATCTTTTAATTGAGATTGAAATACTTCCATATCCGTATTTTATTATTCATAAAATTTTTAAAGTTCAGTTATTTTTATATCTCCACTCATATTTAATTATACCTAATTAAGGCATATTAGTTACTATATTTATTATAATTTTAGTACTATAATTGAACGTTTGCTTTCACCACTCACGTACCTAAATATATGTTAACCCCTCGGACCCTAAATTTCCTACGGTTAGTAGAAACTTCGTTGCATATAATTCGTCGTAATTTCCAAGATAATTAGTAATTACATTAAGGTAGTTATTCCTATAACTTCCAACATACTTCAAACGCTTCTAAAGTACTTAATACATATTTATTACAGACGGTGTTCAAAATTACCTGGATAACTCTACACCGTTGAATAGATGACGACGAATCGAATCGAAAAGTTCTATAACATTCTTCGATGGGATTAGTAGTTTAGACAGAATTGGTTAATTTTTCAAATTTCAACAACGAATTCTGTCTAAACTACTAATCCCATAAAATAAATGTTATAGAACATTTCGTTTCGTTTTTCCGTCATTTATCCAACGGTGTAAAACTCTTCAGGTACTTTTTTAATACCCTGTATAAATATAACCTTTATATTTTATACGAGCAATGGACCTTCAATCTATCTGTACCTTCGACCCTTGAGGATTAATCGGTTAATCATCGATACGATCTTCCGGTACATATCATGCCACACGATGTTTTCCCCCCTTTTCTTTCCCTTTTTGAAAGACGAACGAAGAATAAGAAGAAGAGACACGAGTACTATAGCTGCTGACTAAGAAGCAAAGGAAAAGAAAACGGGGATGACACCGGAGAGGGTGAGAAAGGTTCAGGTCGGTGGAGCAGAAGGAAATCCCCTTCCGGGAATTCCTTGTTTCCGACCTCGATCGATTTTTTCCCTCGTGAGCTGCAGCCTGCCACGTAGCTACGTATCTTCTTCTGCTCGAAATGAGATCGGATCTTAAGATGGAATATGAATATGGACCCCACCATCTTATAAAAATCATCCTACAAGTTGAATTTCATGCTCGACGAAATCCTCGACCAATTAACCGAGGACGAATCGATTCCGATCACTACCGTAATGATGGCTTATCGTGGAATCCGAATTCAAAGCATCGTATCGTAATTCCTATCGTTCTTCGCGATCTTTTTAATAACGCAAATATAATGGGAGAAATGCAACGAAATTCAATCTCCATTTTTGTTTTTTCTATTCTATTATGTATACCGACTCATTATTATTAATCCTTAACCATTGTTGGATGACCAACCAGACGACTCAACGCAGTTAAGCGTATCAGGACCGCCTCGTTCAAAGTAACTTTTAGTCAGCCTTGTCTCATCCAGGACTAGTTTAGTCATCGAGTACCAAGGGTCACCGACATCCCCTCCTCACCGAAACGCTTAATATAATAAGAACTAGCATTTTTAGAGTAGTAGCATTATTCTTTCAACCCTATTCCGGCAGAGGTCTGTACGTAACTGTGTGTTTCTGTGTCGTTCGACGTGTGTCCGGAGTATATATGTTTGAAACGCCCGAAATATATTTGTTACTGAACAAATCGGACTCCACGTTTCTCACCCGGATCCCAACAACATCTACAACACGTCTCATGGACACTAAATAATTTTCCAAATATGTTTGTTTCTTCCGAAAAATAAGAAGTCCATGGAACGTAAATGGTTGTTATAGGGGTAAATGTTAATTTTCGAATGTTGATTTTATGTAAATAAAGAATTTAAATCTTGAAAATATTTGTAATGATTTTAGATAACCTTTCACTGTACTGGATTTTATTAGGAAGGGCAATAATGTGCCGACGTCTGCGTCTCCTGGACGGGTGGTAGGTGGTTATGTGGCAAAAGGGTTAATTTTATTAGTTTTCCTTTTAATGAGGGATGTTTCTAGTTAAATGTAGCTTCGTACGTTTCTGAATATTTTTCCATTTTTAACCGACTTCGAAAAGGAGGAGGTTACTCAATTCGACATGTATGTTAATTTTTTTTTTTTAATGTATGTTCGCCGATTACGCCGAGATGGATGGACTAATCGGAATCAAACCTTTTGCATCTTGTAGGGTATGACTCCCAGTTGGTCCCGTAAAAAAACCATTTTGGATTTTTTCATACTTTTCCGCTTTTATCGCAAAAAAACGTGGTATTTCACATTTACTCGGCCTGATATCGATGAAACATAGTATTACATTTTGCGGCCGGGGATGTTTCCACGATGATCCCATTTGCAGCATTCCCTTCACTTCCATGCCCTTTCCTGCACTTCCCTTTACTACCCTTCCCTTCCCATCCCTTTGTTGCTAATTACTATTCCCATGGCAAAATTCCTATTCTTTGATGCTACTCTGGATGGAATGCTCCGATCGCCACTAAAAAATGTGAAATAAAAAAATTTTTGGAAAAAAAAATACAATCGACACGATACAAACGAAAGAATAGTTACTACTGCGTGTGATAGATATTCATGATAATATTCTATCGTTAGAAGCAATTGAAAGTCAGAAACTATGTTAAACTGCATAAGAAACGCGTATTAAAATTACTAAAAGTTCAAAGGGCTGCCAAAAAAGTCCTGTTTCGAATTTCGCTATAAAGTTAGATTCGTAAGAAAGTAGAAATCTTCCACTTTAATTTGCTTTTTGATTTACATCGATATCTTTATCCGTTCCTGAGATATCGTCGTGTGAAGACAAACGTAATTTTTGTAGAAATTCGCTGCCGCCTCACGCTTGGACCCAGACAGCGAGTGTCTAGCGTAGCGGTCACGTGGTCATTGTTTACGTCTAACCCTTTACTATTCCTAGTAATTCGTAGTACGCATTTCCTAGAAAAATGTCTACGGTCGCACCCATTCATAAGTACCCTCGTACGCGCCGGCCGCTATACAAACTTTGAAGCCCTATATCTCAGGAACTAATTAAGATATCGCGTTGCAACAAATTGCGTTATTATGTACGCACTTTCCTCTATCTTCTGAGCTACTTACTGCGTAAAATTTAGGCATGTTTTTTTATATTTATTGCCAGAAATTTCGCCGCCGTTGAATGTTTCGCGTTGACCTGTGGGATCGTTAATGCGTCAAGTGTTTCCTGTTAATTTAGATTTAAATAACATTAGTTGATAGGAAAAGTAATATACAAACTTGAAGATTATATTTTTTGGTTCGGTAACGTGGTGACATATGTCGGCGGAAGTTGAATATCCATAAGACTGCTGTGCTGTGAATTTTTCAAAACTACAAAAATATTAAATGCTTGAAATATCATCGACCAGTTGAATTTTAATATATTTCGGTATATTTCTGTATATATTATTACATGTGACACGAAGGTGACTGTAACTCGAAAACAATTAAATCCTTCATCAAACAGTGTAATCTCCCAAAACAATATATAATGTTAATAATAAAAATACGACATTCCGTTAAAATATCGTCACGTTCCGTTAAAAATTCAATTTCGTTAAAAACGAAGAACAATGATAATTTACTATTAACCGAATTCATTCATAATTCTCGTTGAAACTCGATTTTCCCTTAAAATCCTTCTTCCCGCGAGCGCAAGGAAATTTGAGTTACGCGAAACGGAACCAGCCGTCAGTTTAACACGAAACAATGGGTTAAAAATGTTTCTGATCTCTCGACGTAAAAATTTGTTAATTGCACCACATCGACTAGGTCATATCCCGTTTCACCTGTTGCCGTGGTTGCAATTCCCAGAGAAAAATTGCGAAATGGGAGCACCGGGGCGAGTGGCACGTTATCGTGTCGAGAAATGGAAGGGTAGAGAGAAAGAGAGAGACAGAAAAGGGAGGAGAAGAAAAAAAAGAAAATTAGTCACGTGCCTGTTATGTATGCGCACCAACGATTTTCTAGTGTATTCTGCCAATTTCTGAGCAAATGAGTAAAGGAATTCGTGACGATTTTAAATACAAGATTCTGTTAAATGAAATCGGCACGTGACCGGATTCCTCGCCACCCCTTTTCCAACCCCCATCGCGTACGGATAATTTTATAGCGGCACCGTTCGAAATCGAAGATCTTCGGATCCGATTAGAAAATCCCCACGTTCGGAGAATTTCTCCGATCACAAAACATACACTCCTGTTCGAAAGTCGTGGCCAGGCTATGAATTTTTATGAAAAAGCATATTTTTCGGCACAGAATGATCCACGGATTAAACTAATAATTTACGTTTCTAATAATTTAACAATTTTCAATAAGCCATCAAGTAATAATTTAACAATCTAATAATTTTCTTATTTGTATAGAATATGTATATTCTGCTATGCTAAATTGATACTGTAATATTTTTATTGTAATCTATAATGTTTGTACGTAATATTTTCACATGATTTGGTTTGTAAATATTTTAAAATTTTAATTAAAAAAAAAAATCAAAACTGTGTTGTTATTTTTGTTTTCGCCAATCACATACCTCCTTTGATGCGTTGAAACTGTAATTTTTATTGTATATTAAAATTATAGCTGTAAATGGTCTTTTTTCTAATTTTTTTATATAAACAACGCCCCAAAATTAGAAAATGATTATATATTAAATAATTTGAATAAATGCGAAAATGTAAAAATTTAAAAGTCTCCAGAATTAATTCCACTAGTGTAGTTCGCGTTTCTGTTAAATTCTGCGTAACTCGTGATTACGTTATAGTTATTATTACGACCTCCGTTGTGATTATCATCGGTATCGCTATCAAGTATTCGAGGACAGGGGAAACAGGGGGTAAAAAGCAACGTTCCTTTATGGCGTATAAATATTTCGACGGTGAAGGCGGAAACGAGTATCGTGGAGAATTTCAACGGGGATCGAGATTATCTTTGGCAATTTTAAAGGATATCAGCGAACGACCCCCCGACCGTACCGATTGTGAGGCACGAATAAATAGCGCCGGTATACGATTCACCCTTCGGGGACGAAATGACAACGGCAGGAAGGGGACAGAGTCGCACAAAGGATTTTGTTAGCGAACACCTGTAGATTCCTCTTTAAACGTGTTTGCCGACATTCATGTGCGTACACTCTTCGCCGAGCCTCCTTGTCTTCAGTTTTCGTATCGAATCGTATCAGAATTGGATAAAATATTGGAATGTTGGATCGCAAGATAAATTCGTAGCTCTTTTTCGTACGCAATTCTGTTTGCGTTGCATTTTGTGCATCGCTTCTTCTTACCACTGTATTTGTTTGATTTTAAGGTTCTTTGTTAAAAATTTGTATAGGTGTTAGAATTTTTGGCTATTGAGATTAAAATGTTTGTTTTGGAAATCTTAAGAAATCAGTAGATTGGTGTCTAATTTCGAAACATGGTCTGACACGATTTGATGACATAAAAGTATTCAAAAATAATGCTTGTGGCACGTTAGTTTAAAGCTGGAGGTTTGATGAAAATTGGCGTATAAGCGCCTTCTCGATATTCGTCGTATAAAATGACTAAGTTTCAAATGTAACGAAGAAAGAAGCAAAGTGAAATTCATCTATTGCTCGTTGAGAAGATAAAAGTTTAACGAAATTTCATGACATAAAAGTATCATAAAATGGTACATATGGTACGTTCGTTTAAAGCTGAAAGTTTGACGAAAATGACTGTATAAACGTTTCTTCGATATTCGTAATACAAAATGACTGAGTGTCAATTAAAGCAAAGAAGGAACCGGAAATCTTTATTGACAGGATAAAAGTCTGAGGCAATTTCATGACATAAAAGTTTAGCGTAATGGTACTTACAGTACATCAATGTAAAGCTTAAAGTTTGATAAAAATGACTGTATAAGCGGTTTCTGACTATTCTTAATACAAAATGAGTAATTATCGATCCTAGCATACTAGAAACCGGAGTGAAATTCATCTACTGTTCATTCACAGAATAAAAGTCCAACGTAATTTCATAACATAAAAGTAACCCCAAATAGGACCTATGGCACATCAATTTGAAGCTTACAGTTTCACGAAAATGACCACCTAAATGATTTATGAATTTCCGCAACACAAACCAGCTGGTCATCAAACACAGCAAACAGTGAAATTACGTTGTTCTAAATGATTGATTTCACACAGAAGCTTAAAGCAAACTTGGTTGACGACCAAAATGAGGTTATAAAATATCAAAAAATAAACTCTCTTCGCAAGTAACAACAACCAATCGAACGTGGATTGCTCAAGTTACCCCAAGTTCTTTAAATTAATCCTGAACTGCTACAGTGAGACATCCCAGCAACGTTTGAACAACTGGACAAGTAATTAGCTCTACTTCTATGAAAATTGTCATCAACTCAATTAAAGACTACCGGAGACACTTAAGATCGTCGATTGCTCAATCGTGTGGGTTGTTTCAGAGTTAAATGTGCGTTCTGTTGTCAACGATCAGAAAAAAATGATGAGCGTGCGCTGATGACGCAAACGGTTTAACGTTTGTTGAAAAGTTGTTCGCGTACCGAGAAAGGTAACAAGGAAAATTTGATTGGCCCCGAGCCAGCCTTATTTGTAAGCATTGAACCGCAATATCTGGCGTATTCGATGACACGAAGAGGAACGATCGCTGGAAGAGAAGTGGTAGAACTTTCCTAATTTCTTGAAACCCGGAAACTTCGTTCGGTTACACGATACTCTTAATTCACTTCCGCGAGTTTAAACATTCCGTCGCATTTAACCGCAGTACGACGTAGGAATTCAATAAACAACTTCCCCGTTGCCGCCGGCTTTGATTTCGTATTTCCTTTCAATCGCATGGATTAATTAACGCTCAACATAGGAAATTAATTAAGGGCTGACGTTTAGTCAGTCTGCAAGACGTCGTCCCCGTTGCCTCGCGATCAAAACTTTCGAAACTTTGGGAACATCCGCATATTATATGCATCTTTTGCTTTTTTTTTTTATTTCTTCTCTCGTCCATTTGAGATCCTTGAACGACGTCGTTCGATCCATTCGTTACACGGAATATTTATTAAAGTTATAATTGGTACGATGATCATTTTATTACTTGGGAAGAGCACCTTTATTTTTCTCCCTACAGATGACTGAAAATACCTCGACTCGAAACTTTTTCCTATTTTACTGATTTCGTTTTTATTTCTACCATAGTCTTAGTTTTAAATCGGTTTGGGGTAAACATAACCAATTCGAAAATAGGGAGCCACATTTTACGTGCAATTTTTCTTTCTAAAACATTTGGGATTTCAACGAAAAGTCTTCACGTATTTCTGTTACCTTCGGGAAACAAAACGGATGAAATTGTTACTTTTGAAACTTGTATTTCACGATAGGGGAGGAGGGGCAAAAAAAAACGTGTCACGAGCGAACGAGAACGGAAACATTTCTGAAAACTTCATTTGTGTGTGTGGAGAAAAAAGGAAAAGAAGGAAAAAGGTTAAAGGGTGGGAGTCGGAGGGTGGCTTTTGGCGAACATGCTATTTAGTTCGGTTAAAGTTATTTACGGGTTAGCCTTGTATTTACCCAACAGCCGGCAATTGCAGAAACTCTTATTTTCCCCGCACATACGTAACGTTCCACTCGACCACGGCTCCCTATAGCTCGCGTTACATTCAACCGCAGCCGAATCGGTTTTCGCGAAAAATCGTCGAATGATTTTTCCTTTTTTCGTTCCCGTTTCTTTTTTGAAGTTCGTTTCGATGCAATTTCTTAACCGTGGATCGCCTGTGTCCGCTGAACGAACACACTTTGGCCCCGGAAATCGATTACCCAAGTTTTCTAACCGCTTCGTTCGTAAACGGTTCAACGAACGTCGGTGAAGTTGATTTTATGTTCCGAGGATTTCGATGGATTATCCACCACTTTGAAGTGTAAAAATAAACACCGTTGCTTCGTAACTCTTGTTTTTAGACGTTCGATTGTAACACGGTTCAAAAGATGACAAACGAAGGATTATCAATCGTTTTTTTAGCCAAAAATCGGGAATACTGGACAAAGCGGGTAAAATTTAGGTAAAATTGAGTCGATACCAAAAGCAATTGGGTGTTTGAAAATAAACAAATGTTTATTAAATATAAAATTTCTAGAACCAGTCGCCACTTTGGAACCGTTCAAAGTTTCCTGAATTATATCACAATTGCGATGGAATTATCTGAATTTTTAATTTTTATCTCGTTCACGAAATTAGTCCGATCAAATTTGCTGAACCGTAAATCCGCTGTTTCATTACAATACGTTTATAATCACGGGATGCACGGTAGGATAAATTTCCTATAAAGTTGAACTTCAAACTTTGCATAGCAATGAAACGTTTGCGTTCTAATTACACTACCCAGATTCCTTCTGCATTTGCATTTTTTAACCGTGTCCTTCCACCGTTTACTTTTTCCTTGGCTTTTCGATATTGAAACGAGCTACGTGCACGCGTCACACATACGTGTATTTCTAATTTAATTGAAGTCAAATACCGGGCAAAGTTAAACACAAACATTGATTCAGCTTCCTGTAATGTTCAATAGCAGAGGAAAATAAATTATATTGTAATAAGATGAATAAATCTTGTTTTTTGAAATAAAAATTTGGTATTGTTATTATTCGTGTGATCGAATTGTTTAAAAAAATTTGATGAGTTTTGATTATTTGTACGAATATTCGAAATGTTTTAGGCGGTCGAGCAGTGGGCGAGGAATGGACGAAGAATGGACAAGAAATTGGAATTGTACATTTCATGACATGGAAGGTCTGAGATGATTTGATGACATAAAAGTATCGCAAAATGGCACTTGTTATACATCAATTTGAAGCTTAAATTTTAAGGAACACGATCATGCGATCGCTTCGATGATATTCTTACTACAAAATGGCGGGCTGTTAATTATAGAGAACAGTGACTTATTTTAGAACATGGAAGGTTTGAGATGATTTGGTGACATAAAAGTATCGGAAAATACTACTTATTTTATATTAATTTGCAGCTAAAAATATAACGAAAATGACTGTGTAAATGATTTATTAATACACTTAATAATTATAGCTAAGATAATTGGGTGACTTAAAAATGTCACAAAATGGTGCTTACTTTCGTTTGTACCGACGTAAAATCAGTTATATCAAATACATTAATGAAACATTTATTTAATCACTTTTAACAAACTTTGAGCTTTAAATTGATATGTTATAAGTGGTATTTTGCAATACTTTTATGTCATGAAATTTTGTCAGACTTTCTATACTCCCCAATCAATCGTTATTTACTATAACTGGCAGGCAGCTATTTTGTACAAAGAATATCGATGAATCATTTATATATCCATTTTCATCAATCTTTAATCTTTAAATTGATATATCACACGTGCTATTTGGTGATACTTTTATGTCATGAAATCTTGTCAGATTTGACAGCTCCCTTTGAATCGAACAACTTTTATTAATAAAATTCCCAAAATGTTGGAAACACTTAATTGCTACATTTTACTGCTACATACCGTAGAAAATAATAAAAATTCAGTATAACCAGACTTTCACATAAGATTTTTGTAATAATTCAACCATCCACTGTAATGGAAAGCACAATTTTGTTCAAATATTTAAACTTCTACAATGTATGAAAATATATGAATGACGTTGAAATTTCCATAAAAAGCCGTCATCCATATTACTAACAATTCTTATTCAGTCCGTCAAAAATATTCCTCCTGAATACTTAAAATAACAGAAATAACGAAAGATCGAGAAAGTAATTCCTCAGCGGCTGTCGCGTGACAATCAGAGTGTAAGCACAGATCCGGACAATTAACAATTCATTCGCCTATTTATAGTTTCCAAATAAACCCGGTCACCAACTTATTCAAGATGCTGTTTGAACGACAGACTTTCGGCTATATAGAACACCGGTGTAACGAGTGTTCCCATAAAAGAAGATTCTCGCGTACAAGATTCACTAATAACCGGTCGAAAATCGATCCGAAAGGTAGTTGAACCGTGTGTTAACCGCGGTATAAAATTTCTCGCAGAAACAGAACAAATGTAATACGCTCGCGGTGGTATCGCGGATCAACGAGCGTAACATCTTTTAATACTAGCGACGGACGAGTGTATATTTTTTTTCTTTTTTATATATTCAGCCGGAATTTAATATCCACGAATTCACCTGTCTCTCGTTTCCACCCTTCCGTTTCGCCCCTTTTTTTTCTCTCTATATCTCGTCGTCGAACGCGCACTCGAGGCACTCGTAAAACGGATAAAAATCCTGCCACGATACAACACCGGTAAAAAGTTTCCATTTTTTTTTTCTCTCTCTCTCCCTTCCGATCACGAGAGCCATTAAGCTTTTTCCACTAGACTCTGTCAAGTGTCTGCTAATATAGGCGCCACTAAATCGTTCACGCTTTAAAATGTATATACACGCATACCGTATTGTTGCGTAGCAGAGGGCAGAAAAAAGAAGGCTGATAAAAATGTATGAATTGGATACGTGCGTGTACGCGTGTACAGGTGTTGTATTTACGAGGTGTACGGGGCATTTGTTTCGAAATGTTGATTTATACGCGCGCGAGGAAATCATACGTCGGTCGGTCAGCGAATACGAACGAACAAGTGGCACGCGAAACTATTAATTAACACCCGGGACAACCGAACCTGTCGACATGACGGATTACAGATTTCTCTGTTTCGTATTTACCGTTGTCCCTTCCCTTTTCTTTTCTGTTTTGTTTAAATCGATGTTGGTTTTCGAAGGGTTAAACGCGTGGTTGCGGGTCTTGCGGGGTCGTGTTAGGATTATTTTGAAAGTCGAACTCTTATGATATTTAGGTATACGAATTGTGTCTTTAAATCTGAATTCTACTGGTATTCGAGTATTGCAATTATTTGAATTCCACGAATATTTAAATATCCGAGTATTCGAACTATTTAAATTTTAAATTTGAATTCTACCAGTATTCGACTTTTGGAATCGTTCAAATTTCAAATTAAAATTCGAACATTTCACAATATTTAAATTGTTAATCTGAATTCTACTGGTATCCGAGTATTCTAATTATTAGAATTCCAAATTAGAATTCCACGAATATTTAAATATCGGAATATTCGGATTATTTAGATCTTGAATCCAAACTCCACCGATTCTACCGATATTCAAATATTAACGAAACAACCACACACTAAATAATAGCAATTACAACGTGTCTGGAACGCGTTAATTCGGGGCTTCTATTCAGTAATTAATGAAACGTAGCATCAACGAAGTTGTTGCTTTCGTTCCGTTCCGTGTGATATTTAAATGTACACGCGGGAAAAGAATGTCCATTGTTTGGAAACAATGATAAAACGTCAGAAGCGGAAAAACAAACTGCATTTGCACACGTATCCTTTTTGCGTAAAAATTAAATGCTTCGGCCGGAATGAAATGTTAAATGGAGTTTATCTAACGCGGCTACGTACACGTTAATTTCGAATACCGTCGCGTCGGTTTGTTTCAGAAAATAAATGGAATGAAAAACAGAGGGAGCGAAGAGCACGCGTACAGAGACACATGTATGTAAAAAGATATTCGAAAACGTACGGAGGAGACAAAAGCACATCTAGAACAATAGAACGAGTGACGGTCCAATTCAAATACTATAATTGAAAGAGAAATAACGTCTAGAGCACTTTACGCCATACATTCGTGACAATTAACTGTTTAATGTAGACATCTGTTCTCGATCAATTGGCCGATTTCGAATTAGCCAGTCTGGCAACGATTTAATGACACAAAGGTTTCACGAAATGGCACTTGTGGCGCATCAATTTAAAGTTTGAAATTTCACGAAAATTACTGTGTAGGCATTTGGTCGGTACCCTTAATATGAAATGGCTGATTGCCAATTGTAGGAAACAAGAAATCAGAATGAAATTCTTTTACTCTTCATTGATGGAATAACAGTGTGACACAATTTCATGACATAAAAGTTTAATGAAACAGTACTTGTGATACATCAATTTAAAGCTTATAATTTGACAGAAATGATAATCTAAGTGCTTCCTCAATATTCCTAATACGAAATTACTAATTGTCAATTATAGAAAGCAAGGAACCAAAGTTAAATTTATCTGCTGTTCGTTGACAGAATGACACTCTGACGTAATTTCATGACATAAAAGTATCACCGAACGTCACTTACGACATATCAATTTTAAGCTTAAAGTTTGCCAAAAAGGGCATCATAAGAGTTTCTTTAATATTCCTAATACAAAATGTCTGAATCTTCACACAAACAAATCGATCAATTTACAGCTTAGACTTTTTCATTACTGAATATCCAATTTTCCATTCTTTAAATCTCAAAACGATAAAGGAATTTTTGATTCGTTATGTCATAAAGAATCTATAATTTTTAGGCTGTTCAATTCTGATTCTTGGAACACCCTGTATATAACGAACAAGCACGAGGTATAATACCTCATTACCTAAGCAAATTGATTGATCCATTGTTACTTTCAACGCTGAGCCAGCCATTTTGCGTTTCGAATATTGATGAATCGCTGACATAATCATCATCGTCGAATCTTCAGCTTTAAATTAACGTATCACGAGTACTATTTCCTGATAATTTTATGTCATGAAATCCTGTCGGACTTTCTGTGTTCCAAATCTACATAATTTATTTATATGTCATGTATTATCTTTTACTGCAAATGTAAAATGAAGAATATTCTCTTTTTTTTTGTGAAAAAGAAAACGGAAAGCTTCGAGCAATCGGATTTTAATCAAAGTTTTGCTGTTCGCGTTTATTTCGGATTGAATTTTTTTGAAATAATAAATCTACGATACGTACTCTATTATTCGCCAAGAGTGGATGGGAAGAAGCGAGAAATAAAAGAAAGTGTAACAGATTTGATACAAACACGTGTACGCGTTTATAGTATACGATGGACGTATAAAATATTTCACGACTGTCAAATAAAAAGCGAAAACGCGTTCACTACGGAAAGACCTATCGTAAAATTCGCATATATAAAAAAACAAAAAAGAAAGAGGTATATCCACGTAAAGGAAAGACGACAATGAAATATTTCACGAGAGAAATGACTACATACACGCGTCGAGAAAATCGACCGAGATTTTTTGTTTGTTCTTCACGTATCAAATAACCCTATTTTTACTCAATTTTTTGTCATAAATCTTTGCAGGAAATTACAGGTAATTAATTCTCGGATTCCCATGGGGGCTAACTTTAACCTATGACCCGTAGGTCACTAAGTGATTTGATAATTTCAAGTGACCCCACTTGAGTTCCGCAAATAAAGTGTAATATATAAAAATAAATTATAAAACACAAACACGAAAAAGACACACTTTGAGATAGTGTAATTTTCCACAGAACAATTTCCCCTAGTGCAGTTATCCCTAGCGTCTATATCCCCTAGTCTTATTATACCTTGGATGAATAATCCCTAGTTTCGATACTCCCTGGTGTAAATAATCCCTAGCGTCTACATACTCTGGTGTAATTATTCCTAGTGTAGTTATCCGAAGCATCAATACTTCCTAGTGTAATTGTCCGTAGTGTTAATACTACGTTGTGATTTTCCCTAGTATAGTGACAACAATTCCTAGTTTCAAAATTGCCTAGTGCAATTTACCCTAGTATAAATAATCCCCAGTGTCAATATTTTCTAATACAATTTTCTCCGGGGTCAATAATCCCTAGTGAAAATAGTCCTTATTGTAAATATCTACTAGCGTAATTATCCCTAGTTCCAATAATCCCTGATATCAATTATCCCTAGTTCCAATAATCCCTGATATCAAATACCCCTATTTTTAATAATCCCTAGTAATTTTCAAATATTACTCAAACGGTAAAACCTTTTTCAACGTATTGTAACAGTTTTCTCAATAAAATTTATCTTATTTGAAAATACCCATTGACCCGAACCGTCTTCTTAATAGTCACATTTTAGCTGATTCTAACCCGCAGCCGAGAAAGGCTGTCGACGCCTACTTTAACCAGTCGATCTTATGAAAACATTTCTTTTCGCTAGTTTCTGTGAATAAAAACAGAATTGTTTCCATATGGCAGCGTTCGACAGGAAAGGGTTAAATAATAAAAAATAAAAAAATGATAATGTACGTTTACCTATTGTTTTCTAAATAGAAGAAATGTTTTCCACGAGAACAGAATTCGAAAAGAAAAAAAAGTTTCGCAAGATATTTCATTAAAATTTGAGAAGCATAAAGTTCGTTTCAAACTACCCCGATGTTCCCCCCCACCCCCCTTCTTTTTTTCTTTGCTTGTCCATCAAAATTAATTAAGCTTGAAAAACAAATTTGTGCCGAGGCCAGGGTAATTAATTAGACATCTCGCAGGGAAGAAGCGTAATCGGAAAGTTTCGTGGATTGTGTCGGCGGGAAAGGATCTCGAAAAGTGTTTTTTCAAGGGATGGCCTGTAAAGGACGAAACGACGAGTGAACTTAAAGATATGGAGGAGTGGATGCCGACACCTTAATCTTTCCTACGGGAAAGTTTCTTTCGTCGCAAATCTTTCCTTGTACTTCGTCTTACCGTCTCCTTCGCCCCCTTTCCCCGGCCATCTCTGGGGGATACAGAAACGAGCGCATAAATTACAAGACATTTGACTTAAAAAAACAAAAAGAAAAAATGTATCCTTTAATATTTTCCAGGAATTATTGCTGTGTACACTGCTTAAAAGTTTCAAATGGGATAGAAGGGTGTCAGACACACCAACGACATATTTTGGATGCAAAAAAAAATTACTGAATATTCTTTAAACATTTTAAAATATCAATCGACAGGATGTTTTTCTTAAAATCATAACTCACACGTGTTAAAAAGGTGGAAGGAGAGAAGTATGTGAAAATAATTAAATCTGAAGTTTTGTCAGAGTGCCGGGTACCCCTGGGGCGTAATGACGGTTGATTCAATTTAACCCTTAACTATCATGGCTCGGAGTTAAAAATATGACAGACTGGACATTGTGGGGCTGATATTGACCCTGTGTATTTTTAGCACATAATTTATACACTCATTTCTTGCATAATATAGTGGCTGTAGAAACATTCTTTTAATTTTGAGCTATGCAGTTCAATTAACATTAAATTTTATATATGTCACTTCCATAGTTACTTTCTTTCGCTGCAATATTGAAGCACGTTTCATTAAAATTATGAGTTTTCCGGATAACAGAGACGAAGCTTCTTTTTTGCTACGAACCTACAGGGTGTCCCAGTTTTCTACCGCTAAACTTTACCAACATATCCTACAAGCCAAAATAATACAAAAATCATATAAACATAGACTCTTAAATGCTTCGTTAAAAAGTTATAAACAAAAATTGTAGGGTTCGCCAGATTGTGGATCTTGACATAAACTCTAATGTTTATTTGCTGATCGTTGATTTGGTTGTCATGGAATTATAAGACACCAGGTAATTATCACTTCATATTTTTGTTTATAACTTTTTAACACTCGAACTACCAAAGGGGTCATGACTTGCTTCAGATTTCTTATTTTAAATTGGAAAATTTATGAAAAACGCTTATGTCGAAATATACGTTGACTGTCATCAAGATAAAGAATTATTCTATATTTTCGTTTACGTTTTACCCTTTATTTACCTTGCTTTCTATTTTAGGTTCAATTTAAAATTATTCTAGTGTTAATGAAGCATTTAATAGCCTATGTCTTATTTTTTTCTTGTAGAATATGTTGATAAAGTTTGGCGGGAAAGAACTGGGACACCCTGTATCTTTCAACCAGAGTTTTAATTTTTCTTTCGTCTTCAATCTTTTTTACTTCGGATCTATCTTTCAGAAAATATTGATCGAAATTCGACAACCACCATAACAAATCTTTCTCCCCTATCTATAATATCCGCAAAAAAAATAATTGAAACAAACCATAAAAACTCAAAGAAAAATCGAGGTAACAAAAAACTTGTCATAATTAGATCGAATCTCTCGCTGGACCGTATTTACAATAGACAAAGAAGCTTTTTGCAATAATTGATCAAGGTGAATGACCCAGCCTGTATGGCAAAGCTACAAATCTAGAATAGGATTCGCCTAATTTGTTCTGAAGGGATTCCTTGGCGCATCACCGACTCTATCACGCGGACCAGTTAATGGAGAGTAAGGTTATCCTTTGGGACAAAGGGACTTCTCGTTACGTCGCTCCTTTAACCGTTTCACTAAACTCTCGTGACGTCTTGAGCTTAAAATCCCGTCGGGCTGCTTGTCACTTCTCTACTTTCGACTCGGCTCCCTCATCCGTCCTCCCAGCACCGTCTCTTCTCTGTTCTTTAGTTCATCACACATTCTACTCTGGTAATTGAGAAATTCTTCGAGTGATCCCTGTTTCGGAAAGATTTTCCTGTCTTCCACGTTCTATCTTCCTTTACGACCCCCCGGATCATCATTCTTATATTCGATTTAATCCTTCCTCGAGACATGTTACTTTCACCGCCGAATCTTTCGTTATTTCGTTAAAATATCTGTATTTTATCGGGGAGGAGTCAAATTGGAATCATTTGTCCAGAAAATTGTTTTAAAGGCGATATAGTAATAAATATTAATAATCTACTTGAACTTTGGGAATTTGTATATTTTCTAGGGAGAAGGGATTGAAATTAAAATTTGTTATTAGAAATCGATGAAGAATACTTCAGGGGTTACGCCTTGTTGGATAGATCGAAAAAATCGATTTTTCGAATATTCTCAAGAATATTCCATATTCTTCCATTACCATAGATACATTTATCTGTTTATTGGAATAAAGATTTATAGCCCTGGAATAGATGACTCTGTGTAAGTTGAAACTTTATACGCGATTATCTCAAAACAGTGATTTTTGAAAAAAGGCCGTTGCGGTAGCCAAAATTTCTCAAAAAGTATTAGACTGATCGATTCCAAATTTTGCATGATTATTTTTTATCATAAGCCTTAACGAAGGATTTTTAATTCCGTTCATTAATTTCTTTTTTATTGCGATAAAACTAAAATTTGATCACCTCGAAAACCGGATTTTTCAGTAAAATTGTTGTTATTTTGTTAAAAATCAAAATTTCGCAAAACCCTTCGTTCAGGCCCTTAACAATACAACGTACTAACCTAATCTTCTTCGATTTTGATTTTAAATAAGCGGTTTGGAAGATATGGCCACCGTAAGTGATCTCGAAAAAAGAGTTGTATTTCCCTCATTATTCAATATATTTCCATAAAGAAAATCTTACAACTACTTTAAAATATATACTTTTCGATAGTATATTTCATTTCATAATAAATATTTATTAGAACGCCAGAAAAAAATCTTGAAAATTACGTCGTTTTCTCGAGCCCTGCGAGTGTGTAAGCTTTCTTAGGGAGATTCGTTCTATACTTAAAAGTCACCAGGCACGATAATTAACCTAACCATATCCTAACCAAGACATAATTCGTGGTAACCTTCCCTCAGATCGCCATTTTCCTTAGGATAGCCTACGATGCTCGACGATAGATTATTATGTTAAAATACGATAAATTATGTAAAAAGAAAACAGGATAAAAATGTACGGTAAGAAGTTTCTGTAGACGGAGAAACGTTTATGGCAGCACTTTATCAATTCGCTCGAGTGTCGTGTAATCTTAGCACGTATCGCAGAATCGCCAAGGAAAGAATTAGGTAGGTCTTGGTACGAACATTAAAGGCTTACCGCGTAGTAAGTCTCTTGGCTTGTCTCCTTTTTCTTTCTTTCTTTTTTATTCTTATTCCTCGAACTTCCCTTCAGTTCCAATATCCATCCTTCTTTTTAATCGAGCTTCTACTTCTTTTCATCTGATTTTTCTTTTGTGCACACGCGTGCGTGTGTAGTTAAAGATTGTTCGTCGTCACGAGATCCCGCATTTTCCACACAATCTTCGTGCTTTTTTTCAAGAGGAACAGGGATCAGAGAGGAAGCCATTATATCTTCCGCGCGAATAAACGTAGGCATCCATCTAAGCTCCTTCTGAAGTCACGGTTCGAGCAAGAAAACGAGGTGAAAGAAGAAGAAGAAGAAGACGAGGAAGACGTGAAATTAATTTTGATGCTGTCAGACCTACGCCTCGTTTTCCATCGAAAGCTCTGAGTTATAATTTAGAATCTTGCCGAGTGCTAAGCGAGTAGGTATAAAGGCCGATGAAAAGCGTGAATCCCGTAGTGCAGCGTTTTAAATTGACCTGAATTTTCTGTTTCTCGCCGATAGAGCAATTTTGTTTGATACCTTCAACGTTTACAAATCACTGTCGGGGGTTGATTTTAAATTCATGAAACACGGACAGATTCGACGGTAAGACGTTCAATTTAACGTTTCGTCGAAAAATAAACTGTTACGAACATATCTGACACGAGAATATTCTCCTTCGTAAGAAAGAAAAGAAATTCTATCTGAAAAATGTCTTCGTCACATTTCTAAGTTTCACGTATGATGAATTTCTTATTGTTAGATATGGTTGACCACTCGGCCCTCTTATAACACGATACTATGAAAACACTGGTTCGAAGCAATACGGTGAAAAAATTTACATAAACCTATTCTTACCATAAGAGGTCATTTGACGTTGATTTTAAAAAAGAAATTTTTAATTTATTAAAGGAAATAATTCGCAAGATAACTTCTGATTTCTAATAAAATAATCAAACATATATTTTAATTTTTAGAAATAAAATGATCAGTTAATTACACTTTTTAGATATGGCTAGTTTCTCCTTCATACATTTGAAATTTTCAAAGGAGTCATTTGACACCGCTTGATACGTTTAATATTAAATATTACGATTTCCTTTCTGTAAAACAACGTTAAAAATGTATAGCGCCCCTTCTAAAACGCGATATTTAAAACTATGACTAGCCTCCTATAACGCGACATATGATTATTAAATAATTTCTTCAACCCCTTTTTGATCAATGAATTATAATACATCAGAATCCGAAGTAGGTTACAATTCAGTTTTTTATTAATGTTAAACAGTTTTTAAATAATTTTCCTGTTAAATTCATGGCCTTTATATCTTTCTCTCCCGTCAATTATTCGATAAGGATCAATAAATAACGATTATTAATAAAAGTATCGCTGTACGAATTCATTTCTCGCCATATTTGAGATAATTTCTTGGTCCCCTTAGTTGTCAACCTAATATCATATATTTCGTTCAATTTTTGTGTGTACCAAGTAATCTAGAAATAAATTTGAATGAACGAAAATTACTTGTTTGATTGGGTATATTTTAATGCGGCTCACAAGACACATTGGAACAGTTTTAATCGTACTGGAACAGTGCCACGGGGTCTCTGCGATCAATCATCGTGAATGTTACAATTAGACGTGTTGGATCGATGGCTGGTTGTAAATTCATATTCGTCCCTTTAATTTTAGCAATTGCTGTTACACGTGTCGGGCGAAATCAAATGAACATTTTTATTCGAATTGTAGAGAGTGCGATCTAACATTGACGTAACTATTATTAGGTGCTGGTTCATTCTGTAGCTTTGTTAAAAATATCAAGCGTTTAATACTGCTCGTTTCTATTAAACTGTAATGCAAAATGCCGAATTCAGTTCAAATGTTCGACTAATTGATTTGTCAAATTTTAACCTCTTGTAACTCCGAAAATAAATGCTAAGATATTTTCAGGGGTATGGTAAAAATATTATTTATTTCAGTTAATAAAAATCCCTTTGCCACAATAATTTCCCTGTAGGTCGTAGATATTATTTAAAAAATGAATCCATCTCGGAGCCGTCTGGAAGATCTAGCAGAAGAATAAATTTAGGTCCCTAAATGATTCGTTATCGATTTCTTTACGTGTTAAAGTAGCAGGAAAGGTTGATAAATAATTCCACGAGAAAGAAGTGAACAAATTACGAATTCAATTGAAAGTTACACTGACACATGGTACAGAGCGTATAATCTGGAGCGAAGAAATTAAAATGACTTCGGACAAAATCGTTTTCACAGTGATACCGTGGTAATAAAACAGCTGACAGTAATACGGTCGACGTGACGAGGACGTTTCTCTCCCCCTAAAATATCAACCGGAACGTATAATCTGAATCGGTGTTGGTGGTGCAATCGCGGCCGATGCCGATGGCTGTGAATCGCGGAAGGAGGACGTGTGCCTGATGAGAAGAATAAAGAAGAAAAGACGGGAACGGAAAGGAAACGTGAAAAGGCGACCGAATGTTATATCGAACGAGCGGGAGAACAAACGGTAAAGAGTGGATGAAAAAAGGAAAAGAGGAGGAAAGAAAAGAGGATGATCCTCGGGCGAAACATCACGTTCGACCTCGCATCGAACCAGAAAATCGTACGGTGTGCAAAACAGCCCTCGAACTGATTGACACGTTCGCTGTTACGTTGAAGATGTTGAAAATTTCATTTGATAATAGTTCCATGCCTTCGACATGTAGGTCTCTTGTCAAATGGCAGATTTCGAAAGATAAAAATTCTAACGTGATTTCATGACATAAAAGTATCACCAAATGTCACTTATGGCATATCAATTTGAAGCTCAAAGTATCACGAAAACAGCTATATAAACCGCCCATCAGTGGTACTAATACAAAACGACTGATGACTAGTTATAGCAAAGTATGGTCAATTTCGAAGTCTATGAAATCTAATGTGAATCGATGACATAAAAGTATCACAAAATGTCACTTATGGCACATCAATCTGAAGCTTAAAGTATCACGAAAACAGCTATACAAACCGCCCATCAATGGTACTAATACAAAATGACTGATAACTAGTTATAGCAAACTACGATCAATTTCGAAATCTATGAAATGGCACATCAATCTAAAATA
This sequence comes from Stelis phaeoptera, assembly GCA_943735885.1. Classification (NCBI taxonomy): domain Eukaryota; kingdom Metazoa; phylum Arthropoda; class Insecta; order Hymenoptera; family Megachilidae; genus Stelis; species Stelis phaeoptera. The sequence continues at coordinate 5,379,593 of OX030934.1, read as the reverse complement.
TTACGCAGACCTTCCATCATTCTTCTTAATGTAAAATGGCTAATAGCATTCTACTTCGAACTATGAGATTTAACGTGGTAACAATATGCTTCTAAGATTTATCGAACATCGCCAAAAGAATGTATATCGAGGTCCCTGAAGGAGCTCGCCATAGCAGCCGAAAATGAAACTCGAAAGGAAACTGTAAATATGAATTGTTCAAGTTCCACGAAGGGAAACGGAACGTTTGCCAAATTTATTTTCACCGTTCGAGGCACAATCTGGACCGGTACCCCCGATCGATCTTATTTCTTTTTTCGCCCAACGAAATTGTACAGTTCGACGGTGGTAACGGGAATGTTCATCTTTGTTCCCAGTCCCGTTGTGTCCAAAGTTGGAAATGATTCATTAGTAATGGTAGTAGCCCGGTGCGAGAGGCATTGGGAATTCAATACGTTTCCCTTGGCAAGTTTTCGATTAAATCAATCGCCGTGAAAGTTTCAACTCACGGTATTATTTGAATCTTGCCCGGAGTTTAAATATCCTAAAAGTATTGCGGCCAATTAAGTGTTCGGCCAAGTTTCGGTAACTCGCGAGAAAAACTAATACCCGACGTTTAAATCTTTCGTCTCGATCGTTTGGATAATTAAAGTCGTTTCCCCCTTTTGTTTCTTATCCTTCTTGACTTCAAATCGAATAATCGAACGTTCTCCTTCTATTTCACACGGTGTTGTTATTAACGCGTTCGCGAATTGGATGCTCCTCGAACGTGGATCAATTATTCTTTATCTATATTTGATCGGGAAAATTAATCGCGGGATGTTTTGAAGGAGAACTTGATTGTCTATTTCGATTACACCAGAAACTTGATTTTCGCGCAAAATAAATACTTGAAATTTCTTATTGGGTGTTTATTTACGACCGAATAATTATTTCAATTCGAAACGAAGTTCATTTTTTCGATTTATCGAAACTTTTAAGAAAGGTAGAAAATATATTTTGGTAATAAAAGGTGAAATTTAAGAATAAAGTAATAATATTATGAATATTTGTAATTTTTGTGTATTATTCCGTTGCAACATTCAACGTGTTAATTTAAGTATACCGTTGAAATTAAAAATTCTGCTTCTGATGTTTCTGCATGGTACAATAATTGATTTACTTCGTTTCTTAAAATTTGAAACGACAATTAAATGTCAATTAGACCATTCGTAAAAATACTACGTCACAAATAAAATTTTTAATATGTATACAAAAGGTTCGACAACAGTTTTCTTCTTTTTATCGAACGGTCGAAAGCAATAAATTGTATCAGATAATATAAATAATGTAATTTGAACAGGTCAAGTATGATATTTCAATTTGTATGCAAATTGGGTGTATTGTTAGTGTAACTATTGTGAGTTATTTTGTATTTCGTTGACAACAGAATCTGAAACTGTTTCGAACAATAATTTAAGTCCAACGAAATTTCTTCGACAAAATTAATAAAGCGATGCTTGTTCCGTCCGAAGTATACAGAATGCAAGCTATATCTAACGTACAATTCCCTGAACAAGGTTTGTTGTACAGCGGTGAATCTTAATACCGGACGATATTAAATTTCTTCGTCAAGATTCTCATTTGAAAGATTACAAAGAGATACGTTCGATCGAACAGTCGAATAGGAACGGTTTACGATGAATAATAGTACCGGCAATTTGCGATAAATATGAAAGTAGAAAAACCATATGGCAATAGTTTGCAAAGTCAAATAGCTACGGTTTACGATACATATGGGAAGAAATCAAATATCAATAATTTGCAATAAATATGATACAAAATTTTCAATAAATATAATATCGAAAGTTTGTAATAGATATGCCGGATGGCACGATGCAAGTGATGCACAGCATCAGGAGCTTTACAAGATTATTTCTTTAAATAAAATGTATGCTTAATCTCAAAATGAATTTCATTTTAAATATTTTATTAAAGCCAGAACACAATATTGCTACCATGCTAAGTAATAAAGATATCATTGGCGAACTTGCTAGCATAAAATCCAGAAAAGTAAAATTTCAGTATGAATGTTTGCTAATAAATTTAATTTTATTAAGAATTCAAGAATGTATAATACGAGTAAATACGAGTAAATTATATTGTATACCAGGTACTCTATAAAGATTTATATTAAATTAAATTATCAATAACAATATTATATTTTTATTCTTTTTATTACCCGAAAATAAGCCACTGTTTGTTATTTAAAAGATAATAGGAAGGTTGGGTTATAAAAGAACTTCGCAGCAGGGCACCGACTACCCTAGAATCGGCACTGAATACAGCAACAAAATAACGAATAATAATATAGATGTAGTCTCATTGACTTTATTTTGTCAACAGTTACCAGTTTCTTATAAACATTAATCATATCAATATTTGTATTCGTTACTTCAATTCCATTTATCACTTTCACGTTTTACCGTTTCTGTAACAACGATATCACTCGCCGCATCTAAGTGCTCCATAGTTACAAGCAAACCAACAATAAATAATTAATGGCAGCTGTTCGTTGATACTAATTTAAGAAACTAAGCAGTCATTTAACATGGATCCCATATCACTTATCAAAAACGTCACTTACATTCTTCGTTGTTTAACACGTTGAATGCCACGGGGGTCACCGGTGCCCGACACCCGAAATTTTTCACAATTAAATAATTAACAAAAGAAACGATAAAATAAACCACGGGTGGCATTAATATTAAACTAGTAATACTGGCTATCAAACTATAATAAAAAGTTAAATTTGAAAATTAGTTAATTTTCTTTGTATTTGTCGAACACATTATACAGAAGTATATTTTCTTTTTAAATCCGAAACATATCTGGCGCGCTTTAAACCGCGGTCATCGCAAATTCAATATAAATCCGATAAATGAAAGAAAGAAAAGAAAATCGTGAATGGAATTTATATTATATCAATTTTGCAAGCAGTCGAGTGGAAAATTTAAACTGAGAAAGGATTTAATAACATGGGATTGAATAAAAATAAAATTATAAAATTACCGATCGAATGAAATTAAAATTGAAGGACCAGGTTATTTTTCCTTTAAATCGCATCGTTGTTTCAGAAATCAAACTTCTATTACTATTTTGTTATATTTGTTCTAACACCATGAAATTTTCAATCCGACAAAGGCATAGAAGAGGAGATTCGAACTGATTGGATCGAGGGTGGCAAACGTATCGGATCCGTCCGAGCGTGGGAAAATAAATTTGACAATCCGCAAGTTTGCCCGTCGACGGGACTTGGAAAATTCATGCCATCAAGCAACGTTGAAGTTTTCTTAATAAGGAATCTCGAATTCCAACTGTTTCGGTAAGTAGGTCACGTTGCATGTGATTTCCTGCATACCCTTTGCCACCTCTCCAAGTGGCTTCCGTAATGTGGCAAGGTAAACCACCGCCTTACGGTACAACTTGTTCCTATATGCATACTACGTGCATACATACATGCATGTATGAAAAGCACGACGAAATGTTACCACCCCTGACCACCCCCCTTGTTCAGACGACTCGAGAAAAAAAGAAAAAAAAAATGCATTCCACGTGTCTATGACCGAGCCAGGCAAATGAAAAGGAATGCAGCCGTGCATCGTGTTCCTTTCTTTTTCAAATATGCATGCGATCTCAGATTTTTGAACAGGTGTCAATCAACGCGTCGAACGACGCGGGAGATTGAACTTCTTCTTATGCATGAAATGCACACACATAGAATCGGACCCTTCGTTCTGGCTGGAAATACATTCTTGGGAGTTTCGAAACAATCTTTAGGATTTTTTCTCGTAAGTTTCAAAAACGCGTCGTAAGTCACCCCTGACGTTACAACAGTACTTTGTCGCTACGGTCGTACGGCACGTGTGAGATGACAATACTGAGAATCTTTCGCATATTTACTGAAAACAAGTACAACCTACTGAGACTCGTGTATGCAAAGCTAGCGTCCGATTAGAGTTAATTTCTCATGCTTGTATTAACGTAGCAGTGATAAATATTTGATGACTCAAACTTAAGTCGTATGTGCATTCGAAAGACTGTAATAACACGTAAAAAGTGTAGGGCCCAAAGTTACAGCGCCACCTAGCACACCCCTTAACGCTAGAACTACCAAATGGGTGAAAATGACTTGCTTCGGATTTCTTATTTTAAATTACAAAATTGATTAAAACGCTTCTGTCGTAATATACGCTGACTTTTATCAAGATAAAGAATTATTCTACGTGTTAGTTTACGTTTCATCCCTTCTTTATTTTGTTTTCTATTTTAGGTTCAATTTACAAGTAAGGGTCCATTGCAGGTTGTTAGTTCTAGTGTTGATTCGACCTGGCAGATGGAAAGAACAATGTCAAAAAACTTGTATCGACTTCGTATTAACGAATTTAATCACCGACGTAATAATTCCATTTTTAATCAAACTTCCAACGAATGGTAATTCCAAAGTGTTCGTAATAATTTGATCATCCACTGTATACAGCAAACTCCGTGTTACATAAACAGCCATTATGTGAACGTTCCATTGTATAAACGTTATATTTTCTGTTGCGATATTTATGCAAACGTACGAACTGTTTACATGCCCTGGTCCTCGGAGCCGGAGTGTATTAAATCAGGCTTTTCAAACTTTGGAGGGAAACAAATCAAAAGGATAAAATTCTTATAACGTCATGGATGAAATCATTTGTGCTTTTCGAAAGAATGGAAAATTTCATACGGAAATACGCTTTGGAATTCAGATACGTACGATACCTAGCAGATCAGCCTTCCCTAGGGAAAATGACGGTGTAGAAGTTTAATCTAGCCCATCGACAATCGCTAAATTATCAAATTAACCAACATCCTCTGAAATAATTACCGAACCGAATACCCGTCACGTTTAACATAATAGTTACCTAACCTGTTAATTCAGGAATATTTAGACGGGTGGTTAGGATTTCCTTCCCCTACATCGCCATTTTCCCTAAGGACAACACCGTGTCTGCCCCTGAAATCTATCCCTTTGGAAACTACGTACCTGTAAACAAATTGTATTCGTCCCATTCGATTTTGTTCCAACCCTACCGTAGCCAACCGATTTGAATCAAAGCATAAATATTTAAAATTTCTTTTTCCGAAAACGCAATTCCAAAATAACTCGTCAAACATCTATAACTGTATCTTTATTGTATTAAGTACAAGGGCAGGCTAAGAAAGGGTTAACGCTTGTTCTGTTATATAAAAATTCTTTTATGCGCGTGAACATTTTTATCCCCCCGATTAGTTTACACGACGAAGATTCTACTCTGTCTACGGTGCAGTGTTTCAAGAAAAGTGAATAAGAATAGAATGCGAAGCATGTCGATTCGTATATTGTATCCAAAGGGAAATGGAAGAAGAGAAGATAGAAGGATAGAAAGGTGCTAAAGCGTTACCCTCCGCGATACACGGTAAACAGTGCTGTATATGTATAGTGTGTGCCTTGGTGCTGCGGTAAAAAGTGTAGCGACTGTGAAATGACTTTTTGCCCGTGGGCTCCAAACAGTGAAGGGTTGAATGATCGCCTCGAGGGAGTACATTTTGGATCTTTTCTTTTCTTTTCTTTTCTTTTCTTCTCTTCTTTCTTCTTCGACCTTACACATTAGGAGCTAAAGTTTAGATCGTTCGTTAAACTGTACGTTTGAACAGTTGATACTCAAATTCGCGTTTACCGTGCCTTTTGTAGTTAAATGTGTGTGTTAATATAATTGACTGTATTTAAAAAGAATAAACGTTCGATGTTTGCAGACAAATTTTGATCATCTTTTGCTCGAGAGACTTATTTATTTTTAATGTAGAAAAATAGTTTTTAAGGATAAAAATAAATATCAATTTTTTAAACGTGTTACAAATTGTAGAAAAAACTAAAATTTTTTCTTTAAATCGTGCTGTAGATTATGAGAGTTCCGGTTTGTAACTTTCTACCCTTCCATTCCGACAGTCACTGTTTGCTTTAATTAATAGTTATCTTTGAGCTACGTTTCTCATTTACACTGCTCGTTATCGCTCAAACGTTATTTGAATTCGTTAGACATTTTTCTTTAACTTTTTACTTCGTCTCTTTTAGGATACGTTTCTTCGAGTGTTAATGTAATCAAAATCTTTTTAATTCGTTTTATAGTTTATTCCACGTGCAATCAGAATTTTAATTTAATACAGTCGGAAATGTTTAAATTTAAGTAGATTTTTTTTTTACTTTAATCAAGTCATATAACATTTTTGTATTTAGTCTGTAACATTAAGAATATTTATGTATAAACAAATTTATACATGTATTCTTAAATTTATTGAATTAATTTTAAATTCTAATTATATAACATTGGTAATATGAATTTTATATGTAACAGATACAAATATTCCGAATTTTATAAAATTAATTGTGAATTCTACGGATTACAATTCCACATAAATTAAATTTGCATATAATGCAAATACCTTTAATTCTGTAAAGTTAATTTTTAATTCTAATAATTCTAATTCCACGTAATAGTAAAATGATCATAAAACAAAAGCAAACCTATATTTCTCCGCTAAGCAAATGAATGTAAATAAAGATCCTTAAAAATCTTTTTACGTTTTTAATTTTTTCGAAGCTATCGAACTTGACGAGCAACGATAGACATTTACCGACGGCCTGTCAAAAATTTATTTTCGTGTTTTTCACCTGTCAATACGCGTTACCGTATACATTCCGTGCCCACAAATCACATGTTACGCCGTTTTCTTTTTTTCTATATCGAACAAATCCATCTATCTTCTCCTTTTTTATAGCTGGCAAAATGGTTCATGGATTATCACTCTCGACATCCCATTCCCCAATTCGAGTATTTATATACCACAAAAGTCACTGATTACTGAATTTGTACCATCGTAATTAAAATAAAATAAATCAGTAATTTTTAATGTATTCCAATTTGTTTTTAATTCTGTATGTAATTAGGAAGTTTTGATCAATAAAATCTTCCATTCTTTTTATGATATGAAATTGTAATTAATATTTAATAATTAATACATTCAAATTTTTTTATATTGTGGAGATGTGAAACCTAAAATCTTCCACTCGTATTACTGTATGCAATTTTAATTAATCCATCTTATTTTTGTTAATTTGACACGTAATTAGAGAGTTGTAAAAAATCATAGGATTTCCTGCTCTTGTCAATATTCATATGCAATTCTAATTAATATTAAATAACTCGTCTATTGATATGTTCAAATGGAATTAATAGGCCGATAAATACGATTTCTGCGAAGCTTCCAATAATATCAAGGGTATACAAATATTTTTTCATTTATAAATTCGAAATACCAAACCGAAACGCTATATTTAACAAAAGAATTAATCTTTGATGACTGTACATACGTTGCAGTGCAGAAATATCAATAAACGTTAAATATGAAATATTAAATCTCGGACGACTGACCATGGAGAGAGCCAACAGTTTAAATTAAATTCTGAATTAATTTTCGTTTTCATTTTTCACAGCATTCCTTTGAATATTATGCGTTTAAAAATCGTATTGCTAAACAATTAGGATTTGATAAACAAAAATTTCGTTTTTACAAACGACAGGAATTTTCGTATAGCCTTAGTAACAATGGGATGAGCTATTCAAACTTCAAAATAAATAGAAAATTCTTTTGAATCAATCGGCGTTAATAAACATGAGATATTAATAGAGAAAATTTCTTTACGGATGATAGGAATTTTTCCATCGCCTTCGTATAAGAAACGGAGTATTTGAAATTTAAAATAGCTACTGAATATTTGTTTAACATATTCGTTATCAGCGAATCAGCCACACCATTCTTTCGATTTCCTAATTATTATGTTTTATACATTACATAACGTTTAAAGACTAAACTTTGTCATAAAATATAAAAACGATATTTCATAGTATTTTATCTAACATTGTATATAAACTAGAATTTAAATTTAACACTTATACAAACAACCAGATATTAAGGTATCTATTTGATATTTAAAACTTTTATTTCGAAAACGCGAATAACGCATAAGCGTCCGAGCAATAACAATTCAACGCGGTTTTCGCAATATTCATTCAAGAATATAAGAAATTGTTAAAAGAAATATAGAAATAGATATCCAGGTATACGATTGCTCACGCAAGGGTCAATTTGTATGGAATTAAGATTCATAGAATTTCAAATCAATTCGCATAAAATCGGTCCGTGTTATGTGATCAGAATTAAAATGATCTATAACGTATCAAAATAACCGAAAGGTAAATAAAGAGAGACTTACCCTGATGAAAGATAGAATGATCAGCATTGTGTCCACTGACGTGTCCCATGCCGTCGATCCCGATGAGCATCGAAAGGGGTGTTAATAAAACGATCATCGAGATCGTCCTCGAACGGTGATCAGCACGAAATGTCATTCCTGCTCCGCCGGTTAACTTCGAAGATCGATGGAAGATCGTTAAAGGTCTCGATCGTTGTCACGACAACGTTCTTAATTAATTCGTGTCACTTTTGTCTGGCAGATTGGTCCACGATTAGCGCACCTGGTGCTGGCGTTCGGAGCGCCTTCTGCGTGCGAGGCACGTGCTCCGAGCAATTCCCGGCCGAACAATAATTTCGCTCATCTCCACGCTTCGTTCCCTCGCCTTGGCTCGTATCTACCCTTCAACCACTTCCCTGCCGGGTATACACACGGGTTTAACAGAACACAAAACAATCACGAACGAAGTGTCTCGATTATTATTGTCGCAACGTTCTTTCCATTCCCGTCACGAACGAGCATCGAGGATTATGGTTAAATGTTCAAGGTCACCGACACAGCCAGCTCGTGAGGAATAGGGCAAAAAAAAAAGAGGTACAAGGAAAAGGGGGTCCACGACGAGCTCTCGTTTATCGAGGCTGGTCCTGGTCCCTCTGTCCCGGGCCGTAGACTGTCTGCTGCCTGGAAATCCTCGGTGTACGGAGTGTGTGCTCCTGCCTCCACCTCCGCCTCCGTCGTCCACCTACAACCCCCCACCCCCGTGGCCGCGCACCCTCCACCCACCGCCGTGCTCGCCGCCGATAAACTTCCTACAGGTACCCTCCGACACCCACCGTCCCCTCGCTCCGCCACGACTGTAGCCCGCACCAGGAAACCCCGCGTCCACCCTCTGTGCGCAGCCGCCGACCAGACCGTGTGCCCTGATGCCCGGGCACTGCTGCTGCCACTGCTGCTGCCACTGCTGCTACCTCTGCTGCTTTCTCGTACCTTCACAAATCTCTCATTCCCCGCTACCCCTTCGCCATCACCCCTACACGGTTCACCCTCGTCCCCGGCTTCTACCTCATCCTCTCATTCACGTTTACGCGCCTTCTTCCTTCGCTGTTTCCCGTCTTTCTCCGATTTCCATTCCTATTCGACCCTCTACCTGTGGATGCGTCTTCCTTCCCCTACCATTTGCCCATCTCTGTTTCGCTTTTTCTTTTCCTTACTCTCTTTTTTTTTTCGAAAGTTTCATAGCTGGAAACCTTTCCCGGTCCGCGTTTCTCCTCGGACACATGCTGTCTGAGTTGTTGTCTCTTTCTTGGCCGACTGCACCGTCGCTCTTCCTCTTGCCTGCCCCCAACGTGGCCCTGGTACCAGGTAACGAGTCTCGTTCGAGTAGCTTTTTCTTTATTTCTGGGTACACTTGTGATCGGTGTGATGGGGTTTTAATTTTTGATACTTGGCCGACCAATGGGATGTCTGGGACGTGGTTAACTCCGTTATCCGCTTGTTATCGTTCATCTTTCGGTTGCAATGATCAAGTTAGGAAATTCAGTTGCTAAAATATTGTACATTTTGTAACGTAAAATATGATCAAATGAGAGCCTCTGTTAGCTTAAAATTTAATTTGAATGTTGAATTGTCTTAATAGGGTAGTTAGAAGCTTTCGATATCTGAGAATCCAAATTGCATTTTTCCAAAACGAAATTTTGAGGTAATTTTATAGCAGAATAATTCATCGAATAATTAACAATAAAGCAACACTTTCATAAGCGATTTGAATCGAAACTTTGGCATTTAAAAGTTTTTAATATAAAGAACGACTCAAAGCGTCCAAATGCCATTTTTTCGGAGCCATTTTATTCATGGGTTAGTTTGTCAAACGCGGTAAAAGGATTTAATCTTTTCATAAGCGAACGGTTTGAATCCAAATACGGATGTTTGATATTTTTTATGTTGAAAACGTGGATCGACGCAAAGCGTCCAGAGGACAAAGATTTCAAACGGTTCAGTGGTGAAACAAATCGTTAAGCTTGTTACTTTTGAACTTTGAGCGTAGAAATGAAACAATATTGAATAATAATAGCGATGTATTGTACGCTATGCCAATTAATTTTAATAAATAAGTTATCAGTGACGACACAGAATTTCTCAGGGCTATAAGATATCCACCGTTACAAAATTAACGAACCAGATTCTTAACTATCCTTCACAGCTATATTTAACCCAAAGCTACTTAAAAAGCAAAGATTAATATCGCAAAGAACAAGGGTTGAAGTCGACGATATCAAAAGTTCAATATTGGTAATATCATAGGCGACCCCGTGTTACCGTTCTTTTTACCGCGTTTGATGAATTATTCTGCTACAAAATTACCCCGTAAGCCAGCTTTGGGAAAATGGAATTTGGTTTCTCAAATACTAAAAGCTCCTAACTATCCAATTAAAACAATTTAAAATATTAAATACTTCAAATGTGCCATAATTGACAAGGACCCGAAGGATCCGAAATATTAGAAACGGAGTAATAAAATAACAAAGGGGCCATTCACATTGGACCACCGTTATAATTTGATGTTATACGTACAATTCCACTTATACGACTGGCAAAACGAACATCCCCGAGTTCAGGTAAACAAATAGCTTCGGCACGTTGCACGGTGCGTCATCGTGGGACAAAAATCAAAAAATAAACATTTTCACTATAACCTAAGATCTGAGTTGCAGTGTTCCTAGATATGTTATTATGATACGGAATGTTATTATGAAAAACAAACGAACTTCGTCGTTTGCGAGGTAAGCCTTTCGTACAGAAATCATGTTTTGAATACAGAAGTGACATATTTTTAATCATTTACGATGGAGTGTGTTTCTGAAGGTAAGTATTTTTTACTTTCACACTTTTTTTTTTCGTTTTACTTCATAACTTTAATTATGGTTTTAAAAAATACTCCTTAAAATATTTTGTACAATTACTTGGTTAGGTCAGCTTGTTTTCAACGAATGGCGCGTAACTGTATTATATTTAACTTACTCTCGTTATATTACATTATGTTTACGTATACGCATAAAAATTTAATACCAATATTTTTATGCAATGACTATAGTAAATTTGTTATAAGGATAAAAGTTGATGTTTGTTCCTACATTACCGTGTATTCGACGCACTGTACATTGGTTGAAATGTTCACGTAACCGGATGGTTTATTTAGTTTTTCATCTAATAACGTAAATTGATGAACACGTGCTCGTTTCCTGTCCTCTGTCAAGGCGGTTAGATGGCTTGTTCCGTTTCTAGACACGAGATAACGAGTTTCGCTGCGACAATTCCACGCATCTAAGAAGATCACGGCGCACCACTACACTGGGAAAACTACCCCCCAGGAACACGAGGAACGGAGACGCGGAAGATGGGTCGAGACAGCGCCGAGTTGACGTTATGAGAATACGAGAGACGAAATTTAGAATGATAGAGAAGTGATTGTCCCGAAATTACGAGGTACGATCTTTACCGTCGTTAAGACATTCGATTTGCAGTACGAACACGAAAGTGATATCGAACATAACGATCGAGATGTTTTTCCAATCGTTCGAATTATCGTTAACAATCAGTCCTTTTTAGTCAAACTTGTATTTTCAATTATACCAATCATATATCAACACTAAATCTACCGACGTTTTAAAAATAAATAATTCAATAACGAAACGTGTACTAACATATACGACAAGTCTATATCGTGATAAAAATTAACACCCATTTTAATAGAAGCATCCTAATAAATTTTTTGATATAAAATAAGAAACACTCGATCGGTCATTTCGACCGCTTCGGTAAGTTTAGTATATTTCTGTAACAATATTCATTTGTCTATCTAAATCTTCGATTTTCTTCGCTATTTAAGATATTATCAAAATTTCTTAATTGTTTTTGGATTCATATTCGTCTAAATAGAACGTGTCCTCGATTTTAAGCTTGCCTTCTCCGAAATTTGTGAAATATACCAAAGAGTATCGAAGCAAAGTATTCGACGTCAAAAGAGCGATCGAAAGTGTTAATACGGTTTTTCGAAAGGTACAACGGCTTTCCTTTGTCGCGTGACATTTTGTACGCTCGTGCAACTACAAAAGCACCTAGCCAGTTAAATATTTTAATATTCTTTCCCTTTCTTTTCTTCTTCTTCTGTTTTTTTTTGTCTTTTATGCCTCTTTTTGCTCTTTGCATTATAAGGCGGCTGCCTTTTTATTCGTGCAACAGCGGTTGCTGGCTGATACGAGATAAAAGACGTCTCGTATAAAGTACCGGAAGTTTCTGTGTCCTAAGATAAAAATAATATAAATTGACAATAAATGGCAGATATTGCGCGCGGAATAAAGTGTGGCGCGCGAAACTGCAGTGTGATTAAAATCAAAGAAATATTGAGGCGTTTGATTAGGACAATGGTACATTTTAGGTAAATTCGTTTCAGGATTTTCATTATAGTATTACTACGTGAAAAGTAATTTCATTAAATACAATTTTTGTCTCCGAAATAACGATTTAAAAATTATATACAGGGTGAGTCAATAAAAATTATTACCTGAGAGAACTCTTCATCTATCAAATTCATAAAAAAATATTTACTATGAAATCTATCGGAGTTTAGAAGTTTAATCGGACGAACGTATTAAATTTTGTACAAGAAAAAAACCGGATATACCTTCCCCCTAATCAGAGTTTGGAAAATTTTGATTTAAAAATTGAATGAATAATTTATTTGAACTTGTTTAAAATAACAAATAATTAATTTTACTTTTTATTTGAACTTCCAAGTAACAAATGCCTTTTTATAGAAATAATTATTTAAATAATGCCCATCTATGTCCCTAATTTCCTTACCAATAATACAAATTTTAAAAAATTGTTGCATTACCGGTAACAAGTGTTATTTTAACAAATGATTAAAAAACTTTAACGTATCCCAATATCAATAGGCAACGGAAAGGTTAATTCTTAAAGTTCGCGCGCATTAATTGCAAAATACTTAAGCGGAAGTTCCTTGGTTGTTGCCAATTGTACGGAGCGATGTAACGTTTGCACTTCGGCCAATTGCAAACCTAGTTACGTATTCGCGTAATACGGTTAAACGTGTAATTAACAAACCGGCAAACGAGAAACGTGTGAAAGTAATTAATTGCTGATGCCGGCTAGTGACAAGGAAACAAGCCAATTAACCTTGCCAGTTGGCAGCCAAGGTTAAAGTGTTTAATTTCTAATTATTTCTCATGCGCTTAATATCCGCGTCAATATTCGATACCTAGGAGTTAACGAGTTCCGTTAACGACGCGTCGCGACCCTTGATTCGTCGTAGTTGCCTGTTTATGTTGGTTATTTTGTGATAATTTCTAGTTTCGAATACTTTTATTCGTGCTAATTATAATCGTGGATATGCACAGCGGGATCGTAGACGGTGCCTGGTAGAATATTAGACGAATCTTGCTTCGCTGAAGATTAATTAACCCTTTCGGTAGGATGAATTTATGTGTGGGTCTTTGAGGAATATATCGTTTGTGGGTAAAGGAAGTTATATGTACATATATATTTCTGAGCTTTGAAAAATATAATAGTAAACATTACTAAGTTCTTAAGAATATAATATTATATTTCTAAGTTTCTAAAGGTATAGTGTTTCCAATTTTCTAAAAATATAGTAATCCAAGGTTCCTAAGTTCCTAAATTCCTAAAAATATAATATTTCAAAATTCTTAAGTCCTTAAAAATATAATGTTCCAAAGTTTCCAAGTCTCTACAAGTATAACATCCCAAATTTCCCAAGTTCCTAGAAATATATTTGCAATTTTCTAAAAGTATAGCAATGAAAGGATCCTAAGTTTCTAGAAATATAACATCCTCAATCTTCTAAAAATATAGCAATTCAAGGTTCCTAAGTTCCTAAGAATATAGTATTTCTAAATTTTTACAACTATAGCAATTGTAAGTCCCGAAAAATATAATTTCCCAAGTTCCCAAAAATGTATAATATTTCAAAATTCCTAAATCCCTGAAAACATAACAATCCAAAGTTCCTAAGTCCCTAAAAGTATAATATTCCAAGGTTCATAAGTTCCTAAGAATTTTTACAAATATAGCAATCCAAAGTTACCAAGTCCCGAAAAATATAATATCCCTAAATTCCTAAAAGTATAATATAGAATATAATTCCTTTACGTTCCTAAAAATATACTGAGGTGACTAGGGGGCATTGGTACAGAGGACACATTTACACCGACTAAATTTATCATCTTCAGAACATCGCCAAAAGATTCATTTTCGAAATAGCCATGAATTGAACCGATACGACTAATAATAACTAATATTCGATATTTCTTAACCCACTGATCTCTTATCCTTGTACCTTAACTGGCGTTAAAATTAATATTTTCTAAACGTAACAGCCACAAATTATCATTCGACAGGATTTAAATATTATTTCACGAAGTTATTAATATTTAAACTCGAATATTAATCGAAGGTACGAAGGGTGTTTGCCATCGTCGATGAATTTCAGATAATACCTGAAAGTTACACGTAGGGTGAAACTAGAATTGTAACTTAAAATATCAATCATTACACGCTTTGTCCGCGTCCGATGATTTTCAATGACACAACAGGACCGATAGATGTTCATTCTATTTATATAATTAATTAATGATAAACATGATGTCCGGTTGACTTTGCGAACCAGTTAAATCGAAACGAGGTTTACACAGGATCGTCGAGTGGTCCATTGTCGACGACAATGACAACGAGCTCTCAATTTCCGTTCGTAGGTAATACGGTAGAGAATCCGCGCAAGGTATATACGGCTTAAAGCGAACTCCTTGCCGATAGTTAATTATTGCCAAGCAGAACTGATTTGCAAGTACGTCGTTTATAATCCACTTAAGTCCTAATCGAATCCTGACCGGTATCAACCAATACAGCCGATCGTACACTACGTACAATTCACCGCAAAACACTGGCCACCCGATCGTCTATATACTTGCTATTGCATTCAGAAGTCAATAGACACCTCGATGTTTCGTAATAAATCTGGATCGTGTTGTTTATTTTTATTATTATTTTGGATACTTTGAGAAATAAATGGTCGTTCATTGGAGTATTATTAAAATGAACGATTAAATATCTATTTTTATTCATTTATGATTTGGTATTCGAACTTGGCAATTTTGAAATATTATATTTTTAGGAACTTGGGAAGTTTGGTGCTTTCTATTTGTAGATAGTTAGAAATATTATTACTTTTAGGGACTAGGTTGGGCACCTAGGAACTTTGGAGTGTTATATTTTTAATAATTTAGAAATATTATTTTTCTAGGGACTTAGGAAATTTGGAACATTATATTTTTGGGTACCTAGGAACTTTGGATTGGTAAATTTTTAGAAACTTAGATATACTATATTTTTAGTGACTTAGGACATTTCGAACATTATATTTTTGGGGACCTAGGAACTTTGGATTACCATATTTTTAGAAACTTAAGAATACTATTTTTCTAGGGACTTGGGAAATTTGGAACATTATATTTTTGGGAACCTAGGAACTTTGGATTGCTAAATTTTTAGAAACTTAGATAATATACTATATTTCTAGTGACTTAGAAAAGAAACGTTACATTTTTGGGAACCTAAGAACTTTGTGGTGTTATATTTTTAGAAACTTAGAAACTCTGGATTACCATATATTTAGAAACTTAAAAATACTATATTGTTAGGGACTTAGGAACTTTAAAATATTATATTGTTAGAGACCCAAGAACTTTAAATTGCCATATTTTTAGAAACCAAGAAATGTTAATTTTGGACTTGATATTTCAAACATAAAATCATTATCGTTTGTTAATTAATATTATTCATTCACTCCTGAAATCGCTATTTTTTATTTCTCGTTATAATCAATTTCTCGAATTGAAATCTGCACGTTATAAAAATGTGTAAATATCAAAAAATCTAATCTACATTTGCTAGATACTTATTAACAAGGTTTTCTTTTAAAATTCGTCAATTTTATTCATTGCAGTCTTTAACTTAACTTTTTTGAAATTTTACGTACAAAAAGTGGTAGAAAACATATAAACGATTAAAATTGATCAAAATTAAGAGTTTTCAGACTATAAATGTAACAAAGTTAAAGATTCTTTCAAGAAATCAGTCTTCTCTAAAAAGATGGTAAATAAAATAATGAATAAAAGAGTTGCTACTCTTTGATTCGACTTATTTTTGTTACTGTTTAACATCGGCCTGAAATTTTATCGTCTGTGTGTTTGATAAATATTCTGACGAAAGTTTAAATACAGTATAAAACCTATGAAAAGTTGAATTTATTCAACTAACAAACAAAAACTTTATCTGACATAAAACGGTACAGTGCATTTTTGTAGTCGACAACGTGTTACCGCTTCTGCAAAATAATTAAAAAATTATACCGTAAAGCGTAAAAATGCAAGATAAATAAACACGCGGAAAATGTGTTGTTTCCGTTTAATATTGAATTAAATCTTAATTTTGTTAGTTAAATAAATCCAATTTTATCCGTCTGTTGTAGAATTTTTCAACGAAAATATTTTCACCCCTTTTAAAACGGAATACCTTTCTTAAAATTGAGAATTCAGAATTCAAAATTTAATAACTCATTTTTGACTACGTATGAACAACGCACCTGCTGTTGTAATATCAAAATCCAGTTGCAATTTAGAAACATCAGCAAGTACTTCCAAAAATACTTCGCCGTTTCTTTTTGAACACTTTACCATTCCTTTTCGAACAAATTCGAATGACAGAAAATCAAGCAACGAAAGAAAACCTGATTCGTGTACAAATCGAAAGACAACTAATTTGAAACTGTTATATGGAAAAAGTTGGCGCAATTTCGAAGAAAATATGCGTGTATATACATACATCTGGAAAGACAAGGTGTCGAGAGGAAGAAGTTGAGAAGAACGAAAAATAGTTCGGTGGCCAATTACTCGTGGAATTTTCACGGACGATTTAGCAACGCTTACCTACGTTCTACACTGAATTCCCATAATGCTTTCCCTTCAAGAATCAACGAAGAAAAAGGAAGATAATAAAACAGACAAAGCAAGAGAGAGATGAGAAAAATTAGCTCTGGTTCTCGCGAAAATCTCGTGTCCTGATATTTGCATGTGATCTCTCACAGAGGATTTACGAAGAAAGAATGGCTCTTCGTGGAAACTGCAGAAAATCTTGAGGATTGTCCCGTCCACCGTACCTTTTCCTTTATTTCACAGCCATTTGCTGGAAATTTGAAAGCCACCGACGTATGCTGTACAAAATACCACGTAACTGCTTCAACGTTATTGAATCTCTTTCTTTTGTATCAAATATTTTTAAATTGTCAATTCGTGGCTCGGAGAGAGCTTCGTGCCTTATTGTCGAATGCCTCAATTTTTCAAAAATCATGAAATAATTACAAATTGTCCACTTACGTTTGGTTCTTTGAGTTTGATCAAAATCTATTCGAAATTTATTTTGAACTCTCTGAAAATTACGATTTGAGCAAAGAGCATTGAATATCGAATCGATAAGTTAATACTTTCGGAATAATTTTTAATAAATTAATAAAACATGCAATGGGTAATATAATATATTACTATTGATATTTGGAAAAAATTGTTTTGAATTGAAATTATTATAACTTAGTCGAAAAGAAATTAACCCAATCAAACCGGAACGGTAGCCAATGTATACTAAATTCTTTGATATATGGAGGGGTTAAAAATTCGCGAAAGAAAATAAAAAAATCAATACGTATTCACGGCACATCTGGCTCCCGGAATCTGAATGAAAATCCTTAAATCCGAAAATCTAAGTGGAACGAATATGTGATGATAAAAAGGGAAATAAACGTATGTACATACGTGCATTTCGCTTTCCTATCCACGAGGACCAATTACATACGAAGCGTAGCAAATAAGAAGCGTAAAAATTCGAGACGTGTTCATCGATAAAAAATCAATAGAACACGGAAAAAAAATGGAGGATCGAAGAGAAAAAAGAGAAGAGGCGAAACAAACGAGAGAGGGGGAAGGATAGTAGGAGTGATTCCGTAGTGAAACGAGCATTTAAAATTTGCATGTAAATTCTTATTGTGATATTTACGTGAAAGAGACAACGCTGGGAAAGAAATAGGAAGGAAAAGAGATTCTATTTCTTCCGATGTACGCGCTACTAGAAAACGTGAAGAGATACTGAAAGAAAGAAAATCGTACACAAAATATACGCGGCTGAATTCGTGCCGGGAGTATGAGTGAATTGCCGAAGGAAAATTTAATCTTTTATTAAAAAATTCCATCTTTTATCGACGCATCCATAAATCGCATACGTGGACCGTTTATTATGAAACTGGGTCAACTTCATTCTCTTCGTTAATGTGATATTTAAGGATTTTTAGTTTTTATAAAATGTATGCTCGCCATGCAGCGAGCAATACACTTCTGTTTATACTTTTGCAATATTAAGGAATATTCTTATGTCACGAAATGTCAACACTATGCATTTAAGGGTTAAGTAAAATAATAACTTTAGATTTTATTATTAATTGTTATTACTTACCAATTTAAACTGTTAATATATTAGCATTTTAGCAGTGTGCAGGTGTAGGTTGTCGAATTCACACGATTCCCGAGCTTCGGATCGAATCGGGAAAACTCGGGCGAGATCGGGCAGGCTTTCGAAAATATGATACTCGTCGTTTTCCGAAAGTATCCGATTGAACCCGAATGTCTTCGAGATCCTGAAACGGAGTATCGAGAAATCGAAATCTTAAAACGATCTGGTTTATGTGCGAACATGTATCGGGATCACGAACCCGTTTAGGTATATACAATACCGGATAAAAAAGTAAGCACATTTTATTTAATGTTTAACTAAAAGAACGAATTTGTGAATTTGACAAAAATGTTATCCCTTTTGAATTTTCGCATATTTATTTCTTGTTTTTACTCTTTACGGTACTTTTTTTGTTATTTTATCGCTACATTAAAACGGAATAACTTGTTTAAGATTGAACCAAACGATTTGCATTCTTTTTAGAAGTTAAGACGAAATTTACTAGATACTGCTTTTACCGTATTGAAAGAGACGATATGCTTTTAATTCAAAATACAGGAATATGCATCATACATAAATTATATATGTATGTGTGAACACAAGGATGGACAATCACGTACATTTATAATATAATCAATAGATATTATATTACCTTATTATGTAGATCACCATTTCTCGATACACATTTTCGGACTGTCGAAGACGTTCGAGTTCTCGATACGTTCGTGTACAGTCGGGTAGTTTCGGTAGTCGCTGGATCTCGCCCGAGTTTTTCCGACCCGACCCGAACCCGAAATGCCGAGTACCCCGACACCTCTAGTGTTTGGTATATTGGTGTATTGGCGTTTTAATATATTAATGAATTATTATACTAATTAATATTAAAATATTAATATTAGTCATATCTATCGCTGCTTAATTACGTCTAATGACTAAATTAACATTTACCATAAGTATCTTAAACGTATCAATTACTAACTGATTACAAATATTTAATTAAGAAATATTAAAATATTAATCCACCAACGCTACTTCATATAATTAATCTTGCAAAAAAGAAATAACAAAAGAAGCGATGAAAATCAAAACTGAAAGGAAGTAAATAACAATACCTCCCATAACAGAAAATATAAGAGAAGATAAAAGAAAAATGAAAGAATAAAAAAGTAAAGATTTTATAATGAATATTAAACAAATTAATAAGAAGAAACTCGTGTACTGAATACGTACACAAGTAATGTATATGAGTAGTACAGGTAAAGAGATAATCATAAAACTGAAACGAAATGAAACATTAACAAGTTTTCCTTTTTAAATGGATACTTGAAGATTTCCGTACGAATTCATTGCAGAGGAATTTAAGGAAACCGGAAGACTGGGGTAACCGGAGGTAATGGAATAGAATCCTGGCCTCGTTTCCGTCCGACTATCACTTGCTTACACTCATTTTGCAAATGTACACATAAACTTGTTCAAAAGAAATACTGATCTCCCAGGCAATGAAATAAAGAACAAAAAAGAAAATGGAAAAAGATTTTTAAGTCAATTACCAACTGCAACTTATTACTTTGAGTATTTATTCTGCTTAACTGAGAAAATCTATTAACAAATGTACATGTTTAATGCATCTTTTCTTTTAATTATATTAAGTACGTCTTTAGAAATGTCTGGTTATTTTTTAAAGAGAGAAATCATGCAAAATATAAGAGGTTTTAGTCGATATTCGATAATTGGTTTGTCGACCACCGTTGCTTTATTATTAGAAATTAAATATTTAAGAATTATTGGCGACAATTAAATATTCACGAAAATAACAAAAGCTAGGAAAAAATATGAACAACTTCGAATTCTTGCCAAAATAAGTATTTAAAAATGTTTTATTTTCGAAGGCCATAAAATTATTTATTTAGGTTCTTTTCATCTTAAAACGGAAAGACAACAGTTACGTACGTTTATAAACCCATTTTCTTTTTTTATCGATTTCATTAATTTTCTACGTTCAACTATAAATAAAACTAAAGTTTCGTAATTTCAACACTAGAACTATCGACGCTCGACACACCCCAACTTCTAAATCGAAACTAAAATAGAAAACAAATTAAATCAGGGATGAAACGTGAATTAGCATATGGAATAATTCTTTCTCTCGATAAAAGCCAACTTATATTTGGGCAGAAACGTTTCGATCAATCTTCTGACTTGGAATAAAAAATCTAAAGCACGTTTGATAGTTCTAATAAATCGCATATGACAGCGAAGCGCAAAGGGCCGAAACAAGAGGGAAATAATAATCAGGATGTCCCTAATCTTCGCTGGGTAGCGTATAGTACCAAGGAAACCAGTGTCGGAACCGCTTCACGTCAAGTTCCTTTCTGTATTACACGATTTACCGGAGTATCCCGGTCCAGGTCAATGATGGTACACGTATTCACAACGAAACGCCAGGACTCGTACTTACACCTTATAGATCGATCGAAGGATTTCATTTGTGTGTCGCCCCTAACATTTTCGGCTTCGTCGAAAACGTGCCTTTTGTGCCGTTGAAAACGTGTGCCTGCGAACATACACCCAACACAAGAAAGCACTTTTCATCGATTTTCAAGTCGACTGTTTAAAGATACATGAGCACCGGCATTATCTTGATGAGAAAATACTGTTACTTTTATCTTATTGCGGTTACCACGGTTAATGTCTCCGATTGCGAACAATATTTATCCCCGTCTTGTTCGATTAGACGCGAACAATCTCAGTTTTAGGAATTTGGAATAATTTGCACCGTTCGAATGCAAGGCATGGTTGAATTTTCTGAACAATTGTTAATTTGTCTAATTTGATGACATAAAAGTTTCGTGGAATAACACTTACCGTGCGTCAGATTGAAGATTAATGTTTGCTTAAAATTACTGTATAAAGGTTTCATGGATGTTCCCGATACAAAATGGCTGGTAGTTGTATGCAACAAATAGTGACTGAATTAGAAACGTAGGAAGTCTAATAGAATTTCATGACATAAAAGTTGCTTGAAATAATAGTTGATCTATATCGAATTATAGCTTAAAGTTTACTTAAAATTGTTATATAAATACTTCGATCATGTTGTTTAATATAAACTTCCCCGGTTGCAGTTTAATTGATTAACAGACTAATCTGAAATTCACGTTTTGTTACTTTAAGCAATAAAAGTCTGAGACGATTTCATGACATAAAAGTTTCTCGAAATAGCACCTGCTCTAGATCAAATTAAAGCTAAAGCTTTGCCAGAAGTTTCTGTATAAACATTTCATCGATATCCCCAATTCAAACTTGCTGGCAACCAGTTGAAAGAAACAGTGACTGAACTAGAAACCTATGAAGTCTAATACGATTTGATGACATAAAACTATTCTAATATACCGTTTATATCATATCAATTTAAAGCTTGAAGTTTGCTAAAAATGCCTATATAAACATTTTATTAACAGACCGTAATAGTTTAAAAAATTCACCCCACTTTCCTACATATAAGAAAATCTAATTTAAAATTCGTCTCCAATTCGCACAAAATCTCTCTACTGTTCATTTATTGATTCGTTCATCCTAATTCATTCTTTTTTTATTTTTAATTTAGAGGTATATCTAAAGCAAACACTCGTTAAAGATACGAGCAATAAGAAATGTATTAATAACTTAATTATCGTAAGTGGTCATTGTGGATTTAATTCAAAACTCATTAATTGGGATCGGGTTGCTTCATTCAGCTGTACAGAAGTGCGAGCACGTGGAAACCGTTATTATAACATGATATAACATACCGATATCTGACCATTGTGGCTACCACCTTGGCTTTGCCATGCCCAATTAATAACAGCCGAACTCGCCGGCCCGTTATTAATATCCTTCGGCATTCTAATTGCAGTCGAAGCCATCAATTACCAGATTAATAGTAATTACAGATCAGGGGAAACAAAGCGTGGCTTTTCACGTCGGATATCGTTCAAACTATGTACGTAGTAACTTGTCGTCGTTATTGCAATTAGTTCTTTGAACAACCTTTTTTGGATTCCCTGTATTTGAAGAAAAAAGTGTAAATCAGTGGATTTAGAATATTAAGAATATTAACGAAATCTTTACGCAGTCACTTTTTTAAGACCTCGAGTACTTTTATGTCATGAATTTCCACCACACTTTCTGTATCTCAAAATCAATAATATTGTATTATCGACAACCACCTGATTCATATTAAAAATATTAACGAATCATTTATATAGCAATTTTTATGAAATTTTAAGCTTCAAATTGATGTATCATAAGTCTTATTTTCAGACACTTTTATGTCATGAATTTGTGGTAGACTTTCTATATCTCGAAATCGAGCACTTACTCTACTGTCCAAAGTAATTGGCAACCAACTGTTTCATATCAAAAATATTAACGAATCATTTATATAGTCATTTTTATGAAATTTTAAGCTTCAAATTGACGTATCATAAGTCATATTTCGAGACACTTTTGTGTCATGAAATCGTCTCAGACTTTCTACGAATACTTTAAAATCAACCTTTTAACTATAAAATGTTAAGTTTAATTATTTGAAGCGTGTAATAATAAAAGATTAATCAGTGTAGAATCCTTGAAATTATAAATATTTATCTACACAAACAAGTAAAGGTATATTTCTCGTACAGCAGGTCTAATTTGATCACCCAGCTTATTTAATGGCACAGGTAATTAACCCAAATAACACAAACTTTATAAAATACAGAGAAATTAAAGAACCCACCGCCTCGTTCATTAACTTTGTAATTGCAAAGATGTACCATAAAGGTGTTTAACTTCCTGCAAAGGACGAGTCTTCAAAGGTATCAGCAAACTTCCAAAATAAAAACGTCTTCATCCCCTTACTGATCAAGACCTCGCATGAGATTCAAGTTTTTATCCTCCTCTCTACACGAATCCAGAAGATTTCTGACGACATACCTCGGTGTCGAGTTTTAAATCGAACATCACCAGACACCTTGGAATCCCATTTGACCTTTTGTATTTTATCCACCTAACGCAAGCTCGTTTTCTATCACGATGTTATTGAAAAACCAGGGGTGAGATCCAGAAACTGCCATTGGACTTCTAATTCTAATTCAAATAAGATTCTGATTAAAATTCTAATAAATTCTAATAAAATTGTAATTAAAATTCTAATCAAATTCTAATGAAATCGTAATTAAATTCCAATGAAAATCCTAAAGAACATTAAATTCTATTAAATTCTAATGAAACTATAATTAAAATTTTATCGAACCCTAATTATAAATTCAAATGAATTCTAATTCCAACAGATTCCAATACAATTCCAATTAAAATTCTAATAAATTCTAATAAAATTGTGATTAAAATTCTAATCCAGTTCTAATTCAAATTCTAATGATTTTTAATTCTATTCAATTCTAATGAAACTATAATTAAAATTTTATCGAACCCTAATTATAAATTCAAATGAATTCTAATTCCAACAAATTCTAATTCAAATCCTAATAAACACTATTTAAAACTCTACATCAACTTCTAAAAAATTCTAACAAAACTCTAATTTACAAAGGATAAACAATAATCATTCTCCTTCCTAACACACCAATTTTCCCCCAAAAGAACTGAGAGCTTCTATAAAAAAAAGAATAACTTTCATCCCAACATTTTCTTCTTATTTTTTCATCAAAAATCACCTCGTGTTACCGTGTCTCGCCCCGTACATGTGCACCAACCGCAGCAAATGCTCAAGATTGGTGGCACAATGTTCGAAAGGGAGATCTTATTGTACTTCGCAACGTGGTGCCAATGGCATAATGATTAGCTTGAATTGTGCAGACTCAACGAGCAGGCAGACAGGTGCACCACGTGTGGCGTCCTAATGCGTCTGGTTACACAATTAACGTTACCTTCGTGTGAGTGTCTTCGTCTACCTGACCACCCTCTGCCGGTCCTTCCTTCGTTTCCAATTCGATTCATTTTATACAATCAGAACGATAACAGAAGTATTTTTCATACAACATAAAGAAACAATTATAAAATTATTCGTTGCCGGTAAAAATTCGAATCTTACAAGTGGCGGACGTACGACGTTTTTGAAATAAATTATTTAATCGATGCATGTCTTCAGGTTTCACCCGACGCGACGTTCCCCGGCCGAGAAAGGACAGAAGTCGTGGAACAAGGAGTTAAAACAACTGCTGGAACGATACGAAGGATGTCGATCGGTTTTATGGAGATGCTGGTCCATCGAGAGATACCGTCATTGTTAAGTAACAAGCATGCGAATGGTAACGTCAAATAATATTAAGTTACGAATTCCGTTGGGTAATGCCGGTCTGACGGTGAAAATCGATTTCCGCGACAACTAGTTTCTGCTTCGAATTTCCCCTTCGCCCCACAAGGTTAGTTCAACCCTCTCCTCGATTCACGGGAGTAGTCGATTTTCCTCCCTGTCTCTGCACACCATCGAGAGATCTCTCTATCTCGTTCCTCTTTTTTTTTCTATCCCACCCTTCCAAGCTGGCCGGTGATTCCTCTCGTTTCGGCTCCGTGAAAGAGTAAAGCCTTCGTGATTCGTTAATTGCGAACGACGACAAGGAGAATCCACGTCGGAAGATCGATAGACATTTCCCTAATTTCCGATGAAAGGAAACTCTCAGCGAATTTCAGTTTCATTAATTTCGAAGATCTTACCCTTATCACCGTGGATCCTGCGGCGGTCGCGGGGACGAAGCAGGAACTGGCTAGAAAATTCTGTTCACTTCCGGAAACGGAGAATTTTAATCGTCATCGAATTCCGTTGTACGATTCAATCGAACACCAGTCATACTTTGTTAAGAATATTGACGGTGCGTTTATATAGTCATGTTTGTTAGATTTCAAGGTTTAAATTGATACGGGAAAAGTGCTGTTTTGAGATACTTTTATGTCACGAAATCGCGTCAGACTTCTACAGGCTCGCAGAAACAAATGGTGAATTTTACTGAACTTGGTTATTTGCTGTAACTGAAAACCAGCAAGAATATTAATGAAGCATTTGCAGAGTTATTTTCGTTAGATTTCAAGGTTTAAATTGATATGGGAAAAGTGCCGTTTTGAGATACTTTTATGTCACGAAATCGCGTCAGACTTTTACAGGCTCGCAGAAACAAATGGTGAATTTTACTGAACTTGGTTATTTGCTGTAACTGAAAACCAGCAAGAATATTAATGAAGCATTTGCAGAGTTATTTTCGTTAGATTTCAAGGTTTAAATTGATATGGGAAAAGTGCCGTTTTGAGATACTTTTATGTCACGAAATCGCGTCAGACTTTTACAGGCTCGCAGAAACAAATGGTGAATTTTACTGAAGTTGGTTACTTGCGGTAATTGAGAACCAGCGAGAATGTTAATGAAGCATTTGCAGAGTTATTTTCGTTAGATTTCAAGGTTTAAATTGATATGGGAAAAGTGCCGTTTTGAGATACTTTTATGTCACGAAATCGCGTCAGACTTTTACAGGCTCGCAGAAACAAATGGTGAATTTTACTGAACTTGGTTATTTGCTGTAACTGAAAACCAGCAAGAATATTAATGAAGCATTTGCATAGTTATTTTCGTTAGATTTCAAGCTTGAAATTGACGTATGATAAGTACGATTTCTCGATACTTTTGTGTCATGAAATTATGATGGAATCTTTGTTTGGATATTAGCCAGTCTCTGTTATTTTCTATAACTGACAACGAGTCGTTTCATACTAAGAATATTGATAAGACGATGACTCTTTTCAGTTAATAAATAATTGTAACATAACTATGAAAGTAAAATTAATTTTAAAATCAAACAACATTTATAATCCATAATTATTATTATATAATTAAACACATCAAAATATTATACATATATCAGAACGATATAATTATTTCTTAATGTTCTATACAAAAATATGTATATTAATTAAAAAGAAATTCGAAACTCAGATATTTATAACCTACAATTAAAATTATTATTAAAAATAACAAATATATACAAAAATATTATACAATATACATATATACAGGGTGTTAAAAAATGACCTGAAGAGTTCTACACCATTGAATAGATCACAGAAAATTAAAACAAAAAGTTCCGTACCATTTTTCAATGGGATCAGTAGTTTAGCCACAATTCGTTGTTGAAATTTGAAAAACTGACCAATCAGCGCGCAGCTTAGATAACAAAACGCTCGGGGTAGAAAGAGACAGCCATCTTTACCGCGCTATCTTAGCTGCGCGCTGATTGGTCATTGTGTCTAAGCGAATGATCCCATCGATAAATGCTACAAAACTTTTCGTTTTAATTTTCCATAATATATCCAACGGCGTAGAACTCTTCGATTAATTTTTTAACACCTTCTAGAACAATTAAGAAATACGATGATCTCATCGTCGAGTTCAGTCGGTTAAACGTGGCCGATAAACCGATGATGAAAACAAACCACCGAGCACCTTGTTGTTATTAACCTGTCGAATCTCTCGAGCAGGGTCAAAGTCATTCAGTTCTGCCGCGACCGTCGAAGAGTTTACACCTAGGAAACATATATGTATGGGTACGTATTACAAATACATCTGATTATGTATGTGTTACTATGTGTGTTTAGTATCTAATCCGTTTCCTCATAATACTACGCATTGGTGTTAGGGTGTATTATTATTTTTTGCAGGATAGTTTTTGTTATATGTTTTTAGCTATACGTTGTATTATTATTGATATACAGGTTTCCAACCTTTATGCTACTACGCCTCCCCGAATAAAAAATTTTTTCCGTGCCTCCCTACCTTTTATTTTTTTAATAGATATAATAATATAGACAGGATTTAAATAATAAAAACTTTATTACAAAAATAGAACTGAAAACTACGATTAACAGAATGATAACAAGGTTTTGCTATTATATATACGTACATGTATATTTATTTTTATATTAAATTCTTTTTAATCAGTTAAACCAATTACATCTATCGCATCCAAATTTAATGCGAGGGTTGTTGTTTATTGGCACGAAGTTTATCGAATCATGGGGGCAATGTGGAAAGTGCTACTCAAATTTCTAAATTTCAAATTTTCAATTTTCTAAATCTCAAATTTCTAAATTGTCAATTTATAAATTTCCAAATTTCGAACTTTCAAATTTCAAATTCCAAAATTTTAAATTTCGGATTTTCAAATCACGAATTTCTGAATTTTAAATTTCGATTTTTCAAATCTCAAATTTCTAAATTTTAAATTTCCAAATTTCCAAATTTCGAACCACCAAATTTAAAATTTCTAAATTTCAAATTTCCAAATATCAGATTTCTAAATTTTAGGTTTCCAAAGTTCCAAATTTCGAACATGCAAATCTCAAGTAGCTAAATTCCAAATTTCCAACTTTCCAAATATCAAATTTCTAAATTTTAAATTTCCAAATTTCAAACTTTTCTCCTTACAATTAAAACTAATTATTTAATTATTTAGTAATTTTAACTGTTAGAACAATTAACAATTAAGTTTTATTGTGATGATGATTTTATGTCAGTTTGATCAAAGCTGTCTAAATGAAAGAAAAACAGCATAAAATTCCATAAAAAAAAA
Organism: Stelis phaeoptera; assembly: GCA_943735885.1. Classification (NCBI taxonomy): domain Eukaryota; kingdom Metazoa; phylum Arthropoda; class Insecta; order Hymenoptera; family Megachilidae; genus Stelis; species Stelis phaeoptera. The sequence goes on along the minus strand of OX030934.1, from coordinate 5,351,123 downwards.
AAACGATTGCGATTTATTCCGATTCCATGATAATCATTTTAGAAAAATTTCAAATACGCCATACAATCAGACACTTCGTACTAGGGATGTTCGATTCACCGGAAAGAATCAATTCTGAATCAGAATGAGAAAATTGATTCCTCTAAAGAATCGAAACCAAGAAACCGATTCTGCAAGAATTTAAAAAGAATCGACTTTCTTTCCATTCTTATTTTTATTTTTGTAAACAGATTCCCATACGATTCATCCGTGCGGCATCAATTATTGTAAAGAATCGATCTTTCATATTTCTACATTTCGTCCTCTTACACTTTACACCAAAAGCAAACGCTTCACATTGTTTATATTTTCATCACAATTCCTATACTTTTCTCGATAATCGATTCTTCTAAAAATTCGATACCAAAAACTTGATTTAGTGAGAATTAATTCCCTAGAGGGCAAAAAATCCATCTTCGATTCTTACATAAAAAAAAATCGATTCTAGGGAAAATCAAATACCAAAGATTTTTTTTACCGAAAGAATCACTTCGTACTATATAATTAAAAAAAAAAAAATCTAATTTCATAGCTGCTATGGTTTCCGAGATAATATCTTGTAACACTTTATCTGACTCACCCTCTAATAAAGTGTCAATTTCATAATAAATGTTGATAATAGAAAATTAATCCATCCAATCATCTATTTTCAGAACAACAGAGTTTGACGACTCATTGGACAACCGATGAAAAGAGAGAAGCTGATCAACAACGGACCATTCCTGGATCGACCTGAAGTTGCATGATGGTTGCAGTGGTACAAGTCAACGAACGGTGAGTCGCATGCTTTATGGTTCCTTCAATTCCCATCGTGTGTACGAATCGTTCGAAACGCGACACGGAGAATATATTATTTCTCTGTGTATCATTCGTCAGTTCTAAGCTAGGGTTTTCTTCTCTGAATCGATACGTATCGAATTCGAAATTATAGAAAAATCGGACGATCCTTTAATTTCACGGCAATTTATTTATTATTTGAACTTTAAACGCGAAACATCGAGACCAGCAGATTTTGCTATCGAAGTCATGATAACAAGTTAGGTTAGGGACTTTCCAACTCCGAATTGATCTTGAGGGCCTCGTGCGGTGAAACTGAAAATCTCCAGCTAGTGATAGAGAGGAAAATATAAAAACAGTAGGAGAAACAAAGACATCGCGATATCCAACAGCCTGATTTAGCAAGTTAGTTTTTTCCAGATTTTGAAGCGAAGAAACAATGTTTCTTTATGATTTTCGTTTCTTAATATTCCTTATACCATTACGCATCGCGCTACACAACCCGATTTTCCACTTTTGATTTCAAAACTTTGTGAAAAATACAAAAGAAGTTTCTTCGGGTAGAATTTCCTCCCCAAAAAAATGGGCTTTGTATAATCTATATATATAAAAATAGAATGCTGATTCACTGACTCATCAACGCCCAGGCAAAACCCTTGGACCTAGAAAGCTGAAATTTTGCACAGAGGTTTCCTTTATAATGTATACAAGGAATAAGAAAGGATATTTCAAAATTCAACCCCTAAGGGGGTGAAAATAGGTAGCAACGTTTGTATGAGAAATATTTGATTTGTGGTCAGATTTGCATGAAACTTGGTCTTACTGCTCTTCGATATAATTAATCAAACACCTATTCCGGCATTTTAAAAAATGAAACGTCTGCAGTGGTGAAAAGGAGTTGCAACGTTTTTATTAGAAATATTTTATTTGTGGTCGGATTTGCATGAAACTTGGTCTTACTGCTCTTCGATATAATTAATCAAACACCTATTCCGGCATTTTAAAAAATGAAACCTCTGAAGGGGTGAAAAGGAGTTGCAACGTTTGTATTAGAAATATTTTATTTGTGGTCGGATTTACTTCATACTTGGTCTTAATGCTCATTGATAGCGAGCGAAACCGCGGGCAAAAGCTAGTATAATATAAATATAACGTATTTTCGTAACAGAACACAAGTATCTTAATCCATCATGAAATATTTTGATTTCATTCAATTTCAACGGATCAATTAAACGAAACGGATTTAATTTAATGTTTTTTTCCATTTTGTTATATTTCATCGGTGAATTTATGTTTCTACAAGGATGACAGCTCGTTCGAACCGAATTTATTGCCGGTTGTTTACAATAAAGCTAATCTGATTCAATAATCTCGTTGTTGAACTCACTTCGTACGTATCATCCGGAAGTACGCTGTGTAATCGGTGCTTTGGCGCTGGTACCGGAAACTCCAAAGCATCGTTATCTCCCGTAAGCGCGGAGTTTCTATCCTCTGATCGTTTAATATCCCTCAAGGGCTCTCATAACTGCTATTCGTGGCTCATTATCCACGATAAACGATCGATTGAACGCGGTTTTGACGTAAGCTTCGGTAATTCGATCTCGCGGGAGTTTGTATTGAAATAAAAATACCGAACAACCGGATTCCGTTTCCCCGGTAACAATCAACATCCTTCGTTATTATCTCATGGATAATCATTTTCATGAAAGTTTGCGCTTCAAATTGTGATGCCGCGACTGCTGCTCGGCGATACACTCGTTCGGTTCGATGGAATTCTAAATTAAAGATCACACTTTGTATTCGTGGGTAATAGGTGTTATTTCGTGATAACACTGTGCAACAAATTTTAACTTTTTTTTGGGCCCCTAATAATGAATAGACAATTTTCGTAGATTTTTGTGCGCTGAATCCGAATCCGCAAACCGTTTTTCTCCTACACGTACAGTTTTTGAGAAATTTGATTTTGAAAAAAAATGCAAATTTTCAACTTTGAAATGATTTTGTGGTTAAGCGATAAGAGTTTTTCGGTTTCATTCAACGCAGAATTATTCTAGGAACTCTCCCGAATAAAATGGTATAAGTTATTGTTACATCCAAGACATGTAAATATGTTTAAACAACCATCAAAGTGAAAATGACACCCGAAACGCACCAATTTTCGCGGATATTCTTCTATATATTTTCAAAACTAAAGCTGTGAGAAGGAATCTAATCACACCACGCGATAGAGCAGACATTTTTCCTACGGAAACGACCAAAGAATACCGTTGGCCCGCTTTTGTTTCGAATACAGAATCAAAAGAGTTTGGCAAAACGCGTGAGACCGGCAGTGAGACTCTGGCGTGAGCCGCTCGCATTTGTCGGTTCTGTTACGTTGAGCGCTACGAGAGGCGCTGGCTGGCGATGAGTACCACTGCCAGTCTCACGCGTTTTGCCGAACTATTTTGATTCTGTTTTCGAAACAAAAGCGGGCCAACGGTATTCTTTGGTCGTTTCCGTAGGAAAAATGTCTGCTCTATCGCGTGGTGTGATTAGATTCCCTCTCACAGCTTTAGTTTTGAAAATATATTGAAGAATATCCGCGAAAATTGGTGCGTTTCGGGTGTCATTTTCACTTTGATGGTTGTTTAAACATATTTACATGTCTTGGATGTAACAATAACTTATACCATTTTATTCGGGAGAGTTCCTAGAATAATTCTGCGTTGAATGAAACCGAAAAACTCTTATCGCTTAACCACAAAATCATTTCAAAGTTGAAAATTTGCATTTTTTTTCAAAATCAAATTTCTCAAAAACTGTACGTGTAGGAGAAAAACGGTTTGCGGATTCGGATTCAGCGCACAAAAATCTACGAAAATTGTCTATTCATTATTAGGGGCCCAAATTCGTGTTGCACAGTGTAATTTTATGTCATGAAATTGATTCAGAATGATGAATCCTGAATTTTACAGGAGTTGGTTATTTGCTGTGATTAAGGATCGGTATTGATGAAGTATTTACATAGCGACTTTCGGTAGATTTTGAGGTTTAAATTGATGTACGACAAGCGTTACTTTTCGATACTTTTATGTCATGAAATCGCGTCAGAATAGTACAGACTCTCGGAAGCAAAACGTGAATTTCAATCGAATTGATTACTTCCTATCATTGAGGACCAGTTACTTTGTGTTAAGAATATTGAAAAGGCCATGATACTCCCATTTTTAGCAAAGCTTAAGCTTCAAATTGATATACATGAAGTGCCATTTCACGATACTTTTATGTCATGAAATTGCGTCTGAATTTTATTTTATAAAAGTACGATACGCAATCGCAAACCGAAAGCCAATCATTTTGTGTTAAAAATATTCACGAGTTCCATATGTACTTATTTTCGTTAAACTTTAAGCTTCAAATTGGTATAGGACAAGTATCATTTTTCGATACTTTTATGTCATGAAATCGTGTCCGACTTACGCAGACCTTCAGCATCAAAACGTGAATTTTATATGAATTATAGTTACTCCATATAATTGAGGGCCAACCATTTTGTATCAAGAATAATAATTAATCCTTTATATACTTATCTTCGTTAAACTTTAAGCTTCAAATTGATACAAATTAAATGCCACTTCGTGAAACTTTTATGTCATGAAATCCAAGCATTAACACGTTGGCTGCCACGGGGGTCACCGGTGACCGGTACCCGAAATTTTTTACAATCAAATAATTACCAACAGAAATGATAAAATAAACCACTAATAATGCTAGCTATCGAATTGAAAAATTAAATTGGAAAATTAGTTGATTAATATTCTTAATAATTAGGATTTCAGCGTGTCTGACTACCCACGTCCGTTTTCACTGTGCCAGTCAACGTGTTAACAAAAGAAATGACGAAACAAACCACGGATAGCGTTGTCATTAAACTAATAATACTAGCTATCGATTTGAAAGGTTAAATTTGAAAATTAGTTGATTATATTCTTAATAATTAGGATTTCAACGTGTCTGACTACCCACGTCCGTTTTCACTGTGCCAGTCAACGCGTTAACGCGTTCACTGGCACAGTGAAAACGGACGTGGGTAGTCAGACACGCTGAAATCCTAATTATTAACAATACAATCAACTAATTTTCAAATTTAACATTATTAGCTTAATGTTAACGCTATCCGTGGTTTATTTTATCATTTCTGTTGGTAATTATTTGATTGTACAAAATTTCGGGTGCCGGTCACCGGTGACCAACGTGTTAAATATAAAAAGTTGTTCAATTCGAAGGATTTTCAAGAATTGGGACACCTTAGATTTTAGATGTTTCAGAAGCACAACGGTACAGAGGATATACGTAGAAACTGTTATTGCATCAATTACAAATTGTCTGTATATTTGACTTCGCTAATAGGTAATAATAGTAATAACCTTAATCATTGTAATCATAACATACCGTAGGGTGACAGTCACAATGACGTACGGATAATATCGAATAATCATATATAACAGTAATGCGATCGTAAACTAACAGCAAATTAATAATTGTAATAATATTAAAAAAAAATAATAATAATCATCACTACCATCTTTGGGAAACAATGTGCAAGATGATAAAATTCAAACGGTGAAAAAAGAAAGAAGGTAACTGGATGGAAGTTTCTTTTTTTCGAAACAAACAAAAGGAACCGAAAGTGACGAAGGAAATAAGAGAATAAAGTTATCGTCCCACAAAATCAATCCCTCGGTTTTTGAGTTCTGTTTAAAGGAAGTAATATTATTGTTTATAATATTTGGAGTTCCCTGTCGCTCGTAAATAACCGTCCATACACAATTAACATTCAGTAAAGATTCGTTTTTGAATCGCATACACGCGCGCGCGCACTCAACGATCACTCTTCGTTCCTTTCTTTTCTTTTCTTTCCATCTCAGCTCGATAAAAGAAGAGAAAAATCTTTTCTCTTTTTTTCTTTCTTTCATTAGGAGAAGAACAGTCTTTCGTTGCACCGAATAATTACATGCGTAACCTCCTCTTTGCAATTGCCCGGGACAGAAGAAAAGTGTTCGCGACGCATTTCGAAATGATTGAATCGTAAAGAATCTTATGTTTCGTTAACCCTTTACAGTCGATCGGCGATTTACCGACGAATCTTTTTCGTTTTTATCGGATTTGCGTTGATAGTAAACCAGAATCTTTGTACGAATATATACAGGGTGTCCCGTAACTAGTGTAGGAGCCGGAAATGGGAACAATTTCCTTTGCAAAAATGTCGGACGGGGCTTCGTTATTTAATTATTAACGAAAAACGCTGACCAATCAGAGCGCGAGTAGAGCGCGTGCTCAGCCGTGATAGGGTAACGAGCTGTGGCGTCGGATTAGAACGAATCACGGCTGAGCGTGCGCTCTACGCGCGCTCTGATTGGTCAGTGTTTTTCGTTAATAATTCAAAAACGAAGCTTCGTCCGACATTTTTGCAAAGGAAATTGTTGTTCGAAATCGTCTCAGCTATCCCCCATTTCCCGATGTTACACTAGTTACGGGACACCCTGTATATATTTCTTTTTATGTATTTTTCGTCCAGATGATTTAAAATAATTCAAGTCGCAAATTTCTCATAGTTCATAGATTTTTGATAATTTATTTTATTCTTATAATAGTATCATATAGTTTACATATTTCTTTTGTGTATGTTGATGTATTATAAACGTATAAAAATCTGCCGTCTGGTTATTAGATCGTACCATATTTAATTTTCCACATACGACTGGGTTGATAATAATTATTATTATAGTGATAATTTAACTTTAGGGAATGCCATGTTGTCAAAAAATTCTTGACGAGCTAAATCCACGTCCTTGTTGATAACATTAAACAGCAGTATATGTTATTTCTTGTATTATCTTCCACATTACAAATAATTGAAATGAAAATGAAGATTGTAAATAATATTTATTTGCACATTAACAAGATAAACGATTGATTTTATACTTTGAATTTCAAAAATGAAAACAAGAAAAAGGCCGCCATTCGATTTAAATTATTGGCTCTCTCCATGGTCCGTCATCTAGGGGATTAATATCGCGACTATAAATTAACACGTTCGCTACCAGCGTTTGATTGGAAATTCTTCCATCATAGATCACTTCCGTTTACTTTTATAAAATAATATCAAGTGAAATAATATAGATTATTACTAGAAAATAATACAAGCGTAAATTAGAGAAGAATTAATTTTTGTGAAATTTAACAGTTTAACAACTCTTCGTACAGTACAACCTAATATAATACAGTAAATTAGATTTGGGACGATCGGACGCTAAAATAGTGATAATTCAGATGTAATTTTATATACTGTTTGTAATTTAAATACTGTTTTGGGACGTACGAAATTCTTTTGCTTCGAAATTCGTGCCCCTAAAAATCAAAGAAATAAAAATCAATAAATTGATAAAAATTTGGTAACTTTTTCAGCTTAGGGTAAGACTTTTTGATCATGGAAACGAACAAATTATCATTCGAACTGTAAAGGGTTAATAAATTCATAAGAAGCTTGGAAACGTGTATGCTTCATCTTATTCTTCTGTTTGAAATAAATCAGTATATTATATCATTCCATTTATCACATACCACGTCATATATTTATTTATATACAAATAAATAAATGAGTGTACAATACTACGTGTTTAATTAAAGAAAAATGTTTTGAAACTTAGTCTCCTTAATGAATTATTGCTATAGATTTATTACTTCTTGTTTGCGAGTAGATTTCCAAAGGGAAGAAGACAATCGTGTCTGATTGTGAGTATACGAACTGTCCACGATAATTTGACACAATTTTGTGTTGAAAAAAGAAAAAATTTCACCATGTTTTGAAGTATAATACAAAACCTAGTTGAATAAAGAAAGTATGACCTGATCTCTTTATTAAAAAAAAAAAAAATAAACTATTCTTGGCTGAATTTCCGAATAAGCTTTTTTATGGAAAATGGCGCCATAGGGAAAAAATATATCATACCATTTCTCTTGTACTTAAAAGTTACTAGACATTTTTGTCTAGGCACGTTGATTAACGTAGCCCCAATGTCCATAACCATTTATTCTAATTTAATAATTTAGTAATTATTATTACTAATTTAACCAGCTCATTTTAAAATCGTTATTAAGCTGTTCACGTTTAATACTTGTCAGATTTAATTAATCCAAAGCTAACCTATACATAACGATCGGTAACTTTCTAGCATTGCAGCAAGTGGTGGTGATATTTTCCCCTACGACGCCATTTTCCCTAGAAAAACCTTCTCTCCCCTACAAATGTACGCAGCGAATTTTCAAATCAAATTCCCTCCAAAACTAAGCCAAGAGTGAACAAAGTCTATTCTACATTTTTTCTTATCGTTTTCATAAAGAATCACGTCGTGTATAGTAGTCGCATAAAAATCCCAGGAAAGTCGATCTATCGCCACGTTATCTTTGATTCTTTTCAAAACGGACACACTGATAACGAACTGTGTCAAATAATACGATTCCTCATTGTGATCATACAAAATATTGTTGCAAACAAAAGAAAAAGGAATCTCACCTTAAAATTACACACTGAACCATTCGAACTAAAATTACTTCTAGTGGAAAGTTCTTCGTCGGATAACAAAGTCTACGCTGTACACGCGAACGTGGCGTGTACCATTCGATAATTATTAATAATTTCAGACGTTGTATAAACTTTGCGCATATCAGTATTTATTATGTTCTCTATCCTTAATTCATAGATGTTGCTTGATCTCGATTTCGTTCGAAAACAAGACGAAACGTAACTTAATCGATATATAACTTTGAAAAATTGCTTGTTTCTTTTCTTTTCATCCTTTTTATATACGAAATTATAAAGTTACAAATGTATTCCTCGATTCTCTTAGTAGCACGTCTATACAAGTGTTTAAGTGTACACACATCTGTCGTTAATTCTTAAATTATTCCATACACAGACAGAACAAGATCTTGTTTACCCAAAACTTGTGTCGCTTATGCGCTACAAGTAACGTACGAAATACATAGTTGCATTACAAACAAAAGAAGAATTCAGTAAACAGCTTTTGTATAAACAATCTTGTTAAGTGTATGGTGAAACAATTAACAGAAATAAACGGAAGTGTGTACACGTTTATAATTGCGAATACGTTTCGCAAAGAGGAGGGTGCAAAGTAGAACGTAAGAAGCGTTATTAGTAAAATACCTTAAACAAAAAAGAGAGAGAGAGAGAGAGAGAGAGAGAGAGAGAGAGAGAGAGAAGAAAAATGTTTTTTCTTTGTATGTTATCACTTTTACATTCGAAGAACCCTTAATATAAATCTACTAATTGTAAAAATGCAGTTTATCCGACGCCATGCATCAACATCATCGTATTATCATCGTCATCGTCGCAAAAATTTCAAATCGTAGAAATGACATAAAAATCCTTCGCTTACTAAAAACTATACAGAGTTAATAACATTAGTAGTTGTTTTTTTCCTTATCTCTAATTTTCGTTATTACACTTTTTTTCCATTCTTTTCTTTTCTTTTTTTGTTCTTTTTTTTCTTTTTCTTTTTTTCTTAGTCCATCGGTATTTTCCCGTTGTCTCGCAAATTAAACAACGATATCTGCTTCTTTTCGAGTTCTTTCTTCTAATACGAACTTTTGATACGATAATAATATACGTGATTATGATCGATTGGATATTATAAAAGCGATCTTTACGAACAAGTTATCAAGTGTGTTCTTTACTTTTTTTCTTTTTTCTTCTTCGTCGTCGATGAAAAAGGAATCCATTGATCGAATATTATTCGAAATACGTACATATTTTTTCTTTTTTTTCGTCGACACGATTCGTCGTTCATCGATCTTGCTTTTCAATCGTTGCGCGCGCGGTTCTTTTCTTTTTCTTAATCACTTTCTCGAGTGTAAACGGCAGAAGATTCATTCTCACACTTATTTTGCTCGCGTATTTGCACTTAGAATTATCAAAACAGCTCTCGCTGTTTTGTCGTCATAAAAAAGTTCACCCACGTGTTTAAAAACTTGTTCCGGAAGGTCTCTTTTGTTTTTTCCATATAGGGACGAAAGCGATCTTTCTGCATCTACAATAATACATCAGTATGCTTCTATTATGGATCGTTAATACCTTACTATGTCTATCTGTTTATTAACTTATTCCTGATCGAAAGTTTTAGCTTGCTCAGAATCATGCACCATTACGTTTCAAATTATTTCGTAAGATATTCATCTTTCGTTCTTAAGCAGTCAGGCCTTCCACGGTATGAAAGAAAATACACCGAAGACACTCTTTAACAACGGCAAAAGTAATTGTTATAAAAGGTATAATAAAATCGTGTACATGTATCGTTTGTTTTTCACTTAAGTCTCCTCTACGAAGAAAAAGGGTAAGAGACCCAATGGTTGGCACTTGTCTGGTTATTGGCACTTGTTTTGTTTTTACTTATTAATAAAATTTAAATTAAATTGTAGTTTCTACTTCCCATTCCGTACCTAGAAAATATCGATAACTATGTACAATAAGTAATTGCCAATTACTAGTGTCCTGTGCCAATAACTAAGGATTTGTACACTTTTGTATAAATAATTTCAAAATAGTCTGAAAAATCAATAGCGGTCAAAGAGGAAGAACTTCGAAATTCTGCAGAAATTCCAATTCGCGTTATAAAATATGAAACTACTCGAAGTGCCAATGATTGGGTGTACTTTACCCCATGTACCTGAGGAAGGAACCATTATTCTCTCTATTTCATACGGTGAATCGCATCGCGCTAAATATAATATTAAGAGAGCATAAAAATCGTTTCAAGGAAAGATTTACAAACGTTAATACCCCTTGCGTGGTTTGCAAACAAATTCTGATACAACGTCGGAACCTTTTGTCGTACGTTACGTTTTTATCGATTATCAACGAGCAATTACTCGAGCAAGAGTGTCGATATCGATTATCGTAATGATTTTGCTGAGAAAAATAACGATGGTTATGATGGTGATGATGATGATGGTGATAATGACGATAATGATGACGATGACGGTGATGATGATGGTGATGACGACGACGACAGTGACAACAACAATGATAATGATTATAATAAGACTGAAAGTGATATTCATGATAATGGTGTCGGCTGCGATGCAAACATTTCCTGTTCTCCATGGCGCCCTTTAATCCTGGCAGTGAAAAACGAGTTAACATGAATGGCGACGATGTATATCTTGGTATATACGAAAGATTGTTTGCTCTTATTGGTGACGATAACGATTGGGCCAGATTCGGCCTTATTCGGGATCACCAGTTAGCCATGCCAGGTTTATTTAACGTCATGAAATAAATCTGGCACGAACTTCCACCTTTTGCCGATGAGAAAAATACCTGCAGAACAGAAAGAAACAAATGCACGTGAAAACAATCCATTAGTTCATAAAGTGAAGTAATAATTTCGTCCACTTTCGAATATTTCTATTATTATTAACTATTATATTAAATTAACACAATTCATGGGGGAATAGTATATTATGTACCAAGGACGCCCCGAGTCGAGTTTATAGAGACGAGGGTTAGGAGTCACCTTGCGCCCGTGTTACGTACGCTGTTTTTTGAACCAGAGGGCGCAAAAATCGAGCTTTTAATGCCTGTTTGGCGAGCGAAAAATACTTTACGCCTTAGGGCAAGAATCGGGCAATTTGCGCTCGCCAAATAGGCATTGAAAGCTCGATTTTTGCGCCCTCTGGTTCACAAACGTACTTTTATACAAATGCATACAAATTTCACCCGATACCTTGTCAGACATCTCAAGTGGACAATGTTATTGTCTCGTTCTGCATACGTACCTTATCATTACGCTCGCAAAGGAACTTGAGCCGTTGAGCTTTCTTGTGCATGAATACACCATCTAGGTGCCCGCTCTCTACGCTTCTAATCTCAATAGCTTTATTACCCCAGCCCATAATCTGCCCTGTGCCAATGTAGGCAACACTCGTAGGCATCTCGCCCCATTGAAGGACCATGGTTTTGGAAACTCTACCGTAAGTGTTCACGTATACACCTTCGTTATCGTAACATAATAATAGCTGCATACCGTTACTATTGGGTAATGCGACGATGCAATGTGGACAAATAGGACCCTGAGTCTGTAATCGAACGGGGTATACTGTTATCGAAACCATAGGTCATTGACTGTTTTAATTGTTGTTTAGACGATCTTACATGTTTTGGTAGATAAATATCGTAAACGGTGGCAGAATCCAAATCGACAGCGTGAAAACCATCGGCGCTACCATAAATGACCTTCAATCTTGTACCTTCCTCTATGGTAAGGTCGACGAGAAGTGGTCTATGAGCTAGTTCGCCGAACGACTTGAAAGCCATGAATTTGTGGTAAGGTTTTGGCGCCCAAGCATAAATCTCTATGGAATCCTTCAGGGCGATGACCAGAAATTTTATTCTCTCGTATTTAACTATTTTGAAGTGTACCGCACCTTGAAGGTCGCCGACGTTAATCCAACCATTACGTCGTTCGACTTGCTATAAAAATCAGAATCAGGTGTATTTAATATACTTCAATATCCAACTCAAAGCGAAATTAATTACAAAATATAAAACTTACATCGCTGTGCCCATCGGTTCTCAAAATCTTGCTTTTCAACCAGGAAAGATAGTACACTCGTACTCTATTCTTTTTCCCACTAATTGTAACCAAAATATTTTGACCTTCAAGAACCTCCATTTGTTGAAACCGCCTTCTACTTATTAACTGATAAACTTTTCCCTGTCCACTTCTATCCAACAGCATAAGACCATTCTCAGTACCGATTAATAAGTTGACTCCTGTAAACATACAGATATCAAATTGAATAGCAACAAAATGCAAAAATATATAATCATTAAACACCAATTAGACATTTCTATGATTTACTCACCCCATAGGGCAGCACAGAGGATTTCACTGTTGAAACGTTTCTTATATTTACGTATCTCAGGTGTATCAGACGCCAAGTCATGACTGGTTGGTGTGACGTTAACATTTACATGAGATTCCCTTCTGGCTGGTCCAGCACCGAACCCAAAGGTTAGGAAGGATCTCTGCTTCTGTTGAAGCGCAAATGGAGGTGGTGATTTAACTGCTTGGCGATACTGTAACAAAGCATATTTTAAGATTCAACTCACCTAGGTGTTCGATAAATCAGATAATTACAGGAAGAGTTATATTATTGTAATTAATAATACTATAAAGAAAAACAGTAGTAAATTGAGAATCACATGCAGTTAGGATGTATGAAGTCCACACAAGAAAATTAACGAAAAGAATAGGAATTTCATATTCTACAGAATATTATCAAATGTACATATAAAGTTTCTTCGAGAAACAATTAGATAGCTAAGTTAGGTATGAAATGTAATCTGAAAGAAACCTTGAATTGTTATGAATTTTTTATAACTAGTTCTACCAGAAGAAATTAACAACACAATATTCTACATAGTAATGTGAGCATACAAGGAATAATAAATAGAAAATAATACTGTAATTCTATTCCAACTGTTGCAATTTCAGGATGGTTAACGAGGAAGTGGATTCCAGAATTATTCACTCTTTACTTATTTACCTATAAATATTTTATCAGGAATAAGAATGGAGAGTTGTGAAGTGATATTTAATTCATAAATATTGGAATGTTAATAAAGTTCATAAAAAAAAATCTTACACAGAAGTTTGTATATTTTTAATGGACAATAAATTGCAACAATGAGTATTGTAAGTACATGTTTAACTGTATAAATAAAATCCTATACCCTTGCAATACTTTCAAAATAAATAAACTATGGTGTCATGTAACAAATTTAAGACAAATCTAATTTTCTTTTTAGTTCTTGCAATTTGTTGTTCATTTGATGCAGAGAAAGTTTTATACAGAACGTTGTTTTATCAGATAACAATATAAAAAATAGTTGTCTAAATTGTATAATACTATTATTATCCCAGGAATCAGAATAAGAACTTGTACTATAATTATCCTGAAAAAAAAAGAAATGGAAAAGGAAGGAAGGATATATCATTGATAAAACTACCTAGCAGGCCCGTGTCTAAAATCGTCAGGGACAGGGGCGGATTAAAGCAATAATGGAGAGTGTGGTCAGAAAAACACAAGCACAAATATCAGAAAAGATTGCAACAATAAAAGAAGAATGAGAGAGAGACGCAAACGGACAACAAGCAGAAGGACAGACGAGATAGATGATAGACGAAGAAGTACTTCCTTTATTTGTGCAACACCAAGGACAAGATGTAAACAGAAGTGGAAAATTGAGGACAGCAAAAACTGGCATTCCATACACGATGCAGGGTGAACAGATAAATGATTAACCCTTTGCCCTATGAATTTTTCAACAGGTGCTGCGATATTAAAACAAATAAAGAAAATTGATATATTATATGAACTTTACATTCAACGATTCTTGAATAATAATTAGAATTAATACTTGATTGCCATGGTTTAGAATTATTATAAAAATTTCGCCAGTGACATGCTCTACGCCGTTGAATAAATGGGGGAAAAAAAAAATTTCTGTGACATTTTGTCGATAGGAACAGTAGCTTAGCCACGATTCGTTGTTGAAATTTGAAAAATCGACCAATCAGCGCGCAGCTTAGATAGCAAAAACGCGCGAGGTGGAAAGAGACAGCCATCTTTGCCGCGCTTTCTTAACTGCACGCTGATTGGTCGATTTTTCAAATTTCAACAACGAATTGTGGTTAATCTACCGATCCCATCGAAAAATGCTACAGAACTTTTCATTTCAATTTTCCGTGCTCCATCCAACGGTGTAGAGCTCTTCGGGTGATTTTTTAAAGGTCAAACTTAAAATTCAAATATCAAATCAAATTTGTTCTGTGTGAACATATAGGGTGTGACACAAGTGTAACACAATATCATAAGGCAAGGGGTGAAAAAGATACAGTCGAACCCCCCCGTATCCGCGGGTATCATCACTGTGTATCAACTTACATAAATCAAACTATATTGCTCGCTACTCTTTTACACTTTAAATAAAAACGTTTTCTATTTGTCTTTTTTAAATAATACACTATCTTTTGAATCGTACAACCCCAAAAGGGTGTCGTAGAAGTCCGCGGATTAGGGAAACCGACTGTATTGTTACTTTCTTTATCATACAGAAGAGATACATTTCTCCTCAACCAAACATTACTATTACTATCATTATTATTATTGGAAGAAAAAAGAAGGCAGAAAAGCAACACTGAATGGTAAATCGATATCGAATGGGTACTTACATTGCAATTAGTATTGGGATTGGAATGGTCAGTAGAAAGGGCTCTGCTCTTCGGATTAAAGCTCCCACGTGTCCCACAACACACAACAGAATTCTGAATTAGTCACGTTGACAGACGAAATGGGACTTATTCTTATTTTTTTTTTTGTGCAGGTTCTTTTTTCGTGTGAAACAACGATTCGCGTACATCAATCCCCGAAGCGTTTATTCATTTGTGCTTTTTCAAAATCGAAATACTTTATGGTGTTTGGTATCAGCTTTTGATTGACAAGAGCGATAAATTATAGACACGAATGGATAAAGGTGTTATGTCAGAAATAAAGAAATAAACATTGATTTTTCAAATATTAATTAGAAATCGAATGAAATTAACCCTTTCAGTTCGTTAAAATAAGAAGGTGGTAAAAAATGATTTTGGGATTTATGGGGATTTATATTTCTAGTATTTATTGATAATAACATTCGAACTGTTTTATTACTGTCGTCAACATTTTCATGATTTGTATTGCTAGTATTTATCGTAAATAATATGAAAATTGGTGGTTTATGTCTGCTTTACAAATTTCCCGACTCTCCGACTGAACATTAACAGAGTTAATAATTTAAAAAGAATTTAAAATAATGAGAGTCAAAGATTTCACGAAATACGCGACGAAAGTGTTCATTATTTAGAACAAACTTGGTCTAAAAAATGTTCAGTTAGAACCTTTATTTATTTCTGCAATTAAATATTATTTTTTATTGTAATCTAGTTGATTAAACAAACACATCTGCTAGGAATTAAATTATATCAGTAGATAATATTATTTACAATTTCAATAAATCCTGAAATAGTTTCACCATCCTATTATTTCAAATTATTTTGCCAAAATCGGTCAAGGTTTCTTGAATACTATTCTTATGCATTCGTTAGCTAGTTATTGCAAAATTACCAATTATCTTTGAAGAATAAAAGTAGAATCTCAAGAAATATTCCCCTCTTAAGACTTTTTCATAAATTTAACCCATAAAGTGCCACCCTGTTGACACGGGTATGATCGTTAAGAGGTTAATGAATATTGAAAGGGTTAAATTGATGACAGTGCAAGAATACATCAGAAAAACTGAGTCTTAACAAAATATTACATCACACCTTTATCGATTCGTGTCATCAATTTATCAGCAGCTTCGTTTTTATACAGGGTGTCCCGTAACTAATGTAGGAGTCGGAAATGGGGGATAGCTGAGACGATTCTGAACAACAATTTCCTTTGCAAAAATGTCGGATGAGGCTTCGTTTTTGAATTATTAACGAAAAACGCTGACCAATCAGAGCACGAGTAGAGCGCACGCTCAGTCGTGATTCGTTCTAGTCCGACGTCCGCACTCGAGGTTACCCTATCACGGCTGAGCGCACGCTCTACTCGCGCTCTGATTGGTCAGCGTTTTTCGTTAATAACTCAAAAACGAAGTCCCGTCCGGCATTTTTGCAAAGGAAACTGTTGTTCAGAATCGTCTCAGCTACCCCTCGTTTCCGGCTCGTACACTGGTTACGGGATACCCTGTACAAGTCTTGTTCTCTTTATATCGTTTGGCTCTTTTGATCATAATACGATTATTATACTCGTTGCGACGTCCATCGTACGGTAGAAAAATATATATATAATATATTTCTTTTTTAACGTACTTTCGTCTCGAAGAAACAATTGGGATTTACGATTGCAGCATCTGGAGCGGGTTTTAATGGGGGATCACAGTGTCGCAGGGTGTTAAGAAAATAATGGTCATGGTGTACAGGGATGATTCTTCAAATCATGGTGGGTGAACATTACCGATGATCTGATAATTTAGGAAAAATGAATTTTTGACAAAATGAATATTACAATTTCTTAAAACTACGGTGACCCACGTATTCGATCATGTGACTTGAAATTTTTGATAATATATGTGCAAATGATATTTCTGAATTTTGAGTATGGTTGTTTAATTTGTAATGAGCTTTTTGTATACTTTAACCCTTGGAGAATTTGTAACATTTTAAGATGCGATTAGCCATAGAAAGTTTTTTCAAATTTTCGATTGCAATTCTGTAATAGAAAGGTTGTCATTCTAAATATTTCAAATTCTAAATTTTCAATTGTAATTTTAAATATAATTATAATTCAAAATATCCTAAACTTTCATTTGTAATTTTGAGTATAGTTGTAATTCAAAATACTCTAAATTTTAAATTGTAATTTTAATAATAACAAAACTTTATGGAAATGGACCTTAAGGGGTTAAATACTCCACGCAATATGAACATTAATTTACGAACAAATACATGAATCACTGTATATGTATAATTTTTGTCCCATGCATTTCGCTTTTTATATCCTCAAATCTAATATGAATTTTTTCATAATTCGAATTCTATGTATAACAAAAATCTGATTCTAAATCTATGATTGTGCAAAACAAAGTGTATGCTATGATAGTAATGCAGAAGATCAAAAGTAATCTACGAAGCGTTTCAATAATAAATCAATCGTAAGAATTACGATCGAAGTATCATTTCTTTTTTTTTTCCAAGTAACTTTTTCCTTTAAAAACGAATAAAAATACTATGTGTGCATGACGAAATTGGTGATGACTAAAAAAGTAAAGCAAAAATTTTGTTCACATTTGTGAGAGAAAAAGAGGTATACACGACACAAAATGAAATTGAAAAAAGACATAACATCGTTCACAGAATAAAACATTGTACAAAAAACAAGAATTGTTCAACCCATTAACGTCTGCTGTACTCATTTACATGTACTTAATTTAATAGACACCATTGCTGGATAATGTTAACACGTTGTCTGCCACAGTAGTTATTAAAAATACGATTAATTAATTTTCAAATTTAACTTTTCAATTTAGTACCTTACTAATATTAGCATAAAATATTAATTTGGTCTAAAATTTGTTTTCTTTCTTTCTACTGTTGGTTGTTAAATTATATAAAATTTAATGGTACGTTGAAACACTAAGGATAAAAAATACGATATTTAATTTTTAAGTTAGTCAAAGTAGTAAATAATCAAAATACTATTTGTAAGTTTCCAAGTTTCTAAAAATATTATTTGAAAATATCTAAGCTTCCGAATTCCTTAAAATACTATTTTTAATTTTCAAAGCTTCTAAAAATATTATTTTGAAGCTTCCAAAGTTTGGAAAATATTATTTTAAATTTCTTAATCTATAAAAATATTATTTTGGAATTTCTAAATTCCTGAAGATATTATTTGGAGGTTTCTAAGTTTCTGAAAATGTAATTTGGAAATTTCTAAATACCTAAAGATATTATTTGGATGTTTCTAAGTTTCTATTAATAGAATTTAGAAACTTCTAAGTTTCCAAATTCCTCAAAATACTATTTTTAATTTTCAATCCTTCTAAAAATATTATTTTTAAGCTCCAAAGCTTTTAAAAATATTATTTTAACTTTCTAAATTCCTAACAATACTACATTTAAATTTCAAACCGTCTGAAATTACAATACCTCAAAAATGCAAAAGTCCTAAGTACACAAAATTTCTCTCCTTAATTTCTATTTAAAAAAATATAATATACTCAGTCGAAGCGAAAGGGTTAGGCGTGTACCGATTTTCATATTCATTTAATTTAAACCAACAAAAGAATTGCACTGCATATTTTCATTATCTTTCGAACGTTAATGGGTTAAAGGGGTATTCCCATTTGGAAGGGTCATCTTTAGAATTGTAAACAATAATCCAAGATACTTGAAACTGCGTACACACGTTTGTTCGCACTTTCGGCGAACTTTAAGCCATCAAATTAACATTAGACAAAAATGAAATGGAAATAAGATCCAACCTCTTCGCTGGTAGATTTGTCCTGTCGTTGGCCCGGGGATGATGTGAGAAGATCCGGCAGGACAGAGCTGGGTCGTGAACCGGGAGATGAATCTGACCTCTGGAAATCGGCTCCTGCACCCCTTGGACGATCGCTACTTTCTCGATTCTGCAAAGGAATTGATTCACGTTCAAATCGATCGTTTTTACAAACATCAAAAGTCAAATAAAATGAAAAAGAAACTCGTAAGAAAATCTGCTTGAAGATCAAAACCTGAATTTTTCTTCGCTTTATAAAAATCCTCCAGTATGCTGTTCGGTCGATAAATGAATGTACGACTGATTTTTGTGAATTAATAACAAAATTCGATTCGAATAAAAATTTTATTGAAAATCTAGGAGTCACTTAAAAAATTATTTTTCGTTTCTATAAAATTAGAACAAACATCTAACGTTTAAAGTATATTTTTTATCAAATGAAAATCATATTGAAAATCTAGAAGTCGTATGTTTAATTAAAATTACACTGCTCACTAAAAAAAAAACAAAATTGTAATGTCTGAAAATAAGAATTACACTAATGTGGAAATCTTAAAATTATTATCTGAAAATAATATACATAAATGAAAGACCAATGTTGGATACAGTAATTAAATCAACGGACTGTTTAAGTACTGTCCAGACCTATAATGGTATCACCTGTATTCAAATTATTTTATTATCAAATATACAGGTATATTTAATATAATATAAAATTCAAATATATTATTCAAACTGTTTACCCCTTTGAAGTTTCGCTTTCAATTATTTTCCAAACGATAGCTAGTTTCAAGACAAGTTTTACTTGAAGTATGAAACAAAATGTTTTGCCCTATTTAATAATTAAATAATTTAGTATATTTGATAATGTTTCAATAGAACGTGTTTTTAAACGAGCTATAGTTTAGGAAATAATTAAATGCACTATTGTTTGATTATTAAAGACCACTTGCAAAATAAATTTTAATCACTTTTCCCCAATCCGACAGATATAACATTCAGATCTGTGTAAATCTGATTTTCAGGTAATGCAATATTTTTTTTTGTGAGCAGTGTAATAAATTGAATTGAAAACAAAAATAATAATAATCCGAGAAATTGTACCGAGAACACGGGTTTAAAACGAAACTCCGATGACAAATGTTTGACTAAAAAAGAGAAATATCGAATCCTTTAATTACTTTTAATTAAAATAATATCTATATTTAATTGATGGAATTAAAAAAGATTTCTATCCATTTATAAAGAAATCAAATTATTAAAATTCTTATCAACTCCATTTCGAGCCTCGAGCGAATATTTCTATTAAAATTAACGGAAAAACGCTATTTAGAAGAACAATGAATATACTAAAACCCAAAAACTAACTTTTGCCTTATAATAAAGTTTAATTATTCAATTTTTAGAAATCCTATTAATGTAATTCGTAAAAAGAATCCACCATGAAATAATGAATACGCGGATTTACCACGAAATTATTTACTTTCATTTATGGACAGACGAAAGCAAACGCATGTACAATGAGTTTTTTCGAAAAGACGGTACTCGAAACGTTGACCACTTTCCTATTCACAAAATTACACTTTGCTAATTATCTTCATTTTCTTCAATCATTACTCCCCGTTAGTTTTATTTTAATTACTTATTTGAACAAGCAGTACTTTGAACTTCTTGAAAATATAATACTACAATATCTTAAAGTTTCTAAGTTCTCAGAAGCTTTAACACTGCTTTCCTTAATGTCTGTTTAAAAATGTAATCATAAAAGCGCAACATTATCGTTACAAAGGATCTTTCAAGTTACGTCGTTAACGAACGAGAAGAATGGTTAATAAGAACCGCCCCCCCCATTTGCATTAAACACTGTGTCACCAATATACATTAATATCGATCTTCGCCCTCTTAACGACTTCCTGTCCAACAATGTCCAACGAAACGACTGCACTTTTAACACGTATCAAATTCAGGTTTCTAATCAAGCAGACTGGAAATTAATTAAAGAAAAAAAGAACTGAAATTCATCGAACATTGAATGGAAAAAATCGATAGGATAAGGAAACGGAGAGGGACAGTGTAAGAATCAGGATTACAGAATAATACTATTGAAGTATTAAAAAAAAAAAATAATAAAAAATGCAAGCAAAAAATAGGAGGGGGATAGAGAAGAATTGGGCGTAAGAAAGCAACAGATAATGAAGTAATTATTCAGGCAAACACGAATGACCTGATTAATTAGTCGAATCTATACATCAGTATCAAGCTTAAAAAAAAATTTGTTTCTCACGTAATAAAAAAAAAAACCTACTACATCAGTAATTAACGTAAGCTTAATATTTGTGCCTCACATACGAATAAGAAAAAAGAATATTCTTACGTTTAACCCTCGAATGCATGAATTCTGAAATAATCAAATATCTTGAAACTGTCAGTTTTTTTTTTACCAAACGACTACGATATGTGAAAATACTTTGAACGAAAGTACTATGCATTTAAGGGTTAGATATAAAGAGAAACAAAAAGAATACACGGTGCAGAACACAAATAAAATGCATTCATGCATAAATATGAATTAATTAAGAGAGGTTTGTCAGACTTCAGAAAATTGATTTATTGGGGAATTTTTTTCTTGGTAATTAGCAAGTGAAATGTTTCAATCTTTTTAGAGGATATTACATTCACTTTGAATTTGTAATATTTTGAGCGAAAAATGTTACAAAATGGCAGAGTAATACGATACCTTTTCGATTATTAGCTGTTAAAGATATACATATGTAAATGCTTAAGAGCAATAAATTTAATTTTAACGATTATAACAATTGTGATCTTTCGAAGACGAAGCATCTCTCTTGCTACAAATAAAACGGAAACTAAAACGATAGTGTGAAGTAAAATAATTAAAATACCGAAAAAATCCTATCTTACAAATTTCCAACAATTGTTTGTGAGAAAAATCTGATATTTCATATTTCATATTTAATTATATAAATACAAAATTGTATACTTTATATAACACGTTGACTGCCACAGTGAAAACGGACGTGTGTAGTCAGACACGTTGAAATCCTAATTATTAAGAATATAATTAACTAATTTTTAAATTTAACCTTTCAAATCGATAGCTAGCATTATTAGCTTAATGATAACACTATCCGTGGTTTGTTTCGTCATTTCTTTTGTTAATTATTTGATTGTAAAAAATTTCGGGTGCCGGTCACCGGTGACCCCCGTGGCAGCCAACGTGATAAAAATGTTATCATATTTTCTTTTTATCTTAATTCGTTTGATCGGATTTGAACTTTCTGACAACAGAAAGTCAATCCCATTTCATTTAATAATCAACCAAAGAAAATTCCCCAAAAAGATCGATTTTTTGAAACTGTCTTGAAAATCGCTTCGATACTCGTATCGATCTATCTACTACACAGCCGAACATATATGTATAACAGCGTACATACGTGTCTGAAAATAAAAACGAAAGCATAGAATAAGCTTAAGTGCTTTTTTTTCTTTCTTTTCTTTCTTTTGCACTCGTCAAATTAGTAAAAAGCGTGCAACACGATAAAATATCAAGTCATATTCGGTTGTACGTCGATTTTTGTATCTGCAGAATGTTAAAGAAAATAGTAATAAAAGGTTTGGATAGTAATCATTATAAAATGGAGAGAAATGCATTTAATAAACGTGGGTCAAAAGATTCATATTTGTTTAACCATCGTATGGTGAATAGAAAAATATTCATCGAACAAAATTGGATAGTTTCGAATAGACTATCATTTGATACGCGTGTCCATTACGGAAATGGAGGAGTTTCAAAGATTCTATCATTGCTCTTCTTCTTTTGAACGGAATGTGTATTTTTTTGATACAGATTGATTCTTTTGGAATATTCTGTATAAAAAAGTATTAGAGTAGAATGTTTAAAAAATCAATAGTCTTTGAGATATTTTAAATTTTTGTATCGGAAATATTTCGCTGTTGAATTTAAAATATTTCAAAAACTATTGGATTTTTTAAAGTTTGTACCTTAATACTTTACTTGTACCTTAACACCACATCCATTTGACACAATTTAAATTTGCCTAATTAAATTTTTGTTTTCTATCATCCATTGTTCGGAAATTACCTCTTGGCTGTGTTAATTCTGTATATTTTTAATGAATGCAAATTCGGATTCGTGTAAACAGGGGTAGATTTCTTTTATTTAATACTGGGCTGTTATACTGCCATCCATCTTTGCTATTTTTTTGTATTTTGAATATTATAAATCTAAATCTAAAACTGTCCTTTCTATATTATTCATTACAACAAATAAATCGTAGCGTAATGGAGCAAATACTGGGCTTAATAATTTGTTGGCAATTAAAAATATAAACTTTCCTTAAAAATATTGTACACATTCCTATTAAATATTGTCTACGAAAGTCTTTCTTTTTACAGATGAATATTCAATTTTGGAAGTAACTACGTTAATTACAACATCATTTGTTTGTAATAAATCTGTTAATGAAAGATTGAAACTATAAATTAGCAATATTTACATTTTTTCTAGGGAGATTTTTTTAGAGTATGGTGTTTATTAATATAAACGAATTAAAGGTGAGAGAATATGCAAAGAACTATGAAGTTTCTATGAAAATATATGAAATTTTTGACCCCCGTTTATTAGGACATTTTTCCTATTTTTTAATTACTACTATCTGTCCTTAAAATCCTGAATTCTTCCGGTTTTTTTTAACAGCCTGTATACATACAACAGTACGTTTATCACATAACTTAACGCAATACATTTTACCTGAAGTATTACATGTTCTACTACCACTGTGTACAAAATATTTTGCACCAAAAACTAAATTATTTATTGATTTACAAGAAATATTATGCAAGCAACACGGACATAGAAAGATTTTGATGAAACTCTTTCGTTGGCCAGCGATCATTTATTTATTTAATATATATTACAAAAAGAAATCGAATTCTACCAAAATAAGAGTAAAATATATAACAATAATTGATTATTCTTAGAATCAAAATCAATTGCCAAATTTGTCAGTACCATCAATAACAAAGAATACCCACAAAATGTCAAGTTAAAAAAAAAATCAAAATCTTTAAATTAGACATTAAAAATCCTTCAATTTTACCCTGTTTCACATCGATTTAAAAAGTCTCGAATAAATATATACTCCCAAAATATCCAGAAGGAGATTTAAGTATTAATCTAATTAAATTTAGTCACTTTATTAAATATTTACCATCTAAAAAACGTTTGCCCTGTAAAAATGTATTAACAAACTACAGTTCTTTTTATTCGATCAAGGAAGAATATCAAATTAATGAAAGTTTCGACAAAATCAAAATGCGTTACTTGCCTAACACTCCTTGCCAATATAATTAGATACAATCGAGAACACAAAGAAATAATGATTTTATAACCGGGATGAATAGTATCATTACGAGGTACATGATCGCTTAAACTAAAATTACAACGAACAAAAGAATCGTTCGAAAGTTGATGATTTATTATAACACGCTAACGGCAAACAATATCTTCAGATAAGTATCGTTGATCGATACTTCTTCGGATGATTGTTAAGAAAAAGAAAAAAAAAAACGACAAGAATCGATTACACACAACATCCGATTAACTGGAAACGCAATTAAATTAAATAAAAATAATTGTTTATCGTATCATATCAAACGACTCACTTCGAAACGCGAATATAATTGAACAGAAATCGATGACATAAAAGTGTCACGAAATGGCACTTACGATATATCAATTTAAAGCTTAAAGATTCACGAAAATGACTATACGAATCACCCGTCAGTATTTTTAATACGAAATGATCATTCGATGGAACAAACGTATCGGCATCAACAAAATTTGCCCGTTACACGTTACTATTTGTTTCAACGACGAACTAGCCATTCATAAAACGTTTGTGCGGTCATTTTTCTCAGACTTTAAGCTTTCAATTGGTATATCATAAGCACCATTTCGTAACGCTTTTATGTCATGAAATTCAATACGATACAACCCAACAAGAAAATTAGCTTTCAGGGGAAACAGAAGAAGAACACAAAAATGACCAGCATTTGTTGCATTTGTACATTAGTTCCACGAATGAAGAGCACAAAACGCAGTTCACAATGTACTACCCCCCCCCCCCCCCCCCCCCGCCCCAAAGTAAAGGATGAAAGCATGCTAGCGAAACATGCTGGCGACATGACAATACAAAAACACATATCACATATATCGTAGCACATGAACAATCCATCATGCAAATAGACAACAATTTCGATCACAAGGTGGTATCAAACCGTACGCACTCACGAGGACGTGTGTGAAGGTGTTGAACACACACACCAACACCCTAGCACACACGTACATGTACGTATGTATAAGTTAAACACTCGACGTTATCCTGGATTCACGTTGGCAATTCCTTTTTATCTTTTCTCTTTTCTGTTGGTACTGTTTCTTGTTTCCTTTTTTTTTTTTCCTATTCCTATAAAAGTAACGATCACTCCTCGGTACGATCTTGATTATGCAATTTCCAAGCTCGAAATATTAAAATGAAAAAGAAAATGATAAAGAATAAGGGGGGGTCGAGGGGGGAAACGTTAACGCAGAACAAACGCATACAGAGGCCGCATCAACGATCGGTTTTCGTCCCTTTTTTGCTCTCTTCGGGGTACAAGAATCGGATTTTTGCGATTATTATCTTCTTTCGTTTGATGCTTCTTTGCGTTAAGATTCTTGCACGAGCATGCAGCGCTTCTTTCAATCGCCAATTTGTTATCGTCGCGTCGTTTAACACCAAGACAGAAGCTTCCCAAATTGTTGGATTCAATGATCAATGATACACGCATGCAGGTACGAGAAGAAGGGAACGCTTGATGATTTTGTACGTTGGCGGGAAAGTTTTACAATATTTTGACGGAATGTATACGGTTAAATTCATTGTTTATAAAATTCTGGGTGATTAATTGGATCTGAATTGATCGAGGGATCATTCGTTTGATTATATGGAAAAAATTCGACGATATTCAAGATTTTTCTTTTCTGCAAATACAATCAATGATTTTTTCATGTATTCGTGTAAATTATAATTGGAAAATTCGAAATTTTGCAGCTTATTCTTTTTTTCATTATTCCATTTTAATTATTTTTGATTTTCTTAGTGACTTTCTCAAATTCAATAACATTTAAGATTTTTATTTTCTCAATATCAGTGATTCTGTAAAATACAGGGTCGTCAAAAATTTTAAACCACGTACATTAAAACATCATTTTTCACGTGTTTCTTTCGATGTTATATCCAAAGATAAAAACGAAAAGTTTGTAAACTCGTATAAAACCGAAGAGAAATTGAAAAGATTCTTTATCACTGCGAGTACCGTAACTTCGATTATTATCAGAAATAAGTAATTTGAATAAAAATTGTATAAAACTCCACGGATTCGAAGTTCAGGTAATTTGAAAGTTTTACGAGAGCAGAGCATATAATTAAAAAAAAAAAAAAGGATTTAAAAATTAACCATCCGAGTTGCAAAAGTTGAAATTTAACAGTATGTTCCTGAAGGTTCATATTTTTGAAAAATGCCAAAGGAATTAATTTTCCGAATGATCCCTTAATTAATTAATTCCATAGTTAGTTCAAATGCATCCTTATAACACACACTCGCGTCAGATTTCAAAAATTCTTTCGTTTTTTCATTATTACGCTTCTTTATTGATTATTGGAAACAATACTCCATATTACGTTTCCTGTTCTGTCGAGAAATAAATTACTTTTAAAAAATCGATAAATCGATAATATAAATAAATAAAATTGAAATATAATAATTTCAATTGATTTTGTCCGAAACAGAAATTAATTGCAGGGTCAATTTATGAATTTCTCTTGTTAAACTGAAATTTATAATTACCAAACATATTTGTTATTAAAAAATTTGTCTGTACAATTTTATTATTAACGATGAACAAATAATCAGAAATATTATTTACCATTATTATAATAAATATTATAATGCTACGATAATATTACTATTATAACTATAAAATAACTGAATTATTTTTTTCAAGAATTAACAAATCTACACCTATTAAATAACAAAATTACTGTTTCTTCTTACTTCCGTTTAACAAGAAAAAAAAGTTAGAAATTACATACTGACGCCAGTGAGTGCTCACACATAAAACAATTGATTAACTGATTAATTAATTCACAAATGAAAGCATACACAAAATTTCAATTAAAAGTGTTAGTTTAAAAGCGAATTCCTTTTGATATCAATTACTTTAACATCACAATATTTCGCGTAAAAACAATCATTTTAAAACATTATAAAATGTGTTCACTTGCTGATTTTTTATTTTCATTAACCCTTGTGCACCATTTCGTATCAAAGAAATTTTAATATTTAACAATTTTTTCGTAAAATATTCTATTTTTGTAAAATCCACCGATTTTTAGACTTATCAATGAAAATACTGTTTTGCATTACTTTTTAATAAATATAATAAAAATTCGAACAAATGCGCAAGGATTAAAAAGGAGAAGAAACCTAATGGAATCATGTATTTTTATAAATTTTTCTTTTCAATTGCTTCTTTATCGAATCCCGCGACGTGTCGTTGCGATGATCGTAGAACTATAATTATATTGGTAACAATAATAATTACCACTGTTTGTCCATCTTCAAGGAAATTCCATGCTGTTATTCCTCCCTTATCAGATTTGGGATTAGCGATAATGATAAGTATCGTAGAGACAAACTTTTAACGTATATAATATAAATCGTTTGAAAATTAAGTAGAATAGCGATGATGGTAGTGGTAATAGTAGTAACAGCGATAGTAATGGTAATAATAGCGATAGCAGTATTATTTTTAATCCTGTGGATTAAAAGGAAGCCAGAAGTGTTTCAACGACTCCATTTTATCAAATTACAATAATAATCTAATAGTTATATACAGGATGTCTGACCTATCTGACCAATTAAATCCTTTTTATAACTAATATATACAAGTAATATGATAAAATTTAATTTTGACTTTACTATCAGTTACAGAAAAAATTTATTTGGTCGATTTAGATGAAACACCCCCTATACGCGTTGTTTCACTAATTTCGTATCCGAGAATTCTATGAAAAATGTATATAAATTAATTTCAATTTTATAACATATATGAAAAATCATCTACCTTTAAAGAGAAATTGATTTCATAGAACTGTATATCATTCTTTTAATTAAGACTTAAGTAAGTAAGTAAAGAACTAAGAACATGGTAAAATTTATAAATTAGTAAATTAAATGCTTCGATCTGAAATTTTTGGTACTTCAAATTTCATGTAATTCGATAATTAATTTTAAAAATAATTGTATTCTTAATAATTGATATTTTAGATAAAGTTAATTTAAGTTTAATTTTGCATTTTATACATCTTATTTTTTTCGTTTAAAACTAAATAATTCCCCTGTATTATCTATTAACAAAACGCTGTTCTCTTATTACCCACAAAAAATAGCTAATCCAAAGTCTGGATAATAAAATTATGTTCCACAACGAAATTAGTAAAGCATTCCATAAAATATCATCGTCTTCGTTAATTAAATTTGACGTTATTGGTATCTTTTGATCTTTGAACTTGCTTGTTTGCATGCTTTAATAAACAAATTATAATATATTGTAGTAAAATTTTTGGATGATAAGTAAAGAAGTTGCATTCCTAATTTTTTAATATTAGAACGAGTGAATACTACAATTAGTAACAATGGTTAGTAGTATCGTTAACAATAATAGTAGTTATATAGTACTAGGAACAACATTTTAGTATAATATTAAACCCTTCAATATTTCACATAATATAGTACAAAAAAGAACATAACCTTCAAGCCCACCCTCAAAATTAATAAGAAACATCAACAATAACTTTTACTTATAAACTGAACCATCTTCATTATGGGTACAATTATTTATTGGCTTTTTGAGAAACAAGAAATTTCTATAATTTTATATATCAATTCATGAAAATATTCAAAGCTAGTTGCATTAAAAATTTTAAACGTTACAAAAAATACTTGTGTATTTTGCAGAGAACATGTGTTTATTGAAAGTATGCATTCGTAATTAAATTTACAACAGCTGACAAAAGTATTTAAACAATGGTATCAAATCTAACAAAAGAAATACAAAAAAAGTATAAAATTAAGTATACCACTGACTTCAAAATGTTATCCAACTTTCACTACATTTACATATCTTTTTGTAACGTGTTCTTTACAAAATACACTTTTTCATACAATTAATTTACTATACAGACAACCTTCTTACAACACAGGTTAAGAATTGAGGAAATTATGTTTTATAACACGGTACTTTTACAATGCAGTTTCGCGCTAACAAACCAAAATAACAGACTTTGTGAACAAAGTATTTAATTACTTATTGCTAGGTATAATAAAAAAAATAATAATATAGTTTTGTTAATCCTGAGTACTAGATTCATACAATGAAATATCCTTCAGAAACCTAACAACTGTGTTACAGGAGAAACACCTGTATTGTATAATTCATATACATTTAAATTTCAATCATAGTGCTGTTCGAATACCTTCATGAATCTTTGTAACAATTTTTCATAAAACTATTATTATTTGTATCGTTTCTTTTGCAATATGGGCACGAAGTAAATGGATTACACGCATGTTACAAATGGTTAAGGACAAGTGTTAACATTATAAATGAGACGAAAGTAAATTCAGGTACGGTCAGGTGTAGAATGCGAATCAGACAAAGGATTGAACGCAGAACTCCATAAAAGAAACAGTAAACAGTAAGTACAGAAAGCCTGGAATAATCGTTTTATCAATCTGCATCAAAGGATTCATTAATATGCAATGAAAGATTCAACGATTGACTTTAAACCCCTTAATTAATCCTCAACAAAATCTCAATGCAACAAACAATAAAACTAGAAGCAAGGAAGAAAATTATTATTAACAACGTGAAAAAACTTTCCTCGTCCTAAATATAAAAAAAAAAATACTATTAGTAAAACTATTAGCATTAGTAAGGTATGAACAATTAGATCCATTGTACCAACAAAAAAATATGTATATATGTATTAATATTATTAATATTCTAATGTGTCTCCATAAAGATTTTCTGGGCCATCATTTGATCTAATAAAGAAATATAAACAATAGTACAGGAGGTAATATGGTAATACTGATGATAGAATAATATTGATAATGTTAATAATCATGTATCCTACTGATAATCTGTAAATCTGAGAGAATAGAAAAGTAGTAAATAAAGACACAGGAGGGAATAAATAGGAGAATGCGCCTAAAAAAAGTCAAGCGTAGCCGACTAGCTTGCTATAATTGATTATATATTATACATGGTTAAATATATTGGAAGAAGAAAAAATAAAATAAATGTAACGGTTCGAATTAGATATATGTCTGTCAATACTCCTTTTTGTAAACTAAAGAATGCAAGGCAATATCAAATGGATTCATACCAATTCAAATGTTAAATTAATATACTTCAGTGTAAATGTTTGTTTTAAATAATTATCAATTACTTATAAAAGAATAATATTGTTAGACAAAAATAATATGTATATTTATTGAAATTATGTTGCAGGATGTTTCGTTTATCTTAAACACCTTAATATCTTAAAAGATGAAAAGATAAAATTTCAAGGTATATTTGTTTCTTCTCACGCTTTCAAGAATGCTGACTATTCTTAGGTAGCATTAATATATTTGAAATAATTATAGAAAATTCAAAAAATAATAATTTTGAAGAAGAACAATTCTATAGTAGTATACATTGCATAATTATAAGAGAGCCAAAAAGCAATAAAATTCTACAAAATAAGAGAGAAATTCGTGTTCAAAGTTTTCTAAAAGTGGATCAAACCTTGAACGTGAATTTCTTCATTATATGCAAAATTATTCCCTTTAGGTTTTATTATAATTATACAATGTCGAGCATGGTAGACTACCCTAGGAAAAATGGCGTCCCAGGAAATGTACCCTAGGTATCAGAAGATACTATAAAGTTACTACGTGTCATAATAACATTTAACCTGTCATAACTAAACGTGACAAGTATTAATTTCTAATTATCTCAAAGACAGTTGGTTGATTTAGTAACTAGACAAAATGGTTGATAGCTTAGATTAACCACCATGCCTAGTAACTGTAGACTTCTCCTACGACACCATTGATGTTCCACAATGTACAAAATTCAAATCCAATCCCAGCGTTCAGATACTCAGGTGTTCAGATTTCTCATGGGTCACCCTGTGTCTAATATCATAAATTAAAAATAATATAAATACATGTGTATCAAAAAGTGTTTATCGAAGTATCGACAGACATATAGAAAACGTACATGTTCTCGAAATGGAACTTCGAAAATCCACAAAAAAAAAAAATTGTACCAAAAATCGAAAAAGAAGGTAAACAAAAAAAAAACAAGAAGAGGGTGATGCGGTTAAGGTGTCTTTCAGGCAAGCACACAGGCAGGGCTTTGTAGGGGGGACTGACCTGGATAACAATGGGGCTGTATTCGCTAGCCGTTGTACTGGCCGTAGATTTAATAGTTCCTGCTTCGTCAATCGCGGCCGAAACCGCGTCTGATGGTCTACAACTTCGTCTTCTCATAGTGCCGTCTTTCTCACGTCCAAAGTCGAACCTTCTGCTCTCGTGTTTACTACCGAAAACGATCTCGCTCTCGGTCTTTTCCCTTCTCGGCCTCTGAAGGCCGTCACGACCAAACGAAAAGTCTGTCAGCACCGGTTCACCGGTGCTCACAGTGGTACCCTTTTTACCCACGATACCGGCGACACTTATCTCGCTTCCGCGCCGATTACCGCTCGAGAATATGCTCGATCGCGAAAAATCGGATTTCTGGAGATATGCCGAGTGCCTCGTGGAAGGGAAAAAGTCGGAATTCTCACGGCGGAACGCGCGCGAAAACGCGCTCGACGCGTTGCCCAGCTTCGAATCGCTCTCCTGTCTTCTGTGCATCGCCTTCAATTCTCGTTGTTGCTGTTGTTGTTGTTGTTGCTGCTTCTGATGGTGTTGCTGCTGTTGCTGAGGATGATTATCGTGCTTTCTACGCGACAATTGTTCAGGCGTTTTTAACGTTTTCTCAGCGGACGACGACGACGACGAGGAGCGTTCCTCGTTAACCGACCGA
Source organism: Stelis phaeoptera (assembly GCA_943735885.1). NCBI lineage: Eukaryota > Metazoa > Arthropoda > Insecta > Hymenoptera > Megachilidae > Stelis > Stelis phaeoptera. Next base: position 5,318,926 of record OX030934.1, on the reverse strand, counting down.
TGATTCGTTTCCGTCGGCTCTTGACTCGTCGGGTCTTGTTTCATTTTATCCAATCTATCGTTAAAACCCTGAAAGAAGCGGGTAAAATCCCACTCCTTCAGGAGTAGCTGCTCGTCCGCCTCGGAACACCGGTTGTTGCTTGCCGTCGTGGCGCGATCGTCTGACATCTGACTAAGTTTCTAGGGAGTGCGCACGAGGGTAATAAAACATGATGACGACAGAGAATTAACATACACAGAAATTAAGAAAAAAAAAAATAGAAAAAATGAACAATATATAGGAGAAAATAAAGAAATAGGCGTGCGGCGATACATAACATGAGATAGCTGCGATGGCAGTGCAATGCAATGATCCAAGTGAATGGTATAATAATTAATTACTTGCTACGGTGGTGATGTTAACGTGTTCGATACACAAAAATCACAATTAACTTTTTTTCCTCGAGATAAGAATATACTAGTTCAGGACACGTTTGATGAATTAAATTTAAAATAAGTTATCTTCGCTTATTTCTATAAAAATGTTCGCCACCGCAGCAATACAATGCAACGTGTAACGCACCACAAGTGCAACGGAACTGTACAAAAGATTCAATTACAAGAATTCTGGGACGATTAATATATAGATACCGGTGAACAAATATCTTCTGACTTATTACAGAATATCAATGAACACACAGATAGGTATACATACACAAAGGGAACGATTATACGATACAATCTCGCTTGTGTATGCACTTTCTTTTCCTTTCTCTACTTGGTCTGCAATATTAAAGTTAACTGTGATTGATTAAAACAAAAAGGAAAAAAGTATTTTGAAAACGAAAATTTGTGTATGTATAATATCGATTGCATTTGTCAAGGCGTGATTAAACGATGCAATAGAAAGAATGTAAGAAATACATTCAATCGGTTACGGAAATATCGATCGGCATTATTATTATTAATTGATACATTTCGATAAATCTCACATGATACACGAAAACGACAATAAGGCTAAAAAAAAAATAGACGTTAGCTTGCATTACGTGCTTGTGTAAGGTACTTACTCGTTTCATTACTAATGTACGATCTCCAGATTCCTCCTCGTCCGGTGTTGGTGGAAGTGGTCGATTTGGTGCTCCACCTGTACATAAACATACAAAATATATTCAATTTTAAATTTGAGTTCGATTTACTATTAATTAAACATTGTCTACTTAACAGTTAAGAAAAAAATAATAGTTTTTGATATTAATTCTTAATACTTGGGGCAATCCTCTTATTTCTTTATGTGTTGAAAATATAAAGGAAAGATACAAATAACAATAGTATACGAACAAATCTTTTTTTTAAATCATAATGCTAGGAAAGCTATACGATACTTTTCTTTTCAAACTATTTGATAGCATATTACAAGACATATTCAATGTTATTAACCGTCGGGATATTATTTTCTCAAAATGATTGATTACAGCAAATGAAAACTTTCCAAAATAGAGAGGTATACGCAACAATTTTTTCCCTTAATATAACACAAAATAGGTATTTATTTTCAACGAGGATACATAAGTCTCCATAATTTCTGAGATCTTATTTTAGTGCGCACTTCTTCATATATTTCAGTGTTGAGCATAATACATAGGCGCCCCTAGGGAAAATGGCGTGTAGCTTAACCGTAACCGTTCGTTATAATACTAGGAAGTTACCACTTATTAAATCTAGATTATATTTAGATTAGGTTAAATATGACGAGTATTCAGATTAGTAACTATTTCAAAACGAGTTGATTAATTTAGTAAAGAGGTGAAATAAATGATAACTTGCTTCGTCTACATTGCCATTCTCCCTAGGAAGAGCTAAAATGCTTGACGCTGTATACATGGATGATGGGAACTCTTGCATATTGCTGATATAATTATATATATAAGAAAATTGAAATATGTTCTGTTACATATCCTACCTTTCGGCTTACCTTCAAGATGAGAATTCTGAGCATTGTGCGATGACGTAGACGATGGATCTGTAGACGGTCTGAAAGGAGAAAATTCGGGTCTGCAGCAAGGGACATTAAAACGAAGAGAAAGATGATGGCGCACGAAGAACATGGAATGCGTGGTGTACGTTACGTGGTGAGGTAACGATGACGACGATACGAAGCACCATGTTGAAGCGTAATGGAAAATGAAACGAAACAGCATTAGTAAGATTAATGTCAATAAAAATGTACACAAAAAAAGTAAGGTTGGAAAAGTGTATGGATTTTTCTAACAAAGCGATCATTCTTTTATCGTTATATTAAAAAATAAAACCCTCTTACTCCTTATTAAATGAAAAATCATAGATTCCAATTATTTGATCTAGCCCAGATAGATAAGTCATCAAGGTTTCTGAAGATGTTAAGTATTATAAACTTTAAAAATTTGTATCAAATGAATATAAACAATTCTGAATCGTTCTATTAGATTATTATATATCAAATGATAGATTTCAGAACGCAGGAGATCTGACATGATTTAATGACACAAAAACATTAATGAAGTCAACAAACAGTTCACAAATAAATTGTTCTACTTACAAAGGTTTCGGTGGATCACTGGCGAGTAGAGTCCCATCGTTTCTGGCGTTGTTTCCTCCTACATCTTCAAGATCGTCGTCGCTATCGCTCTCAACGGATAACGCCTGAAATGAAAAAAAGAAACAAGTACTTTTATGCACATTTTAACTGAAATACTCTCTCTGTCCTATAATAATAATAGCAAGTGACACTGATGTGAACTGTGAAGTGAAACTAATAGTTTGCTACTATTATTATGGGACAAATTAAATTCATCAACTGCTACTATTATTATGGCACAGAGAGTGTACAAAATACTGCCAGTATTTGAAACACAAAAATGAATGAACTTATCAGATAATAGACCAACTACAAAGTTTGAACTTTTCTTCCATACTAATTTCACAAGACGTATGTTTGATACTTCAAAATCAATAGAAGATCATTTTGAAACCAACATGGAAAGTTCCGGTGTCTTGTAGCAATTATTCAGAATAAAGGTCCTTCGTAACTGTTTCAAGAACCAAAAGTTTAAACCCTGTCACAGATGTAATATGCTCTTCTTTCCCACATGCTGTTCAAGATACCAATTTGTCTGTACAGTAATTAATCATTTGATATGCACGCTGTCATTTTCTGAAGCGACCCGAACCGAAGAAACAATTAAGAGCATAGAGATCCCGACACTTACTTGATCAAGAATACTGGAAGACTGTGGCATTTGTTTGCTGTTTTGATCATTGCTGCCTGCCGGCTGAACCAAATTTGATGTTGACGTAACAGCAGGGCCCTTATGTTGTCTGTTCGGCCTTGGCGGGGCCTCTGGGCCCTGTGACACACCAAGCTCGTTGAGTTGAGCAGCTAGCATGTCCAAGTCCTACCACCCACACGCACACACACACAACCCCGTTAGTCACTGCTTCAAAACACCTCCAACAATATGTCTAAAAGCCTCCATACCACCGGATAAACAAGCAAAGCTAAAGAAAATTGGCAGATAAAATGCAAAATACTGTTCTTCGACACCTTTTCGCATGCTACAATTATGAGTTCTTGAACGAGTTCTCTTTTTACTATTCCCACGGACGTACACATTGTTGTTAAGTACAATAAACATTTATGTAAACAGAGCTCTACACAACACAATTAACCCTTGTATTACTAAAGATTTGATTCAATTCTGATACGTTTTATTATAATTTTGATACAATGGTAAAGGTTTTCAACTGATCCATACAATGGTAGCATACTGACAACAAACTCCATCACAGGGAAAGGGTTAACAAATGTATTGTGTCTACGCATCTTACAAAATTCTTCCAATGAAAGCATACGTTCAGACAATTTGACCAAAGCGTTCTACATAATTCTGCAGCAATGGGACATCCAACGACATATAAGTGTGTAATTTTACCATAAAAGAAAAACCAGAAGGTTGAAAAATTAAACAGTATTTTGCGTGAAAATGAAGAAAGCAAAATCTATGTTATCAAAGTAACAATGCTTTTGATCCTTTTACAGCTTACATACATGTATTTAGACATTGATAATGCCACGTGTAAACAACAGAAACAAGTGTAACTGTATGTATATGTATAATATGTAAAGAATAAATTACGTGTACGTGTTCTTACCTCTGGTTTCCTTGGTGGCAGCTACGGTACATGTACACATGGAAAAGAAACAAAAGCCCAATAATTCCAAATTTGAGTACAAGGTGCGCGCGCGCACACGTCCTTCCCTCCCTCCCAACCCTCACCCTTACATCTGTCCATGGTTTATGTGTATGTAGATGTGTGTATGTCGTGTCATGTCCTGTTCAAAGGATGCAACTGAGTGCGCGCGCACTAAAAAAATAAATGTGCGGCTGTGTTTTGCGTGCACGCCACTGAATATGGATAGCAAAATAAAGGAAATTCCGCGTGCAACTGACAAAAAAATTGTAAAATACCCTTGTTCGATTGTAACAAGATAGCGAAATAGGAGACATAACCACATACATGTAATAAAATGTACTATACAAGAAAATAATAATAATAATAATAAAGAAAGTACACTAGGGTCGCTGTGAGACAGCAAGTCGGCAAAATAGAATAAAAATAGCATGTGCCTTTCTACGATTCTCATAAACCAGAGTAGTTTTTAGACTACGTTTTATTAGTTTCTTATCGGCTTAAAGTGAATGACGCAAAATGAGTTACAATATCCAAGGAGAAACGAAGTGTTCGGCGAATCGAGTCGGTAAAAAGCTTACCATAGGTTTGAAGACGTGACTGTTTCTCTGCGATGCAGCCTGACCGCCAGAACCGCCGCTACCACCGCCAGAAATAAGCGGTTGATGGTTGGAAGGTGGGGTAGAAACTTTGTGCGGTTGTCGTGGATCATCTCTGGGTGTAGGAGGTAGTGGCCGTGATGGTGGTTGTGGGTCTGGAACTACTACATAACGCAAAAACAGTCATGTAAAATTTTAAATTTTTTAGAAAACAAGTCTAATTAAATGATAAATTATTGAAACGTACCGATCAATCTGTGAGGAATAGCAGGCCTTGCAGGTGGTCCTGGCTCCGGTATATCCCTCTGTGATCTACCACTCGGCTTTTCTTTAGCAGCAGGTGGTTGAGGAGCCACCTCTTGAGTTAAAGTTCGACCTTCTTGAATTTGTTGGAAATTTCTACGTAACGTATCACCACCTGGTGCTTGAACAATGGACGACGGTTCGCCAGCCAAAGCTGGCTCGTCCTCTTCGTTTTCACTACCACTATATCGATAATCATCTCTTTCTATAATAACAAGCAATCACAGGATAAACAATTAGTCCATAAGTTACCTATTACATCCTTTCTTGTTTTCTTATTTTTATACCTTTCTCTTGTTTACGCTTTTTACAGCGATCGATATGATCTTTGAGTTGTATCCTGACTTGTCTTTCAGTCGGTTGGTCCCGAATAAACGGATGTTTAAGGAGCTGCTCTGTATAAGGCCGCTGATGATAATCTTTGACTAAAACCGTTTCAATAAAACCATGGAATTTCTTCGCCCACTTTTTCGATTTGAGTCTTGGCGGTGGATTACGTGGGATCAGAAACAAAGCCTTTTATGTGAATTAAGTATAATCAACAAATTAAATTGCATCCTTCTTTTAACAGTAATAAAATAAGAAAAGAATCTTTTCGAATACTCCGTCTACTTACTCGCATCGGATGAAGATCGCAAAGCGGTGGTTGCGATTCAGCCATTTCTAAAGCGGTAATTCCGAGTGACCAGAGGTCACTTCGATTATCATACGTAGCATCTGGATTTTCATCACAGGCTATTACTTCCGGAGCCATCCAATATGGCGTTCCGATAAACGTATTTCTTCTACCTATTGTCCGATCTAATTGCGCGCTAACGCCAAAATCAACTGCAATTATACAAAAATTCGATTAAGCACGTAATAAAACATTATCCAAGCATCGAAACTAACAAAAAGAACTTTCCAAGCATCATTCCCTTTAAGTTTTATTGATTGTTAAAGATATTAAAACCCAATATTACGTATAAGAAAGCGAAGTTCTTCTTGTAAGTATAAAATACAATTTATAAACGTACCAAGTTTAACTTCCGCATTGTCGGTTAACAGAACATTCTGTCCCTTAATATCCCTGTGAATAACCTTATTGCTGTGAAGATAACTAAGTCCCCTTAATATTTCTCGTGATATATAAGCAATCCATTCCTCCTTTAAACTCTGGCCCTTAGTCGATTTGACAAGATCCGTAACGGAGCCAGCTCCGCAGTACTCCATAACCAACCATAACTGATCATCTTTACCTGGCGACGACTTCTTTACGAAGGCACCGTAATACGTGGCTATATTTCTGTGATTCGAATACTGTAACGCGATACCATATGCAATTATAATATTTTTCTTAAACGATATATCTTCATTTCATTCATAATTTAGTATATTGAACACTCACCCTTTTTAACACATTTATTTCTAACTTGATTTCTTCTTCCTCATCCTGTAACATTTTCAATTTTAAATTATACAATCTAATTTTGTTAAATACAAGTTTAATTGAAATGGGGCAAATACAATGATTGATAGAAACTGAATACTTGTATTTTATCAGAAATGTCAACTTTACGGTATAGTGGTACTTATCAGTAAGCTATCTAATAGTCCATGCCCCAACCTGGGTTTACAGTTACCAATTTTTCTATAATCAGGATACTAAAGTACTTAAAACATTCTGCTTAACAAAAACGTGAATCTAAAGCAAAGTCATCAATGCAGAGCTTACAGGCATCCAAGTATCCAAATTAAGGACACAATGCACTTTATTGCAACAAAGCTGACTTCTGATATCAATGTGGAAATGGATACTCGGTTATCGACGCAAACAACAGTCAGATGGCGACAAGACGTACCGCCCTAAATCACCGCCGCACGGCGCTGTTCGATCATTTTAATACTTCTGCGAATAAGTAAATCTGTAATTATAATATAAAATTTCTTGATTTTTATTCTCTATAATACACAAATAAATGTCACTCCCGTGTATGTTCTTTGAACGTCTTCTCTAGAATTTATTAGCATATTAATTTTCATATTTTTTTTCTATCTTAAATATAATAATCGACAAAAAGTTATACGATAATTATAAATATAAATATTTGCGGAAGTATCAAGATCAAACGATGCTTGGAACTATATATCGCGTCGCCAGCTTAAGACGGCATATCAGCTTTAAGTGGCATATCGTGTCGCCACCCCGATTTATTTGGATTACAACGTATCGCATTGCTCCAACAGATTGCCTTGACGCCCGTGTCGTTGTCATAAATGATTGATCAAATACTATATTATCCAATTCCTTGAATTCGTCCCGCAACACATAGTAAGATGCGTACATCTAGCGAGAATAAAAATGTACTTTGACAGTCATATTAATACATGAATAATGATTAAAATGCTTAAGAAATTAAAGATCTGGTATACAGTTCAAAATCCTTCCCTCCAATTAAAACGATTGTATAACCGGTTTCGTATACGCTACAACTAGTTAGACATTAAAATTAATGCAACGACGAGAATTATAATTGCATCTCTAACGCAAACACTTACTTCCGTGACGTCCATAACTTTGATGGCTGCCAACTGACCAGTTTTGGTGTGACGACCCTGTAAAATAAAACGGAACAGTTAGAAACGTGTTTAATTACCATGTTCACATAAAATTTACTGTCTGTATTAAAAAGCTCTATAATTTCCTTTAACCGAGGGAAGCCTAACGTGCGCGTGACCACGCGACTCGTTTCCAACCCTTTCTTATTAAACAGCCAATCAACTTTTAGCTTTGAAGAGTGTAGTCTTACATTTCAAATGTTCTACATTTATTATTACAATTCATTAATCGATGATTAAAAATTGAAATATTAAAATGCAAACATCTTTATTTTATTCCAAGAGGCCAACTAAGACTAAACTAAAGGATGCTATGAAATTTGACACAAATTTTTATAAGCGAGAACAATCTGCGCCATAAACTGTGTCGGAATAAAATGTTATAAGCTTTATTAATTGGCCTTAAATACTTCAATCTGTTTATCCTTATCATGGCTTATCCTCACTTAGCCGTTTAGTCGTATTCTTAACTTTATACCCTACAATCACGTAAATTCCAATGATAACAAAGGTGATATTAGTAGTAAAACTTTCGTAAATTAGTATTGTTAAAATACAACATCTTTTTTATGTAAAACATAGGCATAATGTATTCTAATTTATTCAATTATATACTTCTTTGTTAATTCTATATTATAATTAGATTAGAATTTTTAGCATACACTTACTTTGTAAACTTGTCCATAAGTTCCATTTCCAACTACTTCAATCAACTCGAAGATACCTGCAGGTTCCTATAACATTAAAATATCAATACACATGCATAAGTATAATGCAGGTAGACAAACATACAAAGAAATGAATCAGCAAATAAATATTATTATACATTGGAGAAGATATATTTTTATATCTAACAGTGATGAAAAAGAATGAATGAAACTCTGTTCTATAAGCCTAGATAATATCATTCATGAACTCTTAATTATAGCAAATATATATATTTCTCTATATCCATTTTACTGATTTTTATTCAAGAAAATATTATTATGGTTCTATTAATTGTACTGCAATCATTTTGTACTTAATTATTTGTTACATTTTTAAGAATAACATAAGCATAGAAATTACTGATATTATCTTGACACAAAATTAATTTAATAGCACTTGTTAATGAATAAGTCATAGATTCTGATAAGCATAATAATATCAAAGATATTAATAATTTTTGTATATTTTTTCTTACATGTTAATGACCGAATAATAACAGAAAATTTCTATCCTCATTAAACGGAATATTAAGTGGAAAAAACAATTAAAGTAATGCAAATGAAATGCTTATAAACAGGTATTAACATAAAATTATTTTAAGCCTAAGTTACATGTTATTCCTTCTCGCGTCGTTAACTGTCAAAGAATATAGATGATTTGTGTAAATTTATTTCGATGGTAATAAAAGCATTCCGGCGTGAAACTTTTAGAGTTTTATTTGAAATGATATGAACAGAAAATTCAAGGAAATTTTCCCCACTCTTTCCATTGTCGCATTACCGAGAAGAAATAGTCATCGTATACTCCTACGAGGTTAATTACTGATCGTTACGTGCAATCTTAAACGTACAGAGAATGTTTGCATTTAATAGTATCAAATGTTAAATATGAAATGTTTGTATGTTAAATGAAATGTATCAAACACATTCGATTCATTTATGTACCTTTAAAGCATTCAGATCAATGTCGTCCAGTGAACAGTTGACGCTCGGTGCCAAATTATGCGCCATCTTGATACGCCACTTGTGTTCGTCGCGTTATCTTCCTTACTCGAAGCTCACCAAATCCGTTGTCTATCTTCTTTTCAATTTATCCGGGTTATTAATTTTCCTTCTTTGACTCTCGATCAAGCTGAATAATTAATGCAAGACTGAAGGAAGTCGAACGTACCTTTCTTTTTTTCCTTTTCTTCTCCACTTTATACACCGCACAGAACACTGATTTGTCACGAGAACGATCCCCTAACGAACCTAATTTTTAATATTATTTTCATAGGAATTTAAACTGCGTGAATCGAACCGGAAAAACAGGCAACATACACGAAGCAATGGCACATGGCGTATTTAAAAAAGAAACTAATAAATGATCAACGAAAATGATCGACTGTACCAATCAGACTTCAAAACAATACACCTCCATCACATTTGTTTGAAATTTTGGATAAAATATAAACATTAGTAACACGGGATCACGAACCAACGTATTACACACGGTCGCAGCGCGAAGCGCTGGATTATCGTATCGTCATAACGGATGCAACACAATCGAGCCGAGCCCAAACACCACGGCAACAGCCGTTCTATAACGTCCTGTCGTACTGCTTATTGCACGCCTCTATTCCCCATCCTTTGCCACTGTCGGTACTATCTTCTTCGTTCTTTAGGCTTGCGCACACATACTTTTCCGTTCTCTCTTCTTTATGCAGATAAAATATTTTTACCGTCTTTGTTTTTCGTTTGCTCTCCGATTGTAAACCGCTAACTTCTTTGACGTCATCACCATGTTGAACCGTGATGGCGGCGAGTATATCTTTTTGATTTTAACAAAAAATTAAATCAATCAAAATACTCAATAAATTCAATACTTCTTTTAACTATATTCTTCTATTAGAATTGATAAATGTAATACATGTACGCGTAAAATGTTTCACCTTAGAAATGGATGAAACGTTTAAAAGTAATTAGCATGATAAATTCAAAAATATATGTTTGAAAATAGTAGTTGGTATTTAAACAATGAATGGAAGAAGCATACATACATTTAAATAAAGATCTTCAGATTTTTATTTTAGTAAATAAATATATATTACAAATACATACAATACTTTCATTATATTACACTCTGTTTTATATTTACAAGAACAGTTATATATTACATATTTATATAAAAGTTATGAAACCTTTGAATGATGATGCTAATGTAATTATAAATGATATTTCAAACGATAACTGTGCATGCATTTTTACGATACAACAATAAATTATAAGCTATGAAACAATGTGCACTCGTTACGTAGCTACTTCAGTTGTTAATTGAAACTAGAGAACAAAAATTATGTTCTATACGAACAGAATTTTTATTTAACATAACGCAGCTAATTTTCGTACTGTGTTTAAATCGCGAAGAAGCATTTGAACTGTCTGTTTTGTTCGCGGCTGAATATCTGGACTAGATATATCTTCAGGATCCATAGTTTCTAGCGCTAAAAAAAAAATGCATTGGATATTATTTTTGTAACATAGGTAATATATAAAGGATAAAAATTACATACCACAAACTTGTGCCTCGATAAATGTTAATCTTGCATCTATATGATTTTGAAAATGCTCAATGTGTTCTAACAATCGCATTCGACATTCTCCTGGATCAATCGGTGCTTCCGGTTGTGGAATGAAAGGCTGTACCGGTGTCGATGTTTCTTGTTTGTTTAATTCTTCCTGTACGTTACTTTCTGTGGCAACTGGTATGGATATATCATTCTCCGGCACAATGTTTTCGTTAGTTAATAAATCTGTAAATAAAAAATATGAGATCATAATTTTGATTCCAACAAGAGAAACTAAATTTATTTTTTATCCTTTATCCTTTTTACCTGGATCAGTTTTTATTTCCGAAGTTGCTGAATTTTTATGTTTTTCTTCGGATGCGCCGCTTTTAGTGAGCGCATCAAGAAGAATATGACTTTTATTGTCATTCGTCGAATCTTCTTTCTTGCATGTAACTTTTGATTCATCCGAGGTTGTATTATCTTCTTCCAAAATTTTCATTAACTCTGTGTCTGAGGCTATCAATTTTCCATCATGCTCGTCCTTTAAAGTGAACTTGACTTCTGTCTTCACTTCGACCCGACGTGAGGTTTCAATTGTAGTATCTGCATCATCCTTTCCTGACTTTGTAACCTCCATAATTGGTACTGGTGTTATATCCGGTTTTGGTACTTCGACTTTTTCCCAATTTTTCGCCCAGAGGTACAGTTTCGGATGGTCTTTCTTCCTGCGATATAAAATGTTTCTCCTTAACAATTTCATTTCCTTTTAAATCTTTCATAACTGTATTGTTGTGATACTTACTGAGCTACGTTGATCTTCACCCTTAAACTGTGCAACACCTGCTGTATTTGCAAAAGGGAAGCAACCAGATCGTAAGAACGTTTCAGCATTGCCGTTCTTTGATTTATTCGAAACTGATTCTTTGTTCGATCAGATAAGGTTGGCAGTTTTCCCTCTTTCACCCAATCTTGATCGTGAAAGTATTTCTTCGATGGCCGTTGTCGATACGGATTCTGACAAATATAACAAACATATTTTTCAGGTACATCTTTTTCTCTTTCTATTGCATTACAATGTCCGTGCTGCCAGCATAAACAGAGGTCGCACTGTATCATTAAACCATCTTCTTCCATATAACCGCAAGTACAATTTATTATTTCCTCTCTACGTAGTTGTTCCACTTTTATCATTTCACCATTAATCATCATCATCACACCTTCAGTCTCTAAAAATATAATTTATACATTTTTATACAAGGAAGATATTTCACTTTTGTTAATAACCAAAAACAATACATATATTAATTCTTTTAAGTTCAAAATATTATTAAATAATAATTAGAACTGTCAGGTAAAATCAATAAATGTTTTTATCACATAATAAATTTGTAAACATTTATAAAAAATATAATAAAATGATTAACATTTAGCAAAAAACTTGTCTTAAAATTTTCAAGTGTACCATTAAATAATTTCATTAAAATGACATCCAGATGCAAGTCTTCGATGCCTTAATTTTTTTAAAACATTATCAGTTGAGTATTTTTTGTACAAAATTGTATTTACCGCGTGGATGAAAAATACAGATCATAAACGACAGTCATTGCTGCTTACTTTCTGGTATGGAATGATGATTTAAAAGGTATAATTTCAAGGTTATGTTTTTAGTATATTAAACTCAATTTGTTTCGTTCAGAAAACACTTGTTAATGTTATAACCTCTTCTCGAGAGACATTAAACTAATACTTAAATTGCTACTATAAAAAAAAGGACATTCGTATCTTTGATTAAAAAACAATATAAATTATCGAGATATTTTACAGCAAAAGAATCATATTATATGTTTACAATGTTATCTAATCAGCCAACCAATTACAAAGAGTTAATAAAATGAACTGAAGCAAATTAAAAAAATAAAGAATATACCTTCCCCGCCATTAGTATCTTTTTTAGCAATATCCCCCTTCAAAGTATCATCTTTTTCAACGCGAGAATCATTTAGTTGACCTAAAGAAAAATAAGATAATAAAACAGTAGTTTGTCACTTTGCTTTAGAAAGAAGAAAAAAAAAAGAAAAACAAATGTTTTATAAGTCGTACGTAATCGTAAAGCAACATTTTGCAGAATTATTCGTTTATGCACAAAAACTTACTACTTTGACTATTTTCATCGCTCCTGGAATCTGATTTTCTGCGACTGTATCTATACGTAAGTGTCGTCGGTTCGTCGGTATCCAAAGCGCTATCGTCTAAATCACCGTATTCATCTACGAGTTCTTGGATACCTATTATAAAACATATATCTTATATTTTCAATTTATCATTAGGATACAAAAAAAATATATATATATATTACTACCCTGCCGCCGTTTATTCCTATTTAATCCATCAGAACTATATTCCGATAATTGCCGTTTTCGCTGACCTTTCATTCTATCGATATTAATGACTTCGTCCAAAGATTTTGGTCGATCGATTCTTTGTATCTCTGAAGATACGGCTGGCCGTACAGGAAGAAGGGTTTTAATACCGCTCTGCGTTTTCTCTTCTTTAACTTTCATGTCGAATAACGTCCCAGGTGACATTGCAGAGGCATCTCGTTTCTTTTCAATTTCGTCATCCATATCAATGCTGTGACTCGAAATTGGGGACATTCTTTCCGATTTAACGTCTTCCAATTGCACGTCATTCGACTTTTCTGTTTGATCTATTTCATCTTCTATGTCCGACGTCGCTGGTAAACTAACTTTCGGCGACGTAGATTGAACGAAAGCTGGTACAGACGGTGGTGTAGTGTACGATGCTTTATCGTGGACAGGTTTTTTCTTTCCAACTTTATTACATTTCTCTAACAAATTATTCGATTTTTTTGGAATAATATCTTCGACGGATTCTCCGATTGTTCTTGCGTATGCTAAATCTGCAACATTTGGCGTAGTTCCCAAAAATTTGGAATACTCTGGATGATAATGTTTTATATGCATTTGTAATAGATTTTCTTTCCGAAACGTTTTATTACACCCTTGCTTTGGACACTTGTAAGCACTGTCCTCCATTTCTACACGAAGTCCACCGATAAAAACAGCTATTAAGGAATAAAAAAGAAGGATAACTTTTTATACAACGTAAAAATTAACAAAATTTTTCATAAGCAATTTAGATATATTTAGTTCAAAATGAACTTTTAGTATTGTGCACTAAAACTTACAATAAATTACTCCTAATATAACGAAGCATGAAAAAGTAACGAGTTCGGTAAGATTACACATAGATTATTACAATAAAAAGAGGTAAATGAAGTCTTACCACCATCTGTAATGGGCGTTGTTGACGTAGACACTAAAGTTGTAGCTGGTGTACTAGTTGGAACTGGTAACGAATCTTCTGCTACCGGCGCTTTTGTTTTAGGCAACAAAGTCTTAATCTTCTTTGGCACGTCCATAGTAATAGGTTGTTTGATTTTTTGTCCATAATTCTTCTTTTTTCGATGAATACAGAAATCGAATTTCTCGGGATCAAAATCAAATTGCCCTTGATTTTCTAGAAACACCTTGATGTCATTCCGTGATCGAAACTTTTTTCCACTCGATTTATGAAGAAATAAAACATCCCACTTCCCAGCAGATGTGCCAGCTTTTCTTTGAGTAAAATGTTTCTGCCATCCGGGCGGTAATCTTTTATCTGCAACTATTATTGAACGACGCGGTCCTATAAAAGATGTTTGAATTAAACAAATTTTGAAGAAAACAATGTATGAAATATATTAAGCCTTTGCGGACGGAGCATTTTTACGCTTGGGACAGTAAATGCATGGAATATTATTTATTTAAAATGAGATAAGCAATAATTCCCTTCTTTGAAGCATATGTGAAAAGTCTCTGTTGTCATTTGTGTCAATAGTTGTTATTTGTGTCAAAAATATAGGACAGTTCTTCTTAAATATATGTAAGAATTTATACGTTGCTATGACGGCTCGGTTTGGACGCATATGTGCGTCAATCATCCGCAAAGGGTTAAAAATATATTTATTTCTCTTAAAGTACCATCATTTCCATCCACTATATAAGATTCAGTTCCTTGGGGTTCTCCATCTATCCACTCAGGCCCCACATCATCTTCTTGATTTACTTCATTTCTTGGTATATCTTTTTTGCTCTTTTTCGACAAATTTTTCATTTTGGATATGTTAGTGTCAAATCCTCGTAACAAATCTGTCCCAGGATCGTAACAAGGACCAAACAAAGTACCGTCTAAATCAATTTTTTCTGAAACTTCTCCATTTTCAGGAACTGCTGCCTCTTGCTTTTTTGATAATTTATCTCCTTCATTTTTTGTCCGTTTTCTAGAATGCGTATGAAATAACTCCATAACTGTATGTTTTCTTTTCTTATCTCTCCTTTCTTGCTTACTTCCTATGTAGTCGTCAGTTTGACCGAATTGCTATTAAAAACAATAAAATTCCATCATGACACTGTTTCTGTTAAAACTTGTATTTATATTAATTTTACAACACAACAGAAAAATCACAATTAAATTTATATTCAAACACATATTGTTGAAAGTAAAAGGACACTTTAAGGTAACTATTTTATTTCTATTACGTGTTACATTATATTATTTATGTTCTCCAATTAATATCATTTAATAATAATAAAAAATCATAAGTTGAACATCATTAGCATTACTTAAACAATATAACATCTTATTCGTTATTCAAATCGTGTTAAAATACTTCCATTATGTAAAATTCCATTTTTAAACTATGCGTACTTTGCATTCAGTAAAATTTCAATATACGATAATAAAAATATGTCAAATCATATATATTCAGTTTGTCACAAAATGTATTTTTACCACTAATGTTAAATAATGGTTATATGATTATAAAAATGTATTAACCGGAACTATTCATTTTTAAATATTTAAATCAATAAAACAAATACAGAAATTTGTTTTTATTAAACAACAACTCAGTAATATAAGGAGGAAAATAAATAAGTAGAGTTTGTTAGGTATTGTATGAATGATATAGGACAACATAACCTTGCAACCAAAATCCTACCTTTGTAGATGTTGTAGTAATTTTTGTCATTTTTGACGATTTAACTGTCCTTGCATATCCATCATCAAAGAGTACATCATACCTATCTGTAAAAACAATTTTATATTAAAAAGGCACCATTTTTGTAGCTAAACAAATATCCACCCAAGAAACATCAAACCATCATATAGAGACAACAGTCTGTTTCTCTTGCGTGTGTGTGTGTATATATATATATACACATAGGTTAAGGTTGGATCACCTACCATTTCCTAAAACTGCATTTACTTTGGCTGGATATTTTCTACCATCAGCCCATGTAGCAAGTATCCTCTCTCCCACTGAAAAATCTTTTGGTTTTTCTTCCCTGAAGGTATTAAATTGATTCATTATTACGTCCGGAATAAAAAAATATCGGCCATTATGATAAATAAATGAATACAATTAAACAAACAATTGTAGCTATTTTAATTGCATGTCAAATTTTAATACCTTGCAAAACTTCAATGAAAATATAACATACGCCTACTTTACTTTTTATATTATCAGTTTTATATTAACGCTAATTATAGAAATTTTAGTTTATTTTATAACAGAATAAAAAGAATGTACGGTGAATTCAATTTTCAACTGCATACAAATATTAATACTTTAAATATTTAACGAAAAGAATGAACTTTAAACACATATGAAACAAAACCATACTGTAATGTGATTTTCAAGATACATATAAATACTTTAAAATGAAAGTTTTAGTGTATCACAGTATGAACAGTTTACAACTTCTGATAAGAAGAAAAATGAAAATTCTGGCTAAGAGCATCGTAATAAATAATTCAAACCACTATTTAAAGAATATGTTTGAATGATTAAAGCTTCTTCGTATATTTAACAATTATGAAATATCAACTTACGAAGATGGTAGATCCCAAGTTTCTTCACTTTAGAGAAAAAAAGAGAAAAAAAAATTTGTTACAAAAATCACCTTAACATATAAAATAAGTAAAGCAACAAGTGATTTGTATTGAAATCTTTTTTATTTTATTTTTATTTTTATGCTAGTACTTAAATAACTTTGATACGTACTTTTATTAAAATGTCTACTTACTTTGACTGTGTTTGCAACACACGTAATCTAGAGCTATCCATTGGTATCCATTCGTCAAATCTTGAACTCCACTTATCAAAATGAATCAAGACTTCCCTTTCGTCCCAATCAGTTTCTACTACCTTGGCTGAATACCTATAACATAATAGTAGTAAATAGTTTTGCTGTGACTAATACATTGAATCAATTAATATTTTACGAAGTTTACCATTTTTCATTGAAATCCTTCGCTTCTAACTTGGCACCAGGAAAAAATTTTAGTCCACCCCGATTTAAAATCTTTGGTTTCAATTCATCTGATTTCTCAAACACCTTTTCATCTTCCATTTTAACATTTTTTAATTCATCTTTTATAATCAAATTTTGTTGTATATTCTTCAATGTTATATCCGATTCTACAATTCCTAACTGCGCCGCCATAGTATTTACTTGTACCTCTGAATTTTCATTTACTTTCTGCTGTTGTATCGAAACTTTTTCTTCTTTTATACTATTTTTATCTTTTATATTTGAATTTTTATATCCATTATCAACTCGTTCCGTCGAATCTAACTTTGAGGAATCAACTAATGATGCTGATCGAGAAGAACAAGTTTCTTTACAAGTATCAGACTTTTGTGTTTTCGCTTTGGACATGGATGGCGAAATAGATTTCTCTAAATTCAAAATCTGAGAATTAATGAGATCCAAATCCTCCTGCGCATAGGAAGCTGACGATTTCACAGACATAATCACAGGATCTGTAAAAAAAAATCTAAATATTGATTAATTGGAAAATTGAAAAGGTAAAATATTCTTTGATTGCCACATTTAAACGATATATGAATTTATGGGGAAGTTTTGCTATCCATTTATATATTAATATTCATATTCTTTCTGTAAATTTAACATGGCAACCAAAATGTTCAATACATTTAAATTTATTATAAGTGTTTATATTAAAATAACAACTAATGTCTACTAATTTCCACTGCATTCTTTAAAATACTTCAGTATTGTTAATAATTATGTTTAATAAATAAAAATTAGAAAGATATGTTTAAATGATGGATCATCTAATAACTCACTGCAATGCATACAGGATCCAAGTTTTCAAATTACATTTGATTTTGTTTCTACTTGTTCTTTCTTTCTATTTTTAATAAATAACATTATATGTAAAATGTGTATTAGTACATTTTATAACTTGTATAAAAAATATGTTATTTATGCTTTCTGATTACTATAAACATGTTTACTATCTATCACATTTGTCCTCTATCTTTGTTTTTACTGTCAATACAAATATATATATATATATATGTATATATATAATATAATACATTAAATGCTTTTTTTCTTCTTAATTTTGTATTTGACTTCTAAACCTTCATTGTATACATTGTTTTTATATCTTTCACGCAATTAAAGCAACCTGAGCTTTTTAAACTACATGTGTCTTGCTCGCTGATAAACAGAATATTGATCGCAAAGTACATCTTTTGGACATCTTTATCACCTGGGGAGAAGAGTAGAAAATTATATGAAATGAACAATTGTAGGCATGTAATACTTCATATAGGCTGTTATAGAAAATTATTCAAAACTTTGGAATACTCGCTAAATTAAGAAAAGAAAAGCTTAATGAACACAGGCCTGTAAATTAATCTTTTGAAAATAAATAATTTTATATTTGAATACTATGTTCATTGTTTACTATATTACCTAATTCATTTGTAAATTACAAGATGTTAAATGTTATAGTCACTATATTTCAAACTGGGCCAAGATAATGAAAATATACTGATATTCTTCATTTAATTTAATAACTGCTAAAAATACTCTAAAGATACAAAGTTTTGAATAATCTATTGATAACATCCGATAATGATAGCTCCAAATGATTGCTGTATTTAAAAGGAAAAAGTTCAAAATACATTACAACATTTTTACCTCATAAGGAAAATCATGCATATGAATTGAACATGGCAATATTAATATTTCTGGATTTATTTATAACATTGTCATTTACATTTAAAGTTAAATTTCATTCAAAAAGCATTTATACATGTTTTAATCTCTCTGTCAATTGAACTTAGAATTATCAATGTATTAAACAATATTAGTACAATAAATCGGCATAAGATCTTTAATTAAACGTGACATTCTTTTATAAAGTTGATACAAATAATTGGTTTCTACAGACTAAACATATCATTAATTTTTAGGAACCTATAGATTCATATTTATTGAACTTCTACAACTACATTTTACATAATGTATATACATATCTATTAAATTGTAAAGAATAAAACAAAAACAGTATTATTAAATAACATGCATTTTGCAATTGTTAAATTCAAAATCATGGAGAAAGCATGTGCAAAGCTTTGAATACAAAAGGATGAGAAATATTGGTGATTACATTAAACAAAAGTAAACAATGATGTACAGAAGATATACAAAATAGTTGAATAAAAATTTTGTATTTGACAGTACTTAACAAGGAATGAACGAGAACAAGTGTTCTTACATTGTACTATACGTACCTTTGTAGGCATTTAGTGGAAAATGAAAGACGTTTGTTCGTCTCCGCGGACGCCCTTGGTTTGGGCCGGCGACTACCGCCAGGTGGCTGCGAGATAAGTGTTGTCGTTAGCAGTCGTCCAGCAGTCGATTCCGATATATTCGAACGTCCGAAAATCTGTATCGTAAACGTCTGAGGCAAGGACTGTTTGTCATCAGCCCCACTGACGAGGCTGGCGGGTGATCGCGACACGATACGCCATTATTGTTTGACGAATTTTGAATGCGTAGTTGATGTCGCCCCACGCGGAGAGGAACGCCGGCAGTTCGTTCTGCTATTGGCTACCGCCAAGAGAAGGCGACTTTGCTGAACTGAATTTTTGTGCTACGCATAAGAACCTCTCTCTTTCACACTCACGGTGACGAGTTACCAAGCTTCTTCAAGCATCCTTGTCTTGTTAATGTTATTACCATGATCGCTTCTCCGACATGAGATGGCGCCAAACGAAGAGAACCAGACGCAAATCATATTATTTATTTTTTCAGAATAAAATTACTTTAATTCGCTGAAATCGGTAATAAATTAATCGATTTCCTACTAGAATTTTCCTGACAATGAAAATTAAACGAATCATACGCAATAAATGTGTGATGAACGAAAACGTTTAGCACGTCATGAAGTTTTTAACACAGGTTGATAATTATTATTAGTTACTATTTCTCATTTATTGCTACTAATTTCTTAACAAAATAAAGGGAGGCTGAAATAATAGAGGAATAAATAATTTTTTGGGAAGAAGCCGAGTTCACATCGCGCCCACAGATGGAAGCAGCAACTCGCTCAGCTATTGGGTGATCGGTTCGCCGCAGCATCGCATCAAGTAGCGAACGTTAGGAATTTTACATTTTTCCGATATCCTTATAATGAATCAGCGAAATAAAAATTAATTTCGGCTCGTACATTGACAAATATCTCATGATTATATTCCAATTCGCGCAAACTACAGGATTCGACGCGCTTTGCCGCCTGTTCGTCTTTAGTTTTGCAATAAAAAATAAAAGCGTATTATTTATGAATGCATTTGCATGAGAATAAAGTTATTCTTATAGTATTATTTAAATAATCATTTTTATTTTTATGTTCCAGAACTGAACATGGCAATATCACACTACCAGATGCGCTACCTTGAAATTCAGCAACAGAATGAAGCTACCAAATTGTTATACACTTATAAATTAATAATTGTACCAAATATTGTATATTATAAAATATTATACAACACTTATACACATATTGTTAACACGTTCACAAATTGTACATGTATATCGAAAAATTTCAATAAATATGAAATAAAATGGTAAAACAGTTTATTCATTTAAAAACCTCTCCAAAAATACAACAACACAGTTCAACTAAACATTCACATTCAACGAAATCTCGAATATTTATGAAAATTAGAAAAAAGAAGCATAAAACTTGGTGCTCAAATATAAGAACATGGATTTCGTTGAGTAGAGAAATTCTTAGAATATGGCGTCACCAAAATTCGGAGAATTTGATCAATTCTGAGAAATGACGTCAAATTCCAAGAAGTGGCACGAATACCTCCTCGCAACTTATGTTCTCCTGATACAATTTCTCAAAATCGGACTTTGATATTTCGCGAACCAGTTCTCGGAAATTCCTGGAATTTGACGTCATTTCTCGGAATCGGCAAAATTCTAGGAATTGACGTCATCAAAATTCCAAGAAGTGGCACGAAATACCTCCTCGCAACTTATGTTCTCCTGATACAATTTCTCAAAATCGGACTTTGATATTTCGCGAACCAGTTCTCGGGAATTCCTGGAATTTGACGTCATTTCTCGGAATCGGCAAAATTCTAGGAATTGACGTCATCAAAATTCCAAGAAGTGGCACGAAATACCTCCTCGCAACTTATGTTCTCCTGATACAATTTTTCAATATCAGACTTTGAAATTTCGCGACCCCAGTTCTCGGAAATTCCTGGAATTTGACGTCATTTCTCGGAATCGGCAAAATTCTAGGAATTGACGTCATCAAAATTCCAAGAAGTGGCACGAAATACCTCCTCGCAACTTATGTTCTCCTGATACAATTTTTCGAAATCGGACTTTGATATTTCGCGAACCAGTTCTCGGAAATTCCTGGAATTTGACGTCATTTCTCGAAATCGGCAAAATTCTAGGAATTGACGTCATCAAAATTCCAAGAAGTGGCACGAATACCTCCTCGCAACTTATGTTCTCCTGATACAATTTTTCAATATCGGACTTTGAAATTTCGCGACCCCAGTTCTCGGAAATTCCTGGAATTTGACGTCATTTCTCGGAATCGGCAAAATTCTAGGAATTGACGTCATCAAAATTCCAAGAAGTGGCACGAAATACCTCCTCGAAACTTATGTTCTCCTGATACAATTTTTCGAAATCGGACTTTGATATTTCGCGAACCAGTTCTCGGAAATTCCTGGAATTTGACGTCATTTCTCGGAATCGGCAAAATTCTAGGAATTGACGTCATCAAAATTCCAAGAAGTGGCACGAATACCTCCTCGCAACTTATGTTCTCCTGATACAATTTTTAAATATCGGACTTTGAAATTTCGCGACCCCAGTTCTCGGAAATTCCTGGAATTTGACGTCATTTCTCGGAATCGGCAAAATTCTCGGAATTGACGTCATCAAAATTCCAAGAAGTGGCACGAATACCTCCTCGCAACTTATGTTCTCCTGATACAATTTTTCAATATCGGACTTTGAAATTTCGCGAACCCAGTTCTCTGGAATTCCTGGAATTTGACGTCATTTCTCGGAATCGGCAAAATTCTCGGAATTTTGATGATGTCAAATTCCAAGAAGTGGCACGAATACCTCCTCGCAACTTATGTTCTCCTGATACAATTTCCGATAATTTTTATATTTGCTTCTAAAAATTCGACGTTGTAGGAATTTTGGATTTGGTAGGGTTTTATAAATAAATAAGCAATGTTTAATTTTCTTTTTTTTTTCTTTATTTTTACCCTTCTTTGTACAATGAGTAACTTAATTTACTTTGGCTGGGTTGTTTAACTTACAATTACGTACGTAATAAGCAACTTTGAAAATTATATTTTATTACATGAAGTATATGTTATTAATGTTATAAGTATATGAAATAAATATACATATTAGAAATATTCTACATAATACACTTTGTAACATCTAATATTTTTATATACATAGTATAAATCTACCAATAAGATCACGTTAACATTTTTCATCGTTGCATTGCGATAGTTCCCTAAGGTATATCATGTGACTTCCGTTCGGCTGGCTCCCTTTTCCTTTCTGCTGGGTAGAGCGATATTGGGTGCTTGTTCTCTTTTGAAGAGCTAAGGCGGTATCAGCGACTTGCACCATAATTAACATTCATCCAGCTTTAACATAAAACATACAAGTAACAAACATGACTACCAAAGCTGAACTCGCCTGCGTTTATTCGGCATTGATTCTTGTCGATGATGACGTCGCTGTAACCGTAAGTGTTTATTTCACGTGGTGTTATAAATAATTCTACCGCCACATTTTGTTTTTACTTTATTTATAATACAATACTTACAAAATTATTATACCAAAATATGCTTAATGTTTTGTATACGTATTTATGATTTAGGGCGAAAAAATCCAAACAATTTTGAAAGCCGCCAATGTTGAAGTGGAGTCTTACTGGCCTGGCCTTTTCGCTAAGGCGTTGGAAGGTGTAAATGTAAAAGAACTTCTCACAAACATTGGATCAGGAGTTGGTGGTGCACCAGCAGCAGGTTGTAAAAGCATTACTTTTTACGTTTTAAAAAACTTTGTTAACTAGCCTCTTCATCCACCGATCTAGAACACATAACTTGTTAGAACGGTCAGTAAAAGAGGAGAAAGTAAAAGCATTAAAAATTATTAATAGTTATATTTACAATATAACTCGATTGTTTCATGCGACAAATGTTCAATGTAATCATTAAATAAGGCTGATTGTCTTTTGGATTATAATATTTTCATTTTATGCCTTTTTACAGCTCCAGCAGCTGCATCACCTGCTGCTGCAGAAGCTGCACCAGCTAAAGAAGAAAAGAAGAAGGAAGAACCTGAAGAGGAGTCTGACGACGATATGGGCTTTGGTAAGTAATTTATTCTTAATATGCTGTTATTATAGTTATAATAATATCTTAAATATTTGGTATTACTGTCATATGTTAGCTACTAAATTTACCCTACCATAATACAGAAAATTGAAAAGATTTAATTACCCCATGTTATTAAAAAGAAAAACGAATGTGTTTTAATTACAGTTTTTTTCTTACAGGTTTGTTCGACTAAACGCAAGGATTGTAATTTATCAGTCCAAACTTTTGTATTTGTACAGTTGTATTGTACAATAAATAAAATATTCTTAAACTGAATTATTTTATTATATACTAAGTAAGTATAAGTAGATTTCAATCCCCATCCCTAAAATATATTGTGATCCAGTTACTTCAACTTAATAGAAAAATAAATCTGCAAGATTTCGTAAATATGAGACTTAGTTTTTACAAAATATTTTTAAAAACTCAGAACACATTACGAGTGGGAAATAATACTCTCTTAAATTAAATACCTTAATTTTGTTAAACTATAATAAATTTATTATACATTACATACATATGTGTATCCTAGATCGTATAACTACTTAATCTTAACAAAATTATTCGCTAGCATTTTACTATACAAAAATAATTATACAGATATTATCTTACTTGATTACAATTTTGGATAGGGATGAAAGAAGTTTTTCCAAGAAAATGTGCTTAAATCAATATTATTGAAACTTGGTCCATTTTTTAATAACAAGTCATTGCCATCTGCTAATTCACCTAAAATCCATATACAATTTATGTTAACAGTATTGATCAAATAGAAAATATAAAAATTATTTCTAGATAAGTATTTCTAGAAACTGATAAGTGTTCAAACGCTCTACATAATTGACTTACTTTGATCTGTATTAACAAAATTTTCCGTTTTAGTTTCTACTCCATTTTTATCCTTTTTTATAACAACAGTGTACATCTTTTCACCAACTTGTTGTGATATAGTTGTTTCCTCATTCCCTTCGTGGTCTCGAATTACTTGTTTCTGTTTTATAACGCCATCAGGTCCACGCACATATTCTTTTGTTATTGACTTTCCAGTTATGCGTGGAAATAATCCAAATTCAGAAGAATTTGGTTTATTATGTTTATCCCAAACATTAGAAAAATTATCTGGAGTAACCCTGTCCAAATGAACCGTATTTATTTTGTCAGTTATTGAATGAAATTAATGCTAATTTATAAATTGTAAACACTTACTTTCCATCTAAATCTGTATCTACTTTTACTGCTGGTTCATTGAAATCATGACTAGGTTTTAACATTTTATCACGTAAATTCTCTTTACTTGGGGATGTAAACGGAAATGTATCCATAATTGCATTGTGACCTAAATATATTAAACGAAAATATGTTCATGAAAGTACAAATAAATTTGAATATATATATTTATTTAAAAATGAAAATGTACCTTCATTAAATCCAAACATGAAATTTTTCATCATATGATCAATTTGGGATTCAAAGTATCGTGCAATTTCTAATGGATCGCTGAAAACGTTAAACTGATTGCCATTGCCATAAAATGATCTACAAATATAAATATTAAAATCATTAATATTATATTCTAAAAATATTTAAAAGAAAACAAGACATATCTATTTTATATACAAAATGTGAAACATAAGTTACCTGATATTACTATTGTTTTCATCATTTTGCCAAATTGAATTTATGAAAACGTCGTTTTGACGATCGAAAATTCTGAAAAATGTTATAATTCAATTAAAACACGATAATGATTCATTAACAAAAATTGTCGTAAATAAAAGGGAAAACTTTTGACTGTTGATGCAATACTGTCATATATTACAATTCATTTTTTAATTTCTAAATAAAGACTTTAGTAAGAATTTACCCATTACTGGTAGGTTCTCTGGAATTTCTTGTACCAAAAATATCACGAATAAAATCCCAAAAGGGCATTTTTTCGTCTTTATTTCTTGTACACGCAATTCACTGTAAGTCACGTTACTTTTTCGTACGTCGCGAACTGTCCAGAACTGTTGCTACATATGTACATATATATATCTATTTTGACGTTCAGTTTGGATCATGAGTAGAAGTTAACCTATATAATCAAATGAACGTCTCTTGAAACCTGACATGTTTCGATCAATTTACATCGTGTATTATGCATAATATAATTATTTGCTGCCTACACAAAGGACAGAATGTTAAATTGCACTTAATGTGATTGCAAAAAAAATTTACATAAATGTATATAAGCTAATATTGCTAAATTTTACAATAATATTGTAACTTACATTTTACTAAAATTCATTGTTATGATTTCATGTGAGTAATACTTTATGTAATAAAATCTATATGTTTATAATATGCATATTAGTTGTTGATAAGATTAAACATAACATAAATAGACAAAGGTTAAATGTTTATCATTCATATTGAATTTGAAACTTATGCATAATTGAAAAGAAAGTAACAAATTCTGTTTATTAGGCTTACCAGCACCAACTGTTTTTTTCTACTTTACAAAACATCTATTAGTTATTTACATGTATCTGACATATTGCATAGCAAATAATTTTTTTCCAGATTACAAAATGTATAAAAATGATAATACAATATAAAAGTAACAACATAAAGAAGAATAATTTCCTTAATAGAAAAATTAAGCATTTTAAGAAGTAAACAATGAACAACATTTCTGGACAGTTTCGTAAAACAGTATGGGATCCATTTCTTATTATATCTCAAATAATTGCCGTTCAAACTGTTATGTATTTTTGCCTTGGATTATGGATTTGGATCGTTGCTTCTATTATGGGAACAACCAAATCATTGGATTATGCCTTTCATTATAAAGAAATACATGTCAGAGATTTTGCTGGCCAATTTATAATAATAATTTTTGTATTAAATGCTTTAATTGGAGCATTTGCATTATGGTGGTTAGTGCAAAGAACAAAACAGTGTATGGACTTTGCGTGTACAGCACATCTAATACATTTGTTATGTTGTTGGGCATATAATGGAAGCTTTCCTTCAAGTTTCAGTTGGTGGTGTTTAAACATTGTATCTTTAAGTATAATGTGTGTTTGTGGCGAATTTCTTTGTATGAAAACAGAATTACAAGCAATACCATTAGGTATGAATAATCAAAAAACAGCTTTGTAATAAAAACTTTATTTAAGTAAATATTACTTTTGAATTAAAGAATGTTTAAAGAAGGATTTTATTATTTTTATATTTCCATTATATATTATAACATTTTTAATATATTTATATAATTTACTGCATAACTACTTGTATATACTATATTGTTGATTAATGATGATCTTCTTTGTAAAATCGCAATCCGCAATAGCCACAACTATGATTACCAGGTTTATCCTAAAATAAAATTTTATATAAGAACATAATATTATTCAAATTTTCTAATCAACGTTTAATAAAGAGATTATAATTTATACCAAATTAATATAAACTTTTGGATGTCCTAAAGGTCCACCACCACCATCGCAAGCCACGATTTTTTCTTTCGCGGGCGTAGGAGGGACTTCTTCTATTAATTTAATAGCCCAATTATCATTAACTTCCTTTTGTCGATATAAGAACCTTACATTGCGATAATCATTTTCATCGAACCGCTGTTATAAAACAAACGAATATATTTTAAAATCGTTAGCATTATAACCTATATTTCTAGCATAAGTTATTACCTGACCAGTATGAGTTATTTTTTTGCTCGAATCCGAAGCATCATTTTGTGCATTTCGTGTTATTATACTTATGAAATTAACTTTAGGTTGTTTATTACAAGCCTCGAAAAATTTACATACTCTTAGAGTCGCCATATTTCCTGACTGTTTCTTGATTTTCTCAGAAGATGTCGTGCTTAGAAAGAATATGACAAATTTGCATGAAACATTTACGACGCTTATCTCAAAATCAAAAATATTTGATTTCTTATACTATATTGGCTTTCTTTGGTTCAAGGGTAGTTATAGGGGATAGAGTTTCCTACCATTCCCTTGATTCTTTAGTTTTTTAGATGATGGGGGTAGTTTGTAGACCAACCAGATTAGTAGTGGAAGGTTTCTTCCCCTATATTTTCCTTTTACCAATGGAAACCATACACCTTATGGCGCGTATTGTCGCAATATGATTTTCTTTATCTAATTTGATAATTTTTGTATTTCCAAATATAAAATAAATTTTATAGGGTAATTGCACTACTTGAGAACTGTATAAATTTACAATTTTGTTTGTTTATCAAATAGACCTAACATCGCGCAAATATATAATATATTTATTACATACATAAGTGAAACTTAACATTTTAATTCATCTGTATTTTTGATAATTTATTTACATGACATATATAGAATTTAAAAATACATAAGTCGTACATTTCAATATTTTCTGTATAACGAATAACTTTTCAGATGTTTGATCAAATGTATGAAACATTGAATTTTTAAAACATTCAGGCATAATTGCTTATTTTTTGAAAACCCTATATAACATTACACCATGTTAACGAAATAATGGAATTTAGGGTGCACAGTATTGTAAACAAATATTTATAATCATTTAGAAACACATAAATGAATAATTAAATTTATTTGTTTCTTTTAATACCATAAATTTTGTATACCTTTCATTAGTAACTATTATGTTGTTGCCATATATATATATATATATATGTCATTATGTGTTTAATTCATGTATACATATGTATATTCAATTTTGTATTGCATGCATATATTAATACATTACTTATTTGACAATACTTATTTGTACATATGTGTATGTGTGCATACACGCACATATTGTTGTTAAAACAATTTAAACTTTTAATTTCATGTTTGTAATCCTAAATTTTTATCATAACATGAAACAACAATACCATGTATGAAGCAATACGCAAAACTTGTAACATTTGTTTTAGTCAAAGGAAACTTGGCGATACAATAACAAAATGTATAATAATAATTAATATTTGTACAATGTTTTAAGAATACAATAGATGAGAAGGTTTAAAATTTGTATAAAAAAGTTTCCGATAATTAAATAGTAATTACCATTCTTATTTGGATAAAAGAAAAGTAGTACTGAATTATTAAATATATAAATAGAATATTATTGTACTGCCTTGAATGAAACATCACAGATTGTCCTAAAAATAAAAAATATGTTTCCACTTGGAAAATTAAATAATTCACAAAATATTTAGAGAAAAGGAAAATTTTCATCGTTTTTATGCTTTAAAATAAATATCTATATACGTAATTAAATTATTATAAATATACACTATATGATTACTTAAAAGATATTATATTAATTGCAGCACTGTTATACCTTTTTATAGAAAACATTTTGTAACTACTTTCTATATTAAATCAATATTTTACTATTTAAAAACAGTAGGAAAAATACCAGAATACTTAAATATTCTCTTTCACTGTATGGTATTATACATATTAAACTTCTAAAAAATAATTGTTTAATACATATAAATGTTATTCATTAGAACATTTAATAAATGCTAATAATTTACACGTTGCATGTATAAAAATTTAATGTACACAAAAAAAAAATCGTAGAAAGAAGTATTATTGCCTTTTCCTTTGTTTTCAAATAGTAAAAAATCACTTTGTATGTACAAAAATAATTACAAAATATTATTTTTCCATATAATTTCATTAAACACGTTTTAAGATGCTTTTAATATCTATACAAATAGTCCAATGTACATTTAATATTTTTTATCTTCTGAGCTATCTGTAATGTTTTATTCAAATTAATGAATAACATAATTTAATTATTTCATTTGTTAACTATTTAGGATAAAACATGAAATTATTCATTTGTATTCATATAAAATATAACATATTCGTAGCTCAATTATGTACAAATTTTCAAACCTTTCAGTATTTGTTTAATATCATTAACATATTGTAGAAAGTACCAATACATTTAAATAATTAAAAAATTATAATTAACATTGATATATCAGTTGTTGCAATAGTTAATTTCAAATTAAAAGTGTCTTAATAGGTTCTATGTACCAAAATAACCTAATCTTTTTATTAATGGACCTTTTAATAATATAAAACAAAGAAAATTAATTAAAAAAAGAACGAATTGTAATTGTGATTATTTTGGCATCTTCATGTTTATTTTAGTATTCCTATAACGTGTTTATATTTCATTATGTAAATATGTACAAATTGGTTGATGTATCATTGATATTTTCTACGAATGTTATGTTTTTGGTTTTAAATGCAACTCGTAGAATAAAAAAAAATCGAAAAGTAAGATAATACTTTTCGGATTAAAATTATCATAATATTATACTAAACTAATAGCATTTAATAGTTTTTTTTTTGTTTTGTTTAAAACTTATGTATTATTAATAAGAACAAAATAAATAAAAATATAACCTTGTATTACTATATCCAGTTTCGACCACCCTATACACAGTTGCATATTACATTTAATAAAATATATTTATAATTATTCCTGACCAAACCCTTCTGTTTCTTCAATTGCATAATTTAATTTTTCTACTAACTGGTCGTAGCTTTTATATGGTGGCAAATCTAGTCTATTGAAGCATGTATGCGATCTGGGTAACCACGTATCTTTTCCTACTTTTTCTATACAAAATCTTTGAGGACCGTTACTCCCTGAAAAGTAATAAATATTATCTTAAGTATAAAATGTGATTAATTCATATTTAATTATTAGCACTTAATATTTACCCATTAATTCTGCAAATCCTCCAACAGGTACTCGACAAGTACCAGTTACAAATTGTAAAAGGCGAGCTCGTTTTTCGCTATCTGTTCTTGTTACGAACTAAATAAAACATATAAATACAATAAATAATGTGCACATTTAACAATCTTTGTTTTAAGTTTATAATAGTAACAAACCTGCCAAAACCATAAGATCTGTTTGCTATTTCGTGTGTAATGCCTATAAATTGTATTACGTTGCCAGTCTTCTACATCTATCTCCTGCATACCGCAAAGCATGAGTTCTAATTCACGTTCATCAAAATATTTTAACCATTCTAACGGTACAACTGAATTGAAACCTTCCAAAAATGCTTTAGTTTGGTCCTCTATACCCCTTGTCATTCTCCACTCGGTCATCAATCTTCAGTAATATAAGATAATTAAAGATTTATTCTTAATTTACAAAATATAAACGAATATTAACAATAACGGTACCTAATATATTCTTCTTTATTATCTTCGACAACCCTGATTTTATCACCGCCCTCTTTTAATTCGTGATGTATTACTTGACCAAGAATTTCGAAATCAACGCTATAATATAACTCAAGGCCACATTCATCGATATTGTTCTCCTTTATCCACACAAGAGATTTGTAGAATTCGGGATCGATGGATTCTATATCTTTCATAATTAATTTCTTGTTTAACATACGTTTGTAAAACGGCATAGTAAATCCACTGTAAATAAATCGTCCATGATACAAGGCCTGCAAACATATATTTCATTAGTGCAATGTTAAAAACAGCAATACTGAAAATAAAAACCAATATACCATTGCGATAAATCTTCCAATGAACTTGAAATACTGCAAGTGATCAGGATTGACGTAAGATGCTGGATTGATTTGTAAACTGTAGTTACTTTTATTAGCATACTCAAATAAGCAGTACATTGGATTTAATACTTCGTGGCTCAATAAGAAAAACCACTCTCTGAAACGAGAATTGATCATTTTACCATTTACCTCTCTATATAAAATAACAAAATTATTGCTCGAATAATTTTCTAATACTTACCTAGACACACCTCCATAATCCAATCCCTCTTCACCTTTAAATATTATATATAATCTGCGTCTTAACGCAAAAGCTTCGGCATTCATTATTTGATGATAAGAATCTTCGAACAACGTTTGTCGATTGACGCTAATTTTCATATGGTTTGGCACTGCATTTGTTTGGCATAAAAACCGGAATTGCGATAATTTCCATCGGAATGACCTTTCGTATGCCCTTGGTACGCGGTAAATACCTTTTGGACTAAATGGTAACAATTAGAACATGTAATTAAAAAAAAAAAAAAAAAAAAAAAAAACGAAAAGAATATATTTAAAAATGAATGAAAAAACTAGACAAACCCTTTAGGTGCACCAGGTCTTGGATCCTGAAAGGTAGTTGTTCTTGTATTGTGGTCTACAAAGTAGCGAACTCCATCTTCAGTTAATCGTATTTCCCAACCATCTGGCAATGGCGGTTCATCAATACCAGTTTCTTGTCCTTGAGTTCTTGGATCCTCCCACTGTGTAGTACGATTTTTGTGGTTTACATAGTAAACCCTTCCTTCTGGTTGTTTACGCCTTTCCCATCCAGCAGGTAATGGCCCCAAAATATCATCATCATCTACTGCTGTTGATGTTGAGGGTCCTGCTATAGCTGCTTGATTTCCATATCCCTATATAAATTAAATTAAGTAAAACGCACGTAAAAACACTTATATTTATCATCAATTCATTACGTACTGTTTATTACTTACTTGAGAATAAAGGAACCGTTGGTTACCTTGCTGTACCACATGTTGCCTTTCACCTTGCCAGTGTTGGAAATGTTGTAATCTTTCTGTATTCGGTCTTTGCCACGTTGTACTTCTTGTATTGTGATCTACGTAGTAAATTCTACCTCTTGGATCTCGACGAACTTCCCATCCTGGAGGTAAAGGTTGAGGTCTTTCCCAAGAGGTGCTTCGAGTATTATGATCAACATAATATCTGATAAAGGATACAAAAGAAAAATGTTATATACATCTTAAAACTATTAAGTTTTACAAATTTCTTAAAGTAATATAACCTTCTTCCATAAATGTCGTATCTCATTTCCCAACCAGGTGGTAAAGGTTCTTCAGAATGATTTGTATGGTCAACTTCAGCGAGTAATATCGAAGAGCCAGATTGAGTAGACTGATTAGGTATTACAGTATTTTGTCCTGTTAATGAAGCAACACGTTGCATAATTCGGGGATTCGAATGAGTAGTCGGTACAGCAGTGGCAGTCTGATCGATGTGAGGAATTCGACGTGATTCAGCTGCGGGCATTGCTGCAGTTTGATCTAAACGTACGATTTCATGATTATCTGCCATAAGAAACAGCGTAGGTTGATCTAAATTAGATCCATCTGGCACTGTAAACACTACTGATTGTTCTGTTTGAGAATTTCCTTGATTATCTGTTAAAACAGTATTTCTAGATTGATCGATTCTAGAAAGTACACCTTCATCTACCAGTGGCACAGCCGTTTGATCTGGTCTAATAGCTCCACAACTATCCAAAAGCGGAGATATCGATTGTTCTATTCGAGAATTACGTTCACTGGAAGTAGATTGATCCGTTCTACTATGCGAACACAGATCCATATTGGTTGTGGCTAACTGATCTGATTTAGAAATTCCGTGTGCCCCAGGATGCACCGTCGTTTGTTCAATTTGTGGAATATTACGACCTTCCGAAATTGAAATTTTTGAAAATTGTTCAGCACACGTGCCAGCTCTTCCTTCTGCCCCACTAGTTGATGTATGATCTATTCGAGACATCTGACGTCCATCTGGTAGGGATACTGTGTAACGACCTGGTAAACTAATAGCTTTGTCCATAGGTGATACAGCATGTCCATTTGATAATGAATTTGATGCTACAGGTTCAATTTGTTGATTATCTTTATTAATACTGGTTTGATCATTTCCGCTGTTATAATTAGAATTTGTTAATCCATGGTACGTAGATGGTGCAACATGTTTAACTCCATGCAATCTCATACGAGCACGAATTCCCCCATTAAGAATGCTACTGTTGCTAACAGTATCGTTATTTGAGACACCTAAAATAAAATCATGTTTGCATTTAATTAAAAACAATTTAATTACCAGCAAAAAAAAAGAACTGTAGATTAATTAAGATTTCTCACCATCAAAAGATGCGTATTGTGTTTGACATTGCGGTTCATTAACACCTAACGACGGTGTATTTGACATATTAATTTTTAAGCCATCAAATACTGTAATCAATTCTCCAACCTTACATAATTGAGAGTCGTGTTTATTTTCGCTCATCAAATCAAAGGTTACTTCCATATTTTCTAATTTTCCATTGTAGTGAGATAATACTTGAGAGAGATTTATTTTCTTCTCTCCTATTAACGTATCTTTCCGAAATGTACTATGATCCAACAAACGAAAGTGTAATTGCGAATACGGGGTAACGAGTATTGTAAATTCCTCGTTCCATTTTGGTTGATACGTAGATTTTGAAACTTCTGTTTTTCGAGGACTTTTATCATCAACAGAAAATTCTATGTAAGGATTAGGTTTTAAAAATGTTGAACTTCTTAATATTGCACCTTCGACTAAAATAATAAAATTTTACTATAGAAGATAAAATAAAATCATCAAATATCAGGATACGTGCAACAATATTGGATTTATGTGTAAACATAGATCTCTCTCATTAATAGAGATGTACAGAGAAAATTTTGAGTATCAAAATACTGAATATAAACTATATTTATGTAATGTAAAATACATGTTATAAATGTAAGTTGTAACTTACTTGTGATACTTAGTTGGTGAAAACCAGATGATGCTACTTCTTCTTCACAATGAGACATTGTATTTTAATTTACTATAATTTAATATGATTTTTGAAAACTCATAATTTTGTATTACTTATATATGATTTTTGTCTGAAATGTTAAAAAATAAAATTATGTAGCATTGACATTTTCAACATGAATGTACAAATAAAAGAAATACATAGTATATAAGTTGAAGTTAAGAAATGATTATATTATTAGAATAATCCAAGTAATTATTTCAATTACACCGAATAAATAAAGATTAGTACATTATTAAACAAACATTGAAAGTGAAAGATTCTTTTAAAACAGCTTACATGACAAATGTTAAGTAAAATTTTATGAATAAAGCAATGGTATACAATGCACAATAAACAATATATTGTTCGATGAGTTAACGCATTAAAATATAATATAGACAATATAATGGTTTAGATATATCATATCAAAAAAGCCACTGCTTATCATAAGTTATGATAAATGAACTCACAATAAAATGCTTGAATGCTAATGAAATGAGTTGTAATATGTATGAATGTATTTATAAATTGTTTCAAATGTATCCAACTCATGTGCATTGCTTGCTCTTTATGTCTTTAGTATTTTGAAAAAAGGTCCTTCAAACATTCACAATTTTTATTATCGTGAAATTTCTTTATCAGTAGGTCACCATCTTTTCGGACGTCAAAGGTAGGAATCTTTTGTAATATACAAATCACTAGAGCTACACGGAATATTTACCGTGTTATGTATATGCGCGCGCATTCAAGATATTAAACCCCTATCCCAATCTTCTCAAAATCACAATTTTGTGAGATATGAATTTCGTATAGAAAACGTATTACAATTACTTGAAATTTATTATATGTATTAATTTGTTAATTGAATAAAATATATTCAATTATAATAATATATAGAATAAAATATATTCAGGTTATAATTGAAGTAAGAAGCAATTGAAATTAAATACCTTTGTATAATATATAACGAATTTATTAAAATTATTGCTTTTGTATTTATCTGTTACACGCTTATATGTATGATTTTCTTGCAGACACTTTTGAGTATAAATTACTATGAAAAATCTAGGGACTTTGTTTTTAGGTTTAATTTTGAATATGTTGCGGCGTCGCCGTGCGGGAATAGGGATTTTTGTGGTTTTCAAGGCGTAGGTAAGGTGCCCGTGGAGCGCTGAAGCGCTCTGCTCGCGGCGCGATTAATAAACAAGACACGATCTAGGTTGACGTCAATTTATTCTCTAAGTTGAAATATACTTGGCGAAAAATACTATTCAACGAGGCAATGTAAAGTTACAAGAATGCGACCGTCTGTTAACGAGAGTGATATCGTTCTGCTTTTGGCGGGTGAAGTCTTCGCGCGATTTCGGCTGATCCCCTCTTCGCTGGAATTTGGGTCCTCCCTCCGGAAAGTTCCTGGTCCTCCCCTGGTCCAATGGGGGTGATGCCCACCCCGTCCGGTGGCATCCCTCTCTCCTGGTCCTGGTCCACCCTCGGTTGAGTGGAGGTGGCGGTGTCCCCGCCAAGGGCCCGGACGTCATCGCGCCCATGTGCTAAGAGAAAGCGTGGGACCCAGGAAAAACTACGAAAAACTAAGATAACTTGTATTGGCGAGCCCAACCGACCCTTACGGAAATTTACGAGCCTCTTGAAGCGCATGAATAGAGACAACGTCGCGAGGACTCTTCTATTGTCCGAACTCGTACGTGACTTAGCTAAAAACAACAAATTTGGTACGGTCTCTAATAAATTTACTCGGGAGTTTCCTAGTTGACAAGTTTTCGTTTCCTGGCTCTTCGGCTTTCCCTTGTTCGATCGCCCACGGCGAATATTTCTTAACAATGAATTTCCTGTTCGCAGTACACAGATGTTTAGTCTATTCGTATTTCGCTCTCAATTTATGATCGCAATATCAAGGGGGCGCAATTTCTACGTAACAATGTTCACGCGGTTCTATCAACCTACTACGTGAATCAAATTCAAGCGATAGCGTTACAAATAATACTTTTACTATTATCACAACATTAGAGTTACAATTTATGTAAGTTCTATGTGCATGTTGTGTATAAAACTATTAATTATTGAAAACATAATTGATGTAAATTGAATATTTTATATTTCTTTAATAACGTCAGTATATCAACAATAATATTTTGAGAGGTTATTTTGGAATGTTTTTAATCACAAAATCATGATATATGATTAGTCAACAGGAAAACTTATTCTTTATATATTTTTTCAGGTAAAATGAAGTTTACACAAGTATTATATAAACATCATATAGGTAAAGCAGTTAGGTATCTTTGGCAACATCAACAAGAAAGACCTGTGTTAATAACTGGCGCAGAACAAATTTTGACATCAATGGGTATTAAAGTACAAGATGCTACAGAAGTATTAATACAACCAAAGCAATATACTCAAATTAATTTTGAAACGTAATACCTTTAATATACCAACTTATCACTATATAGATGTATAAAATTAATTTATTTCTTTTTAATTATAACAGAGATGAAAGTTTGGATACAGTTAATAATACATCTATCAACTTGGAGAATAAAAGTTGTTTAACATTTGAAGATCATAATCTTTTGCAAGAAGGTGTGTTACAAGCATGTTTATTGACAAATACATTGCAAGTCGATAATAAATTACCGCAGAATGTAGAAGAGTTAATTCCTGACATTCCGAAAAATATAAATGATATAGTGAAAAGGTATATTAATGTTATATGATCATTACATGTATTATTTTTGTACTAAAACTTTTGAGTTTCAGATATATATAGTTGTCAATTTTTTTATTGTTTTAGAATCGTTTATACATC
Source organism: Stelis phaeoptera (assembly GCA_943735885.1). Taxonomy (NCBI): domain Eukaryota; kingdom Metazoa; phylum Arthropoda; class Insecta; order Hymenoptera; family Megachilidae; genus Stelis; species Stelis phaeoptera. The sequence continues at coordinate 5,281,660 of OX030934.1, read as the reverse complement.
TACCATTTATGATCCTCAACAAGTAAAATTACCACGATTAAAAGATCCTGAGAGACCTGCTTGGGTATTTCCCAGAGTATATGGTATAACTAGTACAAGGAAAATGTAAGCATAAATTCCTTATCATGTATATTTAGTGTCTTTATATTTATGCCTTTATTTTAAACGAAAAATATATTGTAGGTTTAATTTGTCGAAAAAATTTTTACAACTTTGCGAATCGTTAAGCGGACTAGATATTGCACAGTACCGATCAATAGTACACAATGGAGTTTGCTGTGTGGGCATAGGTATATCATTAGAGAAAAATTATTACAAAATATGCATCAATTTTTTTATTATAAGATGAATTATTTATCTCTGGTATATGAAATAATTGTTATTTATGTAATTAACATATTAATAACTGTTATTCGTTTAATTAATGTAAAAAATATGGTTACTATCGTTCACGATTATCAGGCGTAAATATTTCAGATTCTAATATTAGATAATTCATTCTATATGTATCATCTTTATATGGTATTAACAGAACTAAACTTCGTTTATATTGTAGATAAAGAAAGTGATTTCCTACAGTTTGTTTTAAAAACGGATTTAATGATGACATCTTCGGTACCTTTATCGCCGATAACAGACGTGAATACTTATAATGAACTTGATATGCCTGATATTTATCCATTGCATTACTGTATCGGTTTGACCAAAGCAAACGTTTCTAAGCCCGATATGTATCGTAAGTTTCAGTTCAGTGTTTTGTTTTTAACATTTCGTCTTTTAAGTTTAACATGTAATATAATGTTTTATAGCAATCAACGTGAAGATTTCAATGATCAACAGTGTACATACTATTTTTATCAATTATGATCCAGAAGAAGTTAAGAATTTAAGCGAATTACCAGTTACCGATAACCAAATCTATGCACGTTCATTGATAAAATCGTTCACTGCAGCGGCAGCTTGTGCCCGGCAAAGGTTTGGAGCAGATGTAAAACAATTACCAGAACCTGTCGTTGTGCAGTGTATTCAATCAGATGGACAGAATTTTCACTTTTCTGTATACCAACTTAATACTTTGGATATGGATAATGAGAATGTTAGGAATTTCTGGTGGTCAGAACCATTTCAGAAATTATATGAAACAGCTCAATACGAAGAGGGGCAACCTTCTGTACAAGGTTATAACAATGAAGTTTTTAAGAAATTTCTTGCATTTTATAGAAATAAATAAATCGAATAGTAATTTATAATGACTGAGAAAATAAAAAGAAAATTGTTAATTATTTTGTTTACCATTTATTCGTGTATATGTGTAATTTTATACAATGCTTAGTAAGTTCTTAAAAAGCGTAGTAACTGGTACATTTACATTGATTTCTTTTTGTTTTATTTGATTGCGATGATTGGCGGACGGTTTTATAAGATTTTCTAGGGAAGGATAAGGCTTAACATGAAAATATATGTGATGTAATGCCTGAAATAAGTAATGCTTTTAGTAGTCCCTGAGAAAAGATTTGAATGTCTTAAAAGAGAAATCATTTCATTACTTACTTCACTAGCAGTTAAACGTTTTGATGAATTGTAAATAAGAATTTTACTAATAAGATCGATAGCTTCTGGTTCAGCATCTTCTATGATACTTTCCCACGTTATCCCTTTATGATATGGAAATGTAATTTTATTATAGTCAGGCAATAAATTTAATTCTGGCCATGTTTCTGATGTAGGCGAACCTAGATGTCTTAAAACTATTGCTAGTTGTTCAATATCTGTTTCCCCCTATACGTTTATGTTTGTCAATATTTTTTATATTACAAGTAGTATAACAAAGTATATAAGTCTTACTGGGAACAATGGTGATTTGTTAAGTAATTCACCAAAAATACAACCAACAGACCACATATCGATTGCAGACGTGTAATATCTAGCTCCGTACAACAATTCAGGCGCTCTGTACCACCTAGTAGCAATTTGATGCGAATAAGGTTTTGATACATTTTTCCATGCTAATCTTCCCAAACCAAAATCGGCAATTTTCAAAATGCCTTTTTCATTTATTAGTAAATTAGCTGGCTTTAAGTCCTTGAAAAATCTGACTATTATCATTATTATAAAGGTATCAGTAAATATAAAAGTTTTATACAAATAAATAATAACAAGTTTTTGGAATTTATATGAATGTTTAAAAAATATTAAAATTGATGTACCCTATGTATTATATCTTGCTTATGTACGTATGCGATACCCTCTAAAATCATTTTTGTATAAATTTTTACTTGAGCCGAAGTCAATGATATCTCATTGTCTTTTATTATCTCCCATAAACCTGTTGGCATATATTCAAAAACCATTACAAACTCTAAACCAGTAGGAAAAGCATCCAATAATTCTATAACCTGTGATAAAATAACAATTATTTTTTGTACAATTTATTTTTATATTTGTGCGTATCAATTGAAAATTAATAAGGTGCAATAGCTGTAATAAACATACATTGACATGTTTTAACTGCTGCAAAATTTTTATTTCTCGAATAATGGAGGTTGGTATACTATTTTCGATATTTTTTAAAAATAACTTCTTCAATGCAACATCCTTTTCTCTTTCCGTATCATACGCTTTTAAAACTACCCCCTGTGCACCTTCTCCAATTTTTCCAGTGACTACATATCTGTCCATTATTTATAACATTGAAATATCTTTATTTAAAATTGAAGGTATCGCAGAGATTACCCCTCTTCAAAAATCGATACCACCTATAGGTCGCACAACAGTATACACAGAAATTTCATAAACTTAATTTACATTATTAATTAAAATACAAGGACCATTTAATTTCTACAGCAATTAAAAACGAAATTAATCGATAAGAAGATAATTTAATAAACTAGAAACATTGTGCAAGCTCTATTTTTTATTATTTTTTCAATTTTATATATGGCGCCTCGAAAATGATAAAAGTAGCGTCATCTAGCAGAGGCGCCTCCGGACTAATGGAACTAAATTTCATACATCGTTCCCGCAATAGCTGGATTTCCTTAGGTATTAGGGCTCATTAAACGTATTATGGATTTTTTGAGGATTCATTTACAGCATATTATCGGTATAATAAGCTAACGAGTCCTAATACCTAAGGAAATCCAGCTATTGCGGGAACGATGTATGAAATTTAGTTCCATTAGTTCGGGAACGGCAGTACTAGATGACGCTTTTTGTATCATTTTCGGGGCGCCACATATAAAATTGAAAAATAAAGCTTGGATTATATTGAACTGATTATTTTATAATAATATAATGTTTGTATAGAACGTTGTACAAACTGTGCAGTCCAAAATTAGAAGGAAAAACAAACAATCTAGTATTTAATCTATATTCAATGTATTATAATTAGAAAGTAAGTATTCAAAATATAATAATTACTATAAAATTACAAATTTTTGATTATTTAATTTTGTTATGCCAAAGGAAGTTCTATGATTATAGAAAATCTGATACAACGATCACGCCCCCTTCGTAACATAAGGCCCACCAAGACCCCTTCCGCGTAATTTGACCTGATTTGACCCATATTATAACCATCAACAAGTGGGATTTTGAAACTGTCGGTCTTAACAAAATTATTTATACAGTTTTGATGGAAATTGAAGAAATATTTATTTCAATGAAAAACATTTTTCCTGTAAGCGTGTTGACACTAATAGTCATCTGTAACTATGAGTGATAAAAACCGAAAAGAATTTTATAGAAATAAGTGGTCCTTTAGCAAAAAAATATCAACTAAATCTCGTAGTAAGATATTTTGTTTTTATTTAATTGTTATTTATATAGATTGTGTAGAAAATTACATTACTTCTATACGTTTTTAATATCTTACAGAAACTGTAGATGAAAGCCAACAAAGTAATAAAAAACTATGTCAATTTTTGGACCCTATTGAAACAAACAATTTATTAAATACCTATGATACTTATATCAATTTTGATATTCCTTATTACGGATGGAAATTATTTTTTTATAACGAAGGTAAGTGGCTAGGTTTTTTTGTGCTACATTACATTGCTACAATAAATGGTTTACATTCTAGACTATGAAGATGATTCTGATACTGTTAAAAATGTGCAAGCGATAGAACGCTTTATAAACAGACACCAAAGATTGTCAACTTTGCTTTCATTAGAAAACTTAGAAAATGGAACAGCTTTTATAATTGACATACATGAATTATACAACGATAAACTTTTTCTAACCGAATGGTCTGACTTTAAGAAGAATATATTTGAAAATCCTGTACATACATTAAATTGTTTTAAGCTTGCCATGCATCAGGTATTTTTCATGAGTGCTAGTTTTAAAGTACATATATGTTCATTGAATAAACATATTGATATTTTCAGAAAATATTAAATACAATACCAAAAGAAAGCTTAAGCTTCATAAACATTATAAATACATTGTCTACTGTTAGATTAAAAATATTGCATTACGAGCCACTTATATACTTGCAAGACTTGAAAGCAAGTTTATACGGTAAGTATATAATTTCTGAAATTCTGAAAAGAGAACTTTTCGACCGTTTAATCTTTTTTTTTATAGGAAAGTTAGTGTCTGTTAGGGGTTGTGTTATAAGAGTAGGTCACGTCAAACACCTTCCAGAATGGCTTGTATTCATGTGTCGTAAATGTAATTTACAGAAGATGGTTAAACAGCCACTGGGGATTTATACAGTCCCCAAGAAGTGTGGTATATGCGGCGTGTCTAAGTTTCGTGTAAAATTAGATTCTCCATTAATAAGAAGTATTTCCTTTCAAATTATTAAGATACAAGAACTATCAAGCGATGAACAGGTCCTTATTAATTAAGTAAACATGTTTACATCTTTTGAATTTCACTTTTTCTTTTGTCTATTTAAGTACAAATTAATGTAATCTGTTCCTTTTTTTCTATGCTTAGAACAGCAAGGGTAGTATGCCTAGAATGTTTGATATCGAACTAAGGGATGATTTAGTAAGTACTTGTATGCCTGGAGATGACATTACTTTAACTGGAATTATAAAGGTAAAATATATGTACAGTAATTTGTAAAAATATTTGAATTCATGAGTTTTAACACGTTGACTGCCACAGTGAAAATGGACGTTTGTAGTCAGACACGCTGAAATTCTAATTATTAAGTATACAATCGATTAATTTTCAAATGTAACCTTTCAATTTAATAGCTAGCATTATCAGCTTAATATTAACGCTATCAGCAGTTTATTTCATCGCCTCTTTTGTCAACACGTTTACTGCCAAGGTTTACGAAGCAGTTACACCAGCTACAAGTATTTTCGTAGCTGATAGTCAACGTGTTAATTATTAAAAACCTTATTTATAAAAAGACGTGATATCTCATATTTAGGGAAATAATACTTCCAAAGCGCAAAATAAAAGTTCATTTTCTTTATACATGGAAGCTATTACAATATTTAACAACAAGCAGAAGTTTCAAAGTAAAAATACTATGAACGATGAGATGTCAATAAAAGATTACTTAGCGATAAAGGTATGTATAACATATGTATAACATTCGCTACATTTAAAGGTCTTTTTATATCATTTAATATTTATAACAGGAAGTATATAATACACCAAACATTTTTTCCCTCTTGATACATTCACTTTGTCCAAGCATATATGGTCATGAAATGGTCAAAGCTGGTTTGATTTTAAGTCTGTTTGGCGGGAACGCGGAACATTTAGAATTACGAGAAAACATTCATGTGTTAATAGTTGGTGATCCTGGCCTTGGAAAATCACAAATGTTACAAGCATGTTCACGAATTGCTGCAAAAGGTATGTTTGATTATGAATTTTAGTTGTATCCCCATGATATCTTATTTTTTTTTGTAATTTAAAATAACAATGTTTAAAGGTGTATATATTTGCGGAAATTCAAGTACATCTTCTGGCTTGACCATAACACTTATAAAAGAGAATAAAACTAATAACTTTTCATTAGAACCAGGCGCATTGGTTTTAGCGGACAGAGGTTGCTGTTGCGTCGATGAATTTGATAAAATATCTAAGCAACATGCGGTATAATTGTTATCTTATATATCAAATGGTCACCTTAAATAATTATCTTATAAAAAGAAATTGTTTCAATTATAGGCTTTATTAGAATCAATGGAACAACAAAGTGTAAGTGTCGCTAAATCAGGAGTAATTTGCTCACTACCTAGCAGAACTTCAGTTTTAGCTGCTGCGAATCCAATTGCTGGTCGATTTCATAGAAATAAAACGTTAATGCAAAATTTAAAAATGAGCCCACCTCTGTTATCACGTTTTGATTTAATATTTTTATTACTAGACGAACCAAATAGAGTGCGTATTTTTTAATATCTATGTAACCATTTTTTTTTTATTAACAATTATTTAGAAACATTATGTGTTTTGTTTGCGATATAGGACATAGATGATTTTTTATGTAAACATGTGATGTCAGCCCGCAATGACTTAAATACAATTAACACTATACAAACTAATTCATTTCAAAATACTAATATATCAGATACAGTGAAAGTTTCATTGAGGTGATTGAGATTAATTTGATAGAAATTATTATTATTTGTAATATTTTGTTCTCACAGAGGCGTGGTTTTTTTTTTAGGGACAGGCTTATATTCTCTTTGAGAGAAAACACGAGTACAATTCCACACCTAATTCTTCGAAAATATATTGCATATGCACGACAATATGTTAAACCAAAATTAACTAATGAAGCGGCAGCAGTATTACAGAATTATTATTTAGAACTTCGAACTAAAAACAACAGATACTGTGGTTTACCAGTGTATAATAGACAGCTAGAAGCCATGATAAGATTAGCCGAGGTATACATTTTTTAAGTATTTATATAAATTTCAAATCTACATCCAATTTTTTGATAAAAATAAAATTATAATTACAGGCTAGAGCAAAATTGGAATTACGTACAGAGGTGATAGAAACGGATGCTTTGGACGTAATAGAAATTCTACGATATACGTTTGATAATAAAATTATAGATTGGCAATCTTTGAGTGGTAAAAAAGCGACAGACAAAAAGGTAAATTAAATTTTGTTTGTACTGATAAATACCGATAGTTGGTTGATATTATAGTGATAACGATTTCTTTTTTGAAGGTAAAAAAATTTATAAAAATATTAAAGGAAGAAACTTTTCTGGACAGCAACAAAACATTTTCCACAAAAAGACTACACGACATCGCGTTGGATAACAGAATTGTGGTAGACGATTTTTCACAATTTATTTCAAAATTAAACGAAAGTGGTATTTTGTTGAAAACCGATAGTAATACTTTCAAATTCGTCTCTTTCTAATTTTATAATTATACAAATACTGCATGTATATACATTGTAATATAATATATATTTAATTTAAATAATTTATTATAACAATTTATTTTAGTTGGTACTATGTTTTGATACAGAGTGGGTATAGTTTTGTATTTTTCAGTAACATAAAATAAATGTACATCGAAGTTATTACATATTTGGTTTTTATACTTCAAAGCAATCTGCTTTACATGGCAGACGCCAATTTAAATAAAAGCAACATTTTGGTCCTGGTACATGCAGACAATTGGGTCTCTGGCAAGGTCGTTTTGGGATATATATTTTGGGTTGTGGTTTAGGCGGAGGAGGTATGGTAATTTTGAAACATCTGTTTGATAAAACCACAGCAATATATTACATATATTAGTTCATTGATCAGTTAAGCATTAAGTATAAATTAATAAGCTATGGTTCAAAATTGGAATTTTTTGTGCCGAGCGGACAGATTATAATAATAAATGTATCGTAATATGATGATAGGAGTAAAGAAAGTACATTTAAAAGATCCATTTTACAGGACACATTGTAGTTCTAGTCAGACATCTGGTTGTACATGTAGGAGGACAGTATGGGATACATTTTGGTGGACAGGGTCCGCACGGCACCGGAGGTGTGCATATTGTAATTCTACATGGTGGTGGACACGGCATGCAACGTGGTGGATAACATGAATAAGATACACACGATGAACAAGGTGGTAACCGACATTGGATTCCAGGCGGTGGGCAGCAAGGTGTTGAACAACAGGATGGATTTCCAACGCAAGACATTATTTTCTTTTTTTTCCTTTTTTTTTCTCTTTTTATGTTCTCTTGGAAAACTTCAAATTTTGACGATTAATTTTTCCATAAAGCAATGTCAAACAACTGATAATCAGCTGAAGTTATTATTCACTTGTTACATAATGTAAATATATTCAGAGTATATTTTTATTTTTTCTGGAATCAAACCATTTCGACCTTATATTTTAATACTAAATCAATAGAGTAGAAAGTACATTGAAGTACATTATGAACACATAACAAAATTCTATGAGTGTCATATAAATTAAGTAGAATACAAATTTTTGGATTAATCGTTTAAATTCAAGTTTCATTAAAAATGCCGTGCGATGGGAAAAATCCAAACTGTGATAGAAGGCGAGATTTGTTAAATCAGCTAAAATGTTTAATTTCATCCATGGAGAAAAAGTAAGAATTTTGGATTAAATTGATAAATGTGAATGAATTTATAAATTTATACGTTATTCTATATTCATTGTAGGAAAGCATGCGAATGGGATGAACCTGCTTCACCTTGTAACTATGAGTTTCTTTGTTGTGTGAGTACTCATTGATTTTAATAAATTTATTATAAGTTTAAATCGTGAAAAAATAATTAACGAAGGTATAGAAATGAGATATACATAAGGGTGATTCATTGCTAATTAATTAGTATCATTAATGAATACATGGTGATGTAATTGCTGGCACTGCTTTTGAATTAATTAATGAAAGAATCACCCTGTATGAAATATCTTCGTTACGTCGCTTTGTACGGCCTACTCTTTACTACGTAGACATACATTAGAAAATGTCACATCATATTTCTATAGTTTCTATTCTACACTTATTATTCGGAGAAGAAACTACGTTCTATTATTTAAATTACAGAATCCAACTAAACGCTGTAAAAGCTTCAACTTCCGAACAAGCATCATATACAGATGTGAGTGTATCAAAAGAAATGGTTTACAAGATAGATGCATGATGTGGAACTGCATGGGCAGACCGGAGTGTATGACAAAATTATATCCTACTTGCTGTCCTGGTCGCAATGCATTATTAAAATTAGCCGATATGGGAGACGTAGAAGCCACTCTACGAAAATTCTATTGTGCCGATCAAGCCAGAGAAGATGCTCTAGCTACATATTGCAGATTAAGTTCTAAGAACAAAACTCCTTGCTGTCCGACCCCTGTTTGTATCGAACCATCACCCTGCCCCGTTCCCTGCTGTGTATCGCCTTGTACTCCTTATAATATTTGTACTCCGTGTCCACCGCCTTGCCCACCGCCATGCTCACCACCATGTCTACCAATATGCCCTCCACCATGCCCACCACCATGCCCACCACCATGTCCGCCACCATGTCTACCAATATGCCCTCCACCATGCCCACCACCATGCCCACCACCATGTCCGCCACCGTGTCTACCATTCTGCCCTCCACCATGCCCACCATGTTTACCATTATGCCCTCCACCATGCCCACCATGCCCACCATGTTTACCATTATGCCCTCCACCATGTTCACCATGCCCACCATGCTCGCCATGCCCACCGTGCTCGCCATGTCCACCGTGCTCGCCATGTCCACCGTGCTCGCCATGCCCACCGTGCTCGCCATGCCCACCATGCTCGCCATGCCCACCATGCCCATCGCCGTGTCTATCATTATGCGTGCCATCATGCCCACCACCATGCCCACCACCATGCCCGCCACCATGTCCACCACCTTGCCCACCACCATGCTCACCTAGATGTCTACCATTATGCCCTCCACCTTGCCCTCCACCTTGCCCCCCGCGATGCTTACCATTATGTCCTCCATGTCCACCTCCGTGTCCTCCACCTTGTCTGCCGCTGTGTCTGCCATCGTGTACACCCCCGTGTCCATCACTGTGTATACCTTCATGTTCACCAACTTACTGTCCTCGTCCTTGTGTTCCTTCCCCATGTGCTGCTATTTGTTTCTAGATATAATTTTCAATTTGCATGCCTCATGAATTTTCTTATACACTTTCTTATCACATTTATATGCTATAAATTTGTTTCTGTGTCAGAGTTTTCTATGTATGATGAAAAAACAGAAATAAACGATATTCTGTGAAAACATGTGTTAATTTTCTTTACATGTGCTTCTGCGGTTTCGCTGGTATACAAAATTCATATATTTCACATAAATTCATAATATACAAATTATTATTTCAATAATAAACAGCTCAATACTTTTACATTTAAATTGAAAAGGTTTATTGATATATCAATTTGAATTGAATTTGAATTGTGAATGCGCTGCAGTCGATCCCCCTTATCTGTCGATAAAACAGTCTACGATGCCCAAGGGATAAAATGCAAGAGAGAAATGTTCTCATGATTGACGAAGTTTGTGTGTTTTTGCATCACGGTCGTAAACATTGCGTTGCTTTAAAAATATTGTATAATTGTATTTAAAGATTTGTTTAAAATGGAATCCAGCAAATCAGATTCAACTCCAAAACAAAGCATGGTATATATTTGCGGAGGTAATATTCAAAAATTCAAATTACAACTCATAACCTTTCACGTGTATACTATAAATAATAGTTACTTGTAATAATTTATGTATATAGATATCAATTAAGACTTTTATTTAATGATAATAGATTGATAAATTACTAAAAGATGTCTGTTAATAATATTATTATTATTAATATATTATAAAGATAATATATTACAATCTACCTTTGTTTTTATAGAATGTCATCATGATAATGAAATACGAGCCAGAGATCCTATTCGATGCCGAGAATGTGGATACAGAATTATGTACAAAAAGCGCACAAAGAGACGTATCCTTTTTTTAATTAAAATTTTAAGTGACTGCGAAGTTCTTTAAGAGAACATAGTTTTACATATTGCTTTATTAAGCATGCAACTTTGATTCTGTTTTGATTAGTTATTTAAAAGGGTGTAGTGTTTTAAATTTTAATGTCAGGAATGTTTGAATATCAGTTTGCAAGAAAGTAATATAAGAAATAAATATTTAAAACATATATATGTTGTAAGCACGTACACTGAAAAATTTATTTTCCTTAATAATATATAGTTGTTGTATTTGATGCACGATGAATCCATTTGATACAGCATAAGCGGAGATATTAATTCTAATGGCATTATAATTTAAGGGAATATTGCGATACTGTACATTTCAACCTTTGTATACTTCTCAGAAATAGCTCCATAACACATTTTCTTGGATGTTAGACCATCTGTCAGTTTAATATAAGGATTATAGTTTTTAATAAATTAACACGAATTTATTGCAAATTAAATATTTATTCCCATCCCACATAATTCATAAAGTTGTACTTTTATGCTTGCAATACTATCATAGAAAACTATAACTGTATTAATCCAGATACATTTTGAGACTCTTCGCACACTTTAAATTAATCAATTCTTTCACATTTCTTACCAAAGTTCTGTCAATTGTATATTGATGTAGATTATGTAATATAAAACTGTTTAGAAATATATGTTTTTTATTTACAATAAATAAATTACATTTTTATTAATAGTTCAACAGAGTCACAGAATCAGAGATGACAGTAACACTAGCAAAATGCTGACGTTCTCAAATTTCATAAAAGTTGTTATTACTATGGATGTATACGTCTTACAAAGTCTTATTCCGGTCCCAGTATTTGATATTCACCAGTGAAGCCTCCACTAGAGTAATTAATTAATCTATCATTACTTCCCTATTCATTACCTTTTAATTAATTAAATATCTCTTTCTTGTCCATAAACTTGCCATACTTGAAACACTATTAATATAACAGGTGATTATCAAGTATATATAGATTACAATCATTGCAAGAGCATAATTTAAATTCCTTCGTTTAAAAGCCTTAATAATCTATGTTATAATGCATGTAAAATACTTGCTTGCCAACTATTTGTAAATGTTACCGTCATCGTTCATTACGAAATTCAAATCATTTGTGAAAAGATGAGATTGTTTTAGAATTTTTTAGCCAAGCAAACTGACAAAATTTGATAACTTTAAAAGAATTTTTAAAATATAGTTCAATGCAAAATAATTTACAGTGTATCGAGTTGAACCAAAAGTTCATTTTCTGCAATACCGACCACATTGTAACCTATAAATTACATATCATGATACTCTCCAAAAATCTCTTCAGTAAAAAAAAAAACCATTGAAATAATTTGATTAATTTAAAAATGGAATATCAGAAAATGTATTTTCAACATTCAATGCTGTATTATTTCTGAATGGGCGAAAGTGTCATTCATACATTTGAAATGAAGATTTTATTGTGAAAGATGTACCATGATTGATGATACTGTATATTTGGTGGGATTTAAAAGAAATCCTTTATTAAGAACTCCTACCAAATACTCAGACCATTGGTTCAACATTTCACTCAATAAAGTAAACTCAAAAATACTAACAAACAAGACTGTTCTCGATTAGTGAACTACAAGAAAAGAATATGCATATTAGATCATTCTCCAGACATGAAATAATCAGTGTCATTTGCTTCAATTTTTTGAAAATATAAATCTCATAAAATGGTCAAAGATCATCAAAAATTGTAGGTGGATACATTATTGACTAAATACAAAGATAAATATTTATTATTTAGGCCTGTTTCTTTTTAAAATTTAAATCAACTTTTGGTTCAACCCAATAACTTCAATCCTGTTTGTTCTAAAAATTTCTTAATACTGAGTTTGGAAAGAGCCAAGCCAACTTTCTGCACAAAGTTATATCTCATAATATGTAGAATAAAGAATTTTATCACTTATAATAACTTCTTTTTCTTCCTTAAATAACAATATTATTGAAATAGTTTAATATTGGTCTGCTTTTAATATAAAACCGAATCAATTTTATATTAATTTCTTGTTTCTTTTTTTTTTTTAATGATATATACTTGCTATTTAAATTCATAATTTCTGTGTAGTAATAGATGTTACTTTCATTTTTCAAGATATAAAGAAAGATAATAGATTTGAATTTTTATACCTTCAGAAACTGAAGAATTAAATATTTCAATTATAAAATTACAACGATCATTTTTGCAAACTGTAAATGTTAAATTATTTATCATAAAGATTGCATTGAATGCAATAATTCTAATTTATCTTGAAATAACATTTTCCAATATAAAGAAATTTAACTTGTAATAATAAGTTTTGTATTTTTTGAAGATTAAGACTTTATTTAAATCAACGATGATAAGAAATTACAGTTTATAATAATGAATCACTGTATTTTGTGTAAAGGTTGATATTTATTTTCAAACTAAAATTATTGTAAGTGATAAATATTTTACGTACATTAAAAAATGTCATATATACCACGTATCTCAAAAAATTGTTTCTCTTCTTCCTTTTCTTTTCTTTTACTATAATTATGTCCCCTACTTCATTTTAAAATAACATTTATATTTTTTAATTCAGTAAATATTTAATAAAATATATAACTGAATTTTATATATTAAGTTATTCGTAAAATTTTTTTGTTTAACTAAAAATAGATTTACACTAACGTTTGTGTAAATTATCTAAAGGTGTTTCAAAAATACAATAGAGCGAATATACTGTTTAACATATCTGTAATGTTTGTTTGTTTCTTTCTTTTTTTTCCTTTGTAATAAAATATAAATGTATCTTATATTGAATCGTTTTTTATACTGTAGCATATAAATGACAAAAAGTATGGACACTCGTGATCTCCCTAGATCTAAATCAATCAATTTGATATGTAAATGATGTTTTTGTTATTCATGCTCTTTAAAATATGAAATACTCTTACAAAGGTCAATAGTTTCGAAAATATATTGAGAATCATATTCTGAAAAAACTACCTTAGTAAATCACATACGACATAGCCAGAAGACAAGTATTACATTGTACGTAATTTGGCTTTAGCTGCGCTTCAAAATATGTTGAATCTTCATGGATCCATCATTCTTTCTAATATTCATTATTAGACATTATTTCCAATGCAAAAGTTATTTCTTTTTTTTGTTCGTTTCGTTCTTTCTCCCGAAATATAAATATCGTTGGCTTGGCATTGCGAACAGACACACTTGCATGCTTTGGAAAACCATACATTATTTTTATAATCGGACTGCATTAGAATTGATATACACCAAATGCTATATTAATAAACTATACTACATTGATATTGTTTGGCGAACAATCACTTCAACTGGACCTCAATGTAATATGATTGTGCGATCATTCTATATTTGTCCTACCGTTTTATCTCAAGCACACTTAGGTACAAATTGTGATAATCGATATCTGATTATGCAAGTAGGAAAGACGAGTCGTGCTTGAGTAAGATGTTAAAAATTGGACGCTGTATATTAAATAGGTAATTATAAAATACATTAGCTGTCGCTGGTGGAAGGTATGTATGTGGCTTCATAAATGTTTCAAGCAAACTCAGACAATCGGTTATCGGTTAATCCAGCTTGTTAACGGTGATCATTGACTCGTATTAATTCATTTCAATTAAATTCACTAAGAAAATATTGTTTGATACCAGTTTTTAAACAGAGTTAGGAATGAACAAAGGTAAGGCATGATCATTTTTGAGTTTACAATTTTATACATTTACAAAATTTTGTGATGTTAACTTAGTCAATTTTAATAACGATACATCTTGTCATAAGATATCTAAAATTGTAATGAAAAATATGTTTATCTATATTGGATGTCTCAATTTTTTAAAGAAATTGATGCATTATACCTAACCCTGTTTTTTTTTCTTTTAAAGATAAAAAAAAAGAAGATAAATGAACTTTATAAGAGTGGCATATCAAGCTTAATTTCACAACTGATCCGTATAACCGAGTGTTTTCAATGATGAATTTCTTAAAATTATAATAAAGACTAACAGGATTTCATGATATCATACATAAATATATACAAACACTTTTTCTCTTATGTCAACAATAATTCTGATAACTGCTCATACTAATATCATACAAATATATATACATATATGTATGCATGTACAATGTATGTATATACGTATATGTATACACATACACATTCATGTATCAATAATTAAGATACAATATTAATTTTTTTTAATATTAGAATACTCTTCAACATTGAACGCAACAGTTGCATTTTAAATATAGAATTACATGCCAGTCCATTGCACCTTATGCTGATATAACACTACTGTATATTGTATATAAATAATATATATATTTTGTTTAACTGGTTGGGAAAATTATGTTGTTACAAGTTAGTGCCACCACTTTTCGAAGGAAAATTGAAATATACTAGGTTCAAACCAAAACTTTCAACTTGTATTTTGGTTTTCAAGTACAACAAGACAAAAGAGAATAAAATTCTTGATAATAAATTACTATGTTTTCTTTGCTAAGCTGGTTAAATTATAATTGTGCTTTAATTCAAGTAATAAATAATGAAACTTTCAGTCTGAAGTGTTTAAAGTGATGTTATGTAAAAGACGTATAAAATAACATTACATATTAGCAGTCCAATTTTGTGTTAGAAGTTCTTTTAATATCTTTCATCAGTAATTGATTGTATTGTCTGTTTGGTGGTTAAATAAATAAAGGATAAACAAATATATTTTTGTATAAAATAGAAACTTGTGTTCATTTACAGACAAAGAAAAGATCACTTTCATTCTTAAACAATAAGAAAACTTTCAATTCTTTCCTATTTCTCGATTCATAAAATGTTGAAATTAAAAATCAAATTAAAAAAAATTAAATTCAGCAATCTAAAATATTTTTTAGACAAATTTTAATTGAACAATTGCATCGTTTAAATAAAAGTTAAACTTCAAAGAGATGATTTAAAACAATTGTTAGTTTAATGGCAATGAATAATACTTATGTTATTGCATAAATATTGGCAATGAAGATGATACTGAATACATATGTACACATAAATTCATTTTTTCGAAGATATAAACAATAATGAAAAGAGCTTCATCTTGAAAGTTATAACAATCTAAACAATGTGTTAGAAAACAGAAAACATTTCTTAGCTATCATAATGCGATCGATAGGTCTAACAGTTTACAATGATCTGTTTAGGATGATAAGCAGACTTCAGCAACATAGATCATATATCTTATCTGCAGATATAATGAAAATATGTTCCCAGGTATTAACTGATTTAAAAGATAGGAAGTATCTAAAAGTTCTATAGTGATCGAGTCCAAAATCAGTATATGGAGAGGAAGTAGGTAAAATTAAATATTCTGGACCTACTGAAAAATATGGTAATAACTGAACAAAGAGAATAATTACAGCCCAGGTTGTGGTACAGAGCACAATAACAAAACTTCATCTCTTTGTTGGAAACACAGTGAAAATAGAACTTCAAAAAAGCAATCGACGATGCGAAGCCAAAGGAAGACAGGTTATAGAAGACACCAAAGGTAATCAACGTGAGGTTTATACACTAGATACCCCAGTACAGATCAACCAAAGATGTAAAAGGCTAAGGAGCCAGCTATTACAGTGAACGTTACAAAGAAGTTTAAGGTATAGTCGTCCTCATGATACAGCGAGGTCGTAACTGAAAGTCTCCGGAAGCAGTACATAATCGTGTGTGATGGCATAGCATTCAGAACTATACATTGTGTCTCACTGATTTCCTTATGCCTTCTAAGTCAAAGTTTCAAATCCTTATTTCCAACTAAGGACTTAGAACTTCACTTAAGGCAGCGTAAAGAAATGAATAAATATAATTGGAACCTCCCAATTATAGACTTTCTTCAAGGAAGATAGGAACCCGAAGATAAGCATCCGTTTGGAAGGGTCCAATTGATTAAATTACTATAGAAATCACATTCCACCACACAATATATTTATAACCTATACGTTGTTGCCATTTGCCAAAATGGTCACATTTACTAATAGATTAAGTTCTGATAGTACTTTGGCTCCTGAAGGATTTTATAACCTCACTATATCGTGCTATAGACTATAAGTGTGATTATTCAAGTAGGACGGAATAAGTTGTGTATTGGTGAAGCTAACGCACGACTGAGCATTGGCGAAGACAAGTTGAGGTTGGGTGAGTTAGGAGACCCTGTATAACTGTTATTTCATTAGTAATTAAAATTGTAATTACCTTGGAAGATATAACAAGTTATATATAATGAAATTTCATTAAAACAACTTTGTTGTTGACAATGAGAAATTAAAACAGAAGATAGTTTTAAATATTAAAAAAAAAAGTTTCTTTTTATCGTTTAAAATAATTTTCAATGTTGAATGTTAGTTATTTGATTTTATACAGAAAGAAGTCTGTACATGTGCCAAAACAGCAAAATTACGTTACATTTTTAATATTTATTCTACCGATCAATGAAATCATTGATATTCTACTGATATGCATCATTTCAGACGCACTTTGGCTCGAAAAATAAATATTAAATAAATCAGATTTCCATTACGATAGCGATAATAATTCTTTTCAATAATAACATTTACTGTACATTACCATAACGTAGAATGTTCCGTTAGTATAAATATAAGGTACCTTTTGGCATCTTGAAAGAAGTCTTGGTAATTCTTAATTTCAATAAGAAGCACTGTTAGTAAACGAATGATTATGTTTTAGAAATTTCCTTCGAAAGATGGTGGTGTCTGTTTTCTTTCATTTCATTCATAACTATTTTATCGGTACGGCAACGAATTCGACCAAACAATTTCACTGTTGATTTTCCTTTTTATAGTCCACTGTATTCATTCATTTTGGCACTATGTGTCTTTGACTCTCGTCGTGGTCTTTCTTTTTTGGCTAATAGATATTATTCTGCAACCTTTTTTTTTTTTTACTCTGAGTATTCTTTTTTTCTGTACACTCGTTCACACCCCCGTGTGTATTTTGTACTAAAATCCGATTCGATAATTACGTTCAATAAAATTTGTATGTCGTTCATAGTACGCATTAGAGAACCGTGCAGTCTTGGCACTTGCATGATCCCATCGTCCAGCCTTGTATAATCTATGGAAGATGTAAAGCTTGATTTGGCATCTTGTTCACACTCTGTTAATCAAATTGATCGAACTTTGGATCTTCGTTGGTGATTGGCACATGATATGATCGAAACATATCCGAGTCTGTGGTCACTTTCACGGTGGTATTGGCTCACCATCGTTTGAGGAGGTTTCACCCCCGCTGATCACCTGACTTGGAATCGTCTCGGGTTCCCATTGTCCTATTTTACTAGGATCTTTCTCGCAAAGTCTTTGAGCCATAATCTGTAAGAAATATTATAATCTAAGCTTTGTATGAAAAATAACTCTTTGGAATTACTTATACAACAATCATACGATACGTCTCAGGTGCTGGTTTATTTAGTTATCTAGTATCTTCGTCTTATTATTTACTAATTCTAGAGAATAATTGAATTGGTTATATACCTGAAGACTAGTAAGACTATTATCACAGTCGGTCGTATCGATGTCATTCAAATTAACACCAGACCTTTCCATTTCAGCGTACGTCCCGAATGGCAATTTACCTAAACATTCTAATTTCATAATATGCATTTTACTACGAAGATGCTTCGCCAAGTGACCATGTATCCTGAACGCGATTTTGCAGTCGGTACATTTGAATGGTCTTGGATTGCTGGTAGTCGCAGCCCCGAACGTGGAAGTCATACTGACCTGTAAAAAAGTTCTATCGTTAAGGTTATTCGTAGACAAGCAAGGTTCTTTTTAATTTCTTTACTGTTTCGAGCTTCCAAAACATCTAAACTTCAGCTCAAAGTGCCAACTATTGTACAGTTTATCTTATTGAGACACTTTACATATTTGAACTTGCCCTGCTGATTACCTTGTTGTGATGTGAAACAGATCTCTCGTGTTTAGTCAAATGACCCTTGGTCCGAAAAGACACCGCGCAGCTCTCGCATCTGAACGGTCTCTCGAAGTAATGAATATTGATATGCAACCGTAACTGACTAGGTTTGCTGAACACCTTGTTACAAATACCGCAGACACTCTTCCCATCCTCGGTGACGCTGTAACTGCATTTATTTGCCTCGCTTCTCTCGGCAAACGTGATCTCCTTCAGATACGCGGGCAATACGTGTCCTTCAGCGTCCGGTTTCCATTCCCGTCCCTGTATCGGTAACCTTTCCATCGTTTGAACGATCGTTTGCAACAATACCGGTTCCGAGACAGGGGTCAGAATGTCCGTAGGTCTGGCTCTTTGCAGCACAGGGGCCGGTAACGATTGTACGGCGGCCTTGGTCGTAAGATCCATAGGTTGGGAAGAAGCGTTTCGCGACTCTGGCTCCTCCTTGTTCATCTCCACCTCCGGACTGTCCTTCTTCGAGGACTGAATCACGGTCGTTCTCAGCTCCTCTGGAGCGGTCCGATTAGAGGGAAAGTAATAACGATGAGACAGTTCGTTTCTGACGACGGTGGTCTCTTGGCTGGTGGACACGGTTTGGCTGCTCATGGGGGCGCTGGTTATAGTGACCGACACGGTTACGGACGACGCTGACGTTGTGGGAAATGTAAGGGTGTAAGGATAAGTAGTTGGCCTTCCAGACGGCAAAAGTCCTGGCAATCTGTTTGCGCTTCTTTGCGAGAGACTCAACAAACTCTGCGCCACTTCCTGTTCCTCGCTACCAGACTCCTCGCTTTCCTCTCCCTCGCTCTCCTCCTCCTCGTCCGAAGACTCCTCCGTATTGCCACCCGCGGCCAAACGGGCGATGGCTTCTTTATCGATATTTTCGTCGCAGACTATCGTCGGAACCGGAACGACACCCAGCTCGACGCATTTCTTGTAATGAGCCTTTGACTTCATGTGTTTTGTAAGGTTGCCTTTGGTTTTGAAGCTGGACAAAAGGACGGAATGTTTTAATTCATCAGCCAACGATGGACGATTATTGTGAAACATGCAATTGTACTATTAGATGCAAGAATTGTAACACATTTTATGAATCAATGTATACCAACTGCTCCTTACTAGAAATTAACATTTGTGAACCGAGGTCCGTGCATCGAACGGTACAATTATACTTTACATTTGAAAGAAGCCATGTTTTACATCTTACCCAAAAGCACAGTGTTTGCAAGTGTACGGCCTAACGTCTGTGTGCGTTCTGATATGTTTCTTTAACATGGATGGTTTTTTACAGCGGATGCCGCATTCCTCGCAAACGTACCGACCTCGACCTTACATAACAGAAAAACGAGTTGAAACCCTTCAGCCATGGAAAAATGATGGCACGGTGTTTATTATAGGTGTACCGATAATCATTGTTAATAGCAAAGTACATCAAGGCGACTGGTCAGTGGCGCAGCCAGGAAGGGGGCCAAAATGTTCTGGCACCCCCAAAGAAAAACTCCCAAAATTCGTTGAATAAATTATTATAATTACCTAATGAAGTAAATATGCATTAAAGATATTCTTATTCGTTTAACTAGGTTCCCCCAACAATAAATCCTGAGTGCGTCACTGGGAGCAATCAAAGGTCTTTGGATACAATATAAAATACATTTGCATATATATTCTTATACTGGTATTTTGCAATGCAAAGCTGAGTCAAAAATAAAATACTGTTGTAACTAACAGACTGAATGTAACACGGTTAAAACAGTTATATAGTAAACATCTGGGCTAAGCTTATTTTGTTATTCCGTATTAACGTATAAGTAAATAATATTTTCTTGAGATTCGAAGCGTACAGTGTAGAGAAAACCCGATTCCCTCACCTCTACCCCTAACATAGGTATAGTCTTCGTTACTCTCGAAGCCACCGTCGAATATTTTCACCCTTTTCGCTTTTTCTTGCATATCACCTTCCAAACCGCTATCTGGACTCGTCGGGGTGGTGGGTCTTTGGGACGAGTGGGTCAGGATGTCCTCCTGCTTCTTCCAGGCGGTGGTGTAACTGAACGATCTGTGCCTCGAGTCGTAATGCGCCATGTCGACGTCGGGCGGTGCTTCCTCGCATATTTTCCAGTTCGAGTACATGGACAGACCGTGTTGCTGGGTGACGTACATGGGCTGCGGTCTGTTCAGGGTACAGTAAAACACTCTGGTGGAGCATTTCAGGCCCAGATATGTGTAAGCGTGTCCGTTTAGATAAAGCTGCCCGTACGACTTCTTTGGCCGAGGCGTTTCTGGACTAATCAGCGGAAGCGTGTTGGCCGTTGGCGTGATACCGTGATGCTTCTTCGGGGTGAACGTTCCTGGCTTCAACGGCAAAGAGGTGGGTCTCAAGAACTTACTCGAGTTGGTCTCCTCATTCGTGGCTTCGCCGTTTTTCGGCGACTTTACCTCAGGTTTGTCCGGCTTGCTGATTAACTCTACGGAAGCTTTGTTTGGCACATCTGTTTTGGAGGTATTGTCCACGTTGACGAGCACCGCGGTTTCAGGCTTCACCTTAGTTCCATTGAACGTGGCGTAATACTCGGTCTGCTTGCCTCTGGCCTCGTTAAGACTGCCCTTCAGACGTCCATTTTCAAGAGTTGGAGGCGAATCGTACTTCGTACCCTGTGCCAGAGAATCGACCAGCACCCTACCAGCCTCCATCTCGTTTACGCTCCATGTGGACAGTCTCTTTCTATTTTCGGAAGACTCCTTTGGCGAATATCTGAGCTTACTGTAGGAAACCGTGGAAGGGACCCCCGCGTCGATGCCGTTCGAGTAGCTGGAGCTTTTCTCCAATTTTGGACTCCTCTCGTACGAGAACTCCCGCCTGTCCCTCAGACCCTCCATACCCTTGTACTTGATGGCCATGCTGTTTTTGATATGACGATCCAGCTCCACCTTCGTCGCTTCCACGACGGAAGATACGCCTCTTCGATACTTGTCCGCAGTATTTTCGATCTTGACGCTAGGAACTTTCGGGCTGGACAGTCCAGCCTTCAAACCCTCGCTTCCAGGAGCCTTGAAGCCGAGTTTAGGATCTTTTGCCGGGCTGGCGAGATCCAACGGCTGGCCCATCATGGACGCGTGCCCGCTGGACATAGGCCCTGGGATCCCAGGCACGCTGGGTGTCTGTATCTTCACTGGACTGGCCAGGTCCAGAGGTTGAGGGATCATGTGAAGACCTGGTAGACCAGGTATCACCTTGTATCCAGCTTCACCGTTGGCTATGCTCGGGGATATGTCTATGGTCGGTGCGAGGGTGTGTGGTCCGGGCATACCAGGAACGTAAGGAATGACTTTGCCGCCGTGAAGGATATTCGTGATGCCTGGTTGGGGCAACGTCAACGGATTGTAGGCAGTGATACTGGTCAGTGGACTCAGACGAGGCTCCAGGTAATTGTAACACGACATGCTGGGCGCTATGTTCGGGGTTGATATGTTCGGTATGATGGGCGCCAACATTTTCGGTGTGTTTGGCAAAGATATGGAGGAACTGGGCGTGCTGGCCGGGGTACCAGACGGTTTGTGAACCATCGTACCACCCGAGTGAAGACCGGATCTAACCACGATCGAAGCTGTCTCCGACGTAACACACTTGCTGTTCACGATGTGCTCGCTCGTCGGCGATTTGGTCTGTCGTGGCTCGATCCTCATCGTCTTCGTTTCGCCGGTGTCGTCCAATATCCTGACCTCTCCGCCAAACATCTGCAACGAGTTCGGCCGTGGATACTTGCTAAGCTCCTCAAGAGATCTTAAGGTGGTGGGTACCGAATCCGGTCTCAGTTTTTTCACGGGTGGCGTGTACGCGTCGACCAGCCTCGTGTTCCCCAAAAGTGGTCCAGGCGAGGGTAAAGGTTGCAGCGTGTTGTAATAATCGGAAGACTTTGAATCGAAATCAGGATCTCTTTTATCTATTTCCAACGAATACTCCCCGCGTGGACTCAAGCTCCCTTTGCAGTAGTATCTACGGTGGGCATCAAGGTTATCTATGCTTGAGTAAGGGATGTTGCAGGAGGGACAAAGATAATTCTCGCTCTCCGTAGCTCCATCCTGAATCGAATTTTGATTCTTCAACAACAGGTCCTTGATTATCGAACCCTCCGAATTGTTCGGGAACTCTTTGTCCTCGGCGAACGTCTCGCTGTAGCAACGTTTCCTCGATGAAGATTCTTCGACGGAGGAGAGATTCAACGGTTGGTCGGATTCCTTCATCTCCACGAGACTCTGTTGCCTTTGGATTAGCTTGTGTAATCGTGGATCTACCGCATCCACGATCGCCTGATTATCGGTTATAATTTTATCGATGTGCTCCTGCACTCGTTCCGGATTCGGTTTCGGGGTGAAGGGCGTTGTGATCGAGGAAGAACTGTTAGTGGAAGAGACGGAGGATAAGGAAGACGTTTCTATATCGTTGTTGACGCACTGGAGCGCCGTGTGAAATTTTGGCTTGTAGATTTTTCCAGTTTTGATCGTTTTCACGGTGGACACGGTCGTCGTGGGCGTCGACGAGGGTGGTGGCGGGGGTGTGCCAGTGCCGTTACTTGCACTATCGGACAGACTTATGTCCGAGTCCTCGGATACCTGCGACAAAATTTTATATGTAGCTGCGCGAAGTCAAATAAATATACCATTACATATTTTTTAAAGCATTGAAGGCGGACACGAAGACTGACTCTTTCATAGGCAACCGATTTGAATTGGAGCTTTAACCCACGGACGACGGACCACGAACAGCGTCCTCAAACATTCTCCCTTTCAATATACGAACGTCTCAATAATTGCAATATCATAGTGTACGTCTTCTAGGTCTGGGTCACGGTTGACCCAGCTCCGTCGTTCGGGGGTTAAACCACTTAAAGTTTCTTGGATAAATTTTTACTATGTAAACATAAATCGACGTAGTGTCTAAATAATGGACCTTTGGAACGATTCTGTTAAAAAATATAATATTCAATTGCAGCATTTGAAAGTTCTATTATAATAACGTCTCCATTCGAAGTGAAGAAGAAATCCTATGATTTCGAGCGTACCTTGCTGGTATCACCGCCCTCCATCTTCAAGGCATGAGCGCGAGATCTGCAGTGTTTGTAGAGATTCGATTTGGTTTTAAAAGCGAAACCGCAAGGCACGCAAGGATACGGCCTTTCGTTCGTGTGTGCCCTGATGTGTTTCTGCAGGACACTGGGCTTCGCGCACAGAAGCCTGCAATAGGGACACACGTAGCCGCTTTTCCTGGACTCGGTGACGGGGTCTCCGTCCACGGATTCCGAGGACGCCTCGATCTTGATCGGATCTTTCGGCGATTCTCGGAAATCCTTGGTTGAGTCTTTCTTTTTAGGTGGCTCCAAAGGATCGTTGTTGACCGTGGTGTCCTTCTTCGGCTCCACCTTCGGCGTGACCTCGGTTGTCGCCATCTTCTTGAACTTTTTATGCAGGTACTTTTGCTCGCCATCGTTGTTGTTGTTATTATTATTATTGGTGTTGTTATTGTTGTTGTTGCTATTATTGTTGTTCGCCAACTGTGGGTCTGTCATCGCCACAGTATGAGTCTCTGTAAAATAGAAATAACAGGATTTTGGTTAAAAGGTATGCTCTCGTGTTTCGATGGGATATGAAATTTGAATAAATATAAATTGATATTGATAAAAGTAAAGAATATTGATTGAACTGGAACAATATTAATAATTCGGACAGGAATAATTAATCGTTAGAAATTTTTTTATTCTTTAAATCTTGGATTACTTTTTCAGATTTGTTAATCCTCGGTACTTAATTTGTTTTAAATTAATACGTTACAATTTGGTCTCCACTAATACTTGCAATCAATATAATTCACCATCTGACAACTAATTATATACAATTTATCAATTAATACAAAATAATTCACTTTAAATGTTAAAGCATTAGCACAGAAAAGACTGAAAAACGGATTCAGCAATAATGAATAAAGGGAACAGAAAGATGTTTAGTCGAGGAACGTGATTCACAAACAGATCCCAACTGTTTTCCGATATTGCACGCGAATCAACTGGATTGTTCCGAGAATCCTCTTTTCCAAGAACATTACAACGAATCATGTGCGATGAACAGAGTGCTAAGAATAAATGAAATAATTTGTGACGGTAAACATCAAAGAAATCCATGGAAATATACTGATGATCAAAAATTTGAAATATCCTTTGCGTTTTGAGAGAGAGAGAGAGAGAAAAAAAACAAACAAGTTTTTTGATACATGTATTAGAATTTTATATTATATTATATTAACATCAGCATATATTATAATGTTATAAATCCGTGTAAAAATTCATTAATTCTATATTAAAAATTATATTACACTAATATTAATATTTTAAAATTTCTTCATATTTATTTCTAAATAAATAACAAGTATTAGTACGAGTATAATATAATTTCTGGTCTACTTAACACTAAACGTACCAACACTTTACATATACCTATTCTGACCATAAGGGGTCATTTGACCCCTTGTGAAATAAACGTTGATTTGTACAAAGCAATTTTTAATTTATTAAAACAAACAATTCGCAACGTAACTTCTGATTTCTAATAAAACAATCAAACATATATTTTTATTTTTATAAATAAAATAATTAATTACACTTTTTATATACAACTGGTTTCTCCTTCATACATTTGAAATTTTTAAGGGGATCATTTGACCCCGTTTGGTACGTTTAGTATTGATTTACACTTAATTTAGTATTAATCGTTTCAATATAATATAATGTCTAAGTCGAACATTATAAATCGTTATACGAACCAAGGAAAGGATTAAGCGAGTATGTTTAACACGTGATTAGTAGATCATTTGATATTCAAGGCCTGAAAGGTCATTCCTGCAGATTTATGCGAGAATCGCGTTACGAAAGCGGAAGGAACCGAGTTCAGAAGTTCAGACTACTCGGTCGCTGGTTATGCGCGAATAAGACTTTCCACTGATTGAATTTCCATTTATATTAAGCTTGATGCACATGAAACGTCGTTCTTCTTCTGTTCAGCAGTTTGAATTTCATGAGTCGATTTCGAATAAGTAAACACTGTCGAATAATTAACCCCTTTTCTTGCTATTACGGATGGTTAATAGTTTTGGGTGTTACCGGTGTTGGGAGAATTCCCAGAGAATCTAGGGAATCTAGATCTCATAGAAAATAATTTATTAAAAACATGTAGTGGAATATCTATATCCGTCATCTTGCAACTTTTTCTATAAAAATTATTAAAAATAGGAATAACTGTTATCGGTCTCGAATATCTTTGTAGACGCAGGAAAGGAAATTCCTCCATTTATCTTATACTCGGAAATTACTAGGCATTTATCCCTATGCACGATAATTTACCTAATTCATCGACCATTACTAAGTTACTAAATTACTGATTACTAAATTGCTAATTTAGGAATTTAGGGTTAAGGTTAAATAGTTTAGTAATTTAGGTAGTGTACTAGTTAGCAACTTCGTAATTTAAGGCTACGATTAGGGTTAGATAACTTAGTAATTACTAATTTAGTAATTTAGTAATGTAGATTTAGGGTTAGATAATTTAACAATCAGTATAATTTATTCCACTGCTATTATTAATGTAACCAGCTCGCTTACTAATTCTTGAATATTAATTTCTATTACCAACATTACTAATAATAATAATTGGTAATATTAAGTAGAATAATTCGATACGTATGACGAGTACACCATTTTCCCTAGAAAAAGTCTATAATGCTCGATAATGCAAGTACTAGAACCTCCCTAAACATTCCCTAGTTTTCCCTAATCTCTTTCTAGGTTTTCTCAAGACCAAGTTAATACTCTTATTCAACCAAAGGAAGTCTACGTTGCACCTGAGTGTACGCATTGTTGTATCGTAACGACGATTTTCGAGATACGACCCGAAGGAATCACATTCACATCCAAGCTTTGTATGACTCGTTTATCAGGATGGCGCCGATTAGGAAATCGTTGTTTGCTGAGTAAGGCCGCGGCAGAAGCAGCCGATGCAAGATACACGTCTGTGTATTCACGATTACTGTTAACGCGTCGTCCAGATAGCTAAACAGATACTGATAGTTCAAACATCTAGTTGCACGCAGGAGAAGCGATAAGAAAGAAAACTACAACACCGTTGCGAGTCATGATATTGTTCAGAACTTAGGATTTGAATGCAAAAATAAAACTCAGAATTACTTTCGTTTGTGTTATAGGAATATCATATTATACGAGGATTCGAAAGGGTTAAATTTAACCTTATCATGCTGCTTAAGGGTTTAAGGGTCTTGTGGTTAGGGTTGCCAATTTTTTGGCGGGAAGAAAGTTATATACGGTATAAAACTACATTGAAACTTGAAACAGCGACATTTTATTTTTTAAACGTTTTGTGTTACCCGATTAAAACACATGACGAGCTTGCCTTTTATGAAATAGACTGACTATGCTTTCCTCATTCGTGTTGAATACGTATCCAAAACACAGTATTTTTACGTGTTATATCTTTTTATAACAATATAGCACACCAGACAAAAATATAGTATAATAGTACACATTTGAAGTTTCGCGCCGAATTATTTTCCAAACTACAGATCGTTTCAATAAACATTTTTGGAAATATTTTTTAGCTCACTCAAAGTTTTGCACTCAATTATTAGCAAAATTATACTTTTCTTCAGAAAATCTTTCAAATGAAATACTTAGGAACTAGTTATAGTTTGGGAAAACAATTTGGCGCGAAATTTCAAACGATTCATTATGTATATTATAGTATTCAACTAAGAGTTTTGTTGTAAAACCATAAGCTACGAGAATGTGTTAACAAAGATGAACTTTTTCTATGGAAACTTGTTTAACAAACATTTCTTAAGTATTTTAACTTCTAAGAAACGAGGAAAAATGAAAAACACGTTACATAAGATGTGTTAAATTTCAGACACATTTATACACTGAGAAAACACGATTCAACATCTCTGTAAACAGCATCGACGCTTTCTTGTTTCTTTCGAAACGTGAAAAATAGAAAGCAACACCAAATTGTTTGCTATTCAGATCCAAATATAATTCTAGCGAACGGAAATATGTTTCTTTTACGATAACCGATTGTGTAAAATTGATTACGTAAACGGGTAACGCTTTTGTAGTTTTTCATTTTTTAAATTCTTTTTTTAACTCTCTCAGAATCGAACCAAAAATAAAATTCTATTTTCTGCTAACCAATTGACTTGATCTCTAACATCGTGTATATTAAAAGCAATTCTTTCGTTTATTTGATTAGAAACATTCGTATGATCTATTTGGAATGATGGGTAACAGAAATATTTAGAAAACAGTAGGTAAGGTGTGTTGTAAGTATAAATGTTATTTGAGGAAACTTTTGACGATTTCAGCGTGGCAAAGAACGTGTTAACAGTTTAACTGCGACGGTGAAAGCGTATCGCGTGTAGTCAGACAAGTAATAATTATTACGATTAGTCGGAATACAATCGTGTCAGGTTTCAAATTAAAGCACGCCGCTTGCTATGACATAATTCTAACATTATAACAAATTTTTTCTATAATATTCAATTGATGGTAAACGTGTTAATATCCAAAATTACATATACATATGTATTATGACACTTTACATGAAATTTCTTTTCCTTTACATTGCTTTTTTTATTTCTATTTTCAATCTTTGATCTCACGAAAAATATCATAATGTGTACAAATCTTGAAATAAGAAGGTTTCATAAGTTAGTTAAACAATAGAAGAAAAACTGGAAAGTGGAAATTAAGTAAAGTAACAAAATTCAATTTAAATTAACCGCTACCTCAGAGATTCGCCGTCCAAGGGTTAACAACCTCCTTTCATTTCTAAGGACGTGAAAAAGGTTTCTTAACTATGAAATTTCAATTTTAACGTTTCAAGAATTAAACAAATTTTAGGATAAAACTTATCATAAATAATGAACAGTTTCTGTTCATTTTTTACATAATTTTCACCTTAAAGGTAAAAATTTTAAATTACTACGCGATAAACGTAATTTCATGGGGATGCATGTTATGGGGTTAATGAAACTTTGTGTAATTACAAAGAGAACAGAGAACGTTAAAGTTTGCCTAAATTTTCATTTTTATAGTACAACTTATTAATCATAGAAAAAAATTATTTACATCACAATATCTATCAAATTTCAAAAGACGAAAGTATATAAAAATAACAAAAATTAAAACAAACCTTTTCGATAGAGTGATCTCTAATTTCTATAACTAAATCGTTCAACTCAGTAATCCAAAATTTTGTCCAGAACATTGATTTGTAACGAGAAATCTTTTAGCGTAAATATTTTCCTTTTAGTCGTCACAGAAAATTCTCACCGCATAATTTTAAAATGAAAACACTTAACGAAAGGGTTAAGGGATAATTCTATCCCCTTAAGGAATCTTTTCATACAAAATTGCATCGAAATCAGAATTTCCAGGTTAATCGATACAGCCATTTATCATTTTCAAAGGTATTCCTAAAATATCTGTAGAATATCGTGCAGAAAAATGCTACGAATTGATTACGAGAAAGTGGTCGTATAAAAATTGTATAGTATTCAGAGAAACTCCTTAATAAACAGATGCACGGTTGTCTCGAGTTACGTGGAATGAATAGCGTTCGCCAGCAACATCGGGCCTTCAAACCGGAAACCCAAAGAAGCGAATGAAACGACGACGATGCCGTTCTTCAACGAATTCATTCTTTGACACACGGTAAACCGTTCTTTTCCACGAGCAGCCGATACCGATGAAAAATTATCGCAGGATGTTTTATTTATCTGCGCTGCAGATTGCATAAAAAATATTGAAATTAAAAGCATTCTTTCAAAAAAAACATCAACGAAAATGAAGCGTGCATTGAAAAATATTTTATACATTTGATAAACACTTGATGATAAAGAAAGTTCATTTGTTACGAAGCAAATAAATTATAAAACATTTTTATCGAGTCAGTACACATTGGATGATTGATTTAGTCTGATACGATTTCATGACATAAAAGTTTCATAAAACGAGGTTTGAGATGTATCAGTTTAAAGCTTGAACTTTCACGAAAGTGACTGTATAAAGGTTTCGTTGATATTCTTGATGCGAAATGACTGGTTAGCAATTGTATCGAGTAATGTGTTAGAATGAAATTCGTATGTTGTATTTTTATACAGCGATAATCAAGCGCAATTTCATGACATAAAAGTATCGCGAAACATTACTTATGTGATATCAATTTAAAGCTTAAAATTTCATTGAAACGACGACACAAAGTATTCATCGATATTCCTAATAATAAAACGACCGGTTGTTACTTATAGTAAACTATGGTTAATTTCGAAACGTATAAAGTGTGGTACCATTTCATGACATAAAAGTACGTCAAAATATCACTTGCGACACATCAATTTGAAGATTCAAGTCTGATGAACTTCGTACACTTTCAGACAAACCAAAAATTATAACTTCCAGATGATAAATACCGTCAGAAGATGCGAAATTGTTGAGGTGTGATTTTGGAACAGGGTTATCCAGTATAATTATTTGCTTTGTTACAAGTAACATTTAAACGGTGAAAAAAAATATTTTTTGAATATCTAATACATGAACATTTATACGCAAAACTAAAGAAGGTTCTACATATAACATGAACGTCATAATAAATTCCCAAAAATACTACATTTCCTAAGCACATATAAATTTCAATGTCTATTAATGTAAAGTTGGATAAAATCATGATTCACAAGGTCCTTTGCAAAAAAGAAGCAAAAAAAGAAAGAAAGAGAAAAAAAAAAAGAACAAGAAACATTGGACGCAATATGGATGCATGTTGAATTAATCACTTTCACCGCAGAGTTACACGTGCGCGTTTAATAAACTTTGAGGGATGCTCATTACTACTTTACGTTTAAAACATAAAAAACTATGTATTAAACGCTTTCCTATCTTGTTAGCAACGAACAAAATTTCACGTAGTTGCAGGGACGAAAATGGACAAAAATGAATTTATACTGAAAAATAAAATTACGAATTTTATATTTACTGATTTATTTTTTTATAATATAAATTCGGTTACTCAGGCTACTGCTGAATGGAAATGTTAAATATATTTTGTTAATAAATAAATAAATAATAATAATAAAAATCAACACGAATTTGACAGATTCTTTTAAGATTCAACATTAACATAATTGATTCAATGAAGAATGTTAATGTTAATTCAAATACCTTTCTACTGGCTAATTTTGTATTTTATTAAGTTAAAGAAGAAACATCGATATTTTTATTTAATGGATACGAAACACACGTTTTATTTACTAGAATAATTATGTCGATGCGTTTCGTTCATAACATCATCGTCAAATTCTCGGAACATCAAGGGAAATAAAAAACTCTATTTTTCCTCGAAACGTTTAAACATTTCACGGAACTGGTATTCATAAATGGAAATGAATTGAGTACTCAAGAATTATATTGTATTACCACACGAAAAGAATTGTTTGACTTACGTATCTCTTTCTTCTTCCTTATACAACAAATTGTGTGGATTGCATAATTTTTCTTTTTTTCTTTAATGGCATAATTAGATCAAATTAAATAATTTAAGTATTTACTATTTGTATAGGTAATCAAGTACCTGAACACCCATTGAATCTTGAACCCTTTGCACTCGAGGAATTTTTCAATGCAAAACTAGTGCACTTTTTCAGCGAAGCTTCCGAAAATCAAACACATTATTTTGAAAGAAAAGAATTACAAATTGTATTGAATTCATTTATTTTTGTTCCTTTCGTTAATTTCCTATATTTTAATAGAAACAGGTCGCTCCAAAAGCGTAATTGGAGTGCAAAAGATTAATATTTAAAATTTCATGCGTGAACTTTTATTTTGGAACCGTAAATCGAGCTAAAAATCTCCAAACTGGGGATCTAAAATTATTTTCTGATATTTTCACGAAATAATATAAAATTTAAAGGATCGATATAAAGATAACTAGGTGACTATTGAATATTTTAATATTTAAAAAGATTCTTGTATAAGTTTTTATTTTGGAAACATAAATCAATGTAGATGTTTTCAAAAATTGGAGATCTGAGATTACTTTGCAATATTTTCACAAGATAATACAAAATTAAAGGATCTACATAAGAATAACTGAATACCCATTGCAATTTTCATGGTTAAAATTACTTGCATCAATTTTTAATTTTGAAACCCGAACCCACGTAGAATTGTTCGTTGTTCTGTAATTATTTGTATAAAAATTGCTCGATCGGGCATCAGAAACATCTAAAATCCAAATTTCCTTAACGCTAGAACTACCGACGTTCAATGCACCCTTTCTTCTAAAGCGAAATAAATAAAGGATGAATCGTAAACTAACATATAGAACAATTCTTTACCTTGATTTCGACGGAAGCGTTTTAATAAATTTTGCAATTTAAAATACGAAATCTGAAGCAAGTCATTTTGTCCCTTTGGTAGTTCTAATGTTAAAAATGGTGTTAGAATGAAAGTATGCGAAGAGTGATTCGACGGAAGGATATCAGTTCGTTGTATGATTAAAAATCATACATACTGTGCTTCGCAATAAAAAAGGTGTCCATGATAAATGTCGTCAAAATTGGAATAAGGTGTGCAGAAAAATGGTACAAACTGATTATGAGAAAGTGGTCGCATAAAAATTATATAGTATTAAGAGAAACTCCTTAATAAACAGATGCACGGTTGTGATTATTCCAAGAGTGTTCATAATAATTTCACCACCCGCTGTATATCGTCATTCCTGTCGATCCGATAGAAATTCTCGATAAAGGATAACGATAATTGTGACAATAGGAACGCGATCAATTAGCAGAGGTTCGATCTACGGCGTTAATAATAGGGCCGTCGATTGTCGGAGTCATTCAACTTGTAATTATTCCAGTCTAATAATTGCGACGACAAGCGTGGAAATCAGTGCGCCAGAATTAGCATGGAAATGATAAGAACGACGGAAAAAACTCATCGGACGATGAGTAGCAGTGACACACGAAGGCTACGGACTCCAGATAAAAGGCAGCTCTCGATTTCAAGAAATGGAACGCTAACTCGTACGGACAAAACGATCAATTACGAGACGTGAATAGACCGGACAAAAGCTTACTTTTGTAATATCATTGGACGACACCGGCCAATGGTGTCGATCTTTGTGATTCGTTCATCGTTTTGTGTCGGACGTGTTAGGTGGATTAACCTTTCCCGCTTATTGCTCCTGATTTCTCGAGGAATTAAAAAGAATCTTGCGAAATTTATACTTTTGAAACAGTTTTATTTAGCAGAAATGCAAGGAAACTTCAACCAAACGTTCGTTCTATGTAAATATATAGACATCAAATTAATTTCACTAAGCAAAGAATCTTTATCTTTCTCAAATATTTCATAATGGACAACGGAGCTAAAAAAAGGGCAGCTTAATGGTTTCGATGTTACATATCGGTTTTAAAAGGTTAAAAAAAACAGGAAAATTTCTACTATATGGTGTGCCACGTGGTATAAAACGTGTCAGTGTTGATAATGAATCAATTGGAATAGAGATTCTTAATCGTTACACAGTTACGGTTATTCATCATTCCATTGAATAATTGAATAAGAAATGTTATCATCCGATTACAGGGAATCGTTTCTATTAACAGCATCTCGAAACCTTTCAGATTCAGAGAATTTCATTTAATCGCATAACCATTCGTCATCGATAAACATCATCCGAACTTTCAATCAATTTCGAATAATCCTTAAAAGCTATTATAAATGAATTTTTCCTCAAACAAATTTTATAAGGAAAAGATGCTCTTTTAATCCTAAATTTTTGTTTTGATGTTAAAAAATACTCTCATTAAACTACTTCCCACCCTCGAACTTACTCACAATACACCCATACCTCGTTTTACGGCCTAGATACATTCTGTAAAGCGAACAGCAGTACATCGAATCAATTATTTTGATACAAACCCATACAAATTCAATTGGATCTGTTCCAATTTTTTATAAAATAATATAGTTCATAAATCATTTTTTTGCCGTGTAACGAAACATTGTGGGCCGTGAAAACGTACCATAATTAAAAAAAGTCGTTATAGCGAAACTACTACTCTCCCTAAAGCTGTAACCCCACCTAAGCCCCCCTTAATTAGGCCCTGGTTGACTGTGGTTGATAATTCCTGACAGACCCCTGAAATTTTATATAATCAACTTATTTACTTTTAATTTCAAGTTGAAGACATATGCCATTTAGAACTTCCTAACCTCGCCAAAAATATATCCCAATATCTGTTACAACTGTAGGTTGATCGATGTAACTAAAAATAAAGAGGATTAACAGAACGTACATGTACCTAAAATGCCCATGTAGCCCGTTGTCCATCTTTCGAAGGGGACGTGGAGCGATTAGAAACAATGATTCGTACAGTGCTGCCACCGGGCAGGGAAATGGGAGATTCCCGCGACAGTCAAATGAGTCACGCGTACGACCGGGCTCGCTCGCTCGTCTGACGTAGCCGTCCTTCCTCTTTCCTCGGTCAGACAAACCGACACTCTCATCCACGCTAGTCTGACGAAGCGCCAACACCCCTCGTCGTCCCGCAGCCGTCTTCCCCATTCCCGAAGCGCTCGCGGAGACGGTCGCCAGCTCCCCGCTGCGTCCCACCGGGGAGACGACAAGCCACGACTCGGCTCGACTCGACTCGGTTTAGCTCGCCTTTGCCAACCACGAGGAAACCCCCAGAGCCTTTCTCCCCCTCTCCCGCTGTGCTTCGCTGTACACTCTCCCGCTGCTCCGCGGCTCCCTTGTCCGACACTCTCGGCTATCCTCGTGTAAACTCGACGCAGATTCGCGTCGCTCCGATGGAGCGGTGAACGGGTGATTAGGTCACGCACCCCGTGCGTCGCCGTCTATCTGCCCTAGGCCGTTCACGGCCGTGTGTGTCCACGGAATTCCCCGTTGTTTTTCGAGAGGCACGATCTGGCTCGCTTACACCTATTATAGCAACCAGCGCTCCGAGCAACCACGGTTTTCTCTATAACGTATACACACGTATATACACACACTTGTGCAACGATAGAATGCACCGAGTCTCCATGATTCACCCGGCCGGTTTCACGGTTTACTACCGTGCACAAACTTTGAACCGACGCGTATTTTACGATATTGTGTTATGCTAATTATTGATGCGATTCGGCTGTCGCGTCAATAATTTTGCAAATTCAATCGCTTATCGCGCGAATACTTGAACGGTACTGACGGGAGGAGGGGATGTATTTGGCATATGTATCTTGAATGAATGCTATGCGTATCGCTGGGAGGTACAGTGTTAGAGCGGTAAATTCAAATGTTTGAAGATATAGCGTCGAAAGATATGTGTCAATGTTTCGAATATTCTAAACATGATAAATACAAAAATACCTTTCAGTATTTGAATTATTTCGATTATTTGAATATTCGAGTAATTTGAATAATTTTTAATGCGAATTTTTCAAAGTGTAGCGTCAAAGGAAATGCAGTGTCAGTTCAGATTACTCGAATTTTGAAAATATGTAATGTTTAAAATTTATTACATAATTTTAAAGATTTACGTACTATTCAATTTTTATCGAATTGAATGCTATTCAATATATTATTCAATTTTTAATATTTAAATTGCTTTCTTACTATTTCAATTTCAAAATAAATGGTAAATTTATTAATAATTTCATTTACAATAATTTTTTCTGTTTCAAATATTTCGTTAAACATTTTCTAACCACAGAACCTAGGATTTTAACCGATTAAAAGTTTAAATTTAAGTTCAGACTGTTTTTCATTACAATTTCTAATTATTAATGTATTCGTATGATATTGCAAAAGCGCGAATGATAATAGCGAAGAATTTAGCCGACCTCGTGGCTCTACAGTTTCCTGCAAACGCAAATACTACACACAAGTGATGATTATGAAGAGTGGCTTTACCAGGAAATTTCCACAATGGTTAAAGACACTCAAGTATGCTGGCAGATTACCACTGGACATTAAAAGATACTCCGTAGATAAAGCACTGGCTAAAAATAAAGCGTGTGTTCCTCGTTTCGCGATTTCGTCAATAAAAATCAGTTCTGTTCCTTTATTTACTGTAACATCACGTTTAGGTGGATCTCGGAACGAGTATAATCGAACAAAAAATTAGTCGACTAGATAAAGGATGCTGCGTACAATTATTTGTTACGGTTCTAAAATAATAGAAGATAGAACACAAAATTTCATCAGACCAAATTAACAGTTCGGATACTGTGTGTACCAAGATACGTAGACCAATATACTATGTCGTGCATGTATTTGAAAAGTGACATAAATAAAAAAAGAACACGATTTCTGAATTATGACCACGAAGAATTTGGACCAACAACACATGTCTGTTCGTCGTAAAAATTTCTTCGGAAACACACTTTTTTTAAACGAAGAATTGGCGGAACATGGACATTGACAGAATTTCAACACTGTCCTCGTGAAAGCAATTTGTCGTACGTTTCTGAAGACTATTTTTGTCGGAGCAAAAACATAATTTTCGATAAAAACTTCTGTCAGTTTCTTTGGAAATGGTATATTAAAATCCTATTCAGTAGTTCAAGCGTTAAATACTGTCGAATGGAGCACAGAAGACATTTTAAAGAGTCCGAAGTCACCTTTGTTCTCTTAATTAAAATTTTTTTACGTGAATCGATTCTTTCAAGCATTCTGCGTAAAAAAAAAAGTATAAGGGTGCAATATGAAAGAATCAATAATTCGTGAGATATTTAAAATTTTTTATTTACGAAATATTTCACATTGAAATTTAAAATATCTCGCATACTATTCATTTTTCCGAAATTATACCTTCATACTTTTTTACGTAGAATGTTTCATAGAATCGAATTATACGAAAGAAAATGGATTCTGTTTGAAAAAACGAAACTGAGCTTGAAATCTTTGGAACACCTACACTTCCAAAATCAACGCGTACAATACACGGTATTTCATTGAGTACCATTTAGTTTTTCCTAATATCTTGTAGTTACAGTTCAGTTTAATTATGTGGGATATCCTGTATTTCATATATTACTAATTATTTTCAAAGAAGATTGAATAAAATTCACGAGAAAAGTCTCTGTTCGGATGGTGACTTAATAGCATTCAGTGTACGGTCTGATGACGAAATGCTACTTGTGAATGGGTGATTAAGTCACGAAGTCCTGCGCAATATATCGTAGGACATTCATATCTAAGAATCGTTCATTGTTTACGAACCGTTCATTCGTTATCATTGTGTAAAAGCATCTTTTATTATTATATCATTCTTCAACCCGTAACCGCTATAACTTGGAAATATATATAACAAAAACTTATTAACATATTTGTTTGTTACATAGATTAATTCTTTGGAAACAAGAT
This sequence comes from Stelis phaeoptera, assembly GCA_943735885.1. Taxonomy (NCBI): domain Eukaryota; kingdom Metazoa; phylum Arthropoda; class Insecta; order Hymenoptera; family Megachilidae; genus Stelis; species Stelis phaeoptera. Next base: position 5,244,149 of record OX030934.1, on the reverse strand, counting down.
ATTTTTAATTTTTGCATAAAATATCATTAATTATCGATTTTTCAGATATTAAATGTTTTTCAAATGTTCTTTGTAAATGTTCATTTGGTGGCATAAAATATCACCACCGTAATTAACAAGTTCAATTCAGTTCTAACGGTTAATTATAGAAAATTTCTATTATACTGTACTGTGTTCGTTACATTTCCTTTCCCTTTTAACCTATGCCGTTTCAAAGTTTAATTCAATGGATTGAGGTGTTTAAGAAAACAGAAGGGAAATGAGAATTGTGTCAATCCGTTGAAGCCGTCAAAGTTATACGATCGTTAAACAGATTCGACGAAATGAGAGAAAGAGAAAAGTGCATTCAACTCTTTTAAGCTTATTACAAGATCGTAACCTCTTACGGTATCGTTCAACGAATCTAATAGAGTTCTTCAGATTTGTGATAAGGAACTCTTGCTTCTTGCATAACTATCAATTAAACGATGCTGTGTATACTAGGTGTCGTATAACTGGTGGTGCAACAGGCCAAAATTGAGATTTTAAGAAATAAAACGAAAATTAATCAGGTTGTATCGTATCGAACAGATGATTTTGAAACATGAAAAGTGAAATACTATAACAGTTCCGTAAAATAACACTTATCATATCTCAAGTTCAAGCTTGAAGCTTGCTGAAAACGACTGTATAAAGACTTTATCAATATCCTGTACACAAAATGGCTGATTTCTAGTTGTAGTAAACAATAAAGTTCAGGATGATTTGATGACATAAAAGTATTGCAAAATGACACTTATGGCACATCAATTTGTAGCTTAAAGTTTGATGAAAATTATTATACAGAAGATTCGTTAATATTCTTAAGATAAAAATTCATACCAAAAGTGGGTTATTTTTAACTAGACTGAAAGCGTTATAAATATCTAATTAAATTAGAATATTTGACAGGAACAATATCACAATTCAACAAAGGTTGGTACCAAGTAATAAACATAAACTGAATCGGGCAATTAATTTGTTGCCTCACCTCGAAGAGCATCAACCATATGGTAAGCCAACGCTCCCCATGAGGGAACTAGTGACCACGTGTGGCTTTCAGCAGACTGCACAATGTTACAAATGTCAAACGTCTCGAGCCAGAAAGAAATCTAACGTTGAAAGAGCAGGAAAGAAAGTGAGCAGAGCCTACCACTCCTTTTAACGGCTTCTGACATCATGGCTGACGATCGTTGCCCGAGGCTCTGCCCACGGGCAACGGTAATTGCCTACACTCCCGTAGCCACTACTTATATCCAGTTTCCAAGAAAAATCGAAAACAAAAGAAATTTCAATATTCAAACATCTATTTAAACCATATGTAGAATAAAAATCTCATATAACAACGGTATTATCCTAATATTAAGCAAAAAGAAGAAGATATAAGGAAAAGTAGGTTAAGCTTCGTGTGTCCAAAAATACGAATCGAGAATTTCAAAGGTTTTCCAGTCGATTCGTGCGATTTCGACTTTATACGAACGGCTCGGTGATCGAGTCGTTCATGTCACCTACAAGAATGGCGCGTAGCTTAGGTATCTTTCTTGGCGTAGCATGAAAATAGCCGAGTGTACTTGGAATATCGCGCGGCCTACGCGTTAGGCATGCTACAAACGGCGTTCACCAGGCGTTCGTTCGCACAAGCGCGAGCGAGCGAGCGAGCGAACGCGAACGAACGACGAAGAGACACGAAGAGATTGGCCGACTCCTTTTTCGAGCGACGGTGGTGGGGTGGGCGCGTACGAGAGAAGACCGTCGGAGGAGAAAAGAGAAAGAAACCGTGGTGCGAACAAAGAAAAGGATAAAATATCCGGGTGGGAGAGGGAGAAAGGCCACGACGAAGAGACAGGTAGATAAATGTGTGGTTGTATCGGCCAGGAAGGTAGAGGACGGACACTGGTTGTCGTACCGGGTCAGAAACGAATTGCAAGAATCAGCTGCGGAAGAGAAAAATGAGAAGAAAAAAAAAAGAAGGTAGACTCGAAGGAGAGCAGGTAAAAAAAAAGAAGGTAGGGGGGGGATATAATACACAAAGAGTACTGGTATGAGATCCAAGGAGCGATTCATGAAAAGGAAAGAACAGGGAAGGAAAAGAGGGCGAAACAGAAAGAGAGTGGATAGAGAAAGAAAGAGAGAGATATTGTTAAATAGAAGAACAGAGGAAATAAGCTCCATGGTTCACCTGTCGTCATGGCAACGCCGCTTCGCCGCTCACTTGTTACTCTATCGGCATAACTCGGCGGCCCTCGGTCCTCTCGCAGCCTCCGCAGGAATACGAACGCGAGTCACGATCCATGGTGGGACACAGAGTCGCGACTCCTCTCTCGTTATCCACTTACCAGCGCGTCAATCTGTTTGCTATGCAAATCCCGTCCGACCGGTGCTGACGTAGACGGCAACACCAACGCAGAAACGGGTTCGTCAACGATATCTCCTACTAACACACTTAACGGCGAGCAGTTAGTCATTGCCCGCGTAGAACACACGTAGAAAATATAATTGGCTACCACACGACGACGGCAACGACAACGACAACGACGACGACGACGGACCACGCAGCAATTCCACACGGGTTCTCCTTTTAGCCCCACCACTTTATTCTCTGTTCGGCAACACCGATATATATCGAGTCCACTACACCAACCGTTACCACCACAAATACTACCTCCTCCTCCTTGTCAGGGATACTGCTGTTGTGTGTTGTTACTATTACTACTACGATTATACTACTGCCACCAGTAATAATATCACCAACACACTGTAACGGCACCGTGTCGGTTAAACGCACTGCAAACTCCACAAAACGAATGCCCCGTACGATTTACCACGGCTCCACGATTCTTGCCTGACGTCATTGGCGCCTAATCGCGTACCATTTCTTCACGTACCGTCGCGTCGTACGCAACACCTCATGGCTCTCTTCTCTTTTTCTCCTCTCGTGTCAATCAAAATCCCAAGAATCGAAATTGCAATAAAATATCTTCGAGCGATTTTCGAACTTGTATTTCACTGTTATCGCGTAAATCTTTCGTCGTGTAAATGTGTCGCATATCGAGCGTTCGATCCGCGCCGTTCACTCGGCACAGACTCAAACCGCTTTCGACCGAGTCTACTCCGTTATTGCTCATCACTCTTCCTACAACATAATTCCCGTTCGACGTCACTTGTGTACGAGCAGTTTCCACGCACGTTACTCTTCTGTTCACCACCACAAACTAAACGTGTGTATCAGACGATCCTCCTTTTTTTCTCCTCCTACCAAAAGAAAATGGTCGTAGCGTGCTGTTGGTTGTGTGTTGGGTAACGGGTGCGCGCTCTTCTACCGGGTCTTCAACAAGTGATCGCAGCAGCAGTAACAGAAGAAGCGGCGGCGGCGACGACGACGAATCGGTAGCTCGTTCCAGGGTCGTTCGTCGGCGTATAGGTGGCACAGCACGCGCATACTACACGTCCTGACGGCGTTGTTATTGTTGCGTAACTGGCAGCCCGCTAAGCCGAGTATGCTGCTGCTGCCAGCAGCCGAACAAGAGAGAAAGAGAGACAGAGAGAGAGGTCGAGAGAGCGAGGTAACAAGCACCAGCAGCAGCCGTGGGTGAACCAGTGGGCGAGTATCTCCGACGAGAGAGCAGTGAGCGTGCGAGCAGTGCGCCGTCTGGCGTGGCTGACGACAGTCTACTGCCTTCCGAGAACCACGAGGCAATTCCGTGTATCGAACGCGCACTGCCAACCCACCGAAGGGATGGACGCCGACCATCAGGGTGGGGGAATCCTTTCGGGACGAGAGGGGAGGGATCGACGCTTGAGACAACGTTAAGGTCCGTTCACAATCGAACGCTCTTTCGAAACCGCTCGACGCCCATAAGTTATAACGGGTTCTCCGCGATGGATTCGACGTTCAACCTAACAACTTTCTCGCGCACCACTGACACTTGTAACGCTTGAAATAAAGTCTCTGATAAATCAGTACTGAACGATTGTAATTAATAACCTATGATTTTCTTCTTGTTTCTGTACATACAAAAAAGAAAAAACATATAGGTAGATGTTAGATATACGATGACTTTTAAATTGAATTTTGATAATGGTCGGTACGCTGATCTTTCATGAGCTAAGTTAATTACCCTAACGGGGTATAATGCCTAGTAACTTTTGATTATAAGACGAATAGCTGAATTTGCTTGCCTTTCGATGCCATTTTCCCTAGGGAAACCTACGATGCCCGACAGTGTACAAAACATACAGAAATCACGTGTGAATGAACGCTAACGCTGTTTGTTACGAGAAAGCCTGGCAGAAAAGCGATACTTGACTAACAGAACTATGAAGAATCCTCAGGGACGCGCTCAGTTACACTCTTTGATCTATGCTTCATATTCGAACATGATAATGAGCCTATTAACCGTGGCCTTGCGCGCCGTTGTTGCAGTATATTAAATGAAATATCCAGAAAATACTTCGATTCTCCGCACCGTTGCTTCCTTTCGCGTCACGTGTGCGCCCCGATGACCGTTGATTTATACGTCGGATATTGTTTGGCGTCATGCGATGAACTATGAATGAGTCGTATATAACAAGCCTGTCGATTCTTGCAGTTTCACTTCACATACTTTAGCAATTATAATCAATTTTTTCCCCCATTTCATTGCAACAGTTACGAATGGACTTTTACCTCTTCGTCGCTTCGTTTTCCAGCCCTTATCGATAATAACCGAATACGCGAAACGATTAAAAAAAGGCATAATTATTGAAGCCATATTGACATTAATTGGAAAAAAAAAAAAAATCGAGGACATTAAACAAAAAAAATATATATATATATCCGGTAATGTTAATCATTGTTGACTAGGTGTTCGTGCACACCTTCCGTTATAAACATTGATAGAAAAATGGCGGGGAAACAGGTAACGTTTTTGATAGACTATCAAAATGTAAGGACGGACTGCCTTATCTAGAAGCGAAAGCCTAGAGCTAAGGCAACCTCCTTGGGTTCTTAGGTGTTGGCCCAACGATGTTTCATCGTTCTGCCTGTTCCAAGGGAGACCCTGCTATCTGCCAGATACGCAGAACAATCTTCTTCACACACGTCTGCCAGTCCCGGAAGGACGGCTTTCAGGGAAATGACCTCGAGAACCGCTCTTCGGGGAGGAACGGTCCGAAGAAAATGCGCTAACTATAAAAGTGAATAGAAAATAGAAAGGTGCGATTCCTTCAGAATATTTTATAAACACACCGAGGGTGAAGTTTGTTCAAGTGGCGGATTAAGAGGTGCGAAATTTTAGAAAGATAATTGTATTATTAATTTTATATGAAATATTAAATTTTAACCCCATTCCCTTCCAAAGGTACGAAATCTTAAAATTAATCCGAAGGAAGTATAAGAAATAAATCTCAAGTGTTATAAGATTAATTATTGCCAAAAGACTAACCTACACTAAATGAAATATACCACAAGTGTAATATCTTTAAAAATATGGCTGTATGTTGTTGTACGATGTTTTGATAAAAATACCTTATCATTCTACTGTTACATTCGTATTTGCTTATCTGAATTCAATACGATAAACAGTACAATGAGGTTCAATCGAAACAGAAAGTATATCAAACGCAATTTTATTTAATCAATGTAATCATATGTTAAAAATTCAAAAATTGAGGAAAATAACTACTAATAAAATATGAAAATTTAACTAACGATACCTAAAACAAATACACAGTATAATAACAAAAAATTGAAAAATTATCTACATATTTAATTTTTTTTTACACCATCGGACACAAGAATTTCATTGCGTTTGGTATTCAATTTTGCCCTATTTTACTTCTACATATGTTCCTGAGAAAATACGATATTTCATACAAGAAAATTCCTAGGGGAACCGGGAATGTCGCGAATGTCTTATCATTAGGTCAGCCAACAGTAGGTCAGAATTACTGTCGAGTATTCTCTCAAGGTGCTCCACAAAGAGGGTGTTACGTATTCGGAGCACACGATGCTAAAAGCGGCAGCACGATTTTAAATCGAAATTTTTACGACGTCCATCGAAGTGGAATACGATTCTCGGAATCTAATAATGTCAATTGAGCCTCCCATGGGAAAGCGTCAAAGCTGAAGAAACGCGAAACAATTACATCACTTTATTGTTGCCGTTAATTGAAGTTCCTCGGTGTCCGCTGTTATTTCAAGAAGCAATTATCCGATTTTTATAGGACTTATTTCTTTGCTCCCCATACACTGTCCTTCTTTATTACATTGCTACTGTATTGTATAATATTTTGTTCTTCATTTTTGCAAACTGTTCATTGCAAACGAATAAAAATTGTATTTTAACCCTCAAGTATTACGGTAGTGTTCAATTTGAACCTGTATATACCAAACCTATAGCTTTCGTGCTCAGAAGTAGATCACGGTATGCATTAAAAAACAAATACGCGAAGATAAGGAATAAAAACTTATAAACTGCGCAAAGTAAAGATGAAACGATGAAGACTATTGAAAAGATAAAAATAGACAAAATTTCCCGTGGAATGGTTGAACAAATAGAAACAAACACCCAAACACTGAGTGAAGAAAATCATAAATAAAAGGGTGGGACTGTGAAAGAGAAGGGTAAAAAAACGAAGCAGAAAATGATAAAAGAGAGGGTTGAAAGAAAGGAAGGACAAAGTGAGAAAGAGAGAAGAGAAGGGAAAAGGTGGTCACGATAGCAGAGGTAGCGGAGAGGAGCCGAAGAAAGGCCTCGACCGTTGATTGTCGAGTCAACGTTAGCCGACCAGTTAGGCCAGAAGGTTGCTTGTGCTCGATCCAAGTTGTAAAGGAGTCCGACTGTTGTTCTCCTGAGACGTTAGGAGATTCCACGAAATATACTCCTCCCTGCACTTTTCTCCTCTTTCCCGCTTCTTCTTGGTTCGACGGTTTCCCCTCGTTGCCTGATGATCACAGGCTCCGTAAGGAGGACGCTAAGAGCGTAGCGATGGGTCCGATCCGTCCTACAGTTAGGTTTACGTTCCCGATTTAGTTACATTGGCAGTTAGCTTTAGGTTTGATTTATATTGATAATTAGATTTAGCTTAATTTGGTGGTTAGGTTTGGGTTGAATTTACATTGATAATTAGGTTTAGGTTCAATTTTATTGAGACAGTTAGAGTTAGGTTTACTTTCACACTGGTAAGATAGTTAACGGTAGCACACAAAGTGCTAAGTTTTAATTTAAAATAAATCCCCCATAAAATAGTGGTTAGACATTGTACCTAGACCTCTTTTCCTTGCATCCCTGTTTTCCCTAAGGAAGCCCTAGCATGCTCGACACTGTCCATTCATCCCTTAATTAATAACAAATGTACGAGGAAGAATCCCTCGCCATTTGCCACTACTAGAACTCGAGAAGAACCTAGTAACAGCTGTACCCAAAATCTCCTCTCTTCCTCCATAAAACACGTTCCCCTACACTTCCAAAGAAAGCCGAAGTTGTAGACGACCATGCCAGCCTTGTAAATTACGTTTCGATACCTGAGGCACTGGTCCTCGACCAGTAGACCCTAAAAATCGTGATTTACTGTCGCATGAAGGTGTACCTTTATTGGTCACTCGAAGATAAGTGTCGAGTTTCATCTCGCCTCGATCGCTTACGTAAGAACGTCTACCAAAAACTTCGCGATTACCTGCGCTACTGTTTACCTGTTACGTTGACGAACTCCAGCGATCGATCACCTATCCTGCTCGAGGCTGGAACCTTGAAGCTGAAAACCGCAGGTGGAATGGATTTTTTCTCGTACACCTGCCAGCTGTCCCTCTTCAGGGGACAAATTCCTCGAACACGTTGTACCATCGTTTATATGCACGTGTATGCAAAGACGTTGCTTGATTATTAGACCCTGGATTTTTATACAAATATATTTATATTTATAAATTATCGTTTCCCCATAGATAATCGAAGGTAATACCTTAATTCGTAAATTTCAAATATTTTACATATTAGACTCGCAGTCTATTGGTAACGAGGTATTTTATTAAGGCAATTAAAAAATTACCTGAACAGCTCTACACTATTGGATTTTGTAGAATTTTTCAATGGGATCGGTAGTTTAGCTACAATTCCTTGTCGAAATTTGAAAAATTGACCAATCAGCGGCAAGGAAGAATGTCTCTTTCTATCCTGCGCGCTGATTGGTCAATTTTTCAAAATTCAGCAACGAATTGTGGTTAAAATACCGAACCTATAGAAAAATACTACAGAACTTTGTGCTTCGATTTACCGCCATCTATCCAACGGTGTACAGCTCTTCAAGTAATTTTTTAACATCCTGTATAAGTATAAATAAATGCATTACTGTGTTTCACATTATTGTATAAAACAAAGAAAAAAAAAAAAACACGGTGCGACTGTTCCTAAAATGGCGATACGAACGATGCATTTTTATTTGCCGTACGAGTTCTCGATGTCTCGACGCTTTTTGATTATACATCCAGTGAATCACGTCTCCAGCACTTTTTTTTTTCTTTTACCTTTTCTCCGTTATTTTGTAATTCCTTTTTCCTTCCAATTCGAGTGCCTACGTACCGAATATTTTGCTCGTTTCACGCGTTCGATGAGTCATGCGTTGCGCGCACACACACAACTCGTTCCGAGTCAACAACGCTCGTTGAATTCGCGAGAATCATCGATACGATACGACGTATTGCACACACAAATCTCACGCCTCTATTATCGAACGAATTCCATGAAAGTCAACAATCCGATGACTCGAGCGCATAAAAAAGTTAAAACGTTGAAATCCGACTCGGATCGTTCGCGGCGCACCTGTTACGCGGCGGGAAATTTGAATCGCCGCTATTTTATTCGAACCGTACGGGTCTAATGTAACGAATTAATTCTTTCATATCAAACTTCGTATTATATAAATTTCTGCAAAATGAAACTCTTTGGAACAACGAATATTATAAATATGTTATTAAATGTAATATTTCCAAGTTTCTAAAGGCACGATAAAATCGAAAATTTCTCATTTCCTAGAAACATAAACTAATTCCAAAAGTTGCTGAGTATGTAAAAATATAAAATTTCTTTTTATAATTTCTACTAAATAATTATAATAGGGTTAAGAAACTTTTATGACAATAAAATTGTTACTTCGTAACAATTACCTCAGAAACATTATAAAATATGAAATGTACAAAAAAGAGTATCGTGTACTCTTTTTTGCACTTTTTTTTTAACAGACAAAAGTAGTAGATACTTTTAGTTTCTTATGATCTATTTTTAGCCTATTCGTTAATGTGAATAATCTGAAAATCGTGAGAGACAGAAAAAAATATTTAAAAAACAAATTGAACAAATTTTAATATAAAACGGCAAAAAGGCGTTGAGAAGAGTAATCATCGGAACGATGACAAGCATTTGTCACGCAGATGCGTTATCGCGTTGCGAAACTTCAGAAATCGTGACGGAAATACATTCGAACAGACATTCGAGATACGTGTTTGCTTGGAGCTTCGTTCTTCATCTTCTTTTTCTTTCTTAACTTTCGATTAACAAGCGTTTTAATTAACTGTAAGTCTTGCAAGAAGAAAATTTCGATTCGAGTTGTATATTTCACGAGTCAACAAAGATATTAAATACGAGCCTCAACACTTGAAAGATAACACGATTTCTTTGGAACGAGATATTGTGTTGCAAAGAATTTTATTGCTAGAAAAATTATCGTGTTATCTGAATTTAATCCCATTTCATTTCCTTTTTGTTTATAAGTTACAGTAACGTGGCGCCATGATAGATTTTTTTTTCAACTTTGTTGTCAAATTATTTTATAGTTTTATTATATTTTAATTCATTTAATACGCCCAAATTAAAAACAGAAAAGTCTTTTCAGTTTGTTCTAAAATTATTTCACAGTTTCATGTTAATTACTTTGATATGGCTAAATTAAAATTTTAAAATTAACGAAGAGTTTTTCAGTAGCGTGTATTTTAAAATCTTCCTGCGGTTACTTAATAATTTAATTAATCAATAAACAGTGTTTATTTAAAATTTTGTAATTTATACAATTCCGGTGCAAAATTTGCCTATGCTTGTATTTTAATTTTATTACAAATAATACATATAATTAACTTTCTGCTATAATTTAAGTATTTAATTAAATACAAGAAATTAATTAGGAAACCTATTATGGCTTAATTTATATCTTAATATCTATAATATCTCAATTATAATTGAATAGACTAAACGTGAAACTAGAGTTCGATAAAACTTAGATTCTCAATGGTTTATTACTCTGAAATTTGCAATTTGATAAACTTCTAAGTTTGCAATAAAATACTTCAAATATAATATTTATCATTTTGTAACTGGAATTAAATAAAAATCTAATTCTCAATAGTCTAAACAATAATTAATACACCTTTTTACCGTATCTATGTCGCGTTAAAAGTGTTAAATTCATGGCGTTGATCATCGATAACCTCGGTACCCGTTAACGTTACTTCTGTTTTTCGATTCGAGGTGATCTGCGTGCGTATCCGTCATACTCTTGCAATTTATCAATCATTTTCGATAAACCGGAGCCATATAAAGGAAAACAATGAGACACAGGCAACCGTTACATCAACAGATAAGCACAGATGTATGTACAGATAAACCTTGTCGTTCGCCACATCGACTGATATCACTGGAGCCTCTTTATTCCCTGTCGATATCTAGTATTATCCGAACGCACCTCCGTTTCGTTTCTTTTTTTTTTTCTTGTTCTATTATTTAAAGGGCATCGTCGTCGGTGATTGTCTCTTCCTGAGTCTAAATCTTGCATCATACGATTCTTATCTTAAAAGATTGTCTCTGACTTTTCCCATTTCGAATATAGTCAGGGTCGATGCCAGGTTATTAGTCACCTGAGTGCTGAAGGTACATATTTAACCGGCCCTATCGATCTAGATTCTAGATCTTCAACGGATTGAGAATTTATCAGAGTCTACTATTAGAAATCTGTATGTAAAAGTTTCCACCGTTTGTAAGTTTCTTTATTAATATATTGTATTTAATAATATTTCTAAGCTACATGTTATAGATACGTTAAAGATTAAAGATTAAGTTATTTCAAATTTGACACTTCAATTAAATCTTTTGAATTAGTAATGTAATTTTGACGGGGATGGATGAATGAATTGTACACCTGCTAGAATTGACGCAGTGTACAGCGTCGAGCACCATAGGGTTCTTTGGAGAATGACGATGTAGGGGAAGGAAATTCCATCGTTCGTCCTATAACCGAAGGTTAAGCATTGTGCTTATTGTCAGATACGGTGATTAATCTAGAATCTAGACTGTTGAATTATTATATTACAAATTATTGATTACAAAATTACCAGTTTAGAAATTTAAGGTTAGAATAGGGATTATGAAATGTAGTAATATAATAATTTATTAAGGTAAGTTAGGATTAGGGTTAGATAACTTAGTACTTACTAATTTAATAACTTAGGAAATTTAGTCATTCAGTGGTCTAATAATATAATAATCTAGTGACTTAATAATCTAGTAATCAGTTAAGTAACTTGGTAATCTAGTAATCTGGTAATCTAGTAACTTAGCAATCTGACAATATAGTAACTTAGTAATCTGAGAATCTAGTAATTTAGTAATCTGAGAATCTAGTAATTTAGTAATCTGGTAATCTAGTAACTTAGTAATCTGGAAATCTAGTAATTTAGTAATCTGGTGATCTAGTAACTTAGTGATCTGAGAATCTAGTAATTTAGTAATCTGAGAATCTAGTAATTTAGTAATCTGGTAATCTCGTAACTTAGTAATCTGGAAATCTAGTAATTTAGTAATCTGGTCATCTAGTAACTTAGTAATTAGTAATTACCATTATTAATTTAATCGATTGGCTTCGAAATAATTATTAAACCAAATACTCGTTGAGTTTAATTTAATCCAGACACAACCTAGATTTAACGTCGAGTAATTCTCGAATATTAAACAAATTACTAAACAATTAGTAATACCACTAACAGTACATTTTGATCCTCGATAAAGATCTTCGTTGATCTAATGCAAAAATTGAAATGGAACGATTAAGCAGAAAATACATTGTATATCTCGCACATTTGATGAAAGATAAGTTTCATGATAGCAAAGTAATACTTTCAATTATAATACTTTGCCAGCCTCCCCGTCGATTATTATATACCATTTCAATTTCATTCTCGAGGTTTATTACGCACATTTTTCAAGACACTAGGAATCGTCATCCGGTCGTTAATAATCGTGACGCAAATCGGCGCTTGCTACTGTTTTTTGTTGATTTGTTTTCCTTGGAAACCCGACCGTATCGCGATGGTTGCATTAAATCGCCACTCACGATTTCAGATTATGATTTAACGATCGTCAATACCGATTCCAAAATCGGTCCTATCTAATACGAGGGATCATATATTTACCATCTTCTTTAAACGAAACCACCGTCGCGATTTATTTCTTTTCCCCGCATAATTATAACACGGTGCAATTTCTATAAATAAAGTTTATAAAAAGAATATTACTCTAACGAGTGCCAAGGCAGAATTAGATAAATGTTCGAATCAATGATCCTTTCTTAATATTATTGACACTGTCTCTTTTAAATTTTTTATGTCGCGAACGAGCGTCAAAGTTATTTGATTATTCATGATTCGAATTATCATCCTGATGATTTCATCGATCTATGTTATAATGTATAATTAAGCTAATAAAAAATATTTTGCTATGTGTCAGCTGCAAAGCCGTGATAGAATAGTTTCTCGGTTGAATTTTGAATATTAAATTATTTCTCGGACGAGTATAATGATATAACTAATATACATATGTATATTGAAATAAGTTCAGAAATATTTATGAAGTTATTATTTTATTTTAAACTACAATTAGTTTCCCGTTTGAGGATTAAGACTTTCTTTATGAATCATCAGTATTTCATAATTCACAACGCTACAAAACAAAATATATAAGCATACGATAACAATAAATACATAAATATTGAAATTGAAAAAAACAGTGTTAAGTCTTTCCCGTTTTTATCTAAAAACAGTCGCCGACCAAAGCATGAAACACAAACCTTAAATAATTAAAATTAATTGAATCCTGTAATTAACGACCCCGGAGAAAGATCAGACACTACAGGTCTAATTAATCCTCTAAAAATCTATCTGTATAATAAAACGTCCGAAATAGACCCCGCTAGAACTTTTCAATCGATGGAAACGCTAACATTTGGATATCTCGAAACAAAGAAAAAGAAACAACTGACTTTCATCGCTTTCAAAATAAACTAGGTCCATTCTACAAAAATTCTTTTCAAACAGAATCGCTAATTGTGACATTTACTTTGATTAATTTTTGGATACTTCAGATTTGGCGAATTACAAACGTTCGACTCAATTGTTCTCGCGCACCGTCGAATAATTATATCGAATCGATTACGGTTCGGGTGTCACCTGTCGCGTGTCATTTCGCTGTCCAATTATCCTGCTGGCGTGAATCGAGGAGAGAACGGGCGGAGGTGAGTTCAACGGATTCCTCGGAAGAAACGCAGAAACGATGCCAGGACGAAAATAGGATCCGTAGGATGTTGCTTTGAATATTTCACCGGCATTCAGATCCGCCAAAAGTGCTCGATGTTATTTGTACTGTAGCGTTTCTGTGCACGGGGTGTTCCGTTTGTACCGAAATTACGAACATCCACGGAATTATTCACGATATCGGAAACTGGTACAAGATGAAAATGAAACGTTCCATTTATAACGGCACCGTTAAATAAAGACAACTTTGATTATATTGAACGTTAACCCTTTGCATTCGAAGTGATTTTTCGATAGGATCAAGTCCGATCTATTTTTATAGCGGAATTATTGAAAAGCAAAAGTCCTATTTTAAAATGAAACGAATTTGTTTTATTTTAAAATATTCAAGTAGGATACATACGAAAAGGCACCAGTCGAGCGCAAATGGTTAATAATCAAAAGAAATTACAATTCGGGCAATTTCTTAAAAAATAAGAATGTTGACTGATGTTTCATAAAAACTTGAAAAAGACGAGTCAAAATTCATAAATATTGAATAATCAAAATCACCTGCGAAAGAGGAGATTCTAAGCTTTGAAATGATGTACTGATACGTCTCAAAGATATCAATATTTATCGAAAAAATATATTTTAAAAATTCGTTCCACGATTGTCTTCGAATTCGCTACCCGTGAGAAATTCACAAATCAATCATTCTAATCGGTAAACAGTATTAGCGTAATGATCGTAAAGAAGCTAAGACTTTTAATAAGTAATAAAAAATTGTGTAAACACACTGTAAAATAACGCAGTCGATCTTATTTTTCACTCGGTGAATAAGTACTATGATGCATAAACCAGTTACTTTACAATAAATGTTAGTATGTCAATAAACTTCGTGTTCTCTCTTTCGTACGACAGTAAGTACAGTTTATATTTCATTTTACCGTCCGTATAATTACTTGTTTGCCTTAAACGAATACTACTCCCTTATCTGCAATTTCGCAACTAGCGAAAATGTTTCCTTCAACTATAATAAATATCAAAATTTCTGAATAATAATTTATTTTCTAACTTCTGTCGTACTTTGAACAAAATACATTCGAGAGTTTAAAGGTAAAAAGGTAACGTAGATAAATATGGTAAAGGACTCCGCACACTTCTTATGGAAAATGACTTTCGGCTGAAGTTTTTTAAACTTTGTTACATAATAGGTCTCGATGTGTAGATCAAAAGTGTCAATGGGCGCAAAGTTCGATAATGAGCAGTTTTTGAGTTACAGCGGCTCAAAGTTTGAACTTTCGTACATCTTGTAGCATAGCGAGGAGACATGTATTTATGTTTAAATACATAAATACATAAATATGTATAAATATTAAATATGTTTCAAACTTTGAGCCGTTGTAACTCAAAAACTGCTCATTATCGGACTTTGCGCCCATTGACGCTTTCGGTCTACACATCGAGAACTATTATATAACGAAGTATCAAAAAATTTAGCCGAAAGCCATTTTCCATAAGAAGTGTGCGGGGTCTTTTTAATGGTAGGTGACTCACGGAGTAGAAAACAAAATTTGCGAAAATATTGATGTGGAAATGAAGACTAGCAAAACAGGGAATATTTGTAAATCGATTAAATATACTGTACATAATTCTTCGATACACGAATATCTGAAATGATTGTTACAACAGTATTTTATCGACGATAATATAATATCATTTTCAGTTATCTTGACAAGAAGCTTGATGAGTCACCGAAATTTGACGGTGTCACTCGCGAATAAGACGATAAAAAAAAAAAGATTGTGATACAATGATCAATCTATGATTAGATAAGATTCAATTTTTCTTAAAATTATTTATTTTTTATTTGTAACAACTGTATCTGCATATAGCATCACTTAATCCGTTAAGCCTGGTGCGAATTTATTTGCGGTTTTATCTGTGAAGTGCGATGTTTTTGAAAATATTTATTTTCGGTAAAAATTCATCGAATTCGAGGGATTAATTAACTTTGAAGGAGCCTGAATGAGTCGTTTCTAAATTACTAATTTAATGATTAGTACTTGCCAACTTAGTGATTTCCTGTTACTAAATTAACTAATACGGTCAAATAATCGCTTAACACGTTGAGCGTGACGCCGATTTTGCTGTAGTGGGCACTTGACAGCGAGCGCTCGATTATGTTATATTATATTATATTGCAACATTTATTTGTTAACCATGACGCTGCCCATATGAAAAGTTTGAACTTTGGAAATTTAAAATCTAGCAATTTGAGATTTGAATGTTTGAAAATTGGAACTTTGGAAACTTAAAATTTAGAAATCTGATATTTGGAAAATTGAAAATTTGAAATTTAGAAATCTGATATTTGGAAATTTGGTAATTTGAAATTTAGAAATTTGAGATTTGGAAATATAGTAATTTAAGATTCAGAAAGTTGGAAATTTGGAAAATTGAAATTTGAAAGTTCGAAATTTAGAATTTTGGAAACTGATGAAAGGTATACTGTCAGTCCTCAGAGACTGACGTCGCGATCAACGTGTTAACCGAAATAATTAAGGTTGATTTTATTTTCGAATATCGGGGTGATTGATGAGATTTCCTACGCTACTGCGCCATTTTCCCTAGGGAAGCCTATCATACCCGACACAGTGCATGACCAAAAAGGGTTAAAACGACGCCTGGCCGCAGGAGGATCGATCTTCCAAATTTGTGGAAAAGTAATCTTCGTCTTGGGTCAGGGAGACTCAACGACAGTGTCGAACAGTAAATTATACTCAATCGGGTCAAAGAAGGGACGTCTGTTTCTCTCGGTCCCTTTTTTCCTCTACCCCTCTGTTCTACCATCAAACCCTCCTTTTATTCTTCGTGTACTCCTCCGTTACCTGGTCGAAACCATAGTGTTGTTGGGACGCAAAGCGGGTTGATCGGTTCGTTTCCCAGATGCCAGGTTTTCTAAACCAAGACAAAGACCTCTCCTCCTTGTGTCCCAAGGTTGCCTTTACGGGAAGCATCCCGGAAAAATTTCAAAATTTTTCCGGGAACTACCTGCCTTCTAGACTGTGATGAGACGGCAGCGGTACCTTTTGTCAGTCGGCTCCTTCGAGACGATAGAACGTTCGTCTTTGGACCCTAGACGCTAACTCGGTTAACGGAGATTTTTATCTTTGACCAGAACACGGGGAAACCTTGTCCCTTTGTTTTGCTTTTCCGTACCTTGAAACACTAGCCTTGGGTCTAATGATCGCTGGTATTTCTCGAAGGAATTTTCTGCGAATATTTTATATAACTTATTTTAATCATTTTTGCGATTTCAATAGCGATTAACATGGTTTGGAAGATGAAGATTCACTTTGCGTCTTTTTAACCCTTTATAAATAAATAATATTTTGCAAAGGCTATAGGCAAGTTAGGTCGTTTTTAACCCTCTGATAAATTCAGTACTTTTTTCTTTAAATTTTTCATGAATTAACATTGTAATTAATATACGTATATTGCAGTTAATCCCTTGCACTGCAATAACGTGTCACGCTCGTGACGCAACTTACAGTTCAGACGTAACTTCCGTCGTTCAAACTTTCATCACAATTGAATAATAAGTTTAATTCTGATTACAATTTACACAGTTAATGTTTGCCAAGTACGAAGCATATGTAATAATTCAGTTTCCTTCATTTGTTTTACCACTGAATTAATAAATATTTAGCTCTGACTGTGCAAGGGGTTAATTAGTTATAATTCTTTTAAATTCAAATAAATTCCCGCCCTTTTGCGTTATTAAGAAATTTGAATCCAAGTCCAAGGAGATAAGTGTAAATATTCAGACGATTCAATTATCCTTTATACATAATACGAAAATAAAGCGAAAACTGATAAAGAAGAACTAAAACTTTTAATATCACACGGTCGTATAAAATACTTCAAATTATGGAATAATACAAAAAACGAAGGATTGCAAAAAGAATGGATAAAATTTATTAAAAGTAAACGATTTATCCAATGAAACTTTCAATTATTCAAGCATGGCAGTCAACGCGTTAAATGAATTTACTCTACTTTCGTAATAAACGGTTTAATTATAAAACAAGGTGATGAACATTATTTCATCAATCGATAACAAATTTTACTACTGTATGTTTGATTGCGTATTTCTGATTCTCGTATTTCTACTCACTGTCAGTCATTGAGGAGAGTCGGAGAAAAAAAAAAAGAAGGAAAAATAATAAACCGGACGCGATAATTGGTATCGTACCGTTGCTTCGTTCTTTATCAAAACTGCGTGGGTGAAATTGCATTTCATTCATTCGTTACTCCCCTGCCAACGGATACTGTGCAAAATTAATAAATAATACATACGACCAATGATTAATACAGTGCTTATTGGATCGATACGTTGTTCAATAACGCGATAAATTGTGATTTACGATCCAATCGAACATATAATTTTCTTTATCCGGGAGTCGTAACAGTAATTGAGTAAGTACGTTTCCTAGAATACTAACAAAGGTAAAAATTAAATGAAAAATTGTTCAAATACTTTTATCAGAACGAGATTTGTGTTGATGAACTTACCCTTTTTTAAAGATGTATTTTTAAGTTTCTAAGTTTCTAAGAACATAATTTCTAAAAATTTCTAAGTTTTTAAAAATGTCAAAGTTTCTAAAGATATAGTATTTCTGGGTTTAATTTATACTGAAAAATGTATAACATTTTCAACTAGAATTAATTCTGGACATTTTGAATAAAAATATTCTTTATTTCACATTTGTGCAGAATATGTATATTCTGCTATATTAAATTGATACCGTAATATTTTTATTGTAATCTATAATGTTTATATTTAATATTTTCACATGATCTGGTTTGTAAACGTTTCAAAATTTTAATTAAAAAAAATCTAAACTGGATCAGGATATCCAACGAAATATTAATTTTTTTGTACCTCCGTTGATAAGTTGAAACTGTAATTTTTATTGTATATTAAAACTATGGCTGTAAATGGTCGTTTTACTGATTTTTTTTTTATATAAGCGACCCCCTAAAATTAGAAAACAATGATTATATATTAAATAATTTGAATAACTGCGAAGTGAAAATTTAAAAGTGTCCAGAATTAATTCCACTGGTGTACCAAAATTAAGCATTTAAATTTCCAAACAAAAGAACCCTCAGAAAAATAATATCTATAGAAATACTATAAAATACTATATTTAAAGATTATTATACATACAGAAAAGCGCGTACTGCACGATAAAATTATCATTAATAGCAACGTTGAATAAATACCTAAATAACTGCGGCTCTTAAATCTTTCGTTAACATTAAAATTGTGCCAGGAGAATTTTCAGCCATGACAACCATTAAGCAAGGCTAAGATTAAAAATAAATTCAAATTCTAAATCAAAATCGTTCGATTCCAGAAAACTCCCCTAAAGTTGAAAAAAACCCAAACTCCAATCTAAATTTAAAAATCAACCGAAGGGTTAATGAAATTGAATTACTCGTTTCGTGCAAACGAACGCTATTTTTTGTATGAACAAATACACGAATCACTCATTCGATCTTTACAAAGATAACATTTTCAGGAACGAAAGGATTTTCCCGAGTTTCTCGCAAAAGATTTGGACCCGTGGGCTTGTATACATATACACCGTCCGTAGGAACAGGTTGCACGGTCTCGTCAGTGCAGAATCGGTGTCTCTCCCTCGCAATGGCGGTTCTCCCTTTGGAAGCAGCCAGGATATCGAATCGAGGGGATAAGGGAAACCAGCTCGAGGAAAGAAAGAGGAAGGACCGCTGCGAGGAGAGTAAAGACGAAAAGTAAGAGCCAAGAAACGAGAAGAGGATGGTCGAGCGGCGTTCGGCAAAAGGAGGGATGATAAAAAGGTCCAAGAGGAATAATAATAAAGAGACAAGGAAGGCAAGATAATGTACGGCGTCGTGCTAGCGTCCATTCATGCTTTTTATTCGTTAGGTGATTAAACCTCGCAGACCGGCCAACCTCGCATCTCACCTTGCCTCACCTGCCTTCCTTTCTTTATCCTTTTCTTTTCTTCCATTTCTTTTCTCTGTTACCGGTTCTCAACCGATTACGTTGTACCTCGATATACGTACACCATCTACACGGTGTGTCCAACCAACATGGGGAGGCTCGAAGCAACTTTGAAATTCGAAAAAATTTGAAATTGTGCACGAATGTGGTTCTTTTTGTCCGTTGCTGAAAAATTGTTCTAAAAAATTTGAAGAGGAAAATTCTTTTTCAAAAATTCGAAAATTCGTCATGCAAGAGTTAATCAGGGGCTGTAATGAGAATTTGAATTTGGATTTCTAGTTATTCGAATTTATTCAAATAGAAATTTTATATGTTTAATAATTACCACTACCGATATACACCTTAGAAATAGTGATTTGTAAATTTATGACTCGTGAATTGTAAAAATGTATCTATTGTTTTCTTAACCCTTCGTAAATAACCATTATTTTTGGCATTAAAATTTGTTAAACATTCAACTTTCAAGTTCCTTCCCCCAAGGCGCCATTTTTCCTAAGAGAAGCCTATCATACCCCACGGTGTACATTCCTACGAGTCATCCCATAAGAAATTTGTCTCAAACGAATTAAATGACTCCTTAAAAAGATCTTCCGAACAGAAAAAGACTCGATGTACGTACATCGAAAAGTTGTATTTTACGAACGAAAAAGGAAAAGAAAAAAATTCATGGACCAGACAAAGATCGTCGGATAACAATGATATTGAATCAGACAGGAGGCTGAACGAAAATGAAGAACGTAGTGGATGATTCCGACCAGCAGCAGCAGCATCAAAAGTAACGAAAGAAAAAGAGAATCTGTTCGAGAAAGGTAGGAGGGAAACACATAGTCGATTCAGAGGCTGTGTCAATGTGTCAGAGAGACGGTGTTCGTGTCGGGGTTGCCTTTTATGTCCATGTAATGTGGGACCTGAAGGAACTCCAGAAGAGAAAGAAGTGGGGCCTGGATCATGGGCCCCTTCCACCATCCTTTGCCTGGCCTAACCACCGGCACCGGCTTCTCTGTCACCCTTTCTTCCTCGTACGGCCTTCTTGGGAACCCGACAGCACAACATTTCGCCTTCATCCACATGGCCCCGCCTATATTTACGAGCATAAAGTAATGCCGTTCCTTTCATTTTTTGTTTTTATTTTTATTTTCCCACCCGTCTCCTTCTTGGAGATAGGTATTATATTGGCTCGTAACATAAATTCGAAACGTTTTTCTTCTTTTTATTTTTTTTTTATTTTTAATTAATAATATTGATCGTTTCAGCGTTCATTAGAAATAAGGGGGTGGTAAAATCTTGCTAAGATTCAGTGGAATTTGTGTTATTAGTGTCTGTTTGTTATAAATGATATTAGAAATTTATTATCAGTATCGATAACTTGTTTACGATTTGTGTTGATAATATTTATTATTATATATAATGTGAACATTTTCTGGTTCAACCAGGGAAATCCCACCGATCTTATATTTCAAAGTTACTAGACATTTGTGCCTATGTAGGATAATTAACCTAGCCTGTCTTTAATTTGGTACTTTGGGGTTAGATTCAGACAATTCAGTAATTTAGTAGTTACTAATTTGTTAATTTAATAATTACTCATTTCGTAAATGACTAATTTAGTAAAAAAATTATTATTAATCTAATTTGGAGTTTATGGTTAGGTAATCTAGTTATCACTAATTTGATAATTTGATAATTTACGCAATGCAGTTGTTTCTTAAATTAATAATTAAATAAATGGTAAGGGTTGGGGTTAGATAATTTAGTAATCTAAAGTTAAGATCTGGGTTAGGGTTAGAATCAGCTAATTTAGTAATCCATATTTAAGTAATTTAGTAATTCGATAATTCGGTAATCTCGATAGTATAATAATTACTAATTCAGTCATTTACGCTTTCACTTACATAACATAGCAATTTAGAGCTAGGTTTAGATTCAGGTAATCTAGAAATTACCGCAATACCATAATTATATCCGAAATCCGTAAGGACCAGGTCCGAAGCTACCCCTATCGGATCCCCTAAGCCCTGAACGAACAACTTTCGTCATTCGATTCTGTCCATCCGGTGTCATCAACACACGCACACAAACCAACTACGAACTGGATCGTCACGTCAACGGAATATCAAAGAGTTTCTTGGCGAGCAGTCGAAGGATGGCAACGGTTGTAAGAACACTTGAATGGAGCCCACGGTTAGAAACCAGTATTCCAGGGGCCTGTGGTCTCCAGTGGCGTCGTTTAGGATCTCACAGAAGGGGCATCCGTTTCGAGGAAGAGATTGTCGATCGGAAATCGTATGTGGGCTCTGCCCCCTGTTGAATGGAGGAAAGATTCTCCTCATCCCTTCCTGTCCAATATTTCTTTTTTTGCTCCCTCTTTCACGATTCCTCCCTGCTCCCTCCGGTTCACCAGACGCGTGCGACTGATGCAGCACCCCGTTCTACCATTTTTTTTTTCTTCTTCTTTTTTTCCAGGGATCCAGCTTTCGTTGCTGGTGAATTCTTCGTTCAACCATTGAATCGAGTAGCTTTACTCGAGCGAATTATTTCTTCACCCTTTATTTCTTGACTACTAATAACTTTTAAAATATCAAACAGTTTTAACCTTAATTTCACTTTCTTTAATTCATGAAAAGAAGAATTTCTAACTTTTAATTAGAGTAGTCGAAGGGTTAAGTATAATGGCAGTCATTGTTTTCGGGATTCGTGAATCCGACAAATTTACTTTGCAATATTTAAAAGCTAGGTAAGGTAACAGAGGACTGCATAAATTTTCAAGTAATTGTGTCGTATAAAGGTAATAGTAATTTGTAAGTAGCATTACTTCTCAAATTTGAGGCTAGGGCGCTGTGGCCCTTATTAATGTTATTACTATCACAGAATTTCAATTTTCTATGTTCCCCCCCCCCCCCCCCCCCCTCAGATGACGATTAAGCTACGCAAGAGTTAAATATTAACTGAAAATCATCGAATTCTATCTGTCAAGTTAAACAATTGATCTTTCGTCCGAAATCGACTACCAAGAAGAAGATTTGTCACCTTTTGCATGAAAATTACGTATGCCTCGTTCGTCCAGCCACGTAATTACATTAAGATTCTGCAGTTTCCGGGCAAAAAGAACGACAAAGAGTAACATGTTCCCGGTACAGAAGGGGAAGAACGAGAATGGGAAGAGTCAGTAGAAGCGGGAACAAAGCACCGCCGCGACAAACTCGTGCTTTCGTCCAAGAACGTCCTTTTCGTGGAACGGACAACGGATCGCACGATTTTGCCTCCATGAATTACCGAACGAGATTCCAGAGCAAATCCTGACGCACAGGGAATATCTTCTTTCTTTTCCGTTCGGTAGCCAGACCGATTTTGCTACCTTACCGATCGCCTTTACACGGATTCCATCCGCTAGTTCAAACATTCCGAATGATTTCGTTAGCAAACTTTGCCACTGTTGCAACTTTGAACACTGAGATTTGTTTCAGCCGTTTCAGGAACTAGGGTGTTTGTACTTTACCGGAATTCTATGATCATTTGTGATATTAATCATTGTGTTAATAACGATTAAAGCGTAGAGCAGGCGTCGGCAACCTATGACCCTATGGCAACCTATGGCAAATAAAGTATACTATATAAAAATAAATTATAAAACATAAACACGAAACAAACACTTTGAGATAATATAAATAATAGATTAACATTTTGGTTTGATTAGAAAGTTGCAGAAACGAACATAGACGGAATACAGCGACATTGTCCAAGTGTTCAACGCTTGTATTTGTCTTAAGGTGATTCCCTAGTATAATTTTCCACAGTGCAATTTCCCCTAGTGTAAATAATCTCTAACGTCTACATTTCCTAGTGTAGTTATCCCTAGTGTCTGTATTCCCTAGTCTTATTATACCTTGGATGAATAATCCCTAATTTTAATACTCCCTAGTATAATTTTACAGGCTGTAATTTTTCCTAGTACAATTATCCCTAGAGTCAACAATCCATAGTTTCAACATTGCCTAGTATAAATAATCCAAATTCCCTAGTATAAAACAAGATTGCCGACGCCTGGCGTAGAGTGTTGGACTTCATAGGCTTTCCTAGGGTAAATGGCAACGTAGGGGATTGAAATCATATTATTTGAGATATATTAGAAAGTTACTAGGGATTTATGCCCAAGAATGACGATGTGTACTTTACGGGCAAAGATGGGTAATTTAGTAATTTAGGTAATTCAGAAATTACTAATTCAGTAATTTACACAATCCAGTGAAGTAATCATTTAGTAATTCAGGCGTTTGAGTAATTGCTAATTGTGTAATTTAGGATTAGGATCAGGTAATTAAGTAATGGGGATACGGTCGAGTTCGGATAATTTAGTAATTTAAGATTAGGATCAGGTAACACAGTAATTACTATTTTAATAATCTATTCATTGCTAATTTAGTCATTGGAATCGGAGTTAAATAACTTAGCACTTTAGGTAATTCGGTAAAAACTAGTACCGTAATTTTGATAATTTAGTAATTAAAAATTTAGTAATTTAAATAATTCAGTAATTACTAGTTTAGTAATCTAGTATTTTAGGTAATTTAGTAACTGCTCCAATATTTTATATATGTTTTATAATAAAAAATAGTAATATAATAATATATAAAATATTTAATATAATAATGTGTAAAAATACACCGAATAGTTTTAACATAAAATTTACTAAAAAGTATATGTATATATATTCTTTTAATAAAACTGTCTACTCCTAATTCCTATTCAATCAATTTAATAAAAAGTTATGGCTTTACTTGAAGACATAATATGCCATTAAAAAATAAATTGCATTTCAAAATTGCATTATCAAGCAATAAAATCTGAAACAATCAAGGTATTTCGAAGCACCCAACTCGCTGATTTACTCGTTTAATATGGAAACGAAGGTGATTTCATAACCATTAAAAGAAAGAAAAAGGAAAGGAAAAGGAATAAGGATAATCGATATTTTTTTCTTCGAATTCTTCTGAAATGACGTTGACGTCGATTCATTAAAAGCAAGTTGAAAAGGAACTCGTTCGAAGAAAATCGAAGCCAAGGTGAGGTAAACGATTGCGAGACGGGGAAGAGGAGGCCAATTTCCAAGAAATGCCGGGCAAATTCGGTTGAGCCAGAGACCAATAAAAGAAAGAAAAAATAATAAAAGAAAATGGGCCAACGCTCCAAATTTGTAAATCCCGCTTCCGGGCGAGTGAACGAGCCGATCGATCCCAAAATAAGGCTCGTGAGAATCAGAGAATTCCACTCCCACGTTCTCTCGACACTGAAGATGAGCCACGCCAGGCAGTGGCAGTTTGCCAACCTGACGTCAAAATTGCGGGGTAACGCGTCTCTTCTTTCGTTATCTTACCCTTATTCCGATTTTAGTCCGAACAACTTTTCCTCAATACTTTCATTCGAACGTTTCGTTATCACTTTTGCAGAAAATAATAAACAATTTTGGATTTCTAACTACGGTTGTACAGTGTCGAGCAACGTGGGATTTCCCTAGGGATATTGAGAGATAGGGAAAGAAAACCCCATCAGTCGTTTCAATAGTCGAGAATTACTAGGCATTAAAGTTGAGTTAGGTTAAGATCAGGTTAAATGGGTATATTCGATTAAGTGATTTGCTAATTCGGCAAGTTGAAAATTTGAAAATTTCCAAATATCAAAGTTTGAAAATTCCAAAACGTCCAAATATCAAAGTTTGAAAATTCCAAAACTTCCAAATATCAAATATTGAAAATTCTAAAACTTCCAGATATCAAAGTTTGAAAATTCCAAAATTTCTAAATATCAAAGTTTGAAAATTCCAAATATCATCATTTGGAAATGACAAAACTTCCAAATATCAAATATTGAAAATTCCAAAACTTCCAAATATCAAATATTGAAAGTTCCAAAACTTCCAAGTCACAAAATGTGAAAACCAAAAATTTCTAAACCTTAAAAATTCGAAAATTTAGAAATATTCTAATACGCATAATGCCTACAAACTTTCAAGTAGGTATCAGTAGAGTAGTGAGACTCGCTTAAAAAATTGTCTGGCTAATTTTCTATACAATTTTGAAAATAACAAAAAATATTATTTCACTATTTGATCTTTAATGGGTTAGTGATGACAACTTCAAACGCATTGCGAGCAACTTCTAGGAAAAGATACATCACGAACAGGTAAGTTTAACTTTCATAATCTCCGCTCTTTTACATTCCCATACAATTGTTCACATCCACCACGCCCATTAGATCATCATTTTTATACTACGCAATTATTACTCATTTAGACGCGATAAATCCGTGCATTAGATAGGCAGTTAATTATACATCAGATCAGCAATTAATTATGCATTAGATACAGTGCCGAGCACGTTAGCCTTTTCTAAGGAAAATGGCGATATAAGGAAGTATCGATTGCTTCAATACTGGTGAATTATTACATATTAAATCTAGGGTAGGTACATTTAGGTTTGAGAGTTATACGTTTAATGTATAGGTTAGGTATATCTAGATTCAAGAATTATTAGCGATTCAAACTAGGTTAATTATACCTAGATTTGAGAATTACTATGATTTGTACCTAGATTAGGTATACCTAAGGTTACAAATTACTGTGCTTTATACCTACCTTAGGTATACCCAGTCCTAAGAACTACTACTGTGCTTCATACTTCGATTTAAGAATTATTATACTTTATACCTAGATTTATGAATCACTGTGCTTTGTGCGTACATTAGGTATACCTAGATTCAAGAATCACTACGCCTAGGTTAGGTTTGAAGAGTGCCTGGTTCAGTAATCATTTCCCAATGAATCTGATTAACTTAATAAACTCAATTAACATTGAAACGATAAATATTTAGCTCCGTCCGATGCACTTATCAGAAAAATCAAAGGGCAAGGTGTTAAGGAAGCTACACGTAATCAAAATATGTTTAACCCTTTGACTACTACGTACTTTCACAAACGATCAGCAATAATTGTGTTCTAAAATGAAAGGAACAAAAATTACAGACGTAGTTAATTTTTACTTGAAATCTTATAATTTACTGGACGTATATATACGTCTTTCGCATTCAAAGGGTTAATCATCAGAATTTCGTTCTTCCAGACCTATTTTGATTATTGTACAAAGATCCGTTTGCAGCACCTTCCCTTGGCACGATCCTACACTTCCGGCTCGATTTACTTTCGCGCAAGCTCGCCGGAAATGTACGCGCAATATTTGGTGCAACGAAGGACGACGAATTTCTGGCAAAATGACAAAAGTGCAATCGTTAGTGCGTCGCAGCAATTTATGCACTCTGTTAGCCGTTTCGTAGAAACGACTGAACGTTTTAAGCCGAAACCGTCACCGATATCCATCCTCGTATACATTTACATCAAGCATTTCATAACACGTGGCTACAACTTCGGACGGTGATTTCATCGCGTATCAAAATTGTTGAAAAAAGAAAAGAACAAAATTCCTATAATTGTATCCAATTTATTTTTGGCCATTATATACTTCACGCTCCCATTCTTCTGTCCTGACCTGCCTCAAATTATTCCATTAACCAAATCAACGTTGAATGTGTTCTAAATTTAGGAATGAAAATTGGAAAATTACGATAGGATTAAATAATATCAGTTTTACGCGTAACTTAATCGTATGTATTGATTTTTGTATTAAATTATTTTCGTTTGAAATATGGTTTTTATTCTGTCTTGAAAATATTGTTAATATACGTCAGATATTTAAGGATATGTATTAAAAAATATCACTGTAACATTACTGCAATATTAAATATAATTACTATAAAAACTGAATGTTACTATCAATATTAATGCGGTAATATTTTTATAGTATAAGATATTAGTCAAAAATCGTTAATTTTCCAAAAATTACATCAATAATCTCTTTCACTCGGTTTGAAGCACATATATGAATTAACCCTTATCGTGTAATTTACAGGGGAATTTTTAAATTCAAAATTCAAATTCTATTTATATCAGAATATAACAAACTAACGAAGAAATTCATAAATATTTGTAATTTCTTCTTTTCAAAAACAGACTACATCCGATGGTATTAAAAAGTGCTTCGAGTTCTAACACCAAACCATAATCAGATTGGATTTCTATCATTGAAAATTGAAATAATTGTCATACATAAAAATACACCGTCTATAATAAATAACAAGAAATCTTCAATATTTTAGCAACATCAGATCCACAACGAAAAGAAAATCCTGATTTCTCCCCTAATTACGAAAAATACCGAATCGATCAAATTAGATGGACAAACCTGTACAAAACACCGATAAAATTTCAAGTGATTCGAAGCTCAGGCATTCGTGAATCGCACTGAAGACGTCGGGTTTCAAACATCAATTAATACTAGTCAAACGGATTTTCCTTGTCGCGGCTAGGGATTTCGCTAGGCGTTAGCGGAAATAAAAAAGAAAAAGAAAAGTGTCAGATTGTGACTAACCGAGGCGCGTGTACAGTGGATTTCCCAAGATCCCGGTGGCGTTCGTTAATTGCCTGTTTCAATCTTTTCCCCCATGCTTGTGTCTGGTCGGTGCACAAGGCCTTTTGTTGCCCATGCAGCTAAAACTGGTGGATTTTGGCGGCCTTCCAAATCGCGATTCCGCTCACGCATCGCTCCGAAATCCTGTCCTCGTCGGTCTATTTTAATCGACCTACCGAGTTATCGATTAATCATTTCGCCTTCGACATCGACGGAAAAAGAAAAAAAAAAAAAAGAAGAAAACAAAGAAGTTTATTATCCTTCGTTCAAAAATTTATCGAATAAACTGGATGTTCATTGAACGCGCTTCGATTCTTGCAAGAAATTCGTTATCATTCTTCCATCCTCTTGGCCAGTGGTTTGCTTGGCAAACGCTGCGACGTTTATAAAAGAATCTTGATTTGCAAAAACCGACCGTAATGGGATACCATTAATCGTCGGAGGTCAAAGATACACTACTTTTCATCGTTAACTAATACAGGTGAATATTTGATTAAGATCAAATTACGTGGTGAACAAACTTAACATTTTTAATCGTGAAAGTAGAATATTGCGAGTACCAAACTGAAGATAATTAAAGATTAATTATCTCTCAAGACACTGTTGTTAACGAGACGACAACGGAGGATATCGTGCGATCCGAGAAGTTGGATCATCGAGAAAACTGAAGCGAAGAGAAGAAGAAGGGAAAAGTCTGCGAGACAACTTGAAGGAATCAGAATCAGAAGGTAAGGGGAAACGAGGTAAGAGGAAGAGGAGCCGTTATACCCGAAGGTTCGAGGTAAAGCAGCTACGAGACCGATAAAGCGTCAGACCCGTAATAAGAGCTGGCAGAAAGTTAACTGAACCATGAAGACGAGCTTGAAGTGGACCAGGATGCTGAGAAGTTCCAGGAACGTCGTCTACTCTTCCAGAAGTCTATTCGTAAAGTTCATCCTTTTCCTACGAAAAAGGACGTACACGTTCCATTTCGTTCTTTTATTCATTTTTGCAATTAACTATTTCGAGATAAAATACCTTTTTTTTTTTTAATCAATTATCAATAACAAAGATTTATACGAAACCTTGTCAAAGGGTTAAATAGAGATAATACAAACTCAATTTTCTTCTTTTTTTTTTTGTTTTCTAAACGAAATCGGCCCACTTTTGTAACAGACTAAACGATACATTTTCGGAATTGAATCGTTGTCAGCCGTCGCGGAACACGATTGTCGCAACAGGTTGCCATCGAGTTACATAGGTCAGTTTGGCTTAGCTCAGATCGTATCGGACTGGTTGCCTTTACCGAGCTGTTATAAACGATAATAAGACATCGTGACAACGACTCACGCTATATCCACCTGTTGAAACCAAAACTGTTCCCCTCCGCGAGGTCGTTTCTCTGATTTAATTATTCCCGAGTATGAATACGTCTCGAATCGTTTATTCAATAACTGCCGCGAATAAAATTAACTTCGTTCAATTTATAAGCCACTGAAAATTATTGAAACACTTAACAGCTCTAATTATTATAATACGTGATCGGATTTTAATTAGTTTGGTTGTACAGAATGATTCACCCAAGTGTGCCACCTGAACTACTTTTTGGTACAACTTTATGGTGAGGCAATGATGTAATAATTCATTTATTTCTATTTTAAAACTGTACTGAACGCTGGGTGCAAGAATTTTCAGTCACAAAAATTTATTATCATTCTCTGGAGACTATCCTCCGAATTAAACCTCTAGAAATAATTAATAATTACTGGAAAAATTTGTGGAGCTAAAACGAGACTGCAAGTTTGTGGTGCTATTAATATAAACTTTTCGACAAATGTTTTAAATGAAACTTAATTCGTGTAATTAATAAGAAAAATTTCATAGACCATCAATTTTTATTTATAAAAATCGCTTAAAAATCCCTTTCCAAGGGAAAACCTAACTCCAAAAAATGCAGAACATCTTGAGAATTAATGTTTAATTAAATATCTTTCGTATTCAAAGATAAATTAAATCAAAAAATAAATTTTTAATCAAAATTGAATATTCTTATTGCATTAAAAACAACGGATTAACTGAAATAAAGTACAAAATATTATTAATATTGTTTGATATAAATATTTCCTTTGGGAAATAAATTATTGTTACCAGTGCAATTTTTGTACGAAACATTTCTTTATATGATGCATAAGTTATTCAAGGTGATCGAGTTAGGTGCCACACCCTGCGTATGTTTTATAAAAGGTATGTGGAAAAGTCACGTTTGCTATGGTACACCAAATAACATAAATTATTATAATTCGTTGATAGAAATCAACTTTAGATTCGGAAAAGGAGTCCAAATATAACGGCTCCAATTATAAACATATTCTACTATGAAATTTATTAAATATAAATATTAGATCGGGAATTTAACAAAAAAAAAATTACCGTTAATATGTAAAAAGATTATTAATAATTTGAATGTTGCTTGCATTGGATGAAAATTATTATATGTTGAATTCTAACAAATAATTTTGTAAAAAAAAAACAATGCAAAGATTGCGAATTTAATTGTCAAAATAATACGATCAATGTGAGATTTAACTTTGCTTCCAATTAGTCTGCTTCCTTGCATTGATTATTCAAATGATATTTCTGAGATTTCTAGGACAGTTCCGAGTATTTTAATAAAAATTGTGAACATTGTTGAGATGCCACAACTTCTGCATCATTTATTACATTTCGAAACTAAAAATACTAAGAGGTGAAAATTCTCTATGCATTACGTGATATGAGATATTCTTGGACCCGTTAAATCAAGCCAAAAATTCACTTAAAAATGTGACCCCACTAACATTCCGAAGCCTTGGTTTGAGTAGAGGGAGGATGATGTTTTATGCCCATCAAATAAATACTTCGCTAAATAACGATTCACCGAGACTGTATATTTCATCGAAATAAAAGAAACTTGTAAATAAACAATTTTATAAGATGGTGAATTTTTATAGCGTCGTAAATGTAATAAAAACCTAACATATTTTTAAATGATGGAGGGCAGATACTCTGGTATCTCAAAATTCGTCTACTTCCGACACATTTTTAACCCTTTATTTTTTCGTCCAACATTTCAAAGAAGCCTGGGAACGAAATCTCACTATTCACCTTATACTTACAAATTACTAGGCATTTATGGTTAGATAATCTAGCCCTTCACCCATTTCACTTCGATACTAAATTGACCAATTCACTACGAAATAATTATTGAAATTAGTCAGGTTTAACTTAATCCAGACCTAATCTAGACACAAAGTCACTTTCGAGTAACTTTGTAATATCATAGGGTGTGGTGGGGATAATTCTTATTACGACGCCATATTCCCTAGGGAATATAGTGTAATGTTTTCCTAGGGGAAACTTATTTCCAAAGTTACTTAGTTACCTAAATTGCTTACTGAGTGAGTCATTTATTAACGTAGTAATCACTAAATTAACTAAATTATTAAATTACTAAATTAGCAAACTAGAAAATTACTGAATTACTAAATTAGAAAATTAGTAGATCATCGACAAAATTAGCAAATTAGAAAATTACTGAATTACTAAATTAGAAAATCAATTAAAACTAAATTAGTAGATCATTGACTAAATTAGCAAGCGAGAAAATTACTGAATTGCTAAATTAGAAAATTAATAGATCATTGAATTAGTAAATAGCTAAATCATTAATAACTAAATCACAAAAATTATGAAATTATCTAAACCTAGCCCTAAATTTCCAAATCAGCGATTACAAAATTACCGCAATCGCTGCATTAGTAACCTAGTAACTTACGAATTTAGTAATAAAAGATGGACCAGGTTAATCATCGTATCCAAGCATAGTACCTACCTAGTAACTTTCGAATATAAGACAAATGGGAGGACACCTGCTCCTCCGGCGCCATTTCCCTAGGAAAGCCAATGATGCTCACCGCTGTACGTATACTTCACTAACAATACACAAAAAGAATATATATACGTCAGTGATATCTTAACCCTTCATCGACAAAGTACTTTGATGTG
Source organism: Stelis phaeoptera (assembly GCA_943735885.1). Classification (NCBI taxonomy): domain Eukaryota; kingdom Metazoa; phylum Arthropoda; class Insecta; order Hymenoptera; family Megachilidae; genus Stelis; species Stelis phaeoptera. Next base: position 5,212,009 of record OX030934.1, on the reverse strand, counting down.
TCTATAGTTATTCTTGGCATCAAGAACATCACACAACATTTACCTAACATATGTACGAATCTACAAGTTACTACGATTCCATTTAGACGTACATTATGCGCCAATCGTCTCCAGACGGTTCTCAACCAAAACGAAAGGAAAAGAAATGAAAATTGAACCCTGAGCAACGATGTAAGGAAAACGAAGGAACTCTAGCAAGAGTAGGATATTTCGTCATCGGTGTTCTCGTTCAATCGGTTGCTTGGTTGGAGGCCGAGTCGCAGAAGCAAGCGGGACGCCACGGAAATAGTACAGACTGCGTCGACGGTCGTTCGTCGGGATATTACGCAAGCGGTCACTTGGTCTGGGTTCGGCTCGGTTCAGGTATACGTGGGGATTCCTCGTGGCGCCGGTCGTCTGGCACACTATTCCCTACCACTCCACACACGTACACACACATATAGACACATTTTAAACGGCTTGCCAACCAAGCAAACCAACCGTTCGTGAACTAACCGATGACAGACGCGGGATCTGGCATACAGAGAGAACGGCATCCAGGGAATTTCGTCGAGCGCGACTCGATCAAGGTAATTGATCGATTTATAATCAACCAGGAATTGTAGCAGAGAAAACGTAGACAACCGGCAATTATCCGACGGGAAAATTAATACCCTCTTTCAGATCTGCTTGCGCAAACGTATGAATGATCGTGTCTGATGAATGGAACGTTCGATTTACTTTCTTCCTTTTCTGGCTCTGTGGCTCAAATTACTGATTGATCGGTAGGTACACCTAGCGAGTGCCAGAACGTTTCCTAAATGAAATAGTGATATAAAGATTATATCGTCTTGTGTTTCAAAGTTATTAAACATTGTATCTTGGCAGGATTTTACTTCGTTGTTAAATTAAACAACAATCTTTGAAATGAATACCAATTCAAATATATAGATTGTCTCATTGTCAGCTGTCTTGACAAACTTGATTCGTTTACATAGTAATTCTGGATTAGTGAGACTGGTGGTGAAAGATTCTTGCCTAGGGAAAATTCCGGAAATTACTAGAGATTATACCATGACTGGATAATTTATCGAAACCAATCATCAATTCTGTTTCCTTGTTAAATCAAACAAAAATCCGTAAAATGGATTCTAACTCTAACACATACATAGTATTACAGAGATGACTTGTGGAACAAACTTCCCCAATGACGCCATTTTCCCTAGGAAGACTATGATCCTCGACAATGTACAGTATACTTTGTATATTTTAATCGAAGAACATATAACGTCTGTTATAATGGCAATTGTAGCGTGTATTCAGAAATAAATGTTAATTAAAATAAAATTATTAAATATCTATTGCAACAGTTCGGATGATGTCATGTATGATAAATGTATAAGCACGTATTTTTATCTTCAGTAAACTATTATAACGATAGTAAAATTTATTTCCAAAGGATTTTAATAATTCTTTTCTTCGTTTGAAAATATACGAGTAAACGGGATAACTTTCGAAAGTAACAGTATATGATCATATAACACGATTTCGAATCAAATTTGTCAAAGTGCAGTTTCTCAACCAGGAGCGTAATTTAAATTTAAAATACCTTTATTACGTAAATTTGTACAACACTATGTATACGTATGAATGAATAAATTGTCACCAAGAATCTTTAACATTTTTAGGTGGTGAAACATTCTTTTTCTCGTTTCTCTGAATACTTGTATTATAATCAGGAAAGTACAGGTTTTCTATCACATAATAGATGAAAAGATCCAATCTTTACTTTAAGATACAAGCAACTAAAAACGAGATTTTCGTTAATAGATAAATTCTAAATAGTTTAGTATTTCATATCAAAATTTTAAATTAATTTTGACGTGTAAGAACTAAAAATTGGATTTTTATTTAGTGATCATTTGAAGCTATGCCGTTTTATATTAAGGATATCGACGAAACGCTACAAGTGTTATACAGGGTGCCCGTAATTTGGAACATTGGAAATTTGGAAACTTATAATTTAGAAATCTGATATTTGGAAATTTCCAAACGAAAAGTCCACTGTCAGTCCCCACGGACCGACGTCGCGCTGAACGTGTTAATGATGATATTAACATGATTCTAAGTCTTCTTAAACCAACGTTTCAAGTGTCGATTGTTACCGACCCACCCCGTGCATCGAGATTCCTATACTTCAAAATCCACCACACGGTACGCAGTAAAACGTTGAAATAAAATAAGAAGAATATCAACGCAGGTGAATCAGATAACGCGTCGAGAAGCAAAGAAAAGAAATCTTCTTTTGTCTGATCGTGCGCACCATCGCCGATATATTCGTTATCTTTGTGCATGTAATGCAACCTTTTCCACGGAAAAAAAAAAAAAGGGAAAAATCTTCAAGAGACGATGCATGCGAGTGCATAAAGAACGTGGCCTGGCGAAGGCTCCTGCACCAAAGCGGGCAAATGAAGAGGAATTTTTCTAAACGATGCCTGTCAACGATGTGCACGCACCTCGTCGAACATTGCAACCGTGACGAACGCATCCGTTTGAGATACACACAGGGCACACATCGTTGTCATTTCAACCCCCTTCGGCACGCGAGTGCAACACGCACAACTAAAACCTAAGGGGGTAATTGCGCGCACCTGTTATAAGGGTGGAAACGGTGCAGTGAACTTCGTGCACCGAGCTCACGTATCGCTTGATAGAAATCCCCTCGGCCAGATCTTTTGCCTTGATTGGAGGGTGACAAGCAACGTGTAACGCATGTAAATTATGGATTAAGAACGGGGCTTGACGTGGTTGCTAGCGTGACAATCGTTACAACTCGGGAATCTTAATGTCTGGCTTGGTTGTAGCTCGAAAATTAAACGATACACGCGTTAACGATTTACAATTTAACCCTTTGCACTCGAGCGGAGTATTATCAAGCGTGAAATTTAAGTTTCATTTATATTGGAACATAGGAAATTAACGAAAGACATAACAATTAATAGTTATTGTACTTCCAAAATGGTGCGTTTGGTTTTTTCGAAACTTTGCTGAAAGGGATGTCCCAGTATTCGTCGCAAAATTAAATTTGAAAAATATCTTCTTATGGCGTGTTCATTGACTCAGTAATTAATGAATTGTGGATTATCATTAAATGTAATTATTAGTTGGTATTGTTCATAATATTGATGCAATATTAATGTACAGTATAAACATCTGGAAGGATACTGATCAATAATATACTATGACAATATTAATTCATAAAACTTATTAATTTATTGAATCAACAAAAAAATGATTTAACTCTTTATCTGTCTTGTCAAACAAGAATATATAAATGTAAATGAAATAATATAATTTAATATAATTCATTAAGATATTCTTATCAAAATCGATGTTACCTTCAATGAAGATTAACACTAGCTCTGTACGCTGGAATATATTTCGTTCTTTATTTATTCGGTAAAGCGAAAAGAAATATTCCTTTTTTTCCAACACTTGGATGCCTTTTTCAAATCAAAGCAGCCAGAATTTGATAAAAGAGCCATCCAAAAGTTGCCTAAATTATTGTAAATAACCATGAAAATTGTCTGTCGAAATAAATATTATGTATTTCGTTGGAAAAATAATTTTTTCTACGTTATTTTCAATCCGAAAGTAAGCGTACATAAAACCTGAAATCTCCATTGTATCCTCATAATGATCGTATCATCGTCGGGGATTACAGTTTGACTGTCCGATTTAAAAGACGTCTCTTTTGTAATAAATTGAATTTGTTTGTCACCTTCTTGAAATCCATAGTGCGAAGGTCGTTGCGATGAATGTACCGTTCGCATAAGTGGTTGGCGACATCAAGGCGTCCGGCACAAATACCACAACGACGAACAGATAGAGAGGGACTCTCCCATATTTTTAGACTCATATCGCAACAGACGTTGCTTATTATTACATCGCCACGAGCCAAACGACAATGCACGTAATGACGTTAAAAGATCGTCCGTGTGTATATCATTAGGCGCACGCTCCGCGGAAATTTATACACATGTATTCGACTCTGAATTGCAAACGAACATACCCGGTATATCAACATTTCTTCGTTACTTCGTGTAGTAAGACCCCATTTAACACGATTTTTCTTCGAATACTAAAGAAAGCTTTAAATAATCCATGACTGATATAATGAAACGTTTCAGAAGATCCGTGATCGTTCATTAAGAAATTATTAAAGATCCGATTTCTGATCGATTTAATTTATAAATTCTATATAATAAATATACCGTTTCAATGATCTTTTATAATTCAAAGTGTCACATATCAATAGAAACAGGACAAAACAGAGAAGTTTTTACAAATATTTTAATTTCATAGGAACGAGCTGTTTTTGAGAAAAGTGCGATTAAATACAGTATGCAGGCAACTTCATTCGCTTACCAAATATTTAAAATCATATTCAGAAAAATTTGATTGTGCGATATAGACAAAATACGTTCTGAAGAGAAGAAAAAATATAAATTTGGAGTTTATAGGAATCATAATAAACTTTCTACAATCGGAAATGTCCGGTAATAAGCAAAATTAACAAAGTGGTCAATAATTCAAGAACCAGGCCTCTTCTCTCACCCCTTGTAAATTTTCTATCGACCTACCAAACACCCTGGTATTTTATACGTTTCAGTTTGTTTTAATGAGGTATAGGGTGCTAATTTTCCTCCCCTTAAAATAGAAGCATAAATTTCCTCGAATAATAAAAACTTTTCTAGATTTGGCTATTTTCTTTTCGTTTACCAGTTAAATCTAAACGATGGTTACTCTTAAATGCTCAGAAATCGGGAAACCTTGACGAAAAAAGTAACTTAAAATCGAAGTAAAAAAAACTTCTTCATTCTTGAAGGCATGTTTCGTCATCTCTATTTACCATGTGCTAAGAGTAATTGCAATTTTTAACTGTTTTCGCATCCAATTTGCGATTTCTATAGTTTATTCAAGAGATCTCGGTATTTGCAGTAAAATACTAGTGAAAATAATACGGTAAATAGGAGAAACTTAATCCTAAGCCTAACCACACAACTGATTTTATATTCGAACAAGAATTCCGTTAAGAATGAATAATAAACAGATTCAAACACACCAAAATATGGAAACACAATAAATTATCAAAGGGTAAAACTATAACCTCCGAAACACAATAATTATCGAATGCGTTCATACGCAATTAACCCTTCACAGATTACTGGCAAGTACATTTACCATTTGGTATCTTGACCCATAATTATGAAACTTGACAAATGGCTACACGTAAGCTATGATATTTATTACTTGGAACATGATTCAGTTTCAAAATATTTCCGACACCTACTTGTGCTTCCTGTCGCGAGAATTCTCGTCGAGAATTATCAAGCACGCGTTTGAAATTTGGATCGATCGAATCGAGTGGATCGCACCTTGCCCGAAAGGAATCGAGGAGGCTGTTGCCACTGATTTCGGATACCACACCTTGCGTATTTTGTCGGTAGGAGGATCTAAAGGGGTGGCCCTGTTGTCCATCAGGATTCCCCGTAAAGTAACTGGCAGATGGCCGGCAGATGTCTACCATCTTGCCGGCCTGATTGTAGGTCCAGACCGAAATCAGCCGTGAAAGGTGAGCAGTATTCTACATCGAGGCGATTTTGTAACAACCCCGGGTTCCTTATCCAACCCATCTTTTTTCTTGTATACCAGTTTTGGCCGCAGGACGAACAACAATCACGTTCCTGATGATACCCTTGCGTCGATCATAATTTTCGTTAAAGACACTGCCAGATGCACGAAATCCAACCGGCGTTAATAAAGATCGCGAATACCTTGACACTGGACTCGCCTGACATCCCTTCGTAGGCAAATATACTATTGTATAAATTGGCTTTTAATTTTTTTTCTTTTTACTGTTGCAAGTTTACAGAAAATCCCGAGATACTTGTCATTTGTTACTTCGAATATTTAAAACGTTTAATAAGAAACATCAAAATTCTGAAGAACCTGGAGCTTCAAAAATATTTGTACAATTCGGAGAGAACTTTCCCCAGAACTGTTTAGGATTTAAGTTACATTTTGTAAATTAAATATTGACAGCATCTGGATGCCAGATTTTCAAAACTACAAGAACGTATCTAATTTTCTGAAAATTGAAATTTATAATTACACGGTGATATAAAATTGTACGCTGTTAAATTTATCAACAAATTATAAGGCAAATGACAAATATAATATATACTGCCTCAAACCCTTAAATTTGGAGTATGCACCATTAATGAATGATATTTCATTGTCACGGAATTAATATTGTGGAGTAATTATTAATCGAAATATAAATGCAATAATTTTCAATTAAAATAAATAGTATTTGGATCAATAATCTTGTTACTTTCCTTCCTTTCCAAGATTTTAAACAAATGTTAGACAAATTTATATAATATTAGAATTACATTATTCACACAAAATAAATAAAACGAATATAAACTTAAAGATTGACCTTGTGTTCTAAAAATCGAAAAACACCTCTATAATTTTGATTTCGTTTTTAAGGAAAAGCGAAACGGAAAAAAAAAGAAAACGTAATGCAACGGTATGCAAATTAGATACGACGTGAAATGAAATTTCAAATCAACCGAAAGGAATTTAAATGAAAATAGTAAACAGCCCATTTCAATCCTCCTCCCCCTTTTTCACTCTGCACCAACCCTCGATCTCTTTCTTCCCTCGTTGGTTCAACCAATCCACGTTCCCGTATCGCGCACATAAACTCTGCACCGGATCAATGCACCTCACGAACCCACTTCCGTTTCATGGAGGGATATATATATATAGACGGGCACGTGCGACAATACAGGTACATAAAGTGCATATGTGACTCTCGTTTCATCGTTCCAGCATCGCATGGAATAATGATTAACCTCGGATTAAACGATACCCTGATGGAACAGAGTGGAAAGGAAAATAAAAAGGATCGAAATTATGGGACTGCTTTCTAATGGCGAAGGAAACTCGACTTTAATCTTCCAAATTAACACTTGACTTTTATGGTACGATGGAATTACGTTAACTCCATAGTAGGATCTTAAATATCCCTATAAAAAGAACTGTAAATGAATTTTTAAGTATACTTTAAAACTGAAGGATGGAAATTAAAAATATTATTATTGGATTTTAAGGTAATTTTGAAGTTTTATAGTTGGAAATAATTTTGATCACAAAAAGTCTGATCCTAATCCATTATAACCCAAATTTTCTAGGTATCCCAGAAAACATAGTCAAATATTTCCAAAAGTATAAGACACTGAATTTAATCAATCGCGCTATAATTTATTGTTTATGTAAAATTATTAATACTGAAAGAGGAAAAAACACATTTTTTTTTTTTAATTCTAATAAGAACACAAGTTTACGACTGTAGAAGGTGATTAAAACTTGATAACCCCTTTAAAAAGAAATCAAACCACGAAATAATGAAGGCAGTTGGATTTTAAGATCCATCCCTTCCCTACGTTGAAACCTTTTCGGTCCTGGTGTTATAATTCGTGGAATCCTAGGGCACGAAGAAGAGAATCCAGAATAGTATCCGGGAAAACGAGCGTCCTGGTTTGACCCGTGCTAGGTTATGACCTGAATAGCAGATTATCCGTTTACGAGGCTACATCCTACCTTCCGTCGTTTTATTGAATTCAGGGAATACCCTTTGGAACGAACAATCATAAGAAGAAAAAAGAAACGGATTCACCTCCTTTTCACTTTACGTCTATTATTCAAAAACCAATTAACACTTTACCGACCGGTAGCGGTTGCATGTAAACCTATAAATCGGTTATTGGTCGGTAAAGTGTTAATACACAAATACAAGATACAACTATAATTCATTTACAAGGTTAAACGTGTACAAAAATTTGTTATTTATCAATATTTCGCGGGCCAACGTATCCGAACTTTCAAAGAGAAGTCTCGAGAGCTCAAAGGCTGTAAGGAGTCTCGCAAACGATCGCAGAAAGAAGACGGGATATTAAAGCTCCCTCTTTCGAGTGTATTTCAGAATCATCAAACAGATGTAGCACATCTAAAAAGAGAGAAGAAGGGTCCTCTCGTTCGGCGAAGGAAGCACAAGGGGGTGTTTGAAAGCGGAGGGATGGTTTTTCGGGACACAAGGCTGGCAGACCCTCAAAGGAAGAAGGGAAACTCGACGATTGCTCGGTCCAATTAAGGTGGCGCCTAGCACTTGGCGATGAGTCGAGTAGTGCGTGGAACTAAAGCTACCAATGGGGAAAGGGGAACGAGTCGAAGAAAGAAGGAAGAAGAAGAAAGACGAGAGAGATAGAGAAAAAAAAAGAGGGAAAGTAATGCAAGAGGCAAGATCAGCTCTCGTTCCTTTCCAACTCATTCTTTTTTTTTTTTCCACCCTCCTTACGCTCCTTCTTTTTTGTCCTCTGGTCGAACAACTGGCGTTGCCAGGCGACAGGAGTACCCTGCAACCCTCGAAGATGTCACGCAGGGTACACGCAAAGGGAACGAACTTTTGACCTTTTAAGAGGGTCTCCTTGAACCGCAGTTTTATGGCCTCTACACGAGGCAATACTCGCGTGGACATTCCCCAGGATTATGATATTTCCTTGAGAATTTATTTTAGAAATCATAGGGGTGGATTCTGCTTCCGAATTATCCCAAATTCTATCGCATAGAGGTCGAAAAGATTACCGTAAATATCGATTTGAATCGTCACAGAAAAGTATCGCGAAACAACACTTATGTTAAAGCTCGAAATTTAATAAAAAATATTCTTTGTACAAAATGACCGATCCTTTATTATAAGAAACAATGGATCAGCTTAACTACCCATTGGCAAATAAACATATCGATGAAACGTTCATGCAGTAGCTTTCGTCAAGCTTCATGCTTCAAACTGCTGTGCCACATGAAATGATATCAGACTTCATACGTTTCAAAATTAACCATCGTTTGCTATAAACAACGACCCGTCATTTTATATTAAAAATATTGGTTACTTTTCCCAAACTTTAAGGTCTAATTTGATATATCGTAAGTGCTGTTCATAGATACTTTTATGTCATGAAATCACATAATCCTACATTCAACACGCGACAATGTACTCCCCATTTCGTAGAACGTTCCACAAAATCATCCACTTTCAAAAGAAGAACTTCGATCCATCATAATTTCTGACTCGCAAACTAGTTTTTGTTTTATCGTTTTCGCGGGAGAATCGCAGCCGAGCTTTTCCGATGAAAACCAGGAGGTCCTTTCGTATGAAACGCTCTTTAACTTTCACCGTTTCGAGCGTAAAACTCGAATATCCTTGCTTCGCTGTACACATTCTATCATTCCACCACTATTTTACGTGGCTGAAACTTTATACGACCCATGGACAGGTCGGTGCGATTGTACTCGTTTTGGACGACGTTCTGCCAACTGCCAAGCTTTTACGACTTACGTGCTACACTTCTCGCTTTACGTTCGCGTACTATACGTAACGTTATGACCTCGTAACTTCATCGAACCGTGTCGATTGCACCACCGTCGAAACTTCCAGTTTCGAGGTATCAACCACCTAGACCCGGGGTCGATCTTCAGGAGGAAATAATATCGATTTGTGGATAATAAAAATGGGAAACCGTTCGTTGCAACGACATTATTGTTTCATTTAATCCTTGGTTAGATAACAGAATACGTTCACGATAACTATAATATACGTATAAAATAATACCTTGTTAGAATTTTTGATTTTAGATAAACTGGAGGACAGATATCATGTCAACCGCCACTGAAGAAATTATACGCGCGTCTTCTTAATCTATCGTAAATAAGAACTGTACATGTGAGCAAAATGAACTGAAAAAATTTAAATAACTCAAATTAGTTAGTTACCCTCTTCCATTTTCACAAGGATGTAAAATATTTTTCACAAAAAGAAGAAACTCCCTCCTTAATTCGCAAACGATAAAAATCATTTGTTTATGATACAAACTCGACGTGGCTTCGAAAGAGCTATTTAAACAGTTAAAAGGTTGATGACTGTAATGTAAGTCCATATCGAGAAGCAACCCTTGCGGTTAAACGAAATTCACCCTCTACCACACCGTTTCCTTGGGATACCTTCAACGAGTCTGAACTCCTGATAACTTGCCGCCTATTCCTTTCCTTCCTGTGGACGCAAGGGAATTCACTTCAGGAATGACTGATCCAATTCAAACAATTTTCAACGATGAAGAAAGAAAGACCCGTGGATACGTACAAGAACATAAATGTAACGAGTACAGTTTATTCGAATTGTTTTTGGAACAATTTGAATCGATCTAATTTATCAGTATACTTGAAGATTAACCCTTTCATATTAGAAGATTCTTTTGCTACAGGTAAATAGCAATTCGAAATTTTGAAATAACAATCTTGAATACAATTCTGTACTTAACACTAGAACTACCGACGTTTTATGTCTGCTGACATTCAAGTGGAAAATAAAATAGAAAAATTAATAAATAAAGAATGAAGTACATATTGGCATACACGATAGGTCTTAATCCTGATAAAAATTAACACACATTTTAATAAAAGCAACCTGATACATTTTGTGATTTAATTTTAGAAACCCTCGACCAGTCATTTTGATTGGTTTGGTAGTTCTAGTGTTAAGGGGAGGTTCCTGAAATCGAAATCCTATAAATCGATCAGAAACAGACCTAGATAGTATGCTGCCATTCACGAAGAACCTCCGTCGAGCTTGTTACCCTGTGAAACGAGCGCGCGTTTCGATATCACCTTGCCAGCCCTGGCTATTCCACTCCTAAGTGAATCCCAAGGGAATCAGGATTCCGGTCACCTAGTCAGGAGGAACACTTCGAATCCCATTCTGACCGCCTGGTACGATATTCCCGGATTTTCGGGCGAATCGACACTTTTTCTAGCTGTCCATCCAACCGACATCTCAATCGACAACGTCGACAACAGGAAAATTTCCCAAAATCGAGAAAACAAAATGAAATTTCATCGAAAGCACTCCGATCCGATAAAGATTCGAAAGAGTCGTCGAACGATCAGATACTTGTCTATGAAGATTCAATTTTTTTCAGCTTTAAGAATCGACGTTTCTTTGATATTTTTTTGTTTGTTTGTTTTTATTTATTTATTCTTCTTAATGTATTGTCTTTCGACGTTTTCGTGATTTGTTTATCGTTGTCAAAAGTATTTCTATCGGTCTCCGCGAACCTGGCCATAAACAGGAAGACATGCTGCGAACGGAGCACCTGTATCATTTCTATGTGGAAACATTCACCGGGCATAACTCTCCTGGTATTTACATAAGAGATAAACTATTCGCTGAAATAGCACGATACACACGTGAAAACGAATACTGTATGGCAGAACCGAACCAATTGCCAAGAAGTGGGTATTTTATGCCCACCAAATAAATACCTACAACGATTCGACGAAATTTTGTAGCTTTAACATGTCTGGTAACAGAGGGTTTCAAATGACGTGTTCTATTGAAATTAAGGAAATTGATCAAAAATAAATCAACGGCTTGGTGCAAGGAGCATCAATGTCAGTATCTATAGAGTTGAAGAAACAATTCAGTTTAAATTAACTCCCGACACGGGAGTCTCTGTTGTTTTAAATTTCCTTTCGAATACAAAAGGAGGTATGTAATTAACACTAAACCTATCGAAGCGGTCAAAATGACCGATCGAGTGTTTCTTATTTTGACTAACAAAATTTATTGCGATGCTTTTATTGAAATGCGTGTTAATTTTTATCAGCATAAAGACTTGCTGTATATGTTAGTATACGTTTCATTATTTATTTATTTATTTTTCTAATTTATTTTCAACTCGAAAGTAAATGCGTATGAAACGTCGGTAGGTTTAGTGTTAAAGCTTATGTTTTGCGGGTTTCTTACAACTGTTGGACCAAAAGATGAATAGCATATTTTATAGAAAAGTCGTTTCTATAGATTCGTATGTATTAGATAAATTTTTAAAGATATTTGCTTAGGTTATATAATTGATAGAACTCCTCAAACTCGTCTTTTTTAGACACAATATTTAGGTTTACTATGAAGATTTTGAGGAACTTGAAGGTAATAATTATTCTTCAGAACTTAAATGATTCATCTTTGCGATTTTCTATATTTTACTTCTTCGTAGTTTCTTAGCACTTACGATCTGACGATTACGAAGGCCATTTTCTTATAAAATTTAATTTCCCTTCAAATTATTTCTTTACAACTGGAATTACTCATTTCTTATAAATTTGAACGATTCTACCTCTTTTTCAGCGAATTTATACCTAAAAAGTACCCTGAAGTTTTCTCGCGTTTACGCAACGAAAGTCGGAAAGCTATTACCTACAGATTTACTTATAATGCGTCGTGAAATAAAGATTCTCCTTCGGTAGGATCGCAAGAATTACAGATAATCAGGTGTCAACGCAAACTTTCATTGTCCATATTTATTTTAATCCTTTGCGGACGATCGACGCATATACGCGTCCAAACCGAACCGTCACAACGACTTACAAATTCGTGCATACATTTAAGAAATACTATCCTATATTTTTAACACAAGCAGCAGCTATAAGTGTGAACAACAGAATTATCACTTATTTTATTTTAAATAATATCCTGCGCGTGTACTGTGCCCAACGTAAGAATACTTCGTCCGCAAAGGGTTCAAGAGATTCTATGTATACATTCATCCATGATACCGATTTCTGAGTGAAATTTAGCAGGATCACATTGAACCAAGAGTATCCCACGGGCAAAGCTCTTCCGGATTTCCAACTTCCGTCCGAGCATGGCCTCCTAATCGCGAGGGAAATTCGTTCTGCCGGTATCGGAATTTTCTCGTTCACCGACAACCTTGCTCCATGTATTTCCAGGTTGACCCAGGTCAGGGAAAACGGAGCATACAACCACCCACCACGGATGTATTTGTCCGCGCATCTTTCCGATCGAAAGACGTTGCTTTTCCGAAAAAGAGAAACTCCCACCTACCTTGACACGATTCCTTCGGGATATCACCTGCAACAAAACCTCCTGGCTCACCTGTTACCCTGCCACGGATACATTTCAATTTTTCAACAAAATCTGATCTTTCGGAAAAAGGAAATATTCGTTACGAATATCGGATCGTTTTTATATTAATTTCGTTGTCTGATTAGTCGAGTGATACGTGCTGCTTCGATCGATAGCAAAATAAAAATTGTATTATATTCAATTAACATTATATATCAAAAGACTTTGCTATTAAATTTCCCAATTAAAAATGTGAACGTGTAAAATACATCCGGATTAAATTTTCGTTATTCAATGAACTTTATATTAATTTATATATTTGGTTTGAAAATTTGTAAAATAAATAATTAGATAATTAATTGGAGGTTCTGTGATATTATACGTTTATTCATCTTTGCAGTTAATCGCTGGTAAAATTGTTATATTTTAAGTAACAACGCATGGAAATAGGTGTCAAAGTTATTTTTTAATTGGAAATATCATTTTCAATTGATCTGTCTGTGTAATAATATGCTATTTCAATCAATAGTAGCAAATAAAAATAATGATTCTAATTGTAAGATTAATCATAATCCTTACATGTAGTAACTTTTATTATTTTTTTAATCAAATATGGATATTATCGATTTAATGAAATATTTATTAAAATTCTCATCGTCGGATACTCTTCTGAGAAATGTAATATAGATATTAGAAACTGGAAACACTTTAATTTAGAGAAGCTGTTATTTCAGACTACTGCAATTTTTTATTTGCAGGAGTATGAATTACGATATTCAAGCAGTGTTGGGCATAATTAAAACATTTTGATAATTAAAATTTTAACTGCTAATTATAATTGACCATTAAATTAGTTAGTTGTGAATATGTATTCGTTTTGCAAGATTACAATTAATTAATTGTTAATTGTCCTTACAATTAAAACTAATTATCGAATTATTTATTAATTTTAACTGTTAGGACAATTAACAATTAATTTTTATTGTGATGATGATTTGATCTAATACTTATTTAAATAGGAACACGTATATACGACGTTTGTTTACTTTCGCTCTGAAGACTGAATGAATTTCACCGTGAAAACGAGCTACTCGAAAAAACAACAATGATAATAAACATCGACAACATCGAGTATCGACTTTACATATATGTATACCTTTTTTAGAAATTAATAGAATTGACATATATAGTAACTGAAAAAAATGTTATTACAACTAATTTTAGTTGCAATTTGCAATTAAATTTAATTGCAACCTGTAACTAAAAGGTTTGTGGCAATTCAATTTAATCGCGATTGAAATACCACAATTAAATATTCAATCAATTAATTAATTGATTAAGGATTTAACTGATTGATGCCCAACACTGTATTCAAGTACCGTGTTGTACGATTACCGCGTTGTATGAAATAATGTAATACAAAATCGCGTTATACAGAGGGCACTGGCAATATTCTGATCGTATTATACGAAATCACGTGATAAGGAATCACGTTGTAACGAGGCAGAAGCGATTTGTTTGATCGCGTTATATAAAATCGCGTCATAAAGTTCCTCTTCTAATTAATACAGTATTATTTAAGTGTTGCAATCGTAATTCGATATAAAACAAAATGAAGGTTGGGTGTTGAATGATCCAACATACACTGTTCGAGGGTCGACACAGATAAAAATACAACCAGCCTCCATCATGTCGTTTAGGACCATTGGCTACGATATGGTGGAAACTGGAGGGATCGTAAAACATGTGACTTACCGATCGTAGATCTTGCACTACTGCGCCCATAATGTATTTTACGATTGATCCATAATTGACCCTGGATTGAGCCAATATTGACCCATGATTGAGCAGTCACTCTCTATCGCACTGCTGTCCGCCATGCGAATGAAGCATCCTTTTATCCGACATCGCAAGAATCGCTCTCACTGGTCCAATCTGCAATCTGAAAATCAAAATCGCAAACGTTAACTTTACTCTCCTCACCACCTGTTTACATTTTAAATAATATAAATTCTTCCTGTTTCAATGTTAATTATATTACATTCTAACATGTAAGACAATTATTAAAAAAATAGACGCGCGTAACTGCACGAAGAAACATACAGGATGATACATAACCTCAGACGTGCAAAATAACGTTAAAAAATAGATTAACAAATGTATGCACACATGCAAACATATAGAATATTATGCTTCAAAATACAATAAAACATGCAAAACTATTATTTAAAATAATAATATACCTGTATACACATGCGAAACACAGAAAATGACGCCACAAATCTCCCTGGCACGTGCGTAAAAACAAACACACTGTAAATACACTAATGTATTCGTGTGCGCATGCTTACACACGCAGGACAACAAACCCGTGCATAAGCGGATAGGAAAATCGCACACTAATATACCCTCCTACACATGCTCAAGTACACATGAAAACATAATATAATACCAAATGCACTAATGCATTCAGATGTATATACACAAATGCATGAGAAAACACACTATCGCATACGATAACAGGAATTATGATAGAAAAAGAAGTCATACCAATATGTGATCACTTGGTAGATGCGAACTCCGTGGCGGTCCTTACGCGACTGATTTGCGCGCTCAAGTTCAAACGGTAATAACAAAAGAAGTTCGGTTTCCTATTATTTACATTCCACAACACTTGATCCCGTCTGGCCTAGAAATTCTTCTACGAAAATTTGTTTCGTTCAAATTTATCATTTTTACAATCAATTGTTGGTAAAATTGTTATATTTATTAAAAGTTAATATTTTATAACATTTCAAAATAATTATTATGTCCCTGTATATGAATTATTGTAATCTTTTGTATAACACTGTCATGTGTAATAATCTTTTAAATAAATAATAAAAAATCGGTTCCTATATGCAAATATTATACTTTTATGCAAGGTTATTAATTAATTATAAGACTTACAAAAATATTGCTTCTTTATACAGTTGTGTTGACAACAACATCCTGGAATTTAAAAATATTTTGAACAACGTTCCCATCATTTGGTAAATAAATATAGATTTTTCGAGTCGATAAAAAATTTTGCACAGTCGGTATGATTCAAAACTTTGTACGATTTAAATTTTGAACAAAAATACGATAATTTGGTTATAGAACTAAGAAATAATTATTTGA
This sequence comes from Stelis phaeoptera, assembly GCA_943735885.1. Lineage (NCBI taxonomy): Eukaryota > Metazoa > Arthropoda > Insecta > Hymenoptera > Megachilidae > Stelis > Stelis phaeoptera. The sequence continues at coordinate 5,195,820 of OX030934.1, read as the reverse complement.
GCTCAATGCCTCATGCGTGCTTTACATACATATATGTATATTTCCTGATACAGTTACTTTATTATTTCCTAAATCTATTCCTAACCCTTTTTACAATATTTTATCGACACTTTCTGTCTGGAAAACAATCTTTGTATTTTTTCACTTCATGAATTTATTTTAAAATAATAACTATTTAAACAATGACAAATTCTAATTCTTTTAGCCATATATTACAGTTACCTTTCCTTTTATAATCTTTCTACCATATTCTTAAAAATTTATATAGATTTTCAATTTGCAACCTAAAAACATAGAATATAAATGATACATTTTTTGTTACCTATTTATAGCTATTTATTCATTGATATAAAGAAACATCCATGCAATTAACTGCTTGGAATAAACTTGAGTTACATGACAAATACAATTTGTAAAAGTAATCGCAGTCAAATATGGAACAATCATTTATGCACAAGTAGTTCATGATTATTCATGTTTCGTCGATAAGATCACTAATTTTCAGAAGAAATGCTTATTAATCTCGCCACTACGTGGCGTAGATATTTCAGAATTGAACACAAGATTGAAAATCTTCTGACGCGCCATTTTAAAGTGCAGTGTCATCAACGCGTCGTATAACGTGAATTACCCGCGTATTAAGATTTAGAATATTTATCAAAACAAACCGGTTATTTAAAAAATTAAACATGTCAGGAGGAGCTCTATTCGGGAATAATGCCTCTCGCGGTTCTTCGAAAAATTTGGTTGAATTTAAAGCAGGAAAAATGACCATGAAGGGGAAAATGGTTTATCCAGATACGCGTAAAGGCCAACTTTACGTTTATCAATCTGATGATTCGTTAATGCATTTTTGTTGGAAAGATCGTACAACAGGAAACGTTGAAGATGTACGATAATTTTACTAAACTTTAAAACCTTATAACATTTCATTTTTTATTGATTACCATCAGTTCGTTTAAATTTTGTTCATTTTCCTGCAGGACTTGATTATTTTTCCTGATGACTGCGAATTTAAACATGTTCCGCAGTGCAAAACTGGAAGAGTATATCTGTTACGATTCAAATCATCGAACAAAAAATTCTTCGTTTGGCTCCAGGTAAAATACATTCAAGTAACAGTATTGTCAATAATTTGGTTAAATTTTATGTGATTTATGTTGCGCAGAACTTATAAATTATAAAAATTGTAGGTATATATTCTCATAAGATAAAGTGAATACACGTTATAAATTAATATCCCATATAAAATATAAATAGTATCGCGTTTTACTTTTGTAGGATCTTAAAACAGATAAAGATGAAGAATACTGTAGAAAAATTAACGAAGTTCTTAATAATCCACCAACTCCTGGTTCGCAAAGAAGTGGCAGTACAAACCCAGAAGGAGATCTACAAAATTTATTAAGTAATATGTCACAGCAACAATTAATGCAGTTATTTGGCGGTGTGGGACAAATTGGTGGCCTGGGCAGTTTATTGGGTACAATGAATAGACATCAAGGTGTATTAAATACCAGAGCTTCTATAATAACTACGTCATCTCAAGTTACTACGAACGCTCCAATATCAACCCAAATTACATCTTCATCAGCATCTACTAATGATTCTTCTAAGCCTAATGGTAAGGATATTTATTACATAAACAATACACATTTGTTTACATACATTTTTATCTAGTTGATAGTAAATCATCAACACGAACATCTGGTCCATCGACACCTGGAACAACAACAAGTACTAACAACAAGATACAACTTAGCGATCTTCAGAACTTCTTATCAGAAATTCCAACACCAGCAGGATCAGAATCTGTTGTACAGGTAATATCTTTTTTTTTTCTTTCTTTAAACAATTTTTAATACCTATTAATGAGTTTCAATTTTCAACTGTTTCATAACAATTTTGTTATTTAATTGCTTTTTTTATTTGATATTAAAAGATTTTTACAGCAATATTTTACGTATATATAAGTAAATAGTTGAAAGGTAATATCTTATATGTAAGGTATATGTTATGAAACACGAATAAGAAATTATAAAACATATTTTTTTTTCCAAAGTAAATTATCCACAGAAGCTTATTTTTCAGATTATCAACAATATTATATATAATTGCTTTTTTTTTTTTTTTTTTTTTTTTTTTTTTTTTTTTTTTTTTTTTTTTTTTTTTTTTTAAGATAAGGGCTTGGTGTTTTCAAAATTATTTAAAATAGCATATGCTTGCAAGCTTAAGCTTTATGCAAAGATAAGAATTAAAATAACATATTAACTATACCATATGATGAAACTTGCTTTCAATATATTTTTAATACTTTCACTGTAAAACATTCGATTTAGCAAGCGTTTGCACTCGTTAAATGCAACAGTCGCAGTAAATGTGTCTATTTACCTAATTTGTTATTTATTTAATCACATCATTTATTTTCGATAGAAATCAATAATGTAATATATGTTGTCTTTACGTCAGTTTCATTTTATGTTCCATTTATAGTTTTTACATTTTGTTTCTCTGATTTCGGTCATTTATATGCTTCAATTTATCCTCTCTTTATTTATATTAACAAATTCATTTTTTTTTTAAATACAATTTAAAAATACAATAATAAAAATTTGGTTGTACAATTATCAAAATAAATTAAGAAATGGGAAAGTCATGTAGGTGTAAATACACATATATGCATATATGGAATTTCTTATAATATAATACAGAATTATCTCTTCCCATATAGAGATCTGCTTTATATAGATATAATTATATCTTGTCTTATAACTGTTATCATTATCAGGAACAGAATAATATTCCTGATAATGACAGTCAGTTATTTAATAACTTGAAAATAATACAAAGCTTTGAGGAAGCTCTGTAAAATATAGTTTCGTATTATGTTCTTCTTTTGTTTATTTAAAAACACTGATTTATCATTCAGATTTTAATATAAATTTAGTAAATTTACACAAGCTACAAGATCAGTAGGTACGTTATGTAAAAATTTACAACATAAAAAAATATTACTTTGTTATATTAAATTATTTAAACAAAATGAAAATAATTCATTAAAATTCTTTTCTTTGTACAATCTACTGTAGCAAAGCTTTTACATTGGTGCTTTCATGTTGTGTTACAGTTTTCTTTGAAATGTCACAAAAAGACCAAATCAGTGATATATATGTGTACGTAACGATGATTTTGAGCTTCACATTTTAGCTTTGCAATATCATGTTAATTTTTATTGTTTCGTAGAAGACAGTGGTATCAACAGTAACTAAAACACAGAGTACATCTCAAAAGTAATATTAAAAAATCAAAGGACAAGGGCATGGTTTTTTCATTATTTAATACTGTTTTCCACATGAACTTTTCCTGGCTGTCTGAGGTTCTCGCTCTGCTGAGCAGTTGGGGAAGTTTCTCTGGGATTATTTGTTGTTTTCGGCCAGCTACAGCACAGCTTCTTATCCGGCAGAGGGGCGTAGCAAGCGAGCTGACCAATGCCATCCCTGCGGCGATCTCTGCAACGGAAAGCTTGGAGCGAGCAATGAGCCCGCACTTGCCACCAGGGGACCACCTGTGTACAACGCTATTGTCTCCCCAGTTCTCCCAGGCGCTATCAATGTTCTGGTCTGCATTGCAGTCAGGCCAAGCGGGACCTGTCATCCGTCAGTTTGGTTTGGGACCGGATGCCGTCAATGCCGCATCCAGTGGAAACATTGAAGAATTCGTCACTGCTCTCGAGTCTGAAGCTAAGTCTGGCCAAGAACAAACGCAGCAAGGACAGGAGGAAAAAAATACTAAGCAAGGTTCACCGGCACGTAGCCCTGATAAGAAAGATGATGACGATGAGGGAATGGCTTTAGATTAAAAGTAACATTTAATAAGCCTGATTTCATTAATATTTTTATTTAGGAAGTATATAACATGTATTACGTTATTATTGTTCGTGTACAATAAATAATTCTGTAAAGAATAATGTACCCTACTATAATATACAAATACATAAAATCATCCTTTCAACTGTAAATATATATATATATACGTTTCTAAAATGTACATTAATAAACAAAATTAATAAGTTTAAGATGATAGAAAAATTATAGACAAACGCTTAAGTAGTTCATGATCAATGAAATTGTAATTTAAAATATGATTAGAGTGAAATCTTTTACAATATAAAATAATTAATGTTCTTTTAGTCGAATATCTCATTTTCTTTTATATTATACACAAATGATTTTCCAGATGTCTTTAAAAATTGAAAGATCATAAAAAATTGAACTTTCAAATAGTAATTCAAAACATGGCGGGAGTTTCTATAATGAAGGTTTATTTTCAAATACAAATTGATATAATAATGCCTGAAATATTATACAAACTTATAACTTCTTTCATCGTACGGAGCTAATAATATATAATGTTTATTATAAAACTAAGAATTCCAGTTTATTCGTGTTTTTGAATTTGACTCAGTTCACATGCGCAAAGTTACGCAAAAATTAAATCGATTTGAGCTTAACAATTATTATTCTGAACATCTATGTGCGTAAGCAAATTCAACAGAGGAAAATACAAGAGCTTTCACAACGAATATTTCTTCAATTTCTATATTTACTATCAAGTTTCATGGAAATCGACATATTGTATATACGTATATACATTTCGATTACTCGGATAACCTCTCTTTCAAATATTTTATTTTAATAATATGTGCTAGATCAAAAGTTGTTTGCACTTTAAATTTTCATTTCCTGTAACGAATTCGACAGTGAAAATACCATTGACCAATAGAGCCGCGTTGTTTACAACGCATAAACCTGTTATTGGATAACACTGATAATCAATATAGAATATTAGACTTGCCATTGTATTAAATTCCTTTCGAAACTGTATAAAAGGGATTGATCAGACTATATTATAAATTTGATGCTTTATAAACTATTCCCAAAACATTTAATGTAATTCTTTATTGTAATATTTTACTTTAAATAGACTGTCATTACATAAGGATTGATAAAGGATATACAAAATGCGTTGTCAAACGTTGCATACTTAATTTGCAGCGTGTCTGATTGGTCTGTCGATTGACATCATTCAGGATCGGCTCAAAATGAAAAATGATCATCTATTTAGAATGACCCTGTCAAATTAATTTCTCTTATAAATCAAAATGTATAAACTCTTCGAGTTATTCAAAAAATCGTACTATATGTGTTATATATCGTAAAATATAATTTTACAATAATAATATTAAACACATAATATTTAAGATGATAAAAGTTAACGAATAAGCTTCGTCAAAATGACAAATTTTCATGTTTTTGTACAAAATGGTAGATTTAATAGGTTAATCAGAGGAAAATATTTACGCGATATTTAAGTAATGAAAACAATGAATTAACCATTGATCTCCTACCATTCATGTACGTATTGCAAGTATACCGAATACAACTGAACTATATCTGATAAACCAGCATATTTAAATGCTATTGCATGTATGGATATCGTTGTTTGTAAACAAGTAAGCGAGACGATGCTACCTCATTTTGTTTACTTGTTACAATCCTGGCTGAATGGGCATGCGCAGTAACCGGGGAATCGAACAAGTAGTGGGGTCTTTTTTGCGGATGTTGTTCGCTAGTTTAACGAATATTGCTAAAAGACGTCCGGTAAATTTGTGCAAAAAATACTTTGTCGTCCATGTATCAACCGTGAAAGTGTATTAAATTATTTGATAGTTGGACATACTGTACATCGTAGTCGGTGTCATCATAAAACAAGCGCGGGTATCACGATAATATTATTGTGCGATAGCGCTCACTGTGTGTGAAATTGGCGGAGTGCATGCGAACGCACTCACATACTCGCACACTCGGGGTACATTCGGCATGTTCGTGTACAATGGCAACCTTGACACTTGGTGATCGTTTTTGGCGGCTTCGTCCCGCTCCTGCTGAAATCGTGCCTGGTAGAATCGCGTCGCGAGTGAAAGCGGCGGTGGCCATTCTGCAAAATCTCCGACAGTTTGGCAATACCGAATCATTGAAATATTACGTGTTTTAGAAATTGCAATACGTTACGATTCTGTTTGCTTCCGCGACTGTTACTGTTTTATTTTGTGACATATCCCGTGTATATTATTCCTTAAAGATACCACATATGTACACAAACAATTTACCGAATTATATTTTGCGCGTATACCGAAAACTGAGAAAATTAAATAATTAAAATTGGATAGTGGTACGATTAATATTTGTCAAATAATCGAGTGAATTGGTAATATTTCAATCAAATCGTATCTATTTTTGACAATTTTTGCTTACTTTTAATTAATTCCATATGTAGAAATTTAATTATTTATTTCACCAATGGCTATCAAAACAGAATAAGCAGTATAACTGTATCGACATGCCGTTTATGTACACAAACATATATATGTATGTAGACATATACGTGCGCTATATCCTTAGAATGTAGGCAAAAACACTTGCTGTATGTTTTCTACAAATTGAATAAAACAAAGTTATATGCATTCAACATTTCTCACTCGAAAAAGATCAGTTTACCATTTTATGTAAACATTATTTCAAAGAACAATGAAATCCTTCGATACGATGCACGCTTTAGATAAGAATGGCGAGGCACTGACCAGTCATGTTTTAAATGATCAACTTGTAAAGAAACATCTGCAAAACAATAGCTTATTTGTACGGTCCTTAATCTATTGATATAAAATACAGTTAATATATTTTTTTCCTATAAAGTGCACGTATATTACATTAAAAAAAGAATCTAAAGAAATTTGATAAATATACATATTATTTCATTATGAAAAGTTAATTATACTTTAAATAATCTAATTTTGGAGAATTAAAAATTGCAAATAATACGATATTTTCATACATTTAGAATAATAAAATCAGTATGTAAAGTTTGATTTAATTTTAAAGATATTTTTAACAATCGTATACGCGCAAAAATTACCGAGTATTTGTATACATTAAATTATTATACAAGTTGCCATTTACATTTGTTGCAGATCGAAATTTCAGCTTTATCTCGTGTACGATTGTATGCGTGCGTATCATTCGTAAACGTGTGCTTTACCCTCCTGAAAATACGCGTTTAGAATACACGGCTAAGAGAAGCCGATTTTGTGTAAAATGTGTACTCGTACGTAAATAGTAACTATTTATCGTCATGTGTGAAAAATTGTATCCAAAAGACTCGTCATATTTTCGTTAATAGTGTTACGTATAAAATGACTATTACGTTGTTAATGCGCAGATACTGCAAGTGAAGTTTTTGTTTTTTTTTTCTTCCTTTTTTTAACTCAAAGACGGACAATGTTTATGTGAGTCCAAGAACAGTGCGATTATCAGTTTTGTACGTCTCGATTTGAATACCGGTTTTACAAAATAGGTGAGTTTTTTTTTTCTTTTTTTTTTTTTAATGCATTGTGTCTTATTCAAACATCATATGTACATTTTACGACCATTTTCGGAAATTACAGTTTCTGTTTTCGGAAAATGGTATTCAACTTGTCCACAAACAAATTTTTAACCTTTTTTCTTAATATTAAAAGTAATAATTTGAAATTTAAATATCTTCGCAATTCAATTTTACATTCATAGAAACAATATTATCATTCATTTTTGCAGTTTCTTTTTATCAATTATGCTATGTAAGTTTTGACAATGGTTTATTACTTTTTTTCAAAATAAATAACATCTGGTTGTCGTTTTCATGTAATTATACTGACAATATCGCAATTCTTTCTATTTATTAATTATAATATATAAAAATTAAGCAATCACTTACATTAATTGGAAGGGTAAAAACATATAATTGAAATTAAAACACAGTGGTAAAAATTTTGATAGAAAATTCAATTGTGAACCAGTGGTGTATCAAGATAGGAGGCTAAGGGGCCCCAGCCCCCTACACACCCCACAAGTTCCATTATTTAATAAATAACTCCCCAGTTACGACCGGAATAATTTAATAACTTCGTAAAAAAATGAATTTTATTCAAATTTTTTTTTATTCGTTCGACTTTGTTCCTCCCAAGGATAAATCCTGAGTCCGCCATTGGGTTCAATTATCGAACGATAGCTCTCGATTTTTACTTTCAAAATCAAGATTTATTACTATTTGAAATAAAGGGAAAAATGAGGTGGGGAGAGGAGGGTATAAAGATAGCAATAGAATAAAAAAAAAAAAAAAGTGGAAAGGAGACCTAGAAAAATTGATACATAGTGTATGCAAACTAGATCTAATTAATACTTTTAATTTATTACATTTTGAAATTTTATTATAAAAACAATTTTGTTTAAAGAAAAAAATGTTATAAATTGAAAACAAAATATTTGAAAATATGTATGTCATAGAATTCAGCAGCATGCATTAAATTTACATGCATTTATGGAATGAAATTAATAACGTTAAAATGATAATTAATATTTTGTTTAAAGTCAATTATAATGAAAGTAATTACATATTATTGCAATGACTTTTTGTTAATTTTTTATTATCAGGTGTAATGTCATTGTTATTACATTAAATAGATACAAAATTTGTTAGAGTCCATAAGGACGTCACCGTGACCAAGTTTGATAAAGCGTCAGGCTTACAAAAATACAATGTATTAAAATCTACTTAAAGAATGTAGGTTCCATATAGAAACTGATTAACTGTTTATAATATTGAAAGTATAATTAATAAGGGAATGTTTAAAATAATTAAAAGTACCCAAATCTAATAATGATCATACAGATGTTAATTTATTATAACATATTACTTGTTACAATCATAATCGAAACTTAATATTTCTAACAATATAGCATACATTGAGAAATCTTATTATTGTAATTTAATATTAACGAAATTTGACGAATATAAGTAATAATTTACATATACGAATGTAAGATGCCATTTTTTAAATAATATTTTAAATTCATTCCACTGGTTTTAAAGTAATAAATCTTGAAAGAATAAATGCAACTAGAAACGTTCCCGCCACAAAGCAGGCAACAAAAATATACCAAGTTTCTTCGTCAAAAACATCAGTAAAGGCTGGAACTTGATTATAAAGAGTATCAATAAGTTTCATATTATAATTTTTACTGTTCACAGTATAGCTGGCCATTTTAAAAAATTTGAAAATTTATTCTAACAAGTGAAAAATAGAGAAAACAAGAAATTTTACTTTGTGAGTCCCTTGTAAATATACTTTTATATCAATAAAAATAGAAATAATATACACATTTATCAGTTATTTTTCACTGTATACTTAGACACAAAAAACAAAATTTAATTTTTACTTAACGTGAGACTGTTAAATTTCTCTAATCAATTGACAATGTAGGTTTAACTTTTTATTTTACAAATAAGGAAAGAGAAAAAAATAGGCTGATATTTTAAATGAACAAAGAAGTAATTTTAATATAAATTGTTCTGGGGATGCTTTATTCTTTAATCTGTACTTGCACTTATATTAATTTGGTTTTGCAATATTTAAAAAATTATTAATGTATAAGCTAGTGATCGAACTGTTAATGAACTTATAACTGTAATCCTCTACGTTTGTTTCCTGGCTTAATTTTAAAAGGATGCCCTTTCTTTCGTTTCTTTTCTTCAATTGCTTTTCCACCATCAACATTAGTTTCAGATTCCGCTGGAGCTAACGGTGTAATATGTTTGTTGTAAAGTTGCAAAATGTTCAAAGATGTCAAATTTGTAGCTTTGAATACCACGTTATCGCCAGATACTAAAAGTTATGGTATCATGAAATATCATAATATAAAAATTATATTGTATTTATTTTAAGGCGTTTATAAAATTCTAATTTTATCTTCATTATTTAATATAGTTTGATATTAATACTTTACACAGTCACCTTTGAACTATAATAACATAATTTAATTTTTTTTTTTATATCTAATTTTATTATATATACGAATATTAGATACAAAAGTAATATAAATTAGGCAAAACAAGAAATACAAATAATATGCTTTTTAATAACAACAATAATACTTACCTAATTTGCATTTGATTATGGGTTCAGACAAATCCGAAACAATTTGTGGCTTTATGTTACAACGTGGATTAGTGGCAACAACGTTCTTAGTAGTAATGTGAAATAAAAAGTCTCTGTAAACATACCATATACATGGATATTTATATATATGTTTATTGTAGGATATACCATACTATAAAGTAAATGGTATTTTTTAAATTAATTATTTATTTTTGTTCCAGACAAAATGGCTCAAACGGAACAACAATTACCACTTCAAATGCCAGACTTAAGTAGTCTGCGTATAACTACAGCAGTTTCTATGCTTGGTAAAGCATACGGATGTGGACAATGTAGCGGTAAGTTTAATGTCTATAATTGTATAATTGTATGGAAGTATAAAAGTCATTCTGTTTAATGAATAAATATAAATTATTTAAATATTCGATATTAGGTTTACAAGTAAAAGAAATGATTTATGACACATTTTTGTTTCATTTTAATTATCGTACTTTTGTTATACCTTAAACGTCATTTTTAATAAACTATTAATAGGGTATTAAAAGAATTTTGTTTCAGATCTTTACAGATAAATATTGTAATTATCAATTTCATATGCTTTAGAGAGGCGAATGGAAAAATATTTATTAAATAATAAAAACAATGTCAACTATACCTTTTTAGTTGTATTACAATAAGAAACTATAAACTAATTTATCAACAATTTCAAGTTAAAATATTAAATAATTTTCTTAATTTCAATATTACGTTTATAATCCGCTGGACACTGACAAACGATTAAAAAGTTTTTCTAAAAATATACTTGTCGTCTGCTAGTTACTAAAAATTATATACTGCGCATGTGCAGAGTATTGACGTCACCAGATAGTAACGAAATTCGTAGCAAAGGGAATTAATCGTTACTTTTTGTACAACATTTATGATTGAAAATGGAATTTATAAATGGCAAATTATTGTGTATTACTTATTGTAGACTTAAACAACGGAAGAAATTAAGTTTTAATAAAATAAACAGACATAGCAAACGAATTTTAGCAGACTAACCTTATTTCCAATGCTTTTTCATGGAAGGGATCGAACTGTACGTCGATTGATTTTACCGGTTTTAAATTTATAGATCTTAATTGCTTTACAATTGCACTTATCACTCCTTTTGAACGTGTACGGGTTCCATTGAAAGGAATCGACATTTCGAAAATCTAGCACGCAATCGCGTACCTATACTATCACCAATAGATGCAATCCAAGACATTGATATATATAACTGGATACAGCATACGACCTACAGACTGTGATGTTTTGAAGGCTCGATATCCCTGAAAATTAGCCATTTCGCCATCTGGCTCGGTAGATAGGTACTAAGGATTTTCAAATTCAGACATATATTTGCTTGTCTCCATTAATGTTGTCATTGATATATGTAAGATATATATTATTATATATGTATACACATCAATGAATGTCCCGTGTTTTTGATCCATACACAGCAATACAAAGATTTCTTCTAAAAGATAGGTGTAAAAATACAAATCAATAAGAAATCCGTAAAAAAGATTTGTACTTGTATGCCGGAACACCTTAGTATCTATATACCGAGACAGAGGGCGCAGTGTTTATCGTCAAAGATGGCTACTGCTGAAAGGATCACACAGTCTAACTATGCTAAGACATCCTATGCTGTATCCAGTTATATATATATCAATGAATCCAAGAGGATATAATAGCGATTGCAGTGCCACCAACATAAACAAAAATCATTTATAATTATATTATCATATAATTATAAACAAAATAAAAATCTTGTATGAAACTAAATATATATACATATATATACAAATATTGTTTTACTAATATTTGTATTTGGAATATTAAAATTTTCAATAACTTTGAAATGTTACATCAAACATACTACAACCAGTGTATACATACTGAAATCTTATAATTGAATGACAAACTATAAATACACATATGATTTTATTCGAAATTGTAAAATCTAAATCATTTTAGATAGGAAATAATGGCGCCAAGAATTATCAAGTACTATTTTATTAATTGTGAGCTGATTGGTTGAGATAAGACCAATCGGAACGAAGTTGAAGGCAGCCATTGCAAAAGGCAATCTCATTCGTAGTGTGTGTTGTGTGGCCAGTGGGTTTTGTGTTAAATTTTTTACTAATTTATTAGTGGTTATCTGGTCTTTTTCATCATCAGCTGCAAAAATGTATCCTGTAGGGCAGCGTGAGTATTTAATTGTGTTCAGTTTTCGTCATAATATTTCAAAATATTCCAAAATAGATTCTACTGTATTTGTCTAAGCAAGAACAAGATTTCGCTGCTCGATTAGTTCTGAATTTATTCGTTTTTTAAATCATTTTAAAGCGATCCAAATCCTTCTGGCCAGTATATGTAATAATGACATTAAATTTTGACAATAAGGTAAATTTAAAGATTTGAGGAAAATTTGAAAAATGACCTCGAATGAACCTCGTTCAACAGGCACAATGTGTCGTCACTTTTGATCCGTCAATACATGGATAATGTATGAGCACAGTGGTTAATACTGATGCTCTTTTTTTTTATTATCTATCACAATATTTAATGTATTATTGTACTATGTTAATCATGACTGAAAACTGGAAGAACCCTTTAAGTTTTATGATGAAAATGAATACTGTTGTAAATAAAAATGTTACATAAATGAAAATATGAAGTTGATACATTTTGTCATGATGTGTATTTAAAAACAATGTACCTTTATAAATTTCCCTTTTTAATAGTACCTACATTTTCATTGATATGTTATGTATCAAAGTTTTAAAGTCTTGAAAATTAACTCTTTTGTATGCATTCCCTTGTCTATATTCCATCTTTTGTCGTCTATACTCTATTGTATTTCCTTTTAATCATATTATATGTATATGTGTGTGTTATTAAATAAAAAAATATAAAAATTACATTATTGTAGATATAGATTAATAAATATGTCACACGTACTTAATTCTCAAAGTATATAACATAGCATTAAATTATGACGATATAAAGTTCATACAAGGTTCTCTATTAAAATATAATAATATTTAAAAATTATATTAACAAGATAACTATCGCCGTTACATTCACAGCAGAGTCAGAAAAGAATCAATATTATATCCATATTTAACTTTTTATTTGTATAGATAAGGTATTAAACATTATATCGAATAAAATATGTTAAATAATATTATATTATATTCATTATTATAATATAATTGTTTTATTATATTTACAAATATACAGATCATATTTTGTTTTAGAAAGTACTTGCATATTATATTAATATTTTTAGTTTATTTCTTAAGTGCACGCATCATCTATATTGTTTATGATATTATTCATGTTTTTTTTAATATTTTTAGCTCCCCCACCTGGACCCACAACAAGTTCTTCTGTAGGAGCAGCTGGATCGACCGGGAGTAGTGTCGTTGCTCCTAGTTCTTTAGGACTTGTTCCTGCACAGCAGACACACACTCCGCCTCAACCTCCTGAACTGCCAAGTAAGCTATTTAAATTATTTTATATTTTTGGTATGTATTTTAAATGAAAATTGAAAAAAGGTGAATTAATAAATAGACATTTAAAAGATAGTAATGTAATATTTCATAGATTTTAGTATTTTAATTTCCCATATTTGAATGAAGATATGAACTGTTGTTACAGTGTTTTCGTGTCCTCGAAGACCAAATATAGGACATGAAGGCAGACCAATTGGTTTAAGAGCTAATCACTTTCAAATTACTATGCCACGTGGTTTTGTGCATCATTATGATATTAACATTCAACCAGATAAATGTCCTCGTAAAGTTAATAGGGAAATAATAGAAACAATGGTTCATGCGTATAGTAAAATATTTGGAACTCTTAAGCCTGTGTTTGATGGCAGAAATAATTTATATACGAGGGACCCTTTGCCTATCGGTACTGATAAAATAGAATTAGAAGTAAGTACTACAGCTAAGAAAATTTGTAAATTTCTTTTTTTGTGCATTTCCTAATAGTATATATATATATATTTTTTTTTTTTAGGTAACACTGCCTGGTGAGGGTAAAGACAGAGTATTTAGAGTGGTGATAAAGTGGGTGGCTCAAGTTTCATTATTTGCTTTAGAAGAAGCACTAGAAGGACGTACAAGACAAATTCCATATGACGCTATACTTGCTTTAGATGTTGTAATGAGGCATTTACCATCTATGACGTATACTCCTGTAGGTAGATCATTCTTTAGTACACCTGACGGATATTATCATCCATTAGGTGGTGGTAGAGAAGTATGGTTTGGTTTTCATCAATCTGTTAGGCCATCACAGTGGAAAATGATGTTAAATATTGATGGTAACTATGAACTATATTAAATATAATATTTTATTACTTTAGTAATCAAGAACGTATATAAATTATATTATTTATATTACAGTTTCTGCGACTGCATTTTACAAAGCCCAACCTGTCATAGAATTCATGTGCGAAGTATTAGACATCCGAGACATAAATGAACAAAGAAAGCCTTTAACGGATTCTCAACGAGTTAAATTTACCAAAGAAATTAAGGGACTCAAAATTGAAATTACACACTGCGGAACTATGAGACGAAAATATAGAGTGTGTAATGTCACACGTAAACCTGCCCAAATGCAGTCGTAAGTATAAGCAAGCAGTCGTAACGTTATTTTGTATTCATAATCCTCGAAAATTTTAGATTCCCTTTGCAACTAGAAAATGGACAGACAGTCGAGTGTACTGTTGCAAAGTATTTCTTAGATAAATATAAAATGAAGCTACGTTATCCGCATCTTCCATGTCTTCAAGTTGGACAGGAGCATAAACACACATATCTGCCCCTCGAGGTTAGTTAAATCTGATATTCTTTTTTTATAGTTACGTCTTGCATGCTTCTCATTATTTTAATCATAAATTTATGTCTTATTAGGTCTGTAATATTGTCGCTGGACAACGTTGCATCAAGAAATTGACTGATATGCAGACATCCACTATGATAAAAGCCACGGCCCGTTCTGCTCCAGATCGTGAACGAGAAATTAATAATTTAGTTAGAAGAGCCGATTTTAATAACGATTCATACGTTCAAGAGTTTGGTTTGACAATATCAAACAGTATGATGGAAGTTAGGGGTCGTGTTTTACCTCCGCCCAAACTACAGTATGGAGGGCGCGTAAGTTCCCTCAGTGGACAGGTAAGAAACTTCCAATTTAATCAGTCAGGTCTAGCCAAATCACACATTTGCAGAAGTTCTTGTGCTATTTTTGATAGAAACATATTTTTGCGATGCTGTGTAATTCAAAATTATTAGTTAGGATTTAATTTTTCTAATTCGAGAATAAAAATACTAGTCATAATAATTTAAATCTTCTTTCGTTTTAGTATCGGTTTTAGATACAATACTGTTAGTTATTGTTCGATGCTATCAGTTTCTTTCCATGCAGTCATAAAACAAAATGGATTCTTCTTTGTTATTTCGATTTGTTTTCATAATTTCATATAAACTTTTGTAGGTCATTTTATCACACTTATGTAGTTTCTGTGTAATGAAAATAAGAAGGGCGACGAATGCATGGATTGTCAAGAAACACTGTTGCATCTACTTTGTGTATTATTTTTGGTTAATAATACGTTTCATGATATTCTGTGATATATTAGACGATTGCATAAGTTCGTACCCGATTTAAAAATAAAGTTCACTGGGTTAAATTTTAAAGAATACAGTTTTATTAATCAATTATATAGTCACCATTCATCTCTACAATTGTTTTCCAACGATCTACAAGCTTGTCGATTCCAGTTCTGAAGAAAGATCTTAATTTTTCTTGAAAAAGTTCGTGAAGTTTGCAACATCTATGAAAAATCGGGCACGAACTTATAAAATAATCCAATATATTTATTTTCTTTTTGCTAAAGACAAAGCAGCAAGCTATGCCTAATCAAGGTGTTTGGGACATGCGCGGCAAGCAATTTTTCACCGGTGTGGAGATTAGAGTTTGGGCAATTGCTTGCTTTGCGCCTCAAAGAACTGTGCGCGAGGACGCACTACGTATGTTCACGACGCAGTTGCAAAAAATAAGCAACGATGCTGGGATGCCCATTATTGGGCAGCCATGTTTTTGTAAATACGCAACTGGGCCGGATCAAGTAGAGCCCATGTTTAAATATCTAAAGATAACTTTTCCATCGTTACAACTTGTTTGTGTTGTATTGCCTGGGAAAACGCCTGTATACGGTAATTATACAGATCTTATATTTAAGACAGAAAATATCTCAATATCTTCTCTACAATTGTTGTGTGTTTGTTTGCCTACAGCTGAAGTGAAAAGAGTAGGAGACACTTTACTGGGTATGGCGACCCAATGTGTACAAGCGAAAAATGTTAATAAAACATCGCCGCAGACGTTGTCCAATTTGTGTCTAAAAATTAATGTAAAATTAGGCGGTATTAATAGCATTTTGGTACCAAGTATCAGACCTAAAGTATTTAACGAACCTGTCATATTTTTGGGGGCTGATGTAACTCATCCTCCCGCCGGAGATAATAAAAAGCCTAGTATAGCTGCGGTAGTCGGTAGCATGGATGCTCATCCGTCTCGATACGCAGCTACTGTTCGAGTTCAACAACACAGGCAAGAAATTATTCAAGAACTTAGTTCAATGGTGAGGTAGGTACATCTTAACAAATTATACGTTAGTTATTTTTAGTATTTTACAGATTTTCTTTAATTTATAAATAATAACAATCATATTTTTTCTTGTTCAAGGGAACTTCTTGTCATGTTTTATAAAAGTACCGGAGGATATAAGCCGCACAGAATAATTCTTTATCGCGATGGTGTCTCGGAAGGCCAGTTCATGCATGTTTTGCAACACGAATTAACTGCCATTCGTGAAGCTTGTATTAAACTTGAAGCTGATTACAAACCCGGGATAACGTTCATCGTAGTACAGAAGAGACACCATACTCGTCTATTCTGTGCAGATAAGAAAGAACAAAGTGGAAAGAGTGGGAACATTCCAGCAGGTACAACAGTTGATGTTTGTATAACGCATCCAACTGAATTCGATTTTTATCTGTGTAGTCATCAAGGAATCCAGGTAAGTTGAATAGTATGCACCTAAACGTCTTCAAATTTGTCCTGTCCCACATAAACATTATATTTGCTCGCTAGGGCACATCAAGGCCGTCACATTATCACGTTCTGTGGGACGATAATCATTTTGAAAGTGATGAATTACAATGTCTTACTTATCAACTGTGTCATACATATGTGAGGTGTACGAGATCCGTCAGTATACCTGCACCAGCATATTATGCTCATCTTGTAGCATTCCGAGCCAGATATCATTTGGTAGAAAAGGAACATGATAGGTAAGCTGAATTTTTTTCTATCGGTAGTAGCTATATAAAAATCTGAGTCATTTATCACATACAATAGATTCCGTCTATTTTAGTCACCGTTTAATCGGGGCAGTCGTTTATTTGTGACAAATTTCATAAAACAGAATCCAATCAAACAAACAGCCTTAGTTTTCTTCGTTCAAATCGGGACATCATTCCGCTTATTTGGGACAGATGCCAAGTAGTTTTTGCATTTCGCATTTTTCTTTTGCTCCACTCTGTGTTACTTTATCTTTTTAAGTTTCGTCCAAGGTTAATCGTGCAGAACTTCGGGACGGTGTGCATTCGATTCGAAAGACACGGCGGGTATGCCGAATATTTATTAATCCATGGATTAATATTTAAATAAATACTTCGTTTGGTATGCTGATTTAAGCTGTAGTTTGTTTGTTTTCTTATATTGTGGCACTTCGCATAATTGGTACAGCCGCTTAATAGAATTTATTTTACTTCAATCTACAGTTACAGTTTGTCGTTTCAGTATTGTTAATATTTTTTATCTGTTTATGCTTCAGTGGAGAGGGATCTCACCAATCTGGTTGCAGCGAAGACAGAACACCAGGTGCAATGGCAAGAGCTATTACGGTTCATGCAGACACAAAGCGAGTTATGTACTTTGCATAATTCTTTAAATTTTTCTTTTTTTTTTATGCATAAGCCACTGATATTGGATAATGATAATCATATCTTGCGCACGAATCTTTCTAGATCATTTAAATGCTAAACAATCTTCTTGAGTGGTCAATTTTTTTACTTACTATTATAATCAAACGAGTCTGCCCAATATCGAAGATAGGTCGAAGAATTTTACATTGAGTTTATTTCCCGCTTTTTTTTTTGTATTTTATTTAACACGCTGTCGACCAGATTTTGGACAGATATTCAAAACATTCTAGCGAGTAGGTTTTTAAAGAGGTGCTTTTAGTTAATCATGTTTTAGATTAGATTAAGGCATACGCAGCTTTTGACTGGTGTGAAATTTCGCGCTAAAAATCACGTGAACAAACAGTTTAAGAAAAATATCAGCTGCCGTGCATATTACGCTTATTTTGTTCTTTACCTCTTTTTTTTTCTTCCTTTTTTTTATAGAGATGGAACTATCTTTAGCATTTGTATGATACATGAAAAAAATTACAACATAAATTTACGATTGTATAAATCGCTTCTTGCGAAACTGTTATCTTGTTGTTTATGCGTAGGTATCATTTAAATCAGCCAATTTTTTTTTTGTAAAAAAAAACAAGAAAAGAGAAAAAGAAAAATTTAGACTTACGGGTCATGCGATGATAAAATATCGACACGTACTAATTGTCATGCTTAAGCATATTCACTATTATGCTCACGAGACTACGATTATCTTATATCATATTTATCATACTTATCATATTTATTGTAAGTACTAAAAAAATTGGCCACATCAAGTGACGAATTGTCGATAGGGTGATGCGAATGAATAAATAGGATTGTAAATGTTAATTGTCAAGGTCTCTAAGCCAATGGCCAAAGTAAGTTAAGAATCTGTTATAACGAAATCCAAAGTTGTGGCAAGTTGATAAAAGCATAGTGTTACGTAATATCTTTAGTGTTGTAAAAGAAAGAAAAACAAAAAAAACATCGTGCCACATTTGCTGAATGATATCTTCTGTATGACGTGAATTTCAATCAGTCTAAATCTAATGTCATTTCTTTGAGAGAGGGGGGAGGGGGTGAAAATTATTTAAAGTATCGAGAATCTTCCATGTAACTAGTAACGCTTCAGGAGTAATTGGAAGGTCGTTCTTTTAATAGTAAATGGGAAAATAGAATATATGATCGAATGCAATTATTATCGTATAGAAGTATTTTACATTTAAACGGTTTGATATCAACCAAAAATCTCGAGGATATATATTCTATTTGTTTTTAAGTTTTATTAACGATTATATTCCGCGTGCGAAGCAGGAGTCATAGACGCTTACATCGACAAAGTTATTGATGCAGCTTCAATTGTTATCGTAAACTTTATTCATATCAGAATTTCGAGGCTTTCACGGTTCGACTTTGTTACAGTTAATACGGTTTAAGACTTTTGGTCGTGAACGGTGTCCAAGAGGAAGATATTTCCAATGTTTTGTCAGTAATGCAGCTAGTTTCATCAACAATCTAAACTAAAATGAGTCAGGATATAGATTTTTTGTATAAGCATCCATGTTCACGTTGTACTTTAAATTATTCCTGTTGCGATATTGATTAGCATCGTTCATCATTTCTATTATTTCCTTGTATTTCTAGCAAAGATAACCTTTGCATTTAACTAAGATCATTGTCTTGTTGAATAGCGTACAATCATTGAAGTAACAGTCTGCGATGGTTTCAGTATAATTAAAATAGAACGCACAATAAGAAGGATGCTGAAATCAAGGAAACTAAGACATGTAAACATTCTTTCTTCCATACACTGAAAGTATCATCAGTTCATGCGATAGAAGGTTCAATGAATACTGTTAATAATATTCAGTAGTATTCATTATTCAACTAAATAATGAACATGGATGCTACGTAAACAGTATATACCCTAACGTACATTATTATAAGTTTGTCTTTAGAATCTCGATGAAGTTATTTGCAATCCTGACAAAATATTAAGAATACATTCCTTCGGTGCATAATTTACAGTTGAAAGCCTTGAACAGTATTATTCATATCGTCGACGGTAAACGATTGCCTTTATTTAACGCATGATGAAGTGTTTATCTCCTTGGGTAAATAGAAAAAAAAAAAAGTGGCTGAAATCTTATTATGGCATTAGATCTGGGCTGATGACGAAGCCCCATCAATGCAAGAAAAATGATTGGAATAAGATTAGGTTAAGGATAAATTTATTAATTTGTAGAATAGATTAGAACACGTAATATGAAATTATTAGGGATAAGTTATGTTTTATTTGTTGCCGAACGCAAGATTTTTAAGGTCCTTCAACTTTCTTCTTTTTAATTTTAACGAATTCTTCGTTGCACGAGTCGTCCGAGTTGGACGGGTGTGTGTTTAAAACGGAACAATAATTCTTAACGGGCACAGTGACAGTGCTGAGAGTGAGCCCCGCAAGCACTAGAATGTAAAAGCAATAGATAGGATAATGAAGTGTATAAATATTGTATTGAATGAATGTCGGTGCCCCATAAATCGTTAGAACCATTAATACATTAATAATTACTTTTCAACGACAATCATCCACGTTGTAAAAACATAGGCTGTAATCGTTCTGTTGTTTGATTTATAAACCAGTATTAAGAAACATTGGAATCGTTGCATGATTGAAATAAAAACCAAACTTATAAACTCTTATGTAATTATATATGTATATGTATAGAATTTACGAGTATTATAATGAAGTTTTGTAAGATGTTTCTGTCTTTTTTTTGTTTTTGTTTTTAAGAAAGAATACACGTTTTAATTTTTGGAAAATCTTGAGAGGATAAGACATTTGTAGAACAAAATGTAAACTGATGCTTGGAGCTTGAATAGGATAATGTATTAATGATTCTAACTTTGTATTCGCAAGTGATAAATGTTAATTTTATCTGGAAAAGTATGAGAAGGACCTTAATCTTTCAATAATATTTATTCTAGTTGTAAATTTAAGTCTGTAATGTAGGGTTATCGCTTACGGTTACAACATTTAACACCTACTTTCTGACTTCGCGAAAGGGAAAGAAAAGGAGAAGAACAACAAAATTTAGGTAATTTGTTGAACATGATTTACGGGCGTCGATTGACAGTCGAAGCATAATCTTTTCTCGAGACGACAGGTTTCAGCGATCGAATCAATCTAAGAATGATCGAAACTATCGGATATTAAATGTATGCAAATTAGCAACAAAGGCGGCGAAGGTGTAGTTACAAGTAAGAGAAAGAAGACTTAAACGAGTCTTGATCGACGAGGATCAACAGCACCAGGAAAAACAAAAAATTAAAAAGAAAATTTATTATTCGCGTTGTTAAGGGTGTAATGGAACCAAAATGCCGCGTGTGAGACGTTTAGAAGTAAAAGAAAGAAAACAAAAAAAAAATTACGAATCAATATTGAATCGTAATGAGGCCATACAGATCTATTAGACTTTAAGTAAATCTAAAGAAGAAAAATGAAAAAAAAAAAAAAAAACTGCAAACAGGTTGCAGTGTACATATTAATCGGTGCGCAAGTAAATACCAAAATTTTGAAAAGAAAGAAAAGGACATCAGAGAACTCGAAATGTCGAAGAAATTTTAGTTCCATTCTTGTGCGTGAATAGGTTCATTCCATCTTTCTCTAAGTCCTGAATTAAAAGGCAGTCCTTTGGTCTGCGATGATATACATTGATATTTTCTTACGCCCGATCAAGGAAAAGAAACAAATAAAAAAGAACTAGCCTCCATTTGTAAATATTACCTCAATAACTTGTTCATAAATCATTTTACCATTTAGTGATCGATGGCCGGTGGGCAATAGATGGAATGCTTTTAAAAAGAAAGGAAAAAGAAAACCTTTTGTAATTTTTACTTTGACGTTTATTCATTTCTTCTTTTCTTTTTTTTTTGTTTTGTTTTGTTTTGTTTTAATCTGGTGCAACAAATTTGCATTAACCCTCGAACAGCGGTTCGCCAGGACAACGATTTTTAATTTTAAGTTAAAAGAAAAAACGACTATCATCGTTTTAAATCCTATTTCTCGAAACTTGCTTGGCTCCGAAATTTCCAAGTCTAATTTTTAATCGAAGTACCGTTGTACCTTGCTCTGAATCTGGGTCAAAATCGATCCAGGATCCGCTGTTCCGGGGGTTGAAGGAGTTTTTGGATCGAACGATGCATAATAAATGTTGTACCTAGAACACGTTCGAAGAAGTAACAAAAGCAATTCAGTCAGTCGTTAAAACGGGTTCAACGAAATGAATTTTATTTAGCATGTAATAAAAAGAAAAAGGAAAAAGTAGAAGAATTTACTTCCTACTACGAGCCCAGACATTTTAAAAAAATAAGACAAATAATCTATATTTATATATTAATAAAGAAAGAAAGAAAGAAAAAAAAGAAAAGAAATAACGTTTAAAGAGATAATTATTATGAATTATACAACATTTCCATGCGTAAGACGACGAAGACGAATATCCTTTGTATTTCGACGAGCTTTACAAGTTTCAAAACAATTGTACTACGCAAGCGATATGGATATCTCGATAATCGATAAGCCGTCTTATCTGTTAAAGAAGAAAAAGTTGTCTATTATTCCCAAGAAATCATTATAGTTCGTCAGATGTTTTTAAATGGCGTTCGTCGTTAGATTTTTAGCCTAAAGATCGAACGAATCGATTTCGATAAACGACTAATTAATTATTGAAGCGATTCAACGTCTATTAAATTATTTTACAGTATTAAGATTTATCAATCGATTCCATTGTAATACCATCTCTGCACAAAGAAATTAATTACCTAGGGAAGTGGCGATCCTCTTTTATTTTTTTTTTTGCTTTCGCTGTCTTCTTTTCTGTCAGCGTTCATTAAAAGGGACGCGTAAAAAGAAAAGCGCCACCAAAGACCTTGACGTTGCGGTATTATGATTTTCGGAATGTTCCACTTAGGCTTAAGGCAAAAAAAAACCAGGGGAAAATTAACACGTCGATTGCCACGAATTTTTCTGAAAGTAATCCGATACTTTAGAGATTGTTAATTTATTATATGTTGAAAATCATAGAAACGTGATTTAAAATCTCTATCTTACCTTTTTATATTTATTTGATTTGAAACACGGATTTATTGTCAATTGATTAGTGGATATGTATAGAATGTAAACAGACTGTTAATCGAATGCATTATATGTATGTATTTAAGGATTGGAGATTGTAATTTACTAACTTGTTGCACTCAGTTGGCGCCTATAGTGGGAGCTACATAGTTTCAAAATTTCAAATAATTTTATTTACATTAAAATGATTAAAATATAGAGCATGAGAAATGCTAAGCGTTCGTAATTAATTTTATCGAGATTAGAATTTTCTTGGTTTTTGTAGAATTTTTACCGTCAAACTTCGAGTGCAACATCATTATCATTAATCTTCGTATATCGTACAAAGAATTGCTTTGAAATATCAAACGTAAAAACGAAGACGATAGTTCAACCTTCAATTTAACACCGGAACGACGAACCCGGACTTTGGGAAAAAATACAATGATACTTCGACTAAAGTTAAAAAACCTTTCGCTAATCAGCAACTAATATTTAAAATAATAGTCGAAAATTTAAAAAAAATTGTAATTAGTTGCTGTCTCAGTGATCCGATGTTCAGGCGTTAAATTGCGTGGCTCTCTCCGTGGTACATGGATTCGATCGATTCAATTGTTTATTTTGTACGCTTGAAAACGGAGACAAAAATCAAAGCTATCGTGTAAAATAAATAATACAACATATTTGATTTTATTTCACGTTTAACGTGTTAATTCCATCGTTTAATATTAATATTATCTTGTCTATTCTTCTACTAATTGTTCAATTGTATCAAATCATTATCGACCCCTGTGGCAATCAACGTATTAAAAGTCTATGTGAAACGGGCGCTGGTCGACTTTCTGGGAAAAAGCGAATTACATCCGAAACGAACAAAACCTCAATCTTACACGAATGAAAAGCAGCTTTTTAATAGTCTCTTATAGGAAACGATGAAACTTAACAATATTTTTACAAGCGTCTACAGTTTGCTTTTCCCCATGAAACTTCGACCACGAAACGTTCTGTTCGCTTCCCTTCATTTCTTCGCAAAGATGCACGAAAAGAAGGTTCGTTTTGTCTAGAATTCTTCTCGTAGCGTATAAGCTTCCTCGATTCGAAGCACTGAACAAAAAATTGTACATGGGAAAAGCGCTTAAGAAAGAAAAGGAAAAAGAAAAAAAAAAGAATAGATGTTAAAAAAATGTCAGCGTTAAGAATAATTGCCGAGAATCTTGAATGATCAGCGATGGCGTTTCCAAGGAATCTTAATTATTAATATCCAAGCTTCATGATTATATATACATATATATATATATACACACACACACATACATATACGTATGTATGTATATATATATAAAGAGTATATCGTAGTTTTTAGGATTGTCTAGTTAAATTTCCGTTTCTAAATGCGAATGTGTCCGTACCTACCACTACATACCGCACGAAAGAGCATACTTAGAAATTACATATTAAGGGGACATTGAATAACGATGATCATTAATGATGATAATAATTAGCCAAGTGTAAAGGTGAAGTTTTTTATAGGATTAAGATAAATTTAAGTGTAATTTCTTGTCGAGCGTGCACCCGATTTCTTCTATACACGCGCTTCTTTGTCAGTGATCTCAGAAGGATGTTTGAACACTAATTCTATTTGTGTTGCTGTGTATTAAAGTGCGAGCTCTCTTTGAAGATAAAACAAAATATACAGACAAGAAGAAAGGAGGGGAAAAAGAAAATACCATTTATGTATCAGCGAGCTCGAGCACTTTAATTATTGTAAGGAAAGGTTTATGCAAGTTCGTCAGTTTTTAAAGAAATAGGCATAAAAATTGTAATTAAACGTGTTCGCTGTTTGTAGGAAATTTAGCGGACGACCTTTTCGTTGTGAAAACTTACGGAGCTTTTATCGTAACAGTGACAATATTTCATATTTTTTTATTGCGTTAATCGTATTAGGAAATTTTAAATTTAAAATTCTGAGTTTAGATTTAAATTTTCTTTTCGATATACGAGCGTTCAAAAGTTTGAAATCTCAATTATATTATAAATTGTGTTATATTTCAAATTTTAAGCTATGGTAATTAAATTGTCAAATGTGCCTGAGGGTAAACAAATTAATTAAGACTTTTGTTTGTTTCAACGAGTACCGGGTGATGAAGTCCGGAGCCAAAATTAACTTAATTGCATTAATTGGAAACTTTGATTGAACACGTTCCTCCGTTAAAATTCGAAGATTCTTTTTCTTCTTATTTGAATGATTCACATGAAAGTAGTGAATCTTTATAGATCTTTTGATATAAAAAGAAGGAAGATCGGTAGATGCAAATAAAGAAAATATCAAAATTAAAAGACTGTCGAAAGCGAAGAGACTATCGGCTTTATCAAAGATCGTTGTTAAGAAACGAATAGTGCAAAGATAAAATGATGCTTTATTTAGCGAACGACAGAAACGATTTATAATATTTTTGATTTTTTCGCCAAGGATTTGTATTTTATTTTTATCATCTTTTTTTTTTATGGAAAAAAAAGAAAAAAGAAAGAATGTAAAAGAAAAAATATTTCAATGCTACTGTACCTGTTTGAATTTTGAAAGAGCATAAATTCAAGAAAATTATTTCGACGCTAATATTTTGTACGACCAATGAAATTTGGTTTAACATTTTTTTAATTTTATTTGCGTTCCTTTAAATCTGTCTTATTTTTATAGTAAATTTACGATCAAATATTTTATTCAAAGACCGTCAGAAAAGTTTCCGTACGCTTCGTTAAAATTTATTTAACGTTGCATGATTTCAAGATAGAATAAATAAATAATAATAATATTATATTGTTTAGTTTTTAATTTTACTTAAAAGTTGTTCAAGAAATCTTTCACTGAAATTATTATTTTTGTAATTTCATCGTTAACAAACCAATATAAATTATGTTTATTTGTTTTAATAATAAATACTGAACTACGTTTCGTAAGAAAATAATTTAAGTATTATTCGTTTATCATATTTCGATAGGAGTCGTTGAATTTATACGATGTCGAATAAATTTTAACGAAAAGTGTAAGGAAATTTTGTTATTTCAATCCTTTGTGGTCTGCAGTATCATTTAAATATTATTCTAAATTAACACTGTGCTATAGACTATACGTTGTTGTACGTAAGGTTCGGATTAAGATTTGATGGGGTCCAGGGTTGCCACAACAAGGGTGCCCCTGAGTGGGCAATTGAAAAATACAATCTTTTGAAAGCTTTTTTTTAAAAGGCTATAATAATTTATAAAATTATCAATCAGAGCTCCTCTAGCGATAAAACATAAGACCCAGCCCGCCCTTAATGCAGCCCTGCTAAGTTTTCTTTTAAACGTAAAATAGATATTTGAAAAAGAAAAATAGATAATTCCTTAATGACAAATTTGTAATTACGTGCAACACAAAAGAATTCCGACTAGCAGAGCACCGATACCTTATACAAATATGACCACAATGGGTTAAACAATGAACAATCTACCAAAGCATGGTTTCTATTTATTATTATATATTTTCTTTTCTCAATCTTCTTTTCATTCGAGCAAAAAATTGTGTTATACGTATACCATCCTCGTGATCCGAGTACGTGGTTGTATTTCAAACAACAAATAATTTCCACCATAAAAGACAACACGACTTATGCCCGAACAATTTTTTATAAGGACCAAAATTCCACATTGTGTTAATAGAATATAATGTCGTCCGTCCTATAGACAGCTATGTTCGATGAAATTCAACATCCCACCGTTCAAATGAAAAACAAAAAAAAAAATATAAAAAGAACGATTGTATAAATCTTCCTTATATCTACAAGTGCCTGGCGCTTTGCCTGCGCGTGTTTGGCGTGGCAAATCTAATAAGTTTCGATTAATTGATACGAGCAAAAGAAAAAAGGAAAACTTTCTAAATTACAATATTTAAAAAAAGAAAAAAAGGACGTGAGAGAGAGAGAGAAAGGCGCGAAAGAGAAAACATCGTCAGAAAAAGTAAAAGTGAATAAAAGAGTGAGAGAGAGAGAGAGAGAGAGTGAGGATGATATGCGAAGTATCGAATGTATATTAAGAAAAAGAAGAGAAAAAAAAGGGGGGGAAAATAATTCGTAATTATTGAGGTGACCATTTTCTGGATTCCGTAGTTCAGATCGTCCAGCCTTTTCGTGTACAATAAAATTGACACCTTGCACAATACAGCTATTGAGTATTTAAATTTTCTATATAACATAATGCAACGGGTTAATTAGCTTGCATATTGTTATATAATGTAATGATGCGTCTGTTTCGCCCTCTACAATCCACGATTATTTCAATTTTTGCTTTTCTTTTTTAAGAATCGTTATTATTCGAGTTTTTAAAGACGATAGACGTATATACAGGGTGTTAAAAAATTCCTCGACGAGTTCTACACTGTTGGATAGATGACGGAAAATCGAAGCGAAAAGTTCTGTAACATTTTTTCATGCGATTGGTAGTTTAGCCAGAATTCGTTGGTGAAATTAGAAAAATTGACCAATCAGCACGCAGCTTAGATGGCAAGACTCGTCGGGTAGAGAGAGACAGCCATCTTTGCCGCGCCATCTTAGCTGCGCGCTGATTGGTCAGTTTTTCATATTTCAACGAGGAATTGTGACTGATCTGTTTATCCCATCGAAAAATGCCACAGAAGTTTTCGCTTTGATTTCACGTGATCTATTCAACGGTGTACAGCTCTTCAGGTAATTTTTTAACACCCTGTATATATATCCTGTTACGTGCGAAAGGGTTAAAGCAAATTCTCGATAAAGGTGTATACTTAACATTGGTGTTATTAAGTAACAAGAACGCCTTATGTGAAATCAAAATCTTTCATGAAAGAGGAGAAAAAGAAATCAAGATTCTCCTGTACAATGGGGGATGGTCACCTTATGGATGTGTTAGATTAATAAATTAAATTAAATGAAATTTAAACGAAGGGCTCATCGTGAAAATTGTGTCGAGTTGCGACTGATAATAATAAAGCGCTTACACTTAGACGAATAGATATTTGTTAAGGGACATGTTGCTAGTTTACCATCGGTTGCACACTGAAAGTATATTCTTAATTAATGTACATCTGTAAAGATTTCACCAAAATTCCCGGGAAAGAAAATGTTACTTATTGATTGTAAGAGAAACTAAATATATCTACATTTGTATCTATGTATATCCCCCGAAACCCCGTTACACGCGAACGCATACACACAATTGTCTGACAAATCACTTTTTTATTCCTTCATTTTTCAAAGTTTTTATCCGTCGGATCAATGTGTCGAATCAACTTCTTTCGTCCTTATTTATTGTTCGTCGGTTTTCTTCGAAGGGTTGGAACGGTTCAAAAGGTACGGCAATTTTGGAAATTTATTTCTAATTGAAATTCGTTTCGATCGAGGTTCCTTTAATTAGACAAGGGTAGATTTTCTTTTCTTCTAATTTTCATTTTATTATTTCTTTATCTTTGTATCTTCATTTTTTAATTTCTAGCATCTGTTTTGAGTTTTATCTGATTTTTTGAGTCTAAGGATAAAGTGTGAAATTTATGTGACTTTTTTGGTTTATAAATAAAAAATCGTACACTGTAAAAATCTTTTCTATTAACGCAAATTAAAAAAGAATGAAACTTCGTATACTATTCGTACACGTTTCTGTGCTTATTAAAACAATTCTGATCCAAAATCTAGAAATCAGTTTCCAAAAATGCAGTACCTTTCAAATTGATCTAAATGATCCAACCCCTCAAAGATATACTTATTAATTAATTAGACGAAAGAATGATATTTAGATACATTGTACATACGTAATTTTTCAAGAGATAAATTAAGAATCTTCTTTTTCAATGTAATTCAATGGTGTACTTTGATGTTGTTTCTTTAATTATTAAATATCGACCGTGAACGTTGTGTACAAAAGCAAAGTTGGTCGAACAAACAGATTGTGTA
The DNA here is from genome assembly GCA_943735885.1 of Stelis phaeoptera. Classification (NCBI taxonomy): domain Eukaryota; kingdom Metazoa; phylum Arthropoda; class Insecta; order Hymenoptera; family Megachilidae; genus Stelis; species Stelis phaeoptera. The sequence goes on along the minus strand of OX030934.1, from coordinate 5,166,654 downwards.
GTTGGTAAGCCGCAATAAACAGAAAAGAGAGATTTAATGGCAGAAAAGTACAATTCTTTTTTTTTTTTTTTTTTTAAGTAAACAAGTACAAGATTTAAGTACAGAGAGGAGGGAAAAAGACACAAGAACTTAACGAGGAATCGTGTATTAATATATTAAATAACCGGCATTGAATCGAAACATTTCTCGCAAAGGATAGATCATCGTATACCTTATATTTTATTATGTGTAATTAAATAATCTATCACTGTAAATAAACCGATATAAATCGTTACGATTCGACGACGACAGAGCAGGAAAAGAAAACGAAAGAAACAAGAGCACTTGCGGTACAGCCTTACGAAATGTGTATTGTACTTAAAACGTGAACACGTTGTTTCAATTTGTAAAGTACCCGGTACATTTGAAAGAATGAGTGTTGTCAAAGTTTACTAGCAGTCTTCAATCAGTTTTTTCGTGTAACACGCATGTAACTAATATGGATAACAAAATACATTAATTTAATAAAATAAAGAACTGGAAAGCGAAACAAAATTTCCTAGTTTCAAATTTTGAAACTATAACTTGGTTTAAAAACATGGAACATCCTGTACACTTTGTTTTGAAGTCGTGAATGTCACAGTAATAATGTAGTAATATCTAAAAGTCATTTTATATATTACACTTGAGGAAAAGTAATACTAAGTTTGAGCACTGTGTGGCGTCTTTTTCTCGTTTCAGGATGAAGTTCCTCGATGATATATGTTAAGTCATGAGAGGCGAAGATGTGTCACGGATATATACCTCCTTTTCAAAAATTAGTGTTATGGATATGATACAGAGTATTGCCCTAATACACGAACAAAACGTGTATTAGCGAATGTTGTATATTTTGAATATTGTTCCTTGGTAAAAGGAACATGTGATGATTTTCGTTGTGGATAGAGCATGCGGTTCTATCCATGGGAATTGAGACCCTGATGTTTTAATTAATTTCGGGTCCAAAACCCAAAATATTATTATTCTAAAGTTAATAGTTAAACGTTATGTTCTAACGGTTTATATAATTAAACGAGTTTTTACTTTATATTCATACAAATTTATATAAATAATGTTAAATAATGGAATTCATCAGGGCTTTTTCCATTTTTCTTCTATTTAGCAAGTTTTAATACATTTCTGGATTTGCAGAGATAATTAAAGCATAGAAGATAAACTTAAAATAAATTAGATATTTTGATTATATAACTGCAGTTTAACAGTGAAAGTTTTAATAATTTTCGAAGCTGAAATAAATCATTGTTTTAAAGGAACACAAATATTATTTCTACGCTGTACCACACTTGGTCACATCCTACGACCATTTTTTATGTAAATAATCCTATTCACCGACTATTTAACGAAAGTAGTTTAATAAACAAGAAACAATGCGCAAGTTCTTAGTTATTTTTTCAATTTTGAATGTGGCGCGCTTTGGAAAGATGCTCGTAGCGTCACGTGACGACACGCGGCGGAACTAACGAAACAGAAAATCGCGGGTACCGATGAAGTACTACTCGTCGGTGTTGCGGGTTGTAATAAAAATGTCGTTACTTCAATAGCATTTTAAACGTAGAACATGATACACATGCCAGAAATGTCAAAAAGTGGCTCATTTTTCAACAAAACGTAAATTCCTGTTTTGGCGCACAATTAGAGGGCGCTACCGTTTTCAGGCGCTTCGTGTACCGTTTTCGGGACGCGCCACATTTAAAATTGAAAAACTAATTAAAGACGGAGTTTGTGCATTGTTTTTAGTTCATTAAATTACTTTTTTATTATTTAATTGCCTTTATAAATGCTCTAGGAGTTTAATAGTTGCTGTATTTGGATTTTTGACGTAAAACGCGGTCGTAGGATGTAACCTACCTTGGTACAGCGCAAAATATATATAATGATTGATTTATAACTTCATTTTGTAATTCCTAAACAATTCGAAGGTAATAATTAAACATCAATTTCGACATTTGTTGTACTTTGCATTTAGTAAATGTTATAGTTTGTCGTGAAAGTATGTAAATTGAATATCAAGTGCTTACTATTTTCAATGCAACATGCAATTGGTTACACGTGTTATGAGGGTGACAAATTTAATCTGAAAGATTTGTAACAGTAAAAGTGTCACATAACTATTACATTTACTTAGAATATATCGTATACTTTGTGTAATCGCATATTTGACATGGTAATTATAAAAAACTTTCATTAATATATTAAACACACTAAAATATAACCTGAAAATTCGCCGATTGCGTTTATGAATTATTATTATGTTAGAAACGATTTTATTCTTTATTGTGATTTAAATACTTGTGGGTATTCATTTAGATAATGTATATTTTTACTTTTTTTATCATTTAGTTTGTGGTACGTATGTACAGTATAATTTAAGATGTATTATTACAAGAATCTGTTAATATTACTAAAATTGACCTTTATATTACCTAAAAGTTTAGATATCGTTTATGAATGTTGTTTCGTGACTTTTTTATGTTTTCACAGATGCTTAAATATCGTGAACCAATATCAGCGTTTGCAATGTATGCTATGAAACGTAAGAATGCGGAATTATCTTCAAAGTCTAAGAAATTTAAAACAAGGCACGCTTCTCCTGGGAAAAAGATGATTTCAAAAAATATTGCCAAACCTGAAAGACAAGGGAAAACAAAGCAAAAAGTTATGCAAAAAGCTGTTCAACGATCAAACAAAGTTCCTGCAAATAAAATTCAAAAGGCGAACAAAAAGAATAATGCGATATCCAAAAAAACTAATCCTTCCGTTATGTCTAAGAAAAATAAAGTGATCGAAAGAGCAACGCAGAGTAGGAAAAATAATAACGTAACAGTAACTACTAATTCAAATGAAAAGGAATTAAAGACAAAATTAAAAAGTTCAGTTTTAACAATAAATAAGGGTGTAGCAAAGATGAAACAAGTCAAACAGCTGCAGAATAAAAATAAAAAATTAACAAAAAAAGACGATCAAGAGCATGCCTGTACCGAATGTAAAGTAAACGAGGAAAATCACGAGAATCCTATTAAAACAAGCCGCTCAATGTTTGAGTGGTTAATACATCCGATGAAAGTGGAAGATTTCTTTGAGTAAGTTCGAAACACTGGTATTATGCATACCCATGCATGCTCTACTATTTTATTTTAATACAAAATCCATGATTTCACTTTTCAGAAACAATTGGGAAAAAACACCTGTTCACATCAAGAGGAATTTTCCAAATTATTACAAATTGCTTATGTCTACTCCGATGCTAGATAAAATATTAAGAGAATCCTACATAATGTTCACCAAAAATATTGACATTACCTCATACGAAAATGGTGTTAGAGAAACACACAATCCTGCTGGTCGTGCGGTTCCAAGCGTTGTTTGGGATTATTATATGAACGGCTGCTCCGTTAGAATGTTGAATCCACAAACGTACATACCAAAATTACATTCGTTAAATGGTAATTATATCATACCAAAAAAGAAATGTACCTTCTGTGCAGTCTGTTATCACGGAGAAATCGAATTCATTTATTTATCTTTATTTTCAGCCACGCTTCAAGAGTTCTTTGGTTGCTTCGTTGGCGCAAATTCTTACTTAACGCCTCCGAATAGCCAAGGATTCGCGCCTCATTACGATGACATAGAAGCTTTTATATTACAAGTAGAAGGAAAGAAAAGATGGCGATTATATAAACCGCGAAACGAAAGCGAATACTTGCCAAGGTATTCTTCGCAAAATTTCTCACAGTCCGAGATTGGTGAACCGATATTAGATACGGTTGTGAACGCCGGAGATTTGTTATATTTTCCACGGGGAACAATTCATCAAGGCGAAACTTTGGACGATACGCATAGTCTTCACATTACGTTAAGCATGTATCAAAAGAATAGTTGGGGCGACTATTTAGAAAAGTTACTTCCCGAGGCATTGAACACTGCCATAAGAACTGACAGCGAATTTCGTAAAGGATTACCCGTTGATTATTTAAGATACATCGGCTATGCCTACTCCGAGACTCAGAATAATGCCAAGGAAGAATTCAAAACAAAAATAAAAGATTTATTCAACAAGTTGATAGAATATATTGACATGGATAAAGCTGCAGATTCGATGGCTAAGAATCATATACATGATTTCTTACCACCCGTTCTTTCTGAAAATGAACGAGAATGTTCTGTTGTTGAAGATGGTGAACAGATGATTGCAAATGGAATTGTTGAAAATAGAGTGGAAATAGAACCGGATACGAGGATACGATTATTGAGGTCCCACTCTATAAGGTATATGCAATATTTGAATAACTGTGTTTTCCATGTTAATTAAGAAAATTAAAAGTAAAAATTATCAGCGTTTGAATCGATATCTGAGGAAACTTTATAATTTTAAAATCGATATAGAGTGAAAATCTGTTATTAAAAAATAGGTTACTTATTTACAGATTGATCGAAGAAGACGAAACATTTAGAATACACTATTCCACGGAGAATTCCAAGGAATATCACGAATACGAACCCCAATTTTTAGAAATTGGCAAAGAATTTGTGCCGGCTATACAAGAAATAATATTGCAATATCCCAAATTTATACGCGTGGAAGATTTGCCAATCGATGGTGAACATAATAAGGTGGGTGGAGACGCGTGCGAAAATGTATTTATAAAAGTTTACGATTATTGTTCTTTCACAGGTACAGATAGTCAAAGATCTTTGGGAAAAGTGTCTGGTCATAACAGACAATCCGTTATGCGTTTTGGAATAATGGTGCATTGTTGCACAATTTGTAAAGGAATCAATGAAAAATACCAATACAATGATACGAGGGTTTTTTTTTCCTTTAATATTTGACATTCTAATTTTGATATTTGTATACAAGAAATATCGATCGATGTACCGTTTAAATAAACATTTGTAACATGATATTGAACATTATTGAGCACGCACATAATACTTGGGATATTTCTTACTATGAATTAAATAACTGTGCATCTCTATAGATATTAAAGGTAAATCAGCTTAATACATTATTAAATTCCTTTTATTTATACATACATATGTAAAACGCATTACCCGTGTACAAAGTTTGCATTAGTTTGAACGGTGAAAATATATTTAGGCCATTATTCAAATACAAAATTGAAATTCATCAGTTCGTGAATATTAATTTACGAGTCGCGTTAATTGACGAAATAAATTTCAAATACAAGTGATTCGTGTAATTTCTGTTCTATTTTTTAATTAAAACTATGAACTATGATGGTGCTTTTATGCGTATACCAATTTTAACGTTATTAGCATGAATGAATTAAAATAATACACCCTGTATACAAAATAGTCTTACACCCTTTGTGTTCATCACTAATAATAATTAAATTTGAAAAGAAATTATACACTATCATATGGATTAAAATTGTCTTAAAAATAATATTATTTGTATATTTTAGGATAAGATAAATAAGAGATGTTTTAAATACAGGCATTAAACTTGTTTCGCAGGTCCCCTCATTGGTTCCGTTTATTGAAAATATGCATCAGACGCATAGTTAGTTTTCAGTTTTCTGCTTGTTACTTCTTTTTGCTTGAGCAATATGATCCCTTTGTCTTCCAAGCACGTATTCAATGTACTCAAGGTATCCATCGTTGTCTACGTCATCCTCTGCCAGCACTCTGTCTATCAGTTCTTGACAGCAACAAATTATTACATAAAGATGAAGAACGAATAAAGTTCTAGTGAGTAACTTGATTATTTAGATAAATGCCTATGTGACTTTTATTCAGTATATATTACTTTTTAAGAATTATAAATAGAAGTTCATCAAAGTAAGCTTCGAGACTGATTTTCAAGTTAAGTTGGAAAAGTGGATGATGAGTTGGAGCAGACGAAGAGTAGACTGCAGGCGAATTGTGAGTGTTTCGACTTTTTTTAAATAAAAATAACGAATCGAACAAAGTTATTTGCTCGTTAACACTTTGACTGCTACGTCACCCATATCTGGGTGATAATCAACTTTCCGTATACATCCATTACCCATATTATCAGGAATCTTTTAATTGATTAAATTAAAAATACTTGTAACAGGTACGTGAAATAATAAATAATGGAAATTTGTTAGAAATAATACTACCGCTTAATGAAACCATTAGTAGCTACAATGTGGCAATCAAAGTATTAGTTCCCTGCATAAGCACTATTAAAAAATAAATAATATAATAGTATATGGTTATCTATTATAATATCATTTCTTTTTACATAAAAAGTAGAAATAAATAGAGTAAAGAAACACAGAGTCAATGTTAACAATTTTAAGCCATGGTAATTAAGGATTAACTTGAAACTAAAGCTGTTCGATTAAAGGTTTCCATTATAAATAGAGTATTTTACGTACCGACGATCCAAGATAGGTCACCTTCGCGATCCGTTTCAGCCTTCGATTCGTCCCCAGAACCTTCATGCTCGTTACCAGCGACTCTGTTCTCGTGAAACGTATGCTGAATCGCATGCAGGATCTCTAATCCGTCCAATTTGGCATTGTTGTCGACATCGTGTACCCTGTGATTAACAAAGTGATCAGAACTTTTGTAATTAAAGGAACATTGATGTTAGCCGTGACGAGCTAGTTTCTTGATGCTGATAGTGAAAATACATTTTGATTCGATGTACAAGATACTCCAAATGATTAGTATCTGATCAATCAGGATGAGATGGTGTAGCTATCAAACTTTTGTGTCATTTAAAATTGTTTGGAACATTATGTGTGGTTTGAGTGTACACCGTTGTTACTGTTTTTGCTCGTAATTGTTATTTCAATCTACACGACCAGAGTTATGATTATTGTTGTTGGTAATAATACTGTTAAGAATTACGATCGCTATTGGCGAGATAGAATTGTTAATAACAGTGTGACGTCATCTTTAGGTGGTGATTTAGCTAGTTATTGTTAAGTTCTTGACTTCTTTACTTTCTACACATTCAAAGTTACTCAAATTCTATAAATTACATAAAAAATAGAATGATCTTACAGACGTACTTAAAATAGTGGAATTCTATTTCCTGTTCGGTCATATTCGAGAAATCCAATTGCTCCGCCATGGATCCAATGTCTTCCTTTAAATGGCTGAAATTATACGTTCACAGTTCTTATCTTCATCACGTTGAACAATACAAAGAAGCAGATAAATAAATAATAATTTAAAGAATGAATTGCAGGTAGGACTGCAATACTCATACTCAAATAAAAATCGATATCGTAGGAATGAGTGAATTGTTAACTAACGTAGCATCCTGAAGCAGTCTCTCGTCTTGTGTTATTTTAACGTTTTTCTGCGGGGAATAATGATGATGGGAAACGGCACTTTGCGGATGATGAGGTCCACGAAAACCATCAGAGAATCCGATATATAGACCGATCAGAATTGTGGTTATCATTTGTTCGTCTGAAACAGTTTGACAAATTAGTTTTTAAATATTTCTTTGTACAGTAACAGTCATAGCGTTAACGGGCATTGAACTGGTTTTATTATGAAACTGGAACAAATTCCAGTCACAGAAATATGGTTTGTTATTATTCCAAACCGTCCGGATAGAAAATATCTTACCGGGTTTGTAGAAAACATTCAGGTTCCAGAGTTTGTATATTTACAAAATACCCGAAATTAGAACAAGGGAAGAAAGGCGTGAAGTTTCGAATTCTCGAGATCCAAAACCTTCTTGAATTATGGAAAAGATTGCAAGGTTACATTGATCCCTGGTATATATAAATCTTGTGCAAGTCTTCGGCAACTTTGCGAACAACTGTTTAAGTTGGTGACGAGTGATGTGTAACAAATTCGAAGACGGGCCCCGGTTACTGTGCACCGTGCCCCCCCGGGGTCCAATCTAAATCAATCGGCTTGTGGGTAATCGCATAATAATTACTAGGACCCCCTCTACCGCCCATCTGTCGTTAGCCAAGGGGTGTTTCAACCCTAAGAAGTGTGCAGTAGGCTACGAGAGAGCGACACACACGATGAATATGTCCCAGCAGGTCCTATTGTTATTCGGCACGGGCGACAAGTATCGTGCGGTGTCGTTCGCCGATTATCGCATCTTTTTACATTTATATAGGCTACTTGTTTATTCGAAATATTCACGATACCCATTTTTAACGAGAAAAGATACAGCAGAGTCTTATCCAAATTAACAGGAAGACAATACCGTTTGGACAATAGAAAAACTATTTTCCTGATACGAGATGTTCTCTGTTTAAACAACGATTAAGATCGGTTGATAATTTCTAGAAATATTATTTTAAATTATAGAGACACAACGACGTCTTTTCTATTCTATCAACCTTTCGGAAGCAAACATATTTCTTTATAGTTCATAGATAGGCTAAGCGAGTGTGAATTTCTTTGCCGTTTCGGGTGTTCGAAGAATCTGAAAAAATTCTGAGATACTTATCAAGGTGTCTACTAAATTATCCGATCGTTTGTTACGTCAGAAGTTTAGAGCTTGTAATGATATAAAAATAAATATTTAGGGGAAAGTGAAATTTCGATTGTCATCGAGCAGCTAATTTCCTTACGCTACAACCATTTTCATTTAAAATACTGTGCCGCTTTTGAAGGAAGTCGGTCGTTTTTGGAACAATAGAGATAACAGGTGACGAGCAAACAAGGGTATCGCGTTTTAGTCGTGTTTGCCGGTTAAATTCGACACTCGAGTCTCCGTGAACAGAACAAACGAAAGATAAGCGAGAAGAGTGTTAAAAGACGCGCGAGATTGACAGAAATCCAGGGTACTTAGGAATCAATTTTATATAGGCTTACGGCGGTCGAGTGAGAATACATATGTTGCGAAGGGGGGGTCCTCGAGGGGCTTTTCGATGCAAGTGGACCCCCTTTGCTTCGAACAGAACAACCCTCGATTTCTCGTCCTCGCTTTGGTGTCGAAATCTATAAATAATTTATATCATTTGGCCCATTCAACAAGAGAGCCCATATGTACCTGTGTCGACTTACAGGGGACCTGTGTGACCGCTTCAGATTTTTTCAGCCCCCCCCCCCCCCAACCCTTGATAGGATGCTAAAAGTGTAGAGTGAGGAGGAAAAAGTGAATCAATAATAGATACTGTTTTTTGGAGGATGATATTAACACATTATCTACCGCTCTAGAATGGAAAAGTAAGCCCTGCTATTTTATAATTTGATGGTAATTGAGAATTAGGGGGAGTAACCCGTATTTTTATTGTTATGGACGGAAAAAATAATAGTCAAACGTTTGTTAATTGATTTTCAGTTACCAGTGGGTAGTATTGAAAAGTCTATTAGTAGGCTTCCGGTAGATAAAGTGTTAACATGTTCGTTGCTTAACCCTTGAACGCATACAGTGTTTTGTAAAAAAAGCTGGAAAACTGGATTCTTTTTTCAGTTGTATACCGTCACAAGGGATTACTTTGCTCCGCTTTTTTGAGTTTCTTTTTTTTGTGTAGTGCAAAATTCAATTGAAATTGTTAAAAAAAAAGGCAAAATTTGTAATCACAAATGTCAGTTTCAGGCGTTGATGGATTAATAATAAGAATTAACCCTTTAACATCTAATGTGACAAGATCGATAATAAATAATTATATAGTCCCAGATTTGTTGAATTTCCAATGTGGCTCCGGGATAGGCATCGTAAATAATATTTACAATTCTTAGGAAAATTATTATGATATTATTATGATTTTCTTCTATGAGTGGTGGTTGGACGTTAACGGGTTAACTAAAGTAATATCACATTTTTAGAAATGCAGAAATTTCGAGATCTGAAAAGCTTTCGATGTATTATATTTTTAGAAACTTGTATTATATTTTATACCATTTTCCAGAGTGAATGAAATGATTAATATTATCATTACAAATTATTTTCAATCAGAAACATTATCAAGTGTTTTAAATCATGTTTTTAAATTACCCGCTTTCTCTGCGAACATGTTGGAACGATCAAAACTACCCTTATATCGGTGTCGGGTCAGATTAGGTTGGCCCAGCCTAACAGAACATGGAAACGAAGCCGGAGATTGTTGTTCTGTCCTGATTTTGTGTCAATTTAAATCGTACGAACAAATGAATTTATGAAATATATAACTTACCTGAACTGGAGGAGAAGTGATTATCGGTCTTTGAATTTTTATTTGATTTATCTTCGTCGATCTTTTGTCACGGGGTTTCTCGACTGGAATTCTTCGACGGGAAAAGCGCGTGACATTTATCGACCTTCTTCGCAGAGTTTGCGTACTAGAAGAGTTGCTCGATGCTGATCCTCCCTTAGGGCGGGTTATTTTACTTTTTTGAATTTTGCAGGGAATCGAACGATCCGCAATTGTGCCGAGAATTGCAAAGATCGATTTGTAGATTTAATGGTTTATTATAGATACTTAGTTATTTTAGTTTTGAATTTTTTCAGCCTTGAAAACTAGGTTTCAGAAATTGAAAATCAAATTTTCTAAGCATTGACTTCAGAAGAGATTTTTCAAAAGAAGTTTAGATTGTTGCTTTAACCCTTCCGTTCCATTTAATTTCTTAAGTTCTTAAAATACAGTTCTGATGTTTAATACCAAGTTTGACGAGCTATTTCGGAATTCAAGAATTCTAAATCTATTCGATTCAATTCATGGAACAAATTTTAAACATTAAAGTTTCAGTTCAAATTAGTTGCCTACGAATGGGATAACAAAATTGACATTTGCCATTTTAAATTCACTTTTAAAACTTGAACCAACCAACCGGTAAGAAATGTGTATCAACTTCGAAATTGAAAGTACGTTGGAAATTAAATCGATTCGGAATAAAATTCGGTAAATAAATAAATAAATTTCGGGATGTTATATTATTTTTGGAGGATTGATGAAAAGAAAAAACAAACGCTACTGTGACATAATAAGAAATAAAGATTAAGTGGAGTAACTGTTGATTTCAATCCCCTCTGAATTGTAACCATACCTAATTTTCATTGTTTCGAGTGTGTTACAGACCAAGCAATAATAATCAAAGCTGTATTAACACTTTCACTTCATACCTTAACAGTAATTAAAGATTATTAGGAGCAATCTTTATTTTTATTTCTTCCTTAATCGTAGCACACCTTTTCATTATTCCAAGTGTTGTAGACGAATTAATGGTAATGAAAGATTTACCAATTGGACTTTAGTTAGCAGTCGATAGTACTGAAAAGGCTATTAACATTTTGACATGAAAAATTGTTTTCTTCAAATCAAAGAAACAAAAATTATAGTCAAAGCTAAGTTAATGTTTATTTGAAATTTTACGCCTGTCGTAGTCAAAGGGTTAATTGGCTTTCGGTAGATAAAATGTTAAATAATATAGGTACACGCTTACATATGGCTTTTCTACTGATTGTGAGCCGGTAAACGTATCAGTAGTATAACCGCCGCAGTAGAAACAGCTAGGTAGTCAGACATAGAACGACGCTCACTCTGTGACAGGATTGGACATTATTCGAATAACGTCCGTTGTCACAGTGAAACTAGAATTATTATAAATACTGATTATTAACCCTTTCACTCCGAAGAGCGTATGTATACGTTCTCGAAAAATAAACACCGGCGTATAAAAGTTTCTAGATTCCTAAGAATTATAATATACCAATCTTTCCAGCATTCTAAAAATATAATATTTCGAAGTATTCAGATTCTTAAGAATACAATCCTCGTTTACTTAATTTCCATTGATAAGTACAATATTTCTATCCGCAGCGAAATGATTAATTATTGATTAATTATCAATTGAACATAATGGCTGTCCATAATTTGCTGTGAAATTTTGAATAACTGAGTAGTAAAAGAAGAAAGGGGGGAAAGTGTGAACAGCTTCAAAATTATATTAATAACGTTGGATAGTAAACCACGAGGTTAAATCTGTAAATTAATCGATCGCATAGTAATTGGTGTGTTTGTGTCTTGCTACGTATATCCATTTCTACTGTGGTGGTCAAAGTGTTAAGCTTTCGCACTGTTAACACGTTCGCTGTGTAAGTGAAAACAATCGTACATAGTCAGGCACGTGGAAACCTTAATTATTAACGCTGCGATCGATTAATTTTCAAATTTATAAAAATTAGCTTAATATTAATGTTATCCACGATATATTTTATCTTTTCTTCTATTAATTATTCGAAACTGCAATCTCCGGTCGCAACGTTTTAACGCGATACCGATTCCATTCAAAGCTCGTGGCTCTTTGTCTATCGACCTAATTATTCAATTATACGAAACCTCGAGGTATGATTCATCATATGTTGATTATAGAAAATCGGGATTATTTCTCTCATTTTATTTCAAAGTCAAATCGAAGAGAACTTGTTGATAATCACCAAGGCGACCCACTCAATAATCAACGCATTAAGAAAAAATCGAAGGACAAGTAACAGAAACGAAAGAAGAAAATCAAGAACAAAACGAAGACATATGTATTTATTACGGTGGTCCTTATTTTCGAACTTTACATATTTTTCCCTTATAGAGAAATAATTAATTTCTGTACAATTTCGGCTCGATTAAATATTAATCCTTTGATTGCGAAAGTCGTATATATACGCTCTCAGGAGTCTATCGATATCCATATACGAATGACGTATATATACAAATATTTAAAATAAAAATTAACTGAGCTTTGACTATAACTTTTATTTCTTCGATTTTAATATATACCGCAGTCAAAGGGTTAACCCGTACCCCACGAGGCTCAAAATCTATAATTAATGATAAATTCTTAAAGTTCATTACTTTTTCGATATATTTTCACACAAAATACAATCTTGGTCCTTATTAAATAAATACACAGGTTTTATATTACACAAAATTGGTTATTTTAATCGGTACATCATATCTTTTAAATAACAATCTTTTGTTTGTGTGGAATGGAAGAGATTTGGGGGTGGGGTTCTTTTGCTTGAATTAAAAAAAGAAATGTTCTATATAAATAAGGACCACTCTAGTACGTATAGTATACGAACATGAGATTTCAAAAGACGAGATGTGTCTCTTCAAACAGAAGGAATAGAAATAAGAGGCAGAAAAGGGAAGTAAAGAAGAACTGGAACGAAGGAAGAATCCTTGATACTCAAAAGAAGAACAGAGAAAAAAAGTGGACCAATGGAAGATTGTAGAAAAGACAAAAATCAGTTAACGCGTGTGCAAGGACCAGGACACAAAGGGAGAGAATGAATATGGTGGTTGAAGAAGAGAAAGGTGACAGATGTATGAAAAATAGAAGGAAAAATGAGGGAAGGGAAAAAGATGTCGGTGAATTGCAAAAAGAGAATACAGATATATGATTGTGGGAGAGAAAGAGGTGGCGAGGAGGGTGAAAAGGGTGAGAGGGAGGAGGGCAAGAGAGAGAAACAGGGTACACGGATGGGTCTCTGGTTGCCATGGTGACCACCGTCGCCTAAAGCTATGCTTTTATTGATTCCAAGCCGCAAACAATGTACAGGAGTGGATGTTTCGCTCTGTTCTCTCTCTATCCGTCTAGATAGTGAAGGTATTAACGTATCCGAAAATACCGATACCCATGGGCACGTGGCCCAGAAAAGCAGGGTCACGGGAAGAGCCTTTCGATTAATTTGCAGGGCAAAGGAAGCTGATTGTCAGCCCGAGCCTTTGCATCGTAATACGACACGGTCGGACATTAAACGAGTAATCTGAGAATACTAGTTTTCAATGAAATCAAAAGTACTCGAGAATGATGAATAATTTTTCTGTTTGGGCAGAAATTTTGATGAAAAATAATAAGTTATTCGATTAACGATGAAAGATTTTTTTTTGTTCGAAGAGTTGTTGATTTAAATCATTTTTTATTTGAACGTTCAAATAGTTTTATTTCAAGTAATACTTGATCCGAATGATTCTTGATTGGGATAATTTTCGATTCCAATGTTTCTTGATTTCAAAATTTTTATTTTGAATAATTACTAATTGGTATCATTTTTAGATTGAGTTCTAATTCTTAGTTTGGATAATTTTCAATTCCAAGATTTTTATTTTCCACGATTCCTAATTAAGATAATTTTTAATTCGAATAATTCTTAATTTTCAGAATTTTCAATTTAAATAATTCCTAATTGGGGTAACTTCAAATTTAAATAATCCCTAATTGGGATAATTTTTAATTAACGATTGCTTTTCCTATGATTGTTGAGTAATAATTCACACAGCTAATTTATTTCAATTAACCCTTACATTTCTTCCTTCTTATTACTTACACTTCTATTTCTTCTTCTTTTATCAATTATTAAATTACATCGTATTTGAAACAATGGTCACCAATGACCCTCGTTACAATCGATGTGTTAATATAACCGCATTACCAAAGAAAATTTAAAAAAGAAACCTTTTCTAATGCTTCAAAGGGCATATCGTGATGGTAGGAGAATCTTTTTGACAAAAGAACAAAAAAGTTTCTTTTTGGCTGGATGGTATTTTCATTGGTAGTAAATCAAACCTAAATCGATTTTTATTTTTTATATACATTCAGTCTATTGGACTATTTTTTCCTAAATAACGTGCGAACTCGAATTCAAAATTATACCAATTAGTAATTGTTCAAAATAAAAATGTTGAAATTAAGAAACATTGGAATCGAAAATTATCCTAATCAGGAATCGTTCGAATTAAGTATTACTTGAAATAGAAATATTTGAACGTTCGAATAAAAAATAATTTAGATCAACATTTACTAGTCTATTTTTTAATGTCCGACTGCTACTAAAACGAGGCAATCTGTCGTAGGATTTTTAAACGGAGGTGCGTCAGAACAGAAAACAAAAAAATACCGGATCAATCGACAAATCTTTCCTCTTTATCCGTAACCAACCTATTCAAAATCGAATCAATAACAATGAGCGAAACTAGCGATGCGAAAGTCAGATGTCGATTGAGTTTTCTACCCGATTACAACGAACGGGACCTCCTATCGTGACACGGTGCTGAGTTTAACCAGAACTTTCGTTTTGTTTCACCGAAAGCATCAAGTGTCAAATATTTCACGATTCTAACTTAATTTCCTTAAAAACTCGTAATATTTTTCAAAATATTTCATTCGTTACGTTCGATTCTAATTTAGCAAAAAGTATTATAAATTATAAACACCTAAAGGATTAATTCAGTGGCCATTTGTATCACTAGACAATCTTGCGCGTTTATATATCAAATTGGTTGGTACTGGAGATTGTTGACCCTAGGTATAATAAGACCAAGGAATATAGACACTAGGGATAATTATACTAAGGAAAATTACAACCTGCAAAATTGTACTGGGGAGTATTAACAGTATGGATAATTACACTAGGAAGTATTGACGCTTCGGATAATTACACTAGGGATATCTACACCAGGGTATATAGACGCTAGGGATTATTTACACCAGGGAGTATTGAAACTAGGGATTATTTATCCATGGTATAATAAGACTAGGGAATATAGACGCTAGGGAAAATTACAACCTGCAAAATTATACTAGGGAGTATTAACACTACGGACAATTACACTAGGGAGTATTAACGCTTCGGATAACTAAACTAGGGAATATTTACACTAGGGATAATTACACCAGGGTATACAGACGCTAGGGATTATTCATCCATGGTATAACATGACTAGGGAATATAGACGCTAAGGATAACTACACTAGGAAATATAAGGGTATTCTGCCTATATTCGTTTCTGCAACTTTCTAATCAAACCAAAATGTTAATCTATTATTTACATTATCTCAAAGTGTTTGTTTCGTTCTTATGTTTTATCATTTATTTTCATATATTATTCTTTATTTCCGGGACTCAAGTGGGTCACTTGGTGACCCGCGGGTCATACGTTGCCGACGCCTGTATTAAATTAAACAATACTATACCGAAAAAATAATCACTAACACAAAACTGTGTACAGAATACAATAAAACAAACATTATTTAATTACACCTCGATACTTTCGTTGAAGACGTATTGTAATTAACATCAAACAATTTCCACAACGCTTGATTACAATCTGTTTCGTAATTTACACACTCTACCATCGAAACGTGAAATCGTTGAATTAGTTTTTAGATACGACCTGAAAGCATTAGACATTGTGTGATCTTCTCGGTGAATAGACCGTACACGCGATAATTTTTCCTGAGAAGCATCGGACTATCCAAAACTCATTTTATTAAAACCATTCTAATTAACTTTGTGATTTAGAAACACTCGATCGGTTATTTTCACCGCTTCGCTAGGTGCAGCGTTAAGGATAACTGGGTGCTACAGGGTGTCGTCAGAACGTAAGGGGTTAAGTCGTGTGTGCAACGTTGGAGTATTTTGTCAGTTAATCTATACAAATATTTTTTTTTTCTTTTTTTTTTTTCATTTGGCGGCAACGGGTCGATTGAGGCATGTCGCATTCTGACGCATGAAAATGGCCCAAAGGGATGCGCCAGCCATGATCGATGCTCCATCCGATCGGAGACTACCGAAACTGCCCGTCAAATAATATATTCATAGCTTCCGGATGGTTGAACGCTACTCTCGAAATCCTCCCTCACCCTCCTGTACACCCACCCCTGCTATCACTCAGCAACTACCTATTCCACGTATCATCCTGTACCGCATCCGCACGCAAATAGACGGTCGAATAATTATCGAAAATACACGATCGAACCGCTTACTTCTTTCTCCATCTTCTATTTTTATTCGTTGGACGTTGAACGAGTCTCGAAATGCTCAGGTTCTTTTTCACCAAAATGTCACGTTTTCCTGACTCTGATATCTGGTTTCTTAATTTATTTAACAGTCGTAGCATTATACGCGTGTCGGATATATTTCTTTTAATTTATAACCATTCGCAACGTTGTATATTGATTCCAAGTTCAAAATTTCATGGCGTATATATTATAAACTTTCATTCACAATTATAGTGAGATTATCTGGTCTCAGAAAAGGTACAGTTATCAAAGCGTCGATTATGATTTCTAAATTTCATCGCTGTATCTTCAAAATTGACGGAGTTATAGGAAATTTTGTTAACACACTACTTACTGTATACTGTGAGTTCCGTGCGTCGCCGACTCTCCGGACGAAAAAACGAAACGTGCCTTTAGTCGTTCAATTATTTCACGTCTTTTGTCAACTCAAAGACGCGTAATGACAGGATTAATTGAATTTCCGGTTACGCGATTCGTTGCCGATGTATCTCCAGTCAACGTTGCTCTTTTTTTTCCTCCCCTGTTAAATGTACGTAAAAAGGTCGAAGGTCGGTCGGGGTAGGAGTAAAGGATTTTATAAAATTTCCCCGTTCCATATTTTCCCTCTTCTTCTTTGACTCGATTCACGGATCGTTCCTTCTTCCAGCTTGTTGCATCAAGGTACGCGGAAAATTATTTTAAAAATATTTTCTTAACCACGTTACCCTGAAAGCTAAGCCCGTCCACCTTGTGAGCACCTAAAAAGGGTGGGGAGGGACCCGTTGCCGGTGAAAAGAATTGGTAATGCCGCATCGTGGTTTTTCGACTTGCCGCGGTTTTTACACCCTCCTTCTTTGCGTCTTCTTTTTTTATCAGAACCCTCGTGAACACCGATCTTTCGATGTTGTCCATGGATAAAAACAAGAAAAAAGAAACCGCCGGGTCTTAAAATGATGTTTTTGAAGGATAACCACCGATCTTCGGGAAAATTTAACCGGACGACGTTTATAATCGCCTGATCGAGGGACGAGGGTGGTCGGGACACAACGTGGTAATATTTACGGGAGAATTTGTGAAATTTCAGACCGCCGGATGCTCGTCAATTTTCGCCTGAAATATTAGAAAGTTTATTTTCTAATAAGTGTTAAAGTTTATTGGAATGGAGGTTTTGATATCTAATTTTATTTATTCGTTGTTTCAAATTTTATACAAAATATATAATATCTTTGTTATTTCCATATTGTATATTAGCAATTGTAGATGTATGTTGGACGTTTAAACGATGACATAAAATTAACATAAAGTAATACCTGTTCTATATTAATTCGAAGTTTAAAGTTTAAGGAAAATGACTGTATAAACGTTTCGTTAATGTTTTCAATACAAAATGGCTGAGTTACAGTTGCAACGAACAATGGACCATAGCGAAGTTTATGTATACAGAGTAAAACTCTCATACGATTTCATGACATAAAAGTGTTCTAAAAAAAGTTTAGAAGCTAGAAGGTTGAAAGATACAAGAAGCTAAAGATTGAATATTTGTTGGTAGATAACGATTTACTTTAACGAAGGCCCAGCCACTTTATATTAAGAATATCGATGAAACGTTTATATAGGCATCATTATTAAACTTTAACCTTCAAATTGATATAAAATAAGTACTATTTTGAAATACTTTTAAGTCATGAAATTGTATTCGATTTTTATCGTGTAAAAGAACAATACATAAATCCTACCGTGAATCGTTTCTTACTACGTTCGAATATTAATGAATGTTTTATATCACCGTTTTCGTCAAACCTTAATCTTTCAATTGGTATACTATAAATGCTATTTGGTGATACTTTTATGTCATGAAATCGCGTCAGACTTATACAGAATCTTCAGAAACAAAACGTGAATTTCACTGGTGTTGCCATTCATTTCCTGTTAAGAATATTGACGAGTCCCTTACGTACTCATTTT
Source organism: Stelis phaeoptera (assembly GCA_943735885.1). NCBI lineage: Eukaryota > Metazoa > Arthropoda > Insecta > Hymenoptera > Megachilidae > Stelis > Stelis phaeoptera. Next base: position 5,147,973 of record OX030934.1, on the reverse strand, counting down.
TGTCAAACCTTCAACTTCAAATACCAATAAACTATGAAATCGAGTCAGACTTCAAACGTTTAAAAATTCCTCGTTCTTCTCCGCGAAGCATTTCTAAGCTTGACCCAAAGTACGTCGAAACTATGATTAATTTAAAGTAATACGAATAATTCACTTAGGTATAATTCTTCTCTGTCTCAAGAGTACATCACGATGTTTATCAAACGTATATACGAATTTATAACTTACTATCACGATTTTATTTGGTCGAATGCATCCGTCCATCGCATCGTTCGCAAAGGGTTATTAACACGTTGACTGCCACAGTGAAAACGGACGTGGGTAGTCAGACACGCTGAAATCCTAATTATTAACGATACAATCAACTAATTTTCAAATTTAACTTTTCAATTCGATAGCTAGCATTATTAGCTTAATGTTAACGCTATCCGTGGTTTATTTTATCATTTCTGTTGGTAATTATTCGATTGTAAATAATTTCGGGTGCCGGTCACCGGTGACCCCCGTGGCAGCCAATGTGTTAATAACCGAAGAGTCATTTACACATTATATATCAAATCGATATACATTCTAACTGCTATTTTTCAATAATTCGATAAAATACAACCTGATCAACCATAATACCCTATCGTTTCGTCCCTGCTATAAAAATAGTAAAAAAGAGCCTGAATAATCCAGGAAAAAACAGAGGCACATACATCTTCCACTGTATCATTGAAAAATAGAATTTCTGTTTACGATTCCATTGAATTACCGTGCAGAAAGTAGACGACACGGGGAAAGATTCCAGGAGGGTTGGATGGAGAACGTAGAAATAGAGGGTTCAGGTTCCAAAACTCCGGTATCCAGGTCTGGCATCCATGGATAGCAAAGGGTAGCTCGATAGGGAACGAGGCAGGAGGGAAAGTGGACGCTTATCAGGGGTGGAGAATTGTCGGCGAGGCGGGGGTTGGCGGTTGTTCGGGTACGAGGTTGATTCAACGAGGGTTCGGCCCGAATGCGAGCCTCTGTCGATCTGTGCGTACGTGCGTGTATGTATATATACACAAAAATCGATCGGCACGTTCGACACGACCAATCGTGGACAGCTACGATTCCGGGGATGTAAATTGAGAATCGGTCGTCCAGAAAAGTTCGATGATCCACGTAGAAAATCGTTTTCAAACATTTTTCGTCCCCTAAATCGAAGAATCCTTTGCGATGCCCATCCTTTTCGTAGTTTTCTGGTATATTTCATAAATAGGAAATTGAAGTTTCTTCTATTTTTTGTTTTACATTGATTGTGAATTAATTCGTTAATTTACAGAACTCGAAGATATGTTGTTTTTAAATAACACCTTCTATTATAAACTCGTTACTGGACACCCTGTGTAATTAGCGTATTCGAATGCAACGTTGTGTCAAAATTTCAAAGCGATCGGTGAAGAACAAACGAACATTTTACATTTTTCTTTATATAGATAGGAGTATATACTAATGGACAGGAAGGTAAATTAATACCTACATATATTATTATAAGTGTTTGCTTTACTTGAACGAAATAAGAATAGAAATTTATGAAACGAAACCCACAGGACGAGGACGTTTCAAAATAGAAAATTAAATGAACTTCTGGGACATGTTGTTCTTTTTACAAACGACTGTTTCTGAAAATAACATAAAGTTTATTTGAGAAAAATTGTTCTTTTTTAACCGTAATTATACACTGTTGATAAGAATAGCCAAAGTTTAATAATAATAGGTAAATAATGTTTTGGGATCGATAGATTATAATCACGAATTATACGTTTCTTAATAAAATAGCAGTGTTATGATAACAGTGTTCAAAGTTTAAATTTGAAAATTGCCTATCTATATTTCTACCAATTAGAATTTTAGAACTTTAGACTATCACAGGTTAGTTAACGCGCCAGATTACATTCCATTAGCAATTGTAGAATTAAAAATAACGAGAAACGGAACTGAAATTAAACGACATTCAAATTTCAATGTACTTAAAAACAAAAAAAGAAGGTAATTATATTTTTATACGTACCCGTACGATTTATTGGACGATATCAGTTTCAAGCCATAAGGTTGATCAAAATACCTTCATCGAATACTTAATTACTTTGATATCGCTATCTTGTAGATGGCTTGCTCCAACAGCCCATGTACATTATATACAAGGAAGACTTATGATGGGGTTCCAATTTGCCGCGGGGCGCCGTCAGGCTGCGTTTAACAACTTTTTAATGGAGGCTTGGCGACCATCGCCCCGCCGTCGACGTTGGAACATTAATTCTAACGGGTGTCGTCTTAAAAATAACTTCCCATCCCCAGTTTTCTTATTCCATTATCGCGGTATTCGTATAACAATCAAAATTCATACACAGCGGAATCCCCTAAATACGATCACTTTAGTACTTCATTCAGCTGGGACTTTGAATTTATTTATTTATCATTACTATATCTCTTGTGAATAATTATTTCTGAAAATGGTGTCAAAATTTGAAAACTCATCAAGATTTGAAATATCAGAAATATTAAAAAGTTTCTCCAGTCATTTTTTAATTCCTCAGTATCGCAGTATTGCATAAAATTTGATGCTAGTAGAATTGCACGGCGAGAAATTTTATTTTAATAAAAAAAGAAAATGCTAAGAATTATGCTACAATCCAATACGAAGGTTAGTTTGTTGTTAAATCGTACTTTATTATTTCGTATAAAACGGTGTCATAGGAAGGAAGCGAAAATTGATTGTTTTATAGTTTGCTATCACCAAAAGATGCGATAAATTTTGTTTTACGTTTTCCTTCCAATATAGGATATATATATATATCTGGAGTTCTCTGCTACTGCTTTTTCGAGAGAGAAAAGCTCTCGAACAAGTTCAACGTTTTCTACGTAACGCTGACTGGAAACTCTTGGCCAAAGCAACGAGAGGTTCAAAATAAGAGAAAATCGTAGCGTAAAAAGCATCGAAGCGGTAGGGGTTGAAGAGCGAGGGTTGCAACAGAGAGAGAGAGAGAGAGAGAGAGAGAGAGAGACAGGCTGGTTTAAAAGTACGTGAAATGGGAAAAGGTGCGCGAAGGACACACGTGTAGGTACTCTTGTTAAATATAAAAAACTGACCGGTTCAGAACGTATCGAGATCGGTTTTTGGTTAAAAAGAAAAGAGCATAAAGTGAAAATCAATTGAAAAAGAAAAATAACCTTCGGTTGTATAAATAGGAAAAATATATTGGCATTTTGTCAGAAAAAATTTACTACTTCAGTTTTGAAAGAAAAAGAAACTATACCACGTTATAAGAATATTTGTTCGATAGTTTCAGTTCCTTCTGATGGCACGACTACATCTGAGAGTATCAATACTGCGAGCTGCTCTCGATAGTCAATTTTCGAGATATTCCCAGGACGCACAATTTGAAACTACTCTCGAGAGTAGTTCTTGCGAATTCCTTTTTTAAAGCATTTTCTGTTTGAATTAATATTTCAAAGAAAAAAAACAGATAAACAGATTAACAGATGTTAAAATTCTATTTTAACCCTTTACACTCCGAGCATTTTTGAACAGGATCGAAACCTTCCGAAAACCAAACGGCCTGTTTCGGAAGAAAAGATTTGCAAATGCTTATGAGCCTATTTATTTGTATTCCTTTCCTCGATTGTCTGCGTTCCAATATAAATAAAACTTAAATGCCATATTTCAAAATACTCTGGTAAATTAAATATGTCCCCTCAAAAGGGACAGCGGAGTGCAAAGGGTTAATACGTTAAGTAGCGAAAAAGTAAACTAATTAGAAGACAAAAGTAAAAAAAAAAAGCAATTAAAATAAGAATTGAACTGTAGTCGCTAGAGTTGAAGTCTCGTACCATAGCCGCGTCTCTACGCCAATGTACATTCAACTATGCCTAAGGAAAATACATAACATTAACGTAAAAATGGATAATTTTTCATCGCTAATTTCTCCGAAACGACAAAAAAGTGGCGAATACTTAAAAAGTCAGATTACACAGGAAATTAATACTAGAACTACCAAATCAGTCAAAATGACTGGTTGATGGTTTGTATCAGAACGCTTTAACGATAAAGAACCTACTGTATATACTCTTATTCATTTTTCTATGTTATATTCCACTTGAAAATCAGTACGCATAAAACGTCTGTACTTCTAGTGTTAAACAATTCGATATATATGAAAATAGGAAAGATCAAAGGGTATCTTATACTAAAATCCCTAAACACGCCTATATTTGACTCTACAATAAACTATTAAAAAATTCTCCATTTTTCAATAAGAATTCAGCAGGGGTCGTATACGTCCCCTTAAATTTCGACTCCCATCATTCACATAATCAGCGCACATTAAGTTCGACATCGTTGGTTTGTAATCAAACGGACACTTATCCATTTCACGATAATATTCCCGGTATAAAAACTTGAACGAACAATTTTCAAGCCTGTCCCATATACATAGATTCATCCGTGGAGCAACTCCCTCCCCCTCTTGGTATCTCTACTCGTCCCTCTTTTTCATCGTGTCCTTTCTGCACCCCTCGTTCTCTCGAACCGCCCTTTCTAGCCACCCTCCTCCTCTTGCAACCCTCCTACCCCCTCCTACCGCGTTCTCCACCTAACCTAGCACAGCGTCCGTGTTCTGGAGCTGCTCTCGCAGCTCTCGTAATCGCATTTGACGTCGCTATGTTTTTGTTTCAGAGCTGTACGTGACGCTTCCGCCCATGAGGGCTCTTGGCAAAACACGCGAGCAAGGCGCGGGGAGGAAAAAAGGAAGAAGAAGAAAACGGGGGTGGAAAAGAGGAAAAAATAAAACGCGGGACAGAGGGGGATGAGAAACGAAGAACGGAGGAGAACGACGACGACAAAGAGGGTGGATGAAACCGTCGAAGGATCGAGGGATCGAATCTTGTCTTCTTGAAAATCTTCACCGTTTGCAAAATGTAAGTAGAGAAATATTCTTTCGAATATTCTTGGATCCTACTCCGTCCGGATGAAATTGTAATTAGAATGGTTTATGTGTAATAATAATTTGGTTCTTCGTTTGCCGTAAGTAAGCGAGGAGGATCGTTTAACTGAAATATTTCGAAATTATTGTTGAAATTATTCACTGTATTTCACATTTTTGCGTGAAATAATTCAGCCAAGTAGGCTTCTTCTATGGGAAATGGCGATGTAGGGAAAGCAGGACTCACCATTTATCTTACGGTTGAAAGTTACTAGGGATTATGTCCTTAGTCCATCATCCATTGTATCCAGTTACCGAATCAACTAAGTCCATTTTCGTTACTTTTCGGTAGAACAGAAAACCTCTCACATTTATTAGCCACGTGTTTGAACCACTTCGAGCGATGAACTCTTTTTTTATCATTTAGTAATAAATACGAGGGGAGGTATAAAATTTCGCGGAATAGATCATTGTAAATATATCTGTCAAACATCAACCCGACAATGTCAGTCGTTTACAAGATATCGCCCTGTAAACAAATCAGTCCGTACGAAAACGATAATTACGAAGCAAATAATTGAGTGTCGTGTCGTTATCAAATTCCTTACCAAGCAAGGAGAAACTCCTAAAATTATACTGAATGAGATGAGAGCCGTTTGTTATTTGTTTTCAAATTTAAGAAAAGAATTGAGGGGTACAAAATTGAAAGACGAGGAAGAAATGAAGGAAGCGATTTCGAGTCATTTTGAGAGCAAAGATAGAACATATTTTTTTTTATGGTATACAGAAGCTAATTTTAAGATCTCAGAAATGTATTGAGCGTAAGAAAAGAATAATAGTTTCGCGGACTTTTGCACCTACCCTCGTACATTTTGGTAGCTTCAATATAAATTCTGAAGCTAGCACGAGTCGGCCATAATTCTTCATCAATTTTACATTCTACCAAAGTTCTGTTTTATAAATTACAGTTTTCAGCGTGTGCAACCATTTCAAAGTTGATAATAGTCAATTTTATCTAACTTTAGTTTAAATATCTTTGAACAAGTTTTGTGGGTCGTTCGATGGTTAATCTTTTTTAATTTCTCTCGAGAATCGTGTTGCGTTATTCACGTTTCGAAGACGAAATTTTTGCGTTATTTCAAATGCCATTGGACAGATCCGAATCAGTTGGCAGTTCATAAAATATCAAAAATTGGGCTTACGTTATTTTGGAATTAACGAATTCAATTATTACGGTTATTGTTATAAAACATACGTATAATAATAGCATGAACTTTGATCTAATGGAAAAGAAAATTCTATGCCAGCCGTGACAAGGCATCAGGTTTGTCGGTGGCTAGTGTGACAGATTTCGACCACGCCCTGTCGATATGGTGTGAACCCCTCTTTCCAGGATATCCCTGCACCCTCGATCGGGTGCATCGAAAATTCACTGGCTTTGATCTGCACCCAGTATGCCTCCTCTCGGATCGTATTTATCGTCTCCGTTGAGACGAATGCCCGTCAAAGACAACCGAACGCCGACTTTCGTTTCCTATACCGTTCGATCCAACCAATAATTTGCATGGAAAATGGATCGAAATAATGGTATAAACGATACTTTTCTAAATAATGTCGAAATCGAATAAAAGTCCAGTCAAAGAGTTTTATTTCAATTATATCAGATTTTATTTTAGGTTTCATTGTTTTTGGGAACACAAATTTTTATTTTTATTTTATTTAAGTGTACAATTTTAGATTTTGTTTTTCGCGATGATTGATTTTTGCCTGTGGATTTTCTTTTCCCTGAAAATTGAAGAAAATTCTAATTAGTAAATTTTGGGTTATATAAATTTCTATATAAGTTTCATTAAAATGTTAAAAATTTTCATTTTAAACACACTTTTAATTAATAACTTTTCAGCAATACAAATTCCTATATTTTTTATTAAACTATGAAATTTTAGATTTTAATATAAATACAAATTTCGAGATTAATATATCATTTTCGCACGTAATTTATTGAACACTGCTCGTTATTCTATAAATAACAATTTGGCGATTCAGAAAACGTTCAGATTTCGTTATAAGGCAAAGAAAATAAAAGAAGAAATAAAATGAGGGCAATACTGATTGCATGTCTTTGGTCAAATGTTACGTGCGTGGCATTTGGACACTTAAAGGGAACGTTTAAATTGAACAAAAACGTTCTATTATCGAAAAGTCAGAGCGAGTCAAGCGGCACGTGCTTGCTAATTTGTTCCCCGCACGTGTCACCGATGAAACCGCGTCAAAATATTGCTCACAATTTGAATAGGGCAATTATGAAAATAGAACGCCAAACACGCCCATTTTATCCCCATAAAAAAGGGCAAAAAGAAAAAAAAAAATAATTGTTAATCTCCGACCGTCCTCTTTTATCCGGATAGTTCATACGAAACGATTCTTCGAAGGCAATTTTTTAAGGACACAATTTTTGCTCGCAAAATCTGATATTCGTTTGATTAAAATAATTTCTTCCGATTTCGAACTTGTGAAACTATTGATCTTCGTTCACATTTACATTTCTTACATTTATTTATAATCTTCATTGAACTGTAAAAGGGGATGGTAAAAAATGGCCATTAGGATAATAATCTGCTGTTATTTATAAAATTGTGGGAAAGTTGTTAAAAAAAAATACACGAAGTAGAAAGCGCATAAAACGAAAAATTGAATATCGTTCATTTTAAACAATCATAGCTTCGCAACAAATCCATGAGATATCAAAAAATTCAGTCTCAATTTTTCAGCCAAAAGTCGATATCTATGTTGCACGTGGAAACTGACAAGAGTGTTATTTAATATTTATAAAAAAACAATGAATTGTTCGATTTTCTCATTTAAGTAAAATGACTTAAAACACAAAATTACTGTGATGAAGAGATATTTCATTCATATTCGAACGATCGCCTTTGGTATTCCATTTGTACGAAACATTTTGGTAGTTCTTCCTTTTACGCGTTAAATATTTCACGAAGAAAGAGTGTTTCTTTTTGACGAGAAAAAGTATCATGAAAAAGTAAGCGAGTCTATCTTTATCTTTGCATCTGATCGATTAGACAGAGGGGTGGTCGAGCACCCCTTATAAAGCACGAGCTGCATATGGTCCATGCAAACCATAAAGTTGGCTTTCCAATCCGTAAGATCCGATCTAATCTAGGTGATCTACCCTTTCTAAATTAGATCGGCGAAACGACGACTATATACAGTCGCAAACAGTGGTTTGACGTTACACTGAAATCCAGGTGGAATTCTTATTCAATGCCAACTGAATCAGTCATTATTATGTACGTTCTATAGAATTATTTATTCGTTGAATTGTTCATATATAAAATCATCTGTCACGTGTTTAACACGTTAATTATCTTACAGTTAGTGAAACATGGACGAGCGAGTGTAATAAGACACAATTTTCAAAGATTTGGATTAATTTAATTTGTGGCTTTGTATTGTTAGCAAGAAAATGAAATTTTTGTTTTCTTTTATTAATTCAATTATGTTTTGAGGTACCGATTGGGATGATGATAATAACAGTAACTTGAATATTTTTTGTAAACATGTGTACGTATGTATATGTAGTTAAATGATAATTACACATATTTATTTAATTAGAGTAAAATTGTATTATTAACAAAAATATATTTTTGTCAATAATGAAAATGTGTGCTAGAAGTTGGTTAGAAAGAATAGTAACATCTGTTTAACACGTTGACTGCCACAGTGAAAACGGACGTGTGTAGTCAGACACGTTGAAATCCTAATTATTAACAATACAATCAACTAATTTTCAAACTTAACTTCTCAGTTCGATAGCTAGCATTATCAGCTTAATGATAACGTTATCCGTGGTTTGTTTCGTCATTTCTTTTGTTAATTATTTGATTGTAAAAAATTTCGGGTGCCGGTCACCGGTGACCCCCGTGGCAGCCAACGTGTTAAATTCCTTTTTTAATATATTTTAAATTCTATTTGTTTATTCGATGTATCTGCTTCGAACACAATTTCATGACATAAAAGCATCGCAAAACAGCACTTATCCCGTATCAATTTGAAGCTTAAGATCTAATAAAAATGACTACGTAAACTCTTGATCGATATTCTTAATACAAAATGGTGGGCTACCAGTTACAATAAAACATATCCAGTTTCGAAGTATATTAAGTCTGACACAATTTCATGACATAAAAGTATCGTGAAGGTGCATCTGTGGCACATCAATTTGAAGATTAAGAGTCACTGAACATCGCCGCATAAATGTTTTACGATGGATCGCTATAATGGATATTATACAATGGATCATTGTATCAAAAGAATCAAATATTTTCCTTGAATTTACAGGGTGTTTAAAAAAGAAAATTGTACAACCTTGAAACTGTAAATTCTCCATAACATAACAAACAAAAAATTCTATTACCATTTTTCCATGTAACCGATTGAAACCTGGATATTGTCCGATAGACATTACTAACAATAAATTATTTTGTATCAGGAATATTATCGATATCTGTATGCAGTAATTTCTGTTGGATCTCAAGCTTTAAATTCATGTAACATAAGTGTCATTTCGCGATACTTTTAAGTCATGAATTCGAGTCAGTAGGTAGACCGGTGTACAAACAATTGTGGCTTTTTAACCCTCGAGTGTCGAGTCGGATCCTGGGAACGTGAAAATGGTTCGAATAGGTTCCAAATGAATAATCATCTCAAAGAATAAGAGAAACCTCAGCGGGGACGATTCTGACCCCGAATTGGCCCACTTGAACACCGTCCGCCACGCAAGTTCTTCGTCGATTATTGTCGACGAAAATTGTAGCCTTCGACGGTGACACGCGGCTTCAGGCTAGGGTTCCGTTTTCAAAGTGTGACTCAAAAGAGACGAAATTGCTGGCCTTCTATCTCGTCACATCCGTCTTTTGTACGCCGTTAACAAAAGGCGCACCTTTATCAGACTTATCACACTTGGAAACACGGTGTATCGAGTATGACACTCAATTTATATCAATTTCAATTAATTTATGTATAACCTCCTATGCTTTTGTTTCACAAATTCTTGCAAAATATGTTTGGATTAAAATCTGGATAATCTAGTTGAATGTTTTTGGTGGGGGTAAATAGTGATTGCAAAATTACCGATTTTCGCTATTACCGGTAATAAGTAAATACTGTTTTTAATTACAATTAAAGATGGTATAACAGTCTCTTTACTGTAACTATTGTAGGACACTAGGAGAGTTTGTTTAAAAGAAAAATATTTTTTGAATAAATACTAAATATTGTCTTGCTGGTCCAATGATCGCTACAATAGCGATTTTCCAGTAGCCACGCTACATCGGTTACCGTTAAACAAAATACGATTCGTAACGTGGTACGATCGAAGGGTCCTATTACAATTTTATTACAGTATATATTTTTATTACTTCACCAGTTTTTTTAGTTCTTTAGAACCATAGGATATGTATACACGAACTAATAATATATATAACGACATAAACAATTATTTCATTAATCCCGATATTTTAACAAAAGATGAAGATTTCACAAATTTTTCCTATCATCGGTATTACCGATACCTATTATCGGCAACGGTAAAACCGGTAATGCAATCCTTACGATTAAAATTCAACGTTTCATAATTTGATCGATGCTCGGTAGTTTAAAAAATAAATTAAAGCTTGAACCTTCCACTTGTTCGATTTTATTTAAGTCGACTAAAAGGTGAAACCTTGCCATCCCAGCTTCGATATCTTGTGTACCCACCCTTGGTGTTAATGACTCTTTTGAGCGTAATTTTATATAAATTAATATAACATATAAATTCGAATATTTTTTGTCCTACGCTTTAAGGGTGCTCCGATTTATAATTTTATAGATCATTATTATTTTTCTAATAAACGCCCCCAATAGATTCTTCCTGAGTCTACTGACTCTAATTGGGGTACCCTCGTAACCGACAAGATTTAACACGTTGACTGCCACAGTGAAAACGGACGTGTGTAGTCAGACACGCTGAAATCCTAATTATTAACAATACAATCAACTAATTTTCAAATTTAACCTTTCAATTCGATAGCTAGCATTATTAGCTTAATGTTAACGCTATCCGTGGTTTATTTTATCATTTCTGTTGGTAATTATTTGATTGGAAAAAATTTCGGGTGCCGGTCACCGGTGACCCCCGTGGCAGCCAACGTGTTAAACACGGCCCTGTACAAACGTATAAAAATCCATCGTTCGTGTAGGATGAATTTTGCGAGAGTCATTGTATCTCGTATTCGTTGCATTTTGCCCCATTGTGTTGGGTCTCGATCGCGTCGATGAGTTTTCACGGAAAAGCTGAAATTGTAGGCGATAAAACAAAGCCGTGGAAAAGGGGTTTCTGCTAAAATATTCGACATAACTATGTAACTCCATTACGTTACGCTGATGCGATACACGGCCACCACGTGTGTGTCTGTAACACATCTCTATGAGACACAGCTCTGTGCGCCATTATTCTATTTCGAGATCGTTTTTTCTCCTACAACGCCGATAATATTTTCCGTTTAATTCGATCAGTTACTAATTATCGATTCGATTATACGTTTTAATCGTGTATTTAACCGAAATTGTTTCGTACTGATTTTACCCGGGCTTTCGGTCACAAGGGACGGGTTTCGTGACTGTTAACCGATTCGTTGAGCGATCGGTAATTTATTATCGATCGATGCGTGTATAAAAACAAAATGAATCGTTACATATCTGTAAAATTACGATACTATTTTCAATTCGTAATTGAAGTAGTTCATAATAAAATTTCAAAATAGAAAAATTCAAGTTCTAGGCCTTCGTATTTTTATGAATATTCAACAAACAACAATTTCGTGTTACTTTTCATGTTCGTAATAATTTTTCAATTTAACCCAAAATACATGAAAATCTCGCGAATTTAGTCGCCACTCTAATGTATCAATTATTCATGAAAACGTTCAACGTATTTCACCAAGTTTCGAATTTATTATAATATAGATTATTAAGGTTCTTGTAAGAACCCATTGCTTTTTTGTATCTTCTCGATTGTTTGACGAACAAAAATGATTTTCATTTATGACCCAAATACTAACGAACTGATTTTTGCCGTCACAGCGAAAGTGATGACCAAGTTTCTTTCTTTTTTTCTTTTTATTTCTCTTTTTTATACTACTTCCGAGAACTTCGAAGACGCCGAAGCTTTCGAAACTTTACGTTTCTCCTTTATAGAAGTTCTTCCTCGTGCTTCTTCGAGTCTCTCCCCCCCCCCCTCCCTCCCTGAGCGAAGAACCACCCCTGTTTCTTTTTTCCTTTCTATAAGGGATCGAACGAAGTGAACGTCAAATAGACGAGCAAAAGGTTTCATGGCTTCGATTTACAGTAGAATAATTTCAATTGTTATTAAATATCGATAAATTTATGGCGAGTGGAGAAGAATTTTGGTTATGATTGTAAGAGTTTCTATAAATAATTATTCCTTTTATTGTATGAAATTTTAATTGATGTGGAATGGGGAAAATTTGACAGGTTTAAATTTGTTAAACAATATTTATGGGGATTTTGTTGTTAACGTAGAACCTGCAGTGGATACATTTACATTTGTCGAATAAAGTTTATTTTTATGGAAATAATTGGAATAAAATTTAAGAGTGTTAGAAGAATATTTATGATATTTACAAATAAATATTTGAATACTTTTTGTGGTAAAGAATCTATCAAATATCTTACAAGAATATTTTAACTAAAATTCTTGAAATATTTTATATGTTGGACAAAATAATTGTATTTAACCCTTGGAATACCAAGGAAGGGGTGCAAAGGGGTGCTTAATGTCTACCAGATTACTCTGATGTTCACGTTAAATTTCTGTAATTTTAATGGAATCCGGATACGGAAATAGGGGAACTGGAGGGCTAAGCGAAACGATTAAGGTTTGACGGGTTACAGAAATCACAAAAATATTAAGAACAAACACACCCTTACCACCACTTTTATCTTTCAAAGTCTGTAATACAAGAAATTCTGTAGCTTTTCGAATTTTCTTTTAAATATTTGGGTTCATTGGAAAGGAAAATATGTTTATTCAATATACAACGTACAATCAAATAATTAAAATGGTTTTTAGAATGTTAAGATAAAGTTAATATAACATAGTTCCAGCTAATTTTAAAATCATTTTAATATGACACAACAGTTCTGTGTCGAAAATTTTCAAACTCTGTATAAAAACTCGAGTCAATCTTGTTAATAAATAATTGTACAGACGATAGTGCCATTTTACTGCTACGTGTTTACCAGAATAGTTAGTACAAACAATATTTCACTTTGCCTTCAGTTCCCCTTAGTCTAATCTGTTATTAAAAAAAGTAACCGAAGTATTTAAATTCATTCACCGATTCTCAAAATTCTTGCACGATACCAAAAATAAAAGAAAACTCCTTTTGCAGCTGGGTCGGACTCGGGTGTACCTTACAATCGAATACCTGGAATGCGCAGGGAGGGCGGGAAAAGAATTAAAAAAGCTATCTGCCACGGATAACAAAAAAAAAAAAAAGAGAAAACCCAGGGCGAGAAGAAGAAGAAGAAGAAGAAAAATGGTAGGCAGTAACAGTAAGGGTTGTAGAGACGACACGAAGAAGACGAAGAAGAACGAAGAAGAACGAAGGGAATAGAAGCAGGGAACATCGCGAGTTTGATAGAAGGGTACGTCCCCTTTCTCTGGTAGTGGTAGCAATGGCACACATTGGCCCGTTCGTTCGTGCGAGCGAGTCGGAAAAGCTAGACGGCCAGGCTGGAAAAGAAAATCGCTCGCAGGCTATTTTCCGGAGGAATTTTTATTGGTAGAACCGCCATGTTGCCGGTCGTGGGTGGGTGGGGGTGGGGGTAAAGGATAGCGGTGCCTAAAGATCCACGATTGGCGGTCGTCCTGGCAACGCATCCCTCGGTTGGCCCAATAGGAACGAGGCCTCGTGTACCAAGACACGGGGGGATGAAAATGGTTATAGGCAACCGGCCTCCCTCTTCCGACAGCACGGAAAAAGGGAGGGTGGTGTACGAGCAACCCCTCTAAACGTTCTACAATCCCCCCCTTCGAGTCACAGGGGATAACTGCATTTCGCGGACAGAATCCCACAAGAACTCACGGCGAGCGGTCGCCCCTCTAACACCGGCCGACTCTCCTCTATCGTTTTCGGGCTTTTTCATCCACGTAACGTGTTAGGTTGGCAGTGCCGAAAGGAAGGGCGCGAAATAGTCACAACGGTGAGGACGTTTCTCGTCCGTCTGTTCAACCGTTAATTGTTCAAGTTCCCTTTGTTGCTTGACCGCAGGTCGCGCGCCCTCGCACATCATTTCGATATATTTCGATTTTCAAGGGCACTGCCACCCTCGGCTACTCCTTCGTACTTAACCCTTCCGATTAACCCCTCCCCGACGCACACCGACACCCACCTCTAATGGCGAGATAATAACATTTGAATTTCGAATCGAGGCCAGCTTCTGGATCGTTCAACCTCCACGTGGATCTCTTCTTCTTCGGCTTCTCGTTTCTTCGCCGCCGGATCCTCGAGGAAACGTCTCTTTGTCGGCGGTCGACCGGGATTCGAGTCTTTAAGCGAAATCGGAGGAAGGAATCGAGGGCTCGCGAAGTGTACTTCGTTGAATCAGAATCGAATGAAACGATCGTCGAGGAGTACTCGAATGGCCGAGGAACAGTGTCGTCGATGTTGTGTTTGAAGTGAAACGAAGGAATATGTGTAGACTCGAGGGACTGTTCGTCGGGTTCTAGAATCACGATATATCGCCAGTCGAACAGAAATATTCTGAAAGATATTAAGATTTTGAAAGATATTAAGAATTCGTATACGTACACGTCAGAGGCGTTTGAAGTGAAACATTTTAGGCAAATATATTTGCTGTCAGATTTTGGGAAATCAAAGAAATTGATTGATGGATTAAGATGAATACGATAAACTTGTATCAATGATATATTAATTATCTTAATTTTTAACTAAAAACTGATACGACAAATTTCTATTAAGAGGAGAAGGCTGAATCAAGGGGAACCTGTGAATTCTTCATAAAAATAATTATTTAAATGTAAAGAAAATCTTGTGAATACGAAAGAAAAGAAAATTAATCATTATCTGAATTTTAAAACGAAAAAGTTCTATGAAAAGAAAGAAGAACAAGCTGGATCGATATAACCGCAGATTTAAGAAGAACCTGTAAATTAATATTAGAAATAATCCTGTGACATTTCAATACAAATTTCTACTCAGAAGAAACTTAACGAGTCAAATTAATTAATTTATAAAACCGTATAGTTGGAAAGAAGATATTGTGGCTCCTCCAGAAAGGGAAGATGGAAGAACACAGAACTTAGAAAATTAATACCAAATATTCTTGTGAATATAAACTAATAAAATCTATTAAAAGAAGAAATCTTATAAACAAAAAAAGTAATCAATTTTAACCCGATCGTATCCCAATTTTCGTTTAAAAAGAAGAATACATCGAACACCACGGAACTGAAAGAAAATTAAAGTTAATAAAAATTCTGGTGAACGTAAACCAACAAACTTTTGCATTACCCATTAAAAAATAGAAAAGACAGGACACCATGGAAAAAATCTTGTGAATGCATAAAAGAAGAAGAAGAATAAACGTTCAATCAAACGTGTCCCAATTTCTAATTAACAAGAATACAAGCAAAAGAACCTCGTGAATATAAAAGGAGAAGAAGAAACTTTAAATCAAGAGAACAAGAATACATGGATTATTGATTTGAAGATAGAAGAAAGAATAAGAAGAAGACAATTCGAATCTATAATCTCGCAATTTTTCTTTAAAAAGAACACAACAAGTCGAATTATTAATTGACAGGGTCGCACGATTAGAAAGAACCCGTGGTTCCTCCAACGAGGAGGACAACGTAGGATGTTCTAGTGGATCGTGGTCGAAGCTTTTGAAGAAATCGTCCCGTGAGACCTCGACAAGGTCACCCCGGCATCACCCTGGCTAACGACCTGTCTGGAGGTACCGGGGGTCCCGGTGCAGGAGGCGTCGGTTCCGTCGGTGGTACCTCCGTCGGCGGAGGCGGCGGTGGTGGTTCGTCTTTGCCGACCACAGCCCTGAGCCTCGATCATCAGCAATTCAACATATTCCCGGCGATTTTCAGCAGACAGTTGAACTTCTCCGCGGCTGCGGCTGCCAATTGCGGCCAGAACAAACTGATGGACGAGCTGAGGCCGAACCTTGGCTTACTCGGGGTCGGTCTCGTCGAGAACGACAGCTTCCATTTGAACCACAACCAGGAGAAACGAAAGTGCAGCAGCACCAGCTCGAACGAACAGGACTTCAGCTTGTACGGGGTGCACCAAGGGCTCGAAGCCAGCCCGCCAACGCCCGCCGCGACGCCCGGAAGGAGCAGCGTCGGTGCGACCTCCACCGTTGGTAAGCATCGTCCATCCTCTATCTTTGTTATACAAGGTGTTTCGGGTTTTAACAATCACACTATATACTCCTCGACGAGTAAAGAACGTTACATGAATATACGTCGTTTAAAGGTTAGTTAAAAAGTTGTAATGATAATTGGAGGCACGATGAAAGCTGCGGAACTTGCGGCTGCTGCGATGCGATGCGGTTTTATATTTATGGGAGATAATTATGAAATGAAACGTGTATAAGTTTGGATTCTTGGATTTTTGGCTGCGGGTGAAAATCAAGTAAAATGTGACTATTAAGAGGACGGTTCGGGTCAATTGGTATTTTCATTTTGAAACAGGCGGTTAGCGAATGATAAGATCAATTTTATTGAGGAAAGTATTATAATATGTTGAAAAGGTTTTACCGTTTGAGTAATATTTGAAAATTACTAGGGATTATTAAAAACAGGGGTATTCGATATCAGAGATTATTGGAACTAGGGATTACAATATGCTTTTAAATACTTTTTAAACTAAACATGAAAAAAAAACGAAATTCTAATTCTAATTATTATAAAAATAAGTATAACTGTCAAGTTTTAGTTAATTAATATTTTATGAACTTTATTTACGAACGTTCTCTTCGTTATCGATGGCTTGTGACACGTAAGTAACTAAAATTAGAATAACGAAGATTTGACAGATTGTTTTTTGATATAAAATTAAAAGACTGCCCTTCTTTTATTACATAAAATTCCAGTATTTCTCAGACAATAAAAATTCAGTTTCTCAAATAATAAAATCTACTGCAATTTTCTCAAATATAAAAATTCATCATAAAATTAATCATCCACAGTGTTAGTTTCAGAAAACCTTTGTTTTATGCTCAATTAAAATTTCAAATCATTCTTTCAATTATTTCTTGATTTATCATTACTTCAGCATTGGGATTGTGATTTCGAGGAATATAAATACTTGTATCGAGGGTTAATAAAAGAGATTTATACTTTGGAAATGACTTTGAGAGAAAAATGGACAGCAGTGTCGTCTCGATATAGACGAATTTTCCGCTTGTTGAGCTTCGAGTACACATGTTCCATGACAATACGACCAGCCAAGGTGTTGACAATGGGGTGGCAGGGGACACACCATATGGTAGTACCTGTTTTGTGGGCTATTATTATGTGCTCCCAGGGTTGAAGAGGGCTTAACGCTAAAGCTGTGATAATGGGGTTCGTACAAAGTGTTTTCATGTAGTCACATGTTGCCGCCAAAGTTACTAATTATTCGAGCAAATACCAGACGAATATAATTACACTTGCAATTAAATTTAATTGTTTTTTTTTTTTAATGTGGACTAGTTAATCAATTAAAGATCCCAATATACATATTTGTTCATCATTTCAATGTCTTTCATTTGGTACCAAGAACGACCAAATCGGACACATCTAGCTTCAGATATGGTTTTTAATAAAAACAATTAAAGGCTTTCCATAAAAGAAATGTTAACCTTGATTTTTGAATTCAGCGGGAGAAAATTCGTAAGAAAAGTTACCTCTCATTAAATGTACATGAAATCAATTTCATTTTGTAAACTAGTGTTATTAGCTTTGTTGCCTGATTTTTTATGCAAGAAAGCTTATGATCATCGTTGAAGCACAGTATTATTTTTACTGTAATATTCATGGCTTTTGTGACTATTTAGGTAGATTTTTAATTTTGTTATTATAGTTGATACCAAAAAAATTAGTGGTATTAATATGTAAAAAATCTGACACGATTTGATGACATAAAAGTATCGCAATATGGCACTTATGGTATATCAGATCAAAGCTTGAAATTTAAGGAAAATTATCATGTAAATGTTTCATCAATGTTCTTAATAGAAAATGGCTGGTTGTGACTTACAGCAAATGATGGCTATTAATATCATTTCATGACATAAAAGTGTTACAATATGGTACTCATAGCATATCAATTTAAAGCTTGAACATTAATGATAATTATCACATAAATTCTTCATTAATATTCTTAATATAAAATGTCTGGATCTTCGTTGGAATAATCGATTTACAATTTATTATTAGTACTGTTTATTTCATTTGCAGTTGTTTATATCCCGAGTCAGATTGTAGAGAATCTTCAGTTTTCGAATTATACAATTTTATTCGATTTATTCTGCATCTGACAGAAAAGTATGAACTACAATTGTTTTAAATAAAAATCAATACGTTTATGCTAAAAATATCGATGAAACGTTTATGTAGTCATTTTCAGCGAACTTCAAGCTTCAAATTAATATAAATTAAGGGTCATTCTGCGATACTTTTATGTTATGAAATTGTGTTCGACTTTTATTGTGTAAAAGAACAACACATAAATTGTACTCTGGTCCACTGATGGCTTTAACCGGAACCCATCCATTTTGTATTAAGAATATTAACGAAGCGCTTACATGGTAGTTTTCATCAGACTCTGAGCTTCAAGTGAATGTGTGATAAGTCCCATTTTGTAATACTTTTATGTCATCAAATCGTTTCACACTTTTATTTCGTATTAGATTGTCACTGGAGCCTATTACTTACGATAACTGAGAATCAGCCATTTTGTATTAAGAACACTGATGAAGCGTTTACATGGTAGATTTGATTAAACTTTAAGCTTTAATTTGATACCCCATAAGTGTCGTTTCGTGATACTTTTATGTCATCGAAACATGTTGGAATTTCTATGTTTTGAAATTGGTATAATATGATATCAATATCTATAATATGACATGATACAACGCAACGAAGTAAATGAAAAAATATTTTCAGTAATTGTTACAAAAATTCGATTCAATCCTTCGAATTAAAATACATAAACACGTTAAAACAAATATTTTGACATCACTAATTTATCGACCAGAAGTTATTAAAAAATCATTCCGTCATAGGACAAATGTTGAAGGGTGTTTTCACTCTTTAGAAATATTTTTCAACGGACCAAAAAAAACAATACTTATTTATTTTTTTATTCTATTTACCGTATTTTCGATTTCATGCCTAAAAATGTTTATTAATATTCAAGCGATAAATATGATTTAATGGAAGAAAGTCGAGCGTTTCCTTATCTTTTCGAGGTCAATCCTTCCGGAAAAGAGATGAAACTAACTGGCAGTATTCTAATGCAAATGAAGACTGTGCAATGTTGAGCTTAAGTGAGAGAATGAAGTTAAAAAAAGAAGAATGATAGAAAGTAGGGGAGGAACGAGAAAGATTAATATCGTTAACCGAGGCACAGTGGAGTATTTGTAGCAAACAGTCAACCAACTTTGTCTTGTTCGTTTTAATTAAAGAAAATTATGTCGCATAATTATTTGGCTGGGGAAAGTATCGATGATTGGTTCAATTTTAACCCGTGCTGATTGCAAGTTAAGTTTTTCAGTTCATTTATTTCAAAATTCGCTCAAATTTTAACACAGAAGGATCGAAAAATTGTTCATTAAATTTTGACAAGTGCTAAGAAAAATGCTCCACTATTATTGGCCCTGAATTCTTCAAATAACCGAAAATTGTACTGTAACGTAATCTAAAAAATAATTATGACAATTTGGAAAAGAAAATCGAAATTAATAGCTAAACAGTGTCCAGGTAGGAGCTTTCTGAAAATATTATATTTTCAATTTGCAATATATTCAGAAAAACAGTTTTGTAACTCGTGACGAAATTACCAGAAATATTATGATTTGAATTTATAGCTATACTAGAATAGCACATTGATAGACAAAATCGATTAATATCTTTTCTGTACTAATTGAAAATTATCCTTTCTCAAACAACGAAGACTTGTTTTTATTATAAAAACCTAAGAGTACGATAAAAATACAACGCGAGTTTTCTGGACATTTTACGTTTTTACGATGAAAATTCAACAAATTTGAAACACTGAAGTTTCAACTTAAATCGGATGCCTAGAAAAGGGTTAACGGGCAGATGTCAACGGAGGACAGCTGCGTGGGACACAGGAATCTGTATTACTAGTAATCCTATATAACGTGTCATTCGTCGTGGAACACGTTTCACCTCGTTAAAATCGTCGATAATTATTTCGAAATTCGGTATTCTGAGGCAGATGGTGTTTGCGGTCGATCTGTCTACCGATGGGCTGCCAATGGCTTCGAATATAGATCGATAGGAAAATAAGTAGGTAAATTTTAATTGGCTCGTTCTATTTCTTCCGAGAAGAACCTTTTTGTGGTATAAGTACTTTTTATTTATAATTGAGGGTTCTATGGATACATAAATACTTGAGTCGTAATCAACTAGAGAATTCATCGATTAATGAGATATTTATAGGGTGATTTTCATTGAATTTTAAGCTTTAAATTGATATGGGATAGGTGTGGCTTTTTGATACTTTTGTGTCATGAAATTGCGTGAGGTCTTGTATGTTTCGAAATCGATCATCGTTTGTTGTAAATGACAGTCAGACATTTTATATTTAGAGTATCGATGGAATGTTTATACGTTAATTTTTAACAAACTTTGAGCTTTAAATTAATATAGAATAAGTGTCATTTTGTGATACTTTTATGTGATGAAATTTCGTTAGACTTTTATTTTGCAAAGATACAGTATAAGAATTTCACCCTGTCTGCTTGCTTGCTGTAACTGAATGTTAGCCATTTGGTTCTAAGAACTTCGATGATGCATCTATATAGTTATTTTCTGCAAACCTTAAGCTTCATTTTCGTATAAAATAAGTGTCATTTTGCGATACTTTTATGTCATGAAATCGTGTTACACTTTCGAGGTTCTGAAATTAACCATTGCTCGCTATAACCATCAATCAGCCATTTTGTATTAAGAATATTAATGAAACCCTTATGCAATATTTGTTGTCCCACTTTAAGCTTCAAATTGATGTGGATCAAGTATTATTTTATATCAGTTTTATTAATAATTTTAAAAATAATTGCCTGATTTTCTTCCAACCAACTTGTAAACATAATATTTCCAACAACACTAATTAACACTTTGATAGCTGCAGATTTAATATATTGTATTTCTTTTCACAACGAAAAAAGATTATGCCACAAACTCACAATATTTTCAAATTGGAAGCAATAAATAACACGGTAAATAGAAATAAATTAAAGAATGACAACGAAAATAAAAATTACATTTCTCAGTTGCAAATAAGTACCGTCAAAGAATTATCTCCCAATACTTGTCTAATCCCCCTATTAGTTTACTCCTCAAAGATTCCGTTGAAAACATAGAAAATAACATAAAACAATAATTCAGCCCTCCACTTCTTCACCTTCTCAAAACCTTGACTTGAAAAGAACACCTATAAGATCCTATAAAAAAAAAAGAATCGAAAAGATGAAACTATCTAATACGATAAAAATAAGAATTTTATCAAATCAGCTGATGTTTGATCAAAAACTAATCTGGCACGACAGAGGTACGATACGGAACTTATGTATCCATCGATAGTATTAAGACCCGTGGTGTTCGGATCAAGTCGGCAGATGAAGTCCGTCTTCAAGAAACTGATCCGTAAAACGACCCTCGCCTTATCGTTGAACTTGACCGAGTTTCGATGTTCACCGGGTAACGGGGCAAGGTATGTAAAGTGGACAGCATTCATCCTTGAACATTGAATCAGCATGTAACATGATTAGGTCATTAACGCCCTAACCAAGTTAGCATAGTGCGAGGGACTTCGCTCGCCACCGTTGCCTCGGCCGGTACGTTCGTTCATAAAGCCGATGCCGTGAAACGATCAAGACGAACCTCTTGCACCTCTGTCTATCGGGATGATGCGTCCTATCGACTCTGAATTCGTCGAATTCGAAATACCGTGATCCCTTGATCCTAGAACGGTCTCACAGTCTTATTTCGTGTAAGATCGGTATGAAATCTTCACTCTGATCCATTACTTACAATAACCGACCATCAGCCATTTTGTGTTAAGAATATTGCAAAAGACTTCATATCAGAATTTTCGTTAAACTTCAAGCTTTAATTTGATATACCTTGAGCCTTATTTCGTGATACTTTTATGTCATAAAAATTGTGTTGAAGTTTTTACATTCCAAAATTTTTCATTCGATACGCAACTTGATAGTATACACGCGCTTATTTACTTTGTTATTTACCGAGTATAAAAATATAATTAATTATGTTTTTTGTTATCTCAGGTGCGGAGGGTGCTTTCAAAAAATTAAAACCCGACCCTTGCGCTTCGAGTCCTCACATCGGTCATACTCCTACCACCGCCAGTTGTCCAACCCCTGCTCGACGACGACACAGGACTACTTTCACACAGGTTTGTTTAATTAAATTATTTACATAATATTTTGATTCCTTAACGCACGAGCGACGTTTCAATTTCCACCGGCTTTAATCGTCCATATTTGCAACAATAAAAATAATTCTATTAATCCTTGGACGGCGAACGATTAAAACAACGACAATTGTAATTCTTCTATATCTAGTTTCAATTCAAATATTATTTTATTATTCCCAGATCTCGATTACGATTTCGATCCAGAATCTATCTGTTCAAGGATTAAAAATGATTTTATACACACGTTTCATTGTCGATCTTTTTTCTTTTTTTTATCCTGGATAACGATGTTTCGATTACCTCGATCCTGGACCTTCCATATAACGATCAAATTTCCTGTCGAGGTAGCTCTGATCGGCTGTTACACAGGGCCTTTCAATTGTTTCGCAGGAGCAGCTGGCGGAATTGGAATCGGCATTCGCAAAATCTCATTATCCGGACATATACTGCAGGGAGGAATTGGCGCGGTCCACCAAATTGAACGAGGCCAGAATTCAGGTGGGTGTCGATATTTTCTAATCGAGTTAAAAATAAAAAAAAAAACAACTAATCCAAGTGTACGAAAACAAATAATCACAAGGATTTGTTTCTTGAATAATAATTAAAGAAATGAATCTGAACCATCATGGGTTAATGTATCTCTGATGGGTTAGCAAAAGAATGCAATTTAGATTATAATACAATTTTTAGTATTTCCATTGTTATTACTGATCTTAATATTTTACGTGTTATGTAGGTTCAATGAGTTTTAAGCTAATTCAGGTAGAACTTAGTATCATACACATATTTGCAAAGTTTATAAAGGGGACTTTATGCATGAATTATTTATTATTAAGGTACAATGATACCTTGATTGATGTTTAAGGTGCGTTCTTAGAAGAAGAAATATTAATTAAGTCATCGTATCACATAATAAACAGAGACAAGGGAGCACAACTTTATGAATAAATAAGTTTTATATCAACTCGTATGAAATCAATTATTTTTGCGTCGTCGACGATCGTGATTCTTTTGGAATTTCTTATCAGATCGAATCATGCAATTAGAATAAAAACCCTGTTAATCGGGGTAGTTTTAAACTATCCTGTGGTTCATAGGAATTCTAAATTAAAAAAAGAAGGGATGAAAGATTCTTGAGCATTATCATTAACTGCACATAGACGTCTTCGGTACATCCACCTTTTTCACCATGACTCACACGATAATTGAATCAAAGACGCATGCAGGGGTGATAAAATGAAATTACTCGCACAAATGTCGATCCAAGACACCCCCTTGCCATTCGAGGGGTCATAGAAACCCATCACGATGAACCATCTAAAAATAAGCAATTTTAACGTTTGCCTGTTTCTGCCTTTTTTGTTTTCGATACCGTTTGATACTTTGGTATCGCTATCGATAACTGTCACGTTGTGATATCTTCATATTTTATATATTTTAAAATTCGTCATTCTATCATTTTACCTTTTTATTATTAAATATGTTGTGTTGTTGATTTTCAGAATTTTCCTTTTTAATTAAAATTGCAAAAACGGTTTGGGTTTATTTCAAGTTTCTTTAAAGAAATGCTTTTCTGGTCCATCGTGCGAACTACCCTGGTTTAGAATTTCAAATATAAAATGTAGGATTCGATAGAGTTGACATTGCCCTTGTACCTTTTTAACCCTTTGGATCCAACTGAACTGAATTGAAACACAAATTTTGGTATCCCCAATTGTTTTTATTTCTAACGAATATTAATGATTATTTCTGCAATATTTCATGATGTAAATCTAATCACAAAGGATGGCCAAATTATTATACCCAAATAACGAATCTCATACTTTGTTAGTTCGAGCAGTTGAATAGAATAGATGCTATAATATCATTTTCAGATTGAAGACTATACTTTGCAAAATAATTCAATATTTCGACATTTTGCCTTTACTTTTTATGACGGTTTGGATTCAAAAATTCATCGCTTAAAAAAAAAATTAGATTCACGTGTTAATACATTACTCAAACCGTTGGCAGATGTAACTAATCAATATATGAATCGTTAAGTTAATTAAAGTCATAACCTTTACAAACAAAATTTGTGGAAAAAAATACAACCGACTTCGGAATGCACCAAAAAGGACGAAATAATTTTAATTTATATTTCGGAGACGGCGCAAAATTAAACATTTTCTACATTGGAATTTGTCAAAATTCTTTAATCCTTTTACATATTTTCACATTAGCAACATCTTTCATTCATACAATTTTTAATTTTGCACCGTCTCCGAAATATAAATTAAAATTATTTCGTCCTTTTTGGTGCATTCCGAAGTCGGTTGTATTTTTTTCCAAAAATTTTTTTTTTGAGTCGACGAAAAGATCGTTAATAATGCGTGTGATAGATATTTATAATAATATTCTATTGTTAGAAGCAGTTGAAAGTCAGAAACTACGTTAAACTGCATAAGAAACGCGTATTAAAATTACTAAAAGTTCAAAGGGCTGCCAACAAAGTCCTGTTTCGAATTTCGGTATAAAGTTAGATTCGTAAGAAAGTAGAAATCTTCCACTTTAATTCGCTTTTTGATTTACATCGATATCTTTATCCGTTCCTGAGATATCGTCGTGTAAAGACAACCATAATTTTTGTAGAAATTCGCTGCCGCCACACGCTTGGACCCAGACAGTGGGTGTCTAGCGTAGCGGTCACGTGGTCATTGTTTACGTCTAACCCTTTACTATTCCTAGTAATTCGTAGTACGCATTTCCTAGAAAAATGTCTACGGTCGCGCCCATTCATAAGTACCCTCGTACGCGCCGGCCGCTATACAAACTTTGAAGCCCTATATCTCAGGAACTAATTAAGATATCGCGTTGCAACAAATTGCGTTATCATGTATGCACTTTCCTCTATCTTCTGAGCTACCTACTGCGTAAAATTTAATCATGTTTTTTTTTATATTTATTGCCAGGAATTTCGCCGCCGTTGAATGTTTCGCATTGACCTGTGGGATCCTTAAAAATTGTGTTAATGAAAGATGTTGCTAATGTAAAAATATGTAAAAGGATTAAAGAATTTTGACAATTTCCAGAGTAGAAAATTGTTAATTTTGCGCAGTATCCGAAATATAAATTAAAATTATTTCGTCCTTCTTGATCATTCCGAAGTCGGTTGTATTTTTTTTCCAAAAATTTTCAAACAAAGTCTTCAAAATCAAAGATCCCTTTCGATTTATGACTAAAAATGTATTACCTGCGATTTACAACAAATACAGAATCTTTTGAGTGTAATAATTTTGTCATCCTCTGTAGACGAGTGACAGAATTCTTAATAAATCCCAAAATCCAAGAACTTCGTCGGATATGCAATCGTCAATTAAAAAATATTATATTTGACGAACCGACGAGTGCAAATTCAGGGACGTTTAAAGGCCGTGGAGACGCTTCTTTTTTTTTTCTTTTTACGTATTTGCACATGAACGGGTTCGAAAAGTGTGCGCCGCATCGGCGAAGCCACTTCCCGGGTCCCCCGGACACTTTGTGCATGGATTATAACCAACGAGTAAAAGCAAACCGCGTTTTACTTGGCATCGCAGTTTAACAGGGTTAAGTCGCCGCGGTTCCTGGGCTTTTAACTCAAACAACACCGTGCTGCATTATATATCAAAAGAACGAAACCCGTCGGCGACTGAACTGTTTTAATATGTACCGCTCGACGGAATTCGTAGGGCCGACGATGCGCCTCTGTAAAACGTAATACGAATACGACCGGGTGCTCTGTTATCTTCATCCATCCCTGTCCGTCTTTCTTTAACATCGTCAGAAACCGCACTGCTACCCTTCAATTTGTTTCAATGATTTTTTTAACCGTTTGCAATTATACCGTTAAACCTTCAA
The DNA here is from genome assembly GCA_943735885.1 of Stelis phaeoptera. Taxonomy (NCBI): domain Eukaryota; kingdom Metazoa; phylum Arthropoda; class Insecta; order Hymenoptera; family Megachilidae; genus Stelis; species Stelis phaeoptera. Next base: position 5,121,359 of record OX030934.1, on the reverse strand, counting down.
CCTTTTCCTAGTATGGTCGTCATCCTCGTTTAACAGTCTCTTTGATTTCGTACGCTTCAGGTGTACGTTTGTACACCAAAATTTATTAACACGTTTTTGATTCAAATTTAGATTGATTTTTTGTCAGGATAAAGAATTTTTCTACGTGTTAATTTTGTACGTGTTTCGTGCTTTATTTTATTTTCGATTTAATCCTTTGCACTCGAGTGGTGCCTCTGGTGGGAGATATTTGATTTAGCAGGGTACTTTGAAATGCGAAATTTAAGTTTTATTTATAGTACGATATAGAAGATTAATGAAAGGAATGAGAATTAATAGATTCGTAAGCGTTTGTAACACTTTATTTCCAAAATAGTAGAAAAGTAAATTAGATTCGAAGGTATTGGTACGTCCCCAAATGATTTGGAAAAGCTACGACGACGAAAGCTTATAAAATCGCCAATTTTTAAGCCGTGATTCATAAAACACAATTACTTATCTTACAAACAAAGAACAGGACGAAACGCAACAGAATATACAAAGTTTTCTGAGCAGCACCAATGGCGAACAGAATTCGCCCGATTCTTGATGTACAAACAAAAACGAAATAATTACAGTAATAATTTTAGCACCTCAAAATCGAAGAAATAATCGCTGTTGATTAGGAGAAGCAACCCTTGCTTTCAATTTTCCCTAAATCGTCAAGTATTATTAGACGTGGGAATTATAGACATTTAACACAAGATTTCTTCATCCTAACTTATATTCCATTTATATTAATAATTACAATATATATAAACTTTTTCTTTGTGAACTCACGCACTCCTCATTCGTACCAACATTAAAAAATTTCTCCATCCTCTCTTACCTCTCATTCGATAAAAAAAAAACCAAATCTCACGATAGACTAAAATATAATAACCAAAAGTTTGCTAATCAGCCGATGGTATGGATATCCGGTAGATAAAGCGTTGAGCAAAATTTCGTTTATCAAAAGAAGCAGATCATTTTGATGATTTTAACACACCACACATCCCGCGTTATTTACGATATTCCGTGTGTCGAAAGATGGCGGCATGCGAACAGGGTGTTCTTGAACGAAAGAGAAATAGGCAGAGAACGACGGTGGCAAAGTTGAGATGAGTTGGAGGAGGACGAAGGGCGGGTGGTTGGGTGGCGAAGAGGATGAGGGTGGTTCGGGTGGCGCTGTACCGGAGGCTGCCATTATATCTGAGCCGCCATTTTAAATTGAATTTTCTCCACCCTAGATAGATCTGAAACGTCTCGGTCTTGCCGAGGTTCTTCCATCGACGAGGGGTAGGAAATAAGGAAAAGAGAAGGTACCAGAACCGAAGGGAGAAATCGACCAACTAAACCCCTGCCATCCCTTGTCCGTCCTTACGGCTTATGTCCCTACCTTTTTCTTATCCATCCAACCCCTGTGGTGCGATGGATACCCTTCATCCTTATCATCCTCGATAAATAAGCTCGGCAAAATGTTGACTAGGGTTACTTACGTGCACGGTGGCCGACCAATGAGGTTATCACTTTTTATATTTGCCTTGTTTGTATCGTTTTTTTTTTTTTTTTTTTAATTTCAATCTAGAATTCAAGAAAGTTGGCTTTGCAGAGGATCCGAAAATCAAATGCATTGCTTTGGAAGAAAAGAGTTACTTGTTAAAAACTATTTTGTAAGAAAAGAGTTAGGAATATTTGCGAATCTATCTATTTTTATTCCTTTCCTTAAGTTTCTATATTTTAATATAAATAAAACTTAAGTTTCACAATTTTAAAATATTCTGATAACTCTGTGGGGACAGCCGAGAGCAAAGGGTTAACACTAAACCTACAGAAGCGGTCAAAATGACCGATCGAGTGTTCCTTATTTTGAATGAGAAAATGTATTGGGATACTTTTATTAAAACGCGTGGTACAGGCTTGCTGTACATGTTAGTATACGTTTCATTATTTATTTATTTATTTATAACGTCGGTAAGTTTAGTGTTAGTAAAACTTAAATTTCATATTTTATAATACCATGGTAAATTAAATACGTCGTCCCAGAGGCGTCTTTCGAGTTCTAAGAATTATACTATTAATTATTAAGGTTTAAAGTGTATTCTAGATTTCAAAACATTTAGACTTCTGCGTTTGGATGAATAGGAAGATCGACAGGTCATCTCGAAATACGGTAGAATCAATCGATATGATACAGAATAAAAAGAAAGGCGTCTACTCTCGATAGTGACCAACGAGCTTTTTTTATTTACTCTCAAGTAGACAGGGTAAAATCAATTACCAATGTAAATTATGAAAAATTTCCTTTTGTAAATTTTCTGCGAGACCAAATATTGCGTGTTATTAATATTTGATAAAAGAAATTTAAGACGTTAGGTAACACTGGACTAGAAAGGGTTAAATTACTAACAGTAATAAAGTTGCTATGAAAGTTAAACTATTAAACATAGAGATTACTATAAAAAGCAAACATTTTTTAATCCCCGTTTCCTTCTCTATGAAAATTATGAATATTCGGATCAAAAGAATCTTTTTTGTTTCTACGAAAATTATTTTGCAGTTTAATACAATAAACGATATATTTTTTCGATGTCACTTTGAGCCGCGTTGAAATGATAGAAAAATAAATATATAATTCCAGATGCATCGTTACGATAATATTTACCGAAATAAGTGGTTGAAACGGTTTGAAAGAAATCGTGGGGAATCAATTTAAGAAGCGACGATAATATCCGCGATAATGATGATAATAATGATAAAAAAAAGAAGGGTGGGAGGAAGAAGAAGAAAAATGAAGGGGGTAGCAGCATCGTGGTAAGAGAATAATTCTCGAATCACCGCACAAGAAATCCCATTACGACGAGGAAAAAGAAAGGTGAATCCGACCCACGATATTGAGTTAGCCGAGTTTTCATTCGACCTTTTTACTTCGATTCGACTTCCGATCGAGGAAGCCTACCATGCCAGGCCTGGTTTTTTTTTTGTTACCACAAAATCAATTTCGCGTCAAACAGGAAAGAACAGAATGAATTGCACGACAGAAATAAAAATAAAAAATAACAAATCAACATTGGCACGCCCTTTTAAATTATTATTCTGTAGCTTGAAATTTTCTGTATAGGGCAACGGGAAAAGCCTATTAAACTATTAACCCTTTACACTCGAAGCATTTTTGGACGTAATCAGGTCTAATCTAATTTTCCAGCTACGTTTCCAGAAATCAAACGCACTATGTCGGAAGAAAAGTGTTAGAAATATTTGAGAATCTGTTGATTTTTATCCCCTTCTTTAATTTTCTATATTTTGATACGGGTGAAATTGAAATTGTTCATTTTAGAATGCTCCGATAAATTAAATATGGTGCCAAAGGGTTAATACGCTTCCGGTCAATGAAATTATGATTCTTTAGCTTATTTCTTTTCGCAGCGTACGTAAAGTAAAATTATCGGATGCTTGTGTTTGGATTAATATGATTAAGGATGAGGGTTACCGGTATCGTCTTTCGTCGAAGATTCATGGTATTCTCTCAGGCATCGGGAAAGATAGTTTTCACGATAGTGGTGTTTAAAAAGTAGCGGACATTTTGAGCTTCTACCCTCGAGAAAGGAGTTGTATATATGTACTTACTTTCGCTATCCCGTCCTCTTCTTTCTCTATGAGAAAGATAGTAAGTTGGAAGGTGAAAAGGAGGGTTGGGAGAGCCAAGAGGGGGGGTTTATTGAATTACGAACTCTTAGCTTTCCAGTTCTTGTAGGGTGCACGCCTTAAGGGACGCGCAAGTATGTTCGCAAAAAGCTCTCTTCCAGAGAAGTTGCAAATAAAACGAGTCATCCACTTTTGCCGGGATCTCTTTTGAAAAAAAGAACCTTATTCCTCTATCCTGTTAAACGTATCCGTAAATTATTTTTGTTGTATGCGCACAACGAATGCAATTTCATTTGAAAAATCTATCAATAATTTATTATTGATCTGAATATCGTGCAAATTTTTATTTTTATTTTTGAGTAATTTGTCGTTCGTTATTTCACAACAATAAACAATGTTTCGTTGGAATAAAATTTAATTTGAGAGATACACCAATAATTATTATTTGGAGTATCATATAAAATTATTTATTTTCGAATAATGAATAATATTTCGATTGAATAAGACTTGGCTTGGATAATACACAAATAATTATAAATTTTAACCCTTTACACTCGATTGGTGCCCCTGGAGGGACGTATGTAACTTACTCAAGAATTTCTTTTAATTAAAATTACAAACTTTGTTTATATTAGAATACAGCACATTAATAATAAAAATAAAGATACACAGATTCATAAACTTTGGTAATTTTTAAATTTCAAAATAGAGCTTTTGATTTGATTTTGTCGAAAAACACTTCGAGTTCAAAGGGTTAATGAAATGAAAAATATTCGTGAATAGCGACTAATATTTCAATAGAATAAAACTTAGTTTGTATAATATACGAATAATAATTTATTTAATACAGATGGACATTAAACCGATTTGAAATGTTGACTACTAATTAAAAAGGAAAGGACACAATGTTGCATTCGAAAATTGATTTATCTTCTTAAATAATTAGAAATTATTGAATTCTAGAATTCAAGTGGTACCTATCTTAATGAAGATTCAATAAAAAATTCCCTATACGACATAGAAAAGTCAGGAAATTTAAAAAATACATATAAACAACAAACTTTGATACTGTTTATATTAAATATCAGTAATATAAATCAGAAATAATTTAGGACTATTATTTATATTGGACTTTATTCTGCATCGAAAAGGTTAACATTCTCTGTAATATAATCCATACCTCACGCAAATATTTTTACATTACCAAAAAGTAATTTTCCCTAAAAAAGTAATGAATATAATTCTAATCAAAAAATTAATGTAATCCAGATATTTCTGTATCGAATACAATTCTATTTAATAATACAAAAGGAAGCATTACATGCTTGTATAATTAGAATCATTGACCTGATTCGTTTTATTTTTTCTTATTATACTACGTGTTTTAACAGAGTTAAACAAGAGAATGTTATCAATTATTCGAATAATCACGTGGGAATGATTTCAGTCAAGCAGTGTCCGTGTCTAACAACAAAATTAATGACTCAGGATTATACGTAAATTGAAATTATGCAAGATACAAGTATCTTTTGTGGAATTGCAAATCGGTCGGTGTGCCGTGAATTCAAATGCAAGCTGCAATTGGTTATGCGGGGTGCATCGCTTGTTCCCTGATTACCATATGCGCAGTTTAAAATCATGTGTGCACCCTAAGTACACGTGTGAACACGTGCATAATATTAGAATCGTTGCATATGAGATTTTCTATCTTTTTTTTCTCTATTTTTTGTTTTTAACATTAATTATTATCAATTCGCATAACGTACAAAATTATTTTCACAATTTTCGAATGGAACAAAATTTAATTTGTACAACGTAGATATACATAATTGTTAATTCGAATAATATCAGAAATTATTCGATAATAAAATTTAAAGAATGGAATAATATTTCTTCTTGTCTTTTTTTTTAACTACTAAACCCGTTAAAATGACGGTTCGAGGGTTTCTTGTATTAAATAAGAAACTTTATCGAGATTCTTTTGTCGAAATTCAAGATAAAGAATCGCTGTATGTGATAGTATATGTTTCATTCCATATTTGTTTATTTGTCTATTTTATTTTAAATCTGAAAGTAACGTTGGTGGTTTTGGTGTTAAGTGTACCACCTAACCCTTAATTGTTTTATTATTTATGTCTTAACAAATAACAAAATTAGGGTACGGAAGGAAAGGTCTTTTTTCTTGTTTCTTTACAAATAACTAAATATTAACAGTGCGCCTGTTAGACGGAATATCTTGTATTCAGTTTATTTTCTAAATATGGTACGCAGAAGTGCATCGTGCAATTGTTGCAACGATCTTTGCACATTTCTGATGGTCTGACAAAGAAAATCTTCCAAACAAAAGTCAATCAGCTGTTTTTTTTTTATATATATAAATTGAAGTGTAATAAATGTCCAGAAAGTTATTTTTTCGATAAGAACTCTTCTTGATATCAATTGTAACGATTTTCAATATGTTTCCTTCGTGGCAGTGTATTAGACATCGAAATAACATATTTCTAAAGAATCGCGATTAAAACTAGCCGACAAGGTGGCAACGAAGCGAGTCAATAAAAATTACCACCTGGAATAGTCTCAACTTGTCATTCATTCACTTTACCAAAATACGTTAACAATGATATTCATTTTAATTTCTCCATACCTTGCATTTCCTACAATATCGACTCGACCCCATACGTTTCTCCACTAAAACCTTCATCGGAAACAACTTATTTCTGCGCCTGATACTTCCATTTTCCTTCGAGTTAGCCCGTATCTTTCACCCCCGACTTCGATGGAGAGAAAAACTCTCGCACGGGAAAAACGAGCGAACGGAAGTATAAAACAAAAAAAAAACGGGGGAAAAAAGAAGGACGAAGGAAATGGAGGAGGCAAGAGAGCAAAGTCGAATCGAGCCACCCTCGTGTGTCACCTACTTCACCCACGCTGATACTATATAACCGAAGCGGGAAAGAGAGAGAGGGAGAGGGAGAGACGGAGCCATGGTACACAGTAGAAATGTCGATAAAACGTGTTGGCCAATGAGGAAGCTCCGAGTGACGTCATACTCATGGCATTGGCCAATCAGGAGGCACTGGGTAACATCGCTACGAGAGTGGAAACAAATCGACCTCAACCAAAGGTGGGACGAGGGTGGAGGGAGGCTTTTCTGTTTCTGGGGGATGCTGTTTCGGGTTGGAGGGCAGGGTATGTGGAGAAACGGGAAGAAGAGAGGGGTAGAAACAGGAAGGGCGTACAGGAATACCCGGGAGGTAGGGAGACTGTAGGGGGATTCGATGTGGATGCCGGGGTGTCGCTGGTGGCGGTTCAAGCAACCCCCAATATGGGTTTACCAATCCCGCGAAACAATGGAAATTGCCCGATGCAAAATGGCGATAGGTAAACTACTCTACCTCGGGGAACTCGAGTCAGGATAGAATATGTTCCTGGTTGTACGATGAATTTTTTTTCTCGTTTTCATCTGAACAATATATAATTCGACGAAATATGATTTAATTGTTTTACCCGAAAATCATCTCAGTTTGCAAACGTAATATCGGTTGAACGTCTCTTTCGTTAGAAAAAGATAGTTTCGTACTTTGAGTGCGAAGAACTGATTAATCAAACTTTATAAACAATCCCAGTGTCCCTGTATGGTAAATGTCCCAATTAGCACCTTGACCTAATTTTACCTATTCGTCATGTCTATTATTCAGAATTTGGCCTACCCTATACGACGATTTCTAATAAAGTAATTGAAAGGATATTAATACTGCAAGCGACAGATTTCAAAATTCAAAAGAAATTCAAGTGTCACCCGAATATGGGTGACGCGGTAGTCAACGTGTTAACATATTTACTTACTGAAAATACTTATCGCAATTACTCGTTAACCCTTTGCACTCGTTAACCCTTTGGCGCCATATTTAATTTATCGGAGTATTCTAAAATGCGAAATTTCAGTTTCATTCGTATCAAAATATAGAAAATTAAAGAAGGGAATAAAAATCAACAGACAATTTATTGACATTAGGAGTAACTGTCTCATTATATTGTAGTATTATCAGTTTTTAATTACAGTAGGTATTGGCTGCTTTCAGTTGTACAATTATTACCAAGTATTGAACACTGATAGTCACAGTTATGTTTTATAATAACGTGCAAGCCTCACGAAGAATCCAACTGTAAAACCATCGTGAAACAACGATCTTTTTCAATTTCCAAATAATAAATAAAAAGATTCCAGTCTTTTGATAGATTAAAAAGATCAAGCGTTTCATAATAACGGAATAAAAGAAAGAAACCTATATGTTTGAATGTTTCTTTGTTTAACGAAAACTTTTCTTCGTTTCGATAGGTCTGGTTTCAGAACAGAAGAGCGAAATATAGAAAACAGGAGAAACAACTACAAAAGGCGCTGACTCCGATTCCGGCTTGCCAAGGTGCCATGATGAGGAACATCTATCCAGGTGCTAGCAGGGGTTATCAGCCCTATCCTCATCCTCACAATAGCATAAACGGGATAAACCGTTATCCTCAGGTAAACCATCGTTGTTTTAATCAATCTTCATTTCAACAATTTGTTCCGACACCGGGTATTGTCCGTTCAGGCGTTGGCCGCTAGTCAATTTCAAGTATTGGCCAGTTTGTGTTTTACTTTTAACCCTTTGCACTCGGAGCATTTTTGGATACGATTGAATTTAGGTCTATAAACGATTATCAATCTATTTATATTCATTGCTTTCCTTAATTTTCTATATTCTAATATAAATAAACCTTAAATTTCGTATTTTAAAATAGTCTGGTAATTTTAAAATACTCGGACGGGGTTAAGCCTCGTACCGACGTTAATTTACAACGCCCTGTTAGACACCTCCAGAAACTCTACGAACTACGTTTATGATGTTTGAATCTGATTGGTAATAAATTTCTTTTGTTTTTGGCCGACGCCTGAAACACTCAGGTGTCGGAGTGTACTGGTAACTAATTTCGTGGCTGTTATTATACATAGAAATCAAATTAACAGTTTCTTGTTGCATCTGTAGTAATTTCTCGACTCTTCTGCGATAGAATTGCAATCATTTTTTTATCAAAAACACACAGAAATGTCGCGAAGAATTTCATTGTGAGTAAATACTGGGTAATTAAGTATGAAATGTGACAAATAGGGAAAATAACGAACGATGTTCCATATATTTTCGCCATTTCAATGGTAGTTTATTTATTCTACTGTTGTAAAAATAATAAATATCAAAGCTTACGTGTAGCCATTCCTCAAATTCAATATTTAACGATCTAATATTATTAATCACAGAATCAATGAACTATTACAAGAAAATACTTATTTACGTAACTACCGATTTGCACATAAAATTTCTTATATTTTATACAATATCAACACTAGAACTACCGACGTTCGATGCACCCTTACTTTTAAATTGAATCTAAAATAGAAAGCAAAATAAATAAGGGATGAAATGTAAACTAACATATAGAATAATTCTTTATCTTGATAAAAGCCAACGTATATTTCGACAGAATCCTTTTAAAATAAATTTTGCAATTTAAAATAAGAAATCTGAAACGCAAGTCATTTTGATCCCTTCGGTAGTTCTAGTGTTTAATATTATAAGTTTGTGTTTATATTGTATGATTCGGAGTTGATTTATTCGTTCGGCAATCGACACACACACGTCATAGCCAGGATGGCCAAAACGTATCCTGCCCCAGCGAATGAATTCGATGCGTTTCTCGTTAATGATTTTAACCGAGGTATTAAATTGAAGCGCACCTGACCGTACATCCGGCGCATCGTTATCGGTCGACGTAGCTAAATTGCATTTCGACTGATTAGTTGGGTCGGACGGATTACCGAATGTCTACCGGTTTAATTAAGCCAATAATTCGTCGAGCGTATCGGTTTGCCAATGAAAAAAAAAAAAAGCTCGGAGCTTCGTCTTCGTCGATCTTCAAACTAAGAACATCAGTATTATCAAATCATTTGACAATATTCTATTTGAACTGTGGTATCCTTAATTCCGAAATAAAAGAAAAATAGTTTTTAAGTGATTTACAGATATAAAAGGTTGAATAAAACTCAATCGCCTTATAAATTGATAATAATGATGTTAAATAATTATCTCACAAACCGATAGATTAATAATATTCTATTGTTAGAAACAATTTGTACGTGAAAATGTATAATCAACGCGTATTGAAATTAGTGAAACATTGCAGGGCTGTCAATAAAGAATTGTTCCGAATTTTTGCATACAATTGGATTTGGAAGAAAGTAGGAAGCTTACAATTTAATACGGTTTTTGTTTTACATCGATATCTTTATTCCTTCCTGAGATATCGTCGTTGGAAGAAGAACATACTTTTTTACTAGCCAGTGTCACGTGGTCTGTGTCTACTATAACACTTTCAGTCCGGGACCGAGTAAATTTACTCCCGACGAGATTCCAAAGGAGGTCGTAAAATTACTCAAGCGCGAAAGAATATGTAAGGCGATGCCCGGCAGCCTGAAAACGCAAAGTATCCGCTCCTGAGCGCTCGAGACATCAAAAGAGCGCCGCCCCCTAATTTATGATTTATGGCTTTTCATTATTATCTCGACTGAGCCGGATCGTGTTACCCCAGGACTGAACGTGTTAACCCTTCTATTATACTATTACTATTACTATAATATAATATACTATTGCTATAGTATTACTGCTAGTATCACTATTAGTATACTATTACTACTCTATTAACACGTTGACTGCCACAGTGAAAACGGCCGTGGGTAGTCAGACACGCCGAAATCCTAATTATTAACAATACAATCAACTAATTATCAAATTTAACTTTTCAATTCGATAGCTAGCATTATTAGCTTATATCCATGGTTTATTTTATCATTTCTGTTGGGAATTATTTGATTGTAAAAAATTTCGGGTGCCGGTCACCGGTGACCCCCGTGGCAGCCAACGTGTTAAAACTGTTGCTATACTACTCTGTTACTATACTACTTCCTAGAAAAAAAGTATTGTATACTATACAAACTTTGAAGCCCTGCATCTCAGGAATTAATTAAGATATCGCGTTGTAACAAAGTGTGTTATCTTCTATCTTCTGAGCTACCCGTTATGTAGAATTTTGTATGATTTGTACCTCTATTGCCAGGTTGTTGTACAGTACCTGAGACATCACAACATTGTGCGAGATATCAATATCTATTTTAAGCAAATATAATAAATATGTAGATTATTTATCTGGTGTTATGGATCAATAAAAGTTGTAATTTGGACTGTTTTCATCCATTCTATGTGGACGATGGCAGGAATGCTTCGTGTTCATCATCGTTGGGTGAAAAGAGATTGTTATTAGTATTCAGTTGTTTTTATATGTGATTTTATGTTCACAGATGGGCACAACGTCCTATCCAAGTATGACCCAACCATTTTCTATGTCACATTCGGCGTCGAATATGTCTGCAGTTACCGGTATGAGACAAGATGCAATGGGTAAGTGTATATAATTTTGAATCGCATTTTTCATATTAATTCGTGGCCGGATTAAAATTTCCTTTGGAGTGTATTCTTAATTGTAACTCGAGAATGTTGATATTTATTTTCTTAACACGTTGGCTGCAACGGGGGTCACCGGTGACCGGCACCCGAAATTTTTTACAATCGAATAATTACCAACAGAAATGATAAAATAAACCATGGATAGCGTTAACATTAAGCTAATAATGTTAAATTTGAAAATTAGTTGATTGTATTGTTAATAATTAGGATTTCAGCGTGTCTGACTACCCACGTCCGTTTTCACTGTGGCAGTCAACGTGTTAAGAAGCTGAATTACTACGAAATAAAAGAAAAAATCGAGATAATTTACCGCAAAATTTCAACAATATTACATCCTTGGGAAAGAAGTGTAGCACACTTTTTGTTCGTAGTACACAATTTTCAATTAAATTCGCGATCTTTCTATATTTTTGTATCGTTGAGTGTGGCGTTAAAATTATTGCAATCCAATCATAGGATAAAATTGATCACCATAAATATAACAAAATTACTATGATTTAAACGGCGCTTAATTTGATAAAAAGTTATTTCTCGATTTTCAATAAATAGTTTAGAAGTTGCTAAACACAATAACAATTCATTAAAATACTTGACTGAGATTTGTTCCTTTATCGAATTCAATATTTAAACATCCTAATCTAACTCTTTAGTGGAGCCTCGAATCGGCTTAATATACAATCAATATAAATATAAAAATATAAAAATATAGAAAAATTTCGAAAATATTAAGAGTTATTAGTTTAATATTTCATAGGGTCTCACAAGTGGCTTTAATAATCTAATTACCTATATATAAACAATAATTATCTTTATTTATTTCCTACGTTCAACGTGTTTTATTAATTGAATATTTGATCGTCAATTAGATTTGTTCATTTCTTATTATTTTCTGCCAGTCTCAATTTTCGAATTTATTTCACCCGATACAACCCTCGCAACATCGCCGGTTATCGCCGGGGCATCGGTCCAAGATTATCGAATGATTTTGCAAAACGTTAGATCGGAAATGACGGGAATCGAACGTCGTCGTCGTCGTCGCGAAACGTTCGTTCAGTCCAAGACGTTCTCTCGATTTCCGCTCGAGCGCCGTCTTATACCATTTCCGGCGCAAGATGGAATATCGCTTTTAAATCGAATCAAGACTATTCGTGAATTGGCCGTCTGCTTCTCCTCGGCTGTTCCGGGTCTTCGTTAGACGTACGTCCTCGAGCCAATATCTTCAGCTTCTTGTAACGATTTAACGTCTTAACAAGGCCGACAAATCGTTCGATTAACGGCAGACCTAGTTAATTCCAGCCACTGGATTATTTAAAAAAAAAAAAGAGAAAATAGAGAAAGGTAATTTAATCTTGATTTAGTGAGAATTAATTCCCTATCGGAATCGGAATCAAACATTAACCAATTTGTAATTAAACGAAATGTAATAAATTCTGCTATCTTATTACAGGAATGTCAGCCGAGGACGAGTGGTACAACAAAAGCATCTCGGCTCTGAGAATGAATACGGCCCATCATCCCAACCTCGCCGCTCCGATGCTGCAGTATCAAACATAATTGTAACGGTATAGATATTCGAAGACAAGTATTATCTGAGTGTGCATCCTTGTCGTAACGAGACAATTATTGTCGGCACCGTACGGGATCGTGTGTCGCCGACACGAAACGTGAAACCAGGGAGTAATCCAATTTCGAGAACCACGTGGCGAGGACGGGGGAAGCGAAAAATCAAATTGCACAATGTATTTCAACAAACGCGAGGAGGAAAGAATAAATTTGCATTTTTCGAGAGGACGCGTACCGATAACGCGTTGCTCGATCGAGATCTTACCAAGATTATTCGTTCGTCGATATTATGATAAATAAGTCGGTCGTGATCGTCGCGTTGTTAACCCTAGAACGGAAACTTCACGGTATCTTTCAGATTGGATAGGTATTGGAAATTTTTCTTTTTGATTAATCCTTTCAAGATTTTAACCCTTTGCGCTCGAACGGCGCCTCTGAGGCGATGTAATTTAATTTATCGTAGTATTCTATAATGCGAAATTTAGGTTTCATTCGTATCAGAATATAGAAAATTATGGAAAGGGATAAAAATAAATAGATTCGTGTATTTGATTTCTGGAAGCTTAGCTGGAAAATCAGATTAGACCTGATTATACAGGGTAGCCCGTAACTAGTATAGGAGCCGGGAATGGGGGTTAGGTGAGACGATTCTGAACAACAATTTCCTTTGCAATTTCATGTTTGAATTATCAACGAAAAACACTGACGAATAGCTTCAGACCTTGGGACGTTCGGACTAGAAAATTTAACTAAAGTTCTACCGAGCAACGAATACAAATAATTATAAACAGTATCTACGCAACTGTTATCGCTGAGAATTTATTAATTATTTCTACTCGTCGTTTGAAAAAAAAAAAGAAGGAATAAAATGTGGGAAGGTGCTCTCAGAATGATGAATGAAAATTGGGAAATAATTTGAATTCGACTTTATCCATTCATCTACAAGTTGGCCATGTTCACTGACAATGGTCATCGTACGTATCCTGACCAAGGATGGACGAACACCCCATGGCAGAACAGTTGACGGAATGGTCCGGTCATTAAACCCTTTTATCCGCTACAAAAGTATTTCACTTTACGATCCCTGACACTTGTCACTTTCACGTTACAACAAACGCGTTATTCTTTCCCCGATTAACGCTCACGGGCGTAACAGATACGTTCGCCACATAGCGATTTGTTTACTTTAATTGGTAATGGTAATTATGGATCCCTTATGCTAAAGCATGTACGTTCCTTCTCATGTTTCATACATTGTTAACACGTTGACTTCCACAGTGAAAACGGACGTGTGTAGTCAGACACGTTGAAATCCTAATTATTAAGAATACAATCAACTAATTTTCAAATTTAACCTTTCAAATCGATAGCTAGCATTATTAGCTTATTATTAGCTTCTTTTGTTAATTATTTGATTGTAAAAAATTTCGGGTGCCGGTCACCGGAGACCCCCGTGGCAGCCAACGTGTTAATACATAAACAAATATAAAACTCCAAGACTTCGTCGTGAACTTCTATTCGTTTGTTTAGACTTCGAGCGATCATAGATTCTTTATAAGCTTTAGATTTTGTGTTATTATTGTTAATATTATCTTGGTTCTTGTTCTGCTATTTTTGTTATATTATTTTTGTGATTTATATCGTTGCACCGTCACGTTTCATATAGAATGATTCGTGTCACATTCCATTTTTCGCCTTATGTCCTCTATTTTGGTAAAAATAATTCGTACGGGATTATCAATGCAAAAAATATGTTACAATATCCCAAGAATAGGAATTTATGACAAAAGAAAAAAATTTGTGCATTTTTGAACGGTAAATTGAAAAGAAAAATGTGAGCGTTAAGGGGTTGTTGTGTTTGTTTACGAAATACGTAACCGACGCCGGGAACGGCCGTCTGTTGACATGTTTGATCGAACCATCGAAACAGACAAAATAGACGCCGAATTACGCAGAACGAATCGGTCGAAGGACAGTAGTCGGTCGACAAGGGGATGGAACACTCGTACGACGTTGTTTATACAAATTTTGTTTCGTATCGCGGCTAGCTGGAATTTCTTGGAGTCAAATGTACGATTACGAAATAGAAACTGTTTTTTCGGAAAAACTGTGAACTTACACGATACATTTTCTATTACGTGATACAAAAAAAAACCTGCGTTCCATCCCCTTGTCGTCTTTCTTTTTTCTGTCGATGATTCGATCGAACGTGTCAACGGTCGGCCGTTTTCGGGATCGGTTACGTATTTCTTAAACTCGCACGATAATCGCGAACGAATAACGTGTTTTTTTGTAATGTGAAAGTGACAAGTGTCAGGGGTCGTGAAGTGAAATACTTTTGTCGTGGATAAACGGGATCAGTGACCGGACCAATTCCGTCAACTGTTCTGCCATGGAGTGTTCGTCGTTCCTTGGTGAGGATCAGTACGATGACCATTGTCAACGAATAGAGTCAACTTGGAGGTGAATGGGTAAGTCGAATATTTCCCAATTTTCATAACGTTACAGTTGGCTTTTCAATGCGAAATCGTTATTCATTTCCGGAAAGGTCCGAGAGCATCTTTCCACATTTTATTCCTTTTTTTGTTTTCAAACAATGTGCACGAATAATTAATATATTCGATTTATCTAGCTGATTTATCCAATCGTCAGCGATAGCAGTTGCGTAGATGCTATTTATAATTATTTGTATTCCTTGCTCGGTAGAGCTTTCATTAAATTTTTCCTCCTTTAACCTCTTTAGGGACGATTTTTTTATGGTGAGAAAAAAATGACTATTCATTTTATATTAATAATAATTCAAAAAGCAAAAAAATTAGGGAATATAATAAAAATTCACAAAAAATAATAACGTCCACATATGTGGCCAGGGGCGTGAAGAACTTAAAAACACGTTTGCCCAGTTTAGCCCCGAACGTCCAAAGGTCCGAAGCTATTCTCACGTGTCTGAACTGTGATTGCAAGGGCGGATCCAGGGGGAGGGAGGTCATTGGGGTCATGACCCCCCCTGGGCTGACTATAGGTTTACCTCTGATATTTTTTCTAATCTCATTGATAAGTTTGTTAAATATACTTTGTACGGAGGCAAACAAATACACACGCATAATAATAACTATGTGTTGTTATTATAATTGTATGATTATGTATAATTTTTTAACATAATCGCATCGTCGTCGAGAAAACCTCAAATCATTCATATGACCCTCCCTCCCTGATTTGAAAGCTGGATCCGCCCTTGTGTGATTGGTCAATGTTTTTCGTTGATAATTCAAAAATGAAATTGCAAAGGAAATTGTTTAGAATCGTCTCATCTACCTCCCTATTTCCGACTCCTACGCTAGTTACGGGCCACCCTGTATACAAAAAACGCTTCGAGTGCAAAGGGTTAAGTTTTGTTTACGGGAACAGATATTTTCGGAAACGGTATAGTTCATGAAAACATCGTCCATAGCCAGTTTTTTTAATCAAAACACTAATCTGTTATAAATGAAATAAAGATTACATCCAGACAAACGTCTGAGATTTTATAAATCTTATACTGAATTTTATTTTACTTCGATATTCTCACTAGATTTCAGCACGAACTTTCCGAACAACCCAATATATTCATTACGATTATGTTCAATAATACAAGCACTTTATCTGCTCTCAAGTATTGTCGATCATTGATGATTAGTTTTTATTTATAACACCGTTGAAACAACGAAAGTTAGGCGTGCTACAATTCAGAATAAATCGACAGTAAAAATTACTGTCCCTAATTTTTAATCGCTATCAAGTTATCGAGTAGCTTAAATCAATCCTTAAGGGGTTGATTTAATTTTATAATCGCATTCCGAAAATATGATAAGATAGAAAAGTTTGTCTTGAAAGGATTGTCATCTCCTGTAACGGACGTTATATTATTACACGCGTTCCAGGGTTAATTGACGAGACTTATCGTCGTAACGTTAACGATATTTTTGGTAACGTAACTTTGTTAATATCGTTTGATATTGGTTAATAATCGGTAAGAGTATCCGTGTGCGCCGCTATACATACACGCGACCGGTGTACGTTATATTCAATTAAATACACACGTATACTCGCGCATACACACCCACTAATCGCTAGTGCAAATCTTTGTGTATACAAATATCAATTATTCTGTACAAAGTGTAACGTGTCTTCGAATAATTTTCATTCATCAATTATCATTCGTAGAATCCGAACACCTATTTTCATTCTCAACATTTTCTGCGCCACGTTCAATTTTCAATTTTTCACAATTACTTTCAACTATATCATAGACAATTGAAGTAATTAAGTGTAATGAAAAGAATTTGTTACATTTTGCCTGGAACGAAATGGTTAACTGGAAGGATTTTTCTAAAATTTTGTTACGGCGCACAAAGTGTTTTAACGCGTTAACTGCCAAAGTAAAAAATTACCATATTTGGTAAGATATGTTCTTTAATTTTCAATTTGTATTCGAAACGGTCTACCTAAGTTTTGGGAATATTTATTTTCTGAATTTACGTACTTCAGAATTTTGTTTAGCACACTTTTCATCATAAATAGTTTTAAACCCATTATTTTGAGAAAGATAAAACGATATTTGAGAAATTAAACAATTACCAAGGTGATTGAAGGGTTAATAAATTTGAGTACCAGAAATCAAGTATAATTACTTTAAATAAAATTTGAAGATGGTTTCCATGGCGGTCAACGTGTTAATTGTAATACATACAGTGGGTCGAAAAAGTATTCGGACACCTTTTAAAACACAATTCCCTCTTTTGATATTTTGTTGAGAAGCTAGAAGAACTATTAGGTTGAGTAATAAATCTGTTCGCGTCGACTGCACTTGTTTTGACTGCAATTTTTATTGTATCAAACTATACGTAAAGTCTGGATCTGCTATATTTGTAACGTTGGTCAGTTGTTTTAACAAAATATTCATTTTTGCCACTTGGTTCTTTTTTATTTTCGAGAGAGACAAAAGGCCGGAAGGGATAGAAAAAACAATTGCAGTGTTTATAATGATATTGTTATTAATAAACGGACCATTCGAAAATGGATCAGAAGGTTTAAAGATGGAAATTTTATGATGATAAAGATGGATTTAAACTTTTACCATTAAAAAGTTTGTGACTATGAGCTTTCCTACCTGAATGTTATCACAGATGCATTATGTCTATAATAAGCTACCCAATCGCACTGCAAACTCAGTTTCGTCAAAAAAATGGACTTTGATCGTTCTTCCCCGTGGCCCTTCAATTATTTTAAAATTTAACTGACAGAAATCGTGGCATCTGAAGTTCACTTTCATCAAAAGTGCACAACTTATAAAAAACCTTATTTTATTGTTTTCTAAAAAATGGTCAACTATACTGGTACCTTTACCTTAGTAAACTAGTTCTTCTAGCTTCTCAAAAAACAAGTTCAAGTCATTTGGTCCAATATGAAAAGAGGGAATCGAGTTTGAAAAGGTGTCCGAATACTTTTTCGACTCACTGTATATATTGGGGTTAACGATTCGGTTCCTTTTTCTTACGATTGTTTCCATTATTTTACGTTATTCCTTCTTCGTTATCGGTGTATAAAGTTTGATGTTAACCGATTAGAAAGGTATTCTGTTATTTTGCAACGTGTTCGCATAATAATCGATCTAATTGTACATGGAAAAAGTGTCACACGGTCCACGCGATCTTTAGTTTCTCAACAACGATCCAGAAGAGGGGAAAAAACAAACAAGAACACTTTGGTTAATGAAAAAAAGAAAAGAAGAAAATTGTAAATAAACGAGAGAGAGAGAGAGAGAGAGAGAGAGAGAGAGAAAGAGAGAGAGAGGTACATAACACACTGTAATCGACAGATATCCTAGAATATGCGATTTTTCAATGTCCTTTTAAAAAAATGTAAGCATACCTACCCTTAGTGGAAATATTAGGCATTGATTTGTGTGCTTATGTTGGCCAGAATTTGAGATAAACCGGGGGGGAAATGGGGGGGGGGGGGGGGCTAGGCAACAAGGGTAAATAATAAAAGCCTTGCGTTCGAAATTTGAGAGACGCCAGGGTTTCGATCATTCAAAATTCTAAAATATTTCAATCAAACAACACGGAAGATAAAATCAAATAGGTTTTTGAATAACCGAACCCAGAAAATTGATAAATTCCAAATTATTTCGATCAATTTATAGAGAATTTAAAGAATCAAATTTAGAAAAATGACAAATTGTAAGGATCCGATTTTGAACTGTAAAGTTTATTAAGTTAAGATAATTTATTTCTTTAATTCTGTGTTTATTAATTTTTCTATTTTACGAGTTTAAAATTGAAATTGTTAGGCTGGCAATTGAATTTGAGAAATCTGAGGCAGTTAAGTTTCTGTATTTTTTTTTCTCTCTCTGTAGTAAGTATTTATGTAGTTATTTGCACTCGATTGGTGTCTTTGTAATCGCATTTTGAAATAAGAAATTTTAAATTGAAAAATTAAAAAGAAAATATTTACAGAAAATTGGAAGATGTTATATTAATTTCATAAGGAACCAAATAAATGTTTTAAACTGGAAACATGAAAGAAGAGAAAAGAATTATAGAAAATCTGAAATGGCATTAGTATTATATGTATATTAACTTTATAACAAAAATAAATTAGATTCGCAAATATTTCCAATTTTAAAGAAATTAATTATTTGATATATTTGTGGGAATATTTGCGTCCAGAAATTAAATGATTTTCATCAATATTTAAAAAAAATAGCACTCTTTTTATATTTTATGGTCGCTAGTCTCTTCTATAGAAAGTGGCGATACAGGGGAAGTTTCACAGTCCCCTGATGCTCAAAAGTTACTAGGAATTACGCCTGGAGACGATATTTTGAAATTCGGAAGGTTTAGGATTTTGGAATTTTCAAATTTTGAAATCCTGTAATTTTTAAATTCCGAAAGTATTAAACTGTAATTTTGAAATGCTGAAATTCCCCTTCTTAGAAAACTTCAAACTTAGTAATTTTGAAATTCTGAAATTTCTAATTTAGAAAACTTTGAAATTTTGAAATTCTGAAATTTCCAATCTTAGCAATTTTGAAATTTTGTAATTTCCAATTTAGCAAACTTCAATCTCGGTAATTTTGAAATCCGGAAATTTCCAATTTAGAAAATTTCGAACTTAGAAATTTTGAAATTCTAAAATTTCCAATTTAGGAAATTACTAAATCGAATACTCGTGTCTACCTGACTCAAACCTAACCCAGATTCGATACTTACAATTAGTAATTTTCAAATATTGAGACGACTGATGGGATTTTCTTCCCTTACCTCACAATTTTCCTCAGAAAAAAAGGCTACGATTCTCGAGAGTATACACGAAAAGGGTTAATTTCTAAAAACAATGATCGATTGATCCCTGGCGTCTTTCAGTGGTGATATTTGGATCTGTCCAATCAACATTCGTCTATATTGGTGTCATTTTCTGATAACTGTCTAATCAATATATTGATCAAGAATGGAGGCTGCAGATGGCTACATTGTTTTTTCGTGTAGTTACAAGCTGCAATCTTAATTATTAATATCGCTCGCGGTGTTCCACGCGAAATGTTCCTAAAAAAAAAAGAAAGAAATTTGTAACATATCACACATCGATAAGAAACATACTTACATTCGATTACACGTACACACAGAAACAGACAGACAAACGAACACGTATGTGTACACGTTATTATGGGGTACATATGAAAGAAAAGAAAAAGAAAGAAAAAAAGAAATACGTATAGGTACACGTAAACACTTTTCACACGCACCAAGTACGTCAAGGAGTAAGGATTAAGCGGAAATTGTATACCGAGCGACAGAATTGGGCATATTATTCGAATAAAAATTATTCCAAAACGAAACGGATAAAATTCTATTCGAACGATTTTTCCATAAAAATTCGGGAATTAATCAAATTTTGTTAGAATAATTTATAAATGAAAATTGCGAACATCGAACGAAAATTAACTGCGAATAAAATGAAATTATTTGCTGAATCATGGATAAAAATTTTATTCGACCGCGACAGTTGCGGACAATCGAATAATTTTTTATTCGAATGATCGTCGTATAAAATTTTATTCAAATTGTCTTCGAACGAAACAGAATTATTCGCGGATAATAAATAATCTTTGGATAAAAATCGTGAATAAAACGTAGTTGTTTTTTATTCGAGCGAATTTTTTATCGCGATAAATTTTTTAGTTGAAAATTATTCGAGTAGAAAACGTTATTCGTTGTTCGTAAATACGCCCAACTCTGCCGTACGAGCGTAATATAGTTTTAAGCAAGGGTCACGTATTGTACGTATGTGTTGTACATAGACTAAATAAAAACTTACATTTAAAACTATATATAAATATATATGTATATATATATGTTATTCTGGAATTCTCCTGTTGATATAACGAATTATGACAGCAGTTTAATCTTTTTCCAATTGCATCATCGATGGAAGCTTAACCCTTTCGCCAAACGCTTTTGTACTTTTTAACCCATCGACTGCGAAAAGCGTACATACGTATGCGCCTTTATATTAATATGTACGAAAGGCATATACAGGGTGTAAGGAAATTACACGAAAAGCTCCAGGCTGTTGGATAGATGACGGAAAATCGAAGCGAAAAGTTCTGTAGCATTTTTCAATAGGATCAGTAGTTTAGCCAGAATTCCGTGTTGAAATTTGAAAAATTGACCAATCACCGCGCAGATTGAATGGCGCGCCACAAGTCTTGTTATCTAAGCTGCGCGCTGATTGGTGAATTTTTCAAATTTCAACAAGGAATTCTGGCTAAACTACTGATCCTATTGAAAAATGTTACAGAACTTTTCGCTTTGATTTTCCGTCATCTATTCAACGGTGTGAAGGTCTTTGAGTAATTTTTTAACTCTCTGTATACACGTATTAGGAATGCTATTGCATTTGGATTTAATTTATCGAATAAATAATTTATCAAAAGAAAAAAAACCTTAATCATGAATTTTAAATTGGGGCGATTCGCCCTTGTTAATTCATGTTGTTTGGTGTATGTTTAGGGAAGAGTTAATTTTGTTCTTAAAAGAAAAACTGTAATTTAAAATCATTTTTTTAAATATAAGAATTTTAGGTTAAATTTAGTTAATTCATTTACTTCACGGAAAAATATACTTTTAATTACATGGATGATAAGGGTGTTCGATCGGAATTAAAAAAAAAAATCGAATTGACCATTTTAAAATTGATGTAGATAATAAATTAGCGTGAGTATGTTATTTATCTATTGGTTTCTCTATAATAGAATAACAACGGTACAGCGGTAACTATACAATATATCTATTTAAACAGATCTTTTATTCAACACCAGAACTACCGACTTTTTATGTACATTTAGTTTCAAGTCAAAAATGAAATAGAACAATAAATAAGTAAAGAATGGAAGCATTTATTAACGCATATTTCAATGAAGGAATCTTAATAAATTTTTCTAATTTAATTTAAGAAACCATCAATTTTGACAGATTTCAGTCGTTCTGGTGTTGAAAAACACACATACCACTATTATACATTTCTTTACAAATATTTGTTTCAATAAATAACCATCTTGCACGATCGTTCATCATTCATCGTATAAAAGTGATAGATTCTTTTATACAGGGTGTTACAAAATTACTTGAAGAACTCTACACCGTTGGATAGATGATGGAAAAATGAAGCGAAAAGTTCTGTGGCATTTTTCGATAGGATCAGCGGTTTAGCCAGAATTCGTTGTTGAAATTTGAAAAATTGACCAATCAGCGTGCGGCTTAGATGGCGCGTCAATTTTTCAAATTTCAACAACGAATTGTGGCTAAACCACTGATCCTATCGAAAAATGCCGTATAACATTTCACTTCGATTTTCCACCATCTATCCAACGGTGCAGAGCTCTTCAAGTAATTGTTTAACACGCTGTATAATTATACAAACAAAATTTATAAGAATCTCGAATCAAGAACATTGAAATTTGAAATTCTTTAACAACCATATCCAGTTTTGCAAATATAAATAATTTCAAAAATATTTCTTCGTTTATGCCTGGAATTTAAGATCGTTATTTTCCATTTATATAATAAATTAAAACTTTATACGATCAAAGAGATTAAGTAGCAGGCTCTCAAATGTCAGAATTTGACATGAGATTATAAATCACAGAATTTGAATCACATTTGCGTCGATGATTTATATCAAAATAAATGCAGCATTTCAGAAAAAGAAAAAAAAAATCAGAATGCAGAAATAAAATATTTGTTACAAAATTAGGATTATCGTTAATGGATTTTTATTATTCGTGTTATGTTTTCTTTTTATATTGACTGCTTAACCCTTTTGTTGCATTTTGTCCAGCATTAGTGAACTGATCACTTTATTACTAACGAGATTATTAAAAATATTTCTTATCTTTCGTAAGCACATTTTTTTTATCGCTACATTGGAAATTTGTAACGTCATATTGTTTCTCTTTTAAGCAAATAAATAATGCAACAAAATTCAAAAATACATGTTTCCTCTTTTTTTTGTAATTAAAACACTTGTGCAACAAAGGGTCAGTTTTTATATCTTTTACGTACACATACATATAATACATACGTCGCTTGCGATAATAAATTTCGCAAATAAATTCTGTTGATAACAAAACAAAGGTATTTTCCGTAATTTGATAAGAAAAACAAAGGCAAATATCGAATTTAAAACAGTTTAAATTCTACTAACAATAAAATATAAATATCGAATTTCTAGCAGTTTAATTTAACCAAATTTTATGAACAAATTTTCACTGGTAACAAAATAAATCTTTACAGCAAATAAATGAAACATTGTTCAAACAATTACACTCGTATCATATATTAACTATTTACATTTATCTTAACGATTAATTAAATTAGATTTTCGTAACTTTCCTCCGTATTGTCGTAATATTTGGAAAAACAACGGGGTGCGAACTAATACTTTTCAATTTCATACTAATCTTGTCGAATTTAACTAAAAGCATAATTTCTATCATTTCACTTCGTTGAAAAAAGAAATAAGCAAAATTGAACATCACCAAAAATATACATATTTCGATGCAATTAAATTACAGGGTGTCCCATATTATAAAAGGGACAACCTAAATATCTTCCTTATCTTTAATCGGAAAATAAACGTTCATAGCACAATTTCAACGGTTTCAAAAAAGGAATAGCCCGAAAGAAACTTTCTTTCTAAACCATTTTTTCTTAGTAATAATTTAATTTAATCAAAAAAGCATCGCAATTCATATATTTTTAACTCTTTGGGGCACAGAATTTCACACGATGAGATAGACCCATGTTAACACGTTGGCTGCCACAGTGAAAACGGACGTGGGTAGTCAGACACGCTGATATCCTAATTATTAACAATACAATCAACTAATTTTCAAATTTAACTTTTCAATTCGATAGCTAACATTATTAGCTTAATGTTAACGCTATCCGTGGTTTATTTTATCATTTCTGTCGGTAATTATTTGATTGTAAAAAATTTCGGGTGCCGGTCACCAGTGACCCCCGTGGCAGCCAACGTGTTAAACAGAATTTTTTTTTAATTTTTAAAATTTTATTTTATTTTATTTTTTTGCAGCTATTGCAATATTTCGAGGTGGGTCTAAAAATGTCCCACCATGCAATTACCGTGCATCAAAAACGTGGGACATTTCTAATCCCACCGTGCCCCAATTAAGGAGATATTTAGGTGGTCCCTTTCAGCCGAGACACCTCGTTTAACAGAAAACATGTCGAAAAATTGTTTAATTGTTTCGAAAGAACAAGAGAAAAATATTTCAGGCATGTTTATAAGATTTTTATATTAATCGATTTTTGTATCACTCGATTTGAACTTGTTATTTTCGTATCTTTGCGACGCGAAACAAGCATGCAACAATGAAACAACGATGTCAGGCGTGTTGGTTGTGCAATAATTTTAATTATCAAACGCCACCGTCGGTTTTTTTCCCGTTCACGGATAATCTTCGTTTATCCTAGGCCTAAAACGTACTTGGGTAAATTGTACGCGAATCGAGGAATGGCCATAAAGACAGACACCCTGCGAACAAGACACAAAAGAAAGATATCAAACAACAGGAAGAATTATTTTTACGATTAACAAGAAAGATTATTATAATTCTATGTTTTATGGGAAACGGAGCTTTGTTATTATTACAGTTTTTTAAATCGGCATTTCTTTTGGTAATTATTTGATTTTAAAAGATTTCGGATGCCGGTCACCGGTGACCCCCGTGGCAGCCAACGTGTTAATAATAATAATAAAGTAGTTCACGGATGTTTGTGTGAAAGAACATTTTTTTTTTTTTTTATTACTAATATTCTTTGATATTAATCGATATAAAATTTCGTATGAATAAAAAGAATGTTCTGTTGAAATGTTAACATTTTTATTCTTATGTTCTAATATGTTTTAACCCTTAAGTATCATGTCAGGGATAAATTTGACCCTATCAAAAGTCAAATCTGTAGATTCTTCGCTCAAAAGTTGATAGACTATTAATTATCTTTATTTATGTATAAGTTACGTTAACAAATATCTAGGAATAAAAAGATACTCATTTTTATATATTGAAAAATGGTACATAATAAAATGAACTTTTGAATTTCTTAACCCTTTATCTGGTAATATTGACCTCAAGCAACATGTGTTTCTAGCAGCTTGCATGTGAAAGAAATTCCATTTTTTGCTCTTTTTTTGTCACTGATGCTCTCAAGTAACATTGTATCGGCATAATTTGCATAAATTATGCTAATAAAGTTTTTCAGCTCTTCTCACTCTTAGTAAGGGCATATATACTTAACTTGGATAACTCTTAAATTTATTCATTTGAAATTTCAATGTTTGCCAGATAAAGGGTTAATCATGGTGATTAAGGGTTAAAAAATATTTATTCTCTTTTCAGTCAAATTATAAACACTTATTATTAGACAAATTAGTTTCGAATTTATATACAATTTATTATTTTTTCTATAATGAATTAACCCTTTTGCTATTGACTGTAATGATAAAAATAAATATAAAAAATAATGATAAATATCGAATAACATTACAATTTATATAAAAATAATTGTATCAAAGAATTTGATCTATAATATAACAGATAAATTTGATTTTAATTTCTGCTTTAAATATCAAATTTAAAACATTCACACAAATATGAAATATGAATTAAAATGAATAATCCATAGAATTTTCATATTTAATATTACGAATTACATTTCAGATTTTAATTCAACATTGCCAACTGCAACAGGGTTAATTAAATAATAAACATTTATTTTATAAAAGCGTCTAATCAATATGTACAAAAAGATTACGTACCCATCAGAAGCGATGTAGGATAGCATCGATGTTTAGATTTCCACCCCCATGTTACACGTTCCACCACCATAAATTTTGTGCCAGTTATTTAATCTTAAGGCGGTATCTGCTTGTGCGAATATATACAAGGTGTTCCAGTTTAATCTATCCGTGCAATTATCTATCAAAGTACCAGGTTTTTCTTTTCCCAAAAAATATTATTCTCTTTCGAGGGTGATATCTTATTATGGCGAAGCTTACTTAATTTTTTTTTCTTAATAGATTTTTATACAAATTGATTATTTGGGATATTCCCTGTATAAAAGTACTAGAACATTTTGTGAAATATTTTGAAAATAAACGCAAGTTCAAAACATTTTAAATATTTCACAAATTATTAACTTTTTTAATATTGTGTCCCAATACTTTTTTTTACTTAAAATATACCAAAGAATTGATCTATGTAAAAAAAAAGGTGCAGTTTCATTTAGAAATTTCTAATTAGTGTTTTAAATTACTATTATATTAAGGGCATTTTTGAATCTGAAATATCTTGCAAATTATTCATTTTTTAAACATTGCAACTCAATACTTTGTTACGCAGAACATCCCAAAGAATCGATCTATGTAAAAAAAAGATTCAGTTTCATTTCTAAAACCCGAATTAATCTTCCGAAAATTCCACTATTACATTAAAGTTAATTTTAAACATAAAATATCTCACAAATTATTAATTTTTCAAACACTACGGCCCAATACTTTTCTTTACGCAGAACAATCCGAAGAATCTGACTTCGCCAGCTAAATAAACCTTGAATCCGCGATAACATAATAGTTCAATAAATAATTGCACGAAGTACTAAAAACACGATTAATAAAATAACGAGGATGGTTAAATAAAATTTGCCATAAATCCTCCACGTAAGAAATTGGTACAAAAATTCTTCAAAATAATTGCAGCTTCCAATTTATTCACCATACGCGTTGTTTAAACGATACAATACAAGCTAAACGGGTAAATAATTCTACGATTATTTCGAACAGTGTCGTAACATGAATTTTCGATCATTTACAATATATTGAAAAACTGAAAATAGAAACGACGTTAAAAACGAAACGTATAAATTAATTAATTCGATCGTTTTTCATCTTTTATTTAGACTATTAATAATTGATTAATTTAAATTGCGTATTATGATCGAATTCTTTTGATATCATACTTTTTGATACGTACAATGTAAAATACATTAACGTCGAGCCCCGGGTTTTTCTTGCAAAAATTATGATGCTACTTGTTTAGCAAGGAAACCTCTGGAACATATTCGAATATATGTATCTGATGTAATATTTCTTTTTCATTTGGATTTTAATGTTTGGACAGAACGTTGCATGCAGGTATTAACCATTCCACAGAGTTATTAAAAATTGTAATTCAGTTGTTGGGCCAAATTGACTCGGTGTACAGGGTGACTCTGTTATTTGTTCAATTTTTGAGACAAACTGTACGTGAAATTTAAATAATAACAAAAGTATTAAGTTTTAGCGAAATCGAAATTTGGAATTTCATTTTTTTTTTCTTAGCTCGAAAATTCATAATTTTAATTTAAAATGTTATAGAAAGATTTGGTGGTGTATAAAAAAAAAAAACTTTGTATTTTACACTTAACAAAAAATTGTATATACTGGGTGATTCGGAAAAATGTCGAAACCTGGATATCTACGTTATTTTTAGAAATATGAAAAAACTGTATTGACAAATGTTATTCGGTATAAAGAGGGCTATAATATGACAGCAATAGTTGTTTTGTAGGTGGAGTATTTTCGGAGATATGAAGGTCA
The DNA here is from genome assembly GCA_943735885.1 of Stelis phaeoptera. Classification (NCBI taxonomy): domain Eukaryota; kingdom Metazoa; phylum Arthropoda; class Insecta; order Hymenoptera; family Megachilidae; genus Stelis; species Stelis phaeoptera. The sequence continues at coordinate 5,093,397 of OX030934.1, read as the reverse complement.
CTTCCGGTTTCTTAATTATAATTATATATTTTTCTGTGCGTTGATCAGTGCGATTCGAAATTGCCAATAAAAAAGTATTAACCTATATGTGTCGACAAATTACTACTTAAGAGTTTACTTAAAATCTTCAAAAATCCTCCACTCGCTAAAGAACGTTTACTACCACATTATAGCCGTTTTTAAACGGAACAAATTCTCTTAATAAAATTTTGTCCTATCTCAAAAAATTCAGAAGATATTCAAGTGCAAAAGTTTTTTGTATATCGAGTGTTGTGAAAACAACTGTATAGCATTAAAATCGAAATTGAGTCAATTTCACCCAAATTTACTTGTCCGTGTAATTTTACAAATTAAAAGGATCGGTAGAGATTAATTTTAAACATCTGAGTGATGCAGTGAACCGAACAAGCGATCGAAACGAAAAATTATTCGTTCCTTGATATTCTGATACTGGTCATTATTTACAACGTGCAGATTAGTAAAAAAATCTGAAGTATTGATTTCATTTCCAAATTCTGAACAGATTTCTGATTTTGTATGTATTGTCATCAGGATCAAAGAGTATCAGAAAGTATGGTTAATCGTACAAGAAATCATTGTTACAAACTGATCGATAGAATTATTTCAATTAAGAAAGAACAGAACAGTGATGATCGTGTGTACAGATGTCGCAATGACAGAGTAACTGAAACAGTATTTCATTATTTTTAATGTTAAATTCTACATCGGTGTTTCTCAAACTGTGTATCGATTGCAGTTGCTTAACTTTATTCTTTTTTTCTTTAATTTTTATTTAAATAAGAACCCCAAGCAGAGCTTCTATGTTGGAAAGAAAAATGTTTCATTCTGGTACCAGATTTCAATGTTAAGAAAACATGATTCTTAATTAGAAAAATTACTTCTTGTTCTTTATAAAAATTAATTTGTTGATACGTGTAACACGTACATTATCGAATAGGTTAGTTTAATTGCAATAAACAATAACTTTGTAGAGCAACGTTGGAATTCTTTAGAAATAACTACAAAATTTCTTTGAATAATTCCACGTCCAGAAGATTGTTTCGAAATTTGGACAAATCAGACGACACTAACATCTTTATAAAATACAAATATTTCTGAAAAAATTGCACAAAGACTCGTCGACGTTTAAACGACGATGCAGCTATGATTCATAAATTTGATTACAAATTTTCGCGACAGTACCAGTGATAATTCGCTTATCATTTATTTGATTTAAAACAAACAGACGTCCGATAAAAGTTTGAGAAACCCTGAGTACTTTTCCGACAAACGTTACTTCAATTTCTCATTTGCCATACCAGTAAAATAAAAGTCTATCGTTATTTACAAAATGTATAATATTCACAGTTTTCTACCGAATCCCCCCTCCGTTCAAGAAGGGAAAAATTCCATTCGTTGCGAGTAACATTTGTCAGAAAAAAGGAAGAAACAGTGTCAATATCTTGGAGATCGTATTAACCCTTCAATGCCGTCATTTTTTTCTTAGACTCTATTTGGAGAATTTTTGAATTTGCATTTATACGACAAAAATAACAATTTGCGGATAAAAATGATCAATTGGATCCCAGGGTTACCGTTTTCGAATTACTCTTCAAAGAGTCGAAGTAATGTTTCTTTCTAAGCAACCATAAAGATTATTTTATGATGTTAGACCGTAACTCCAGGACCTCGAATGATTCACCACCAATGCTTTGGAATTCTGCAGGACAACGCGAGACGTACTGGGCGTTGAAGGGTTGACAACTTACAATAGTAGATAAAACAGTATATGTACAGAGGAGAATTGTTTTATTCTTTTCAGGCGAGTGTTGTTGCTGCAAGCCTGCGTATTAGTACTTGTAAAGCACACGTTCCATTAACTACGTTAACCACTACGTTAACAGTCATTTCTTCGAGCAACAAAGTAGTTTTTAAACGTCAACACGATTCGTTTCAATATCGCCGGAATACGATTGGATCCACCAATTGTGTACGTACGATAATGCGAGTCCGTTGTAAATCCAGGCCCGCCAACCTGTCCTTGTCTCCCCGTCTATCCTGGACTCCAGGCTCTGGCACAGGGCTTTGCGATCGTGGCTCCTTCCGCTTCGAAGATCGCACAACAATCGTTTTCTGCACTCGTCGTTGCAGGTCGGTCTTACGGGAGAATTCTTGTAATAATTTCTGTAAAATTGTACGAACGTACCAAGTGCGATCAGTAAATTGTAGATGTTTCGTTTGTTTTTTAATTGGTTAACTTCAGCGATTCAGAAACTGTGCGCAGCGTTCCTCTTCACAGAGACAAGAGATTACTTAATAATTAACGATAAAGTAAATAATGATACATACTTATAATAAAGATCAAAAAGCGATGGTTCATTACTCATTTTATCTATTAAAGAGTCCCAATCTTTAGGCAATAGCGAGGATATTTGATATGCTTGTCGCGCACTGTACATCTTGTGCCAAATAGGATAATCATAAAGATTTGCTTCCTTTAAATTCATCACCCAACTTTCGTGATCCACTACCATCTGCAACAAAAATTATTAAATGAATTAAGTTCGTTACTTATTAAAATTTGAATTCTTTTTCTTTACAGAGAAAAATTATTACATTTTTCTACTGTTATTATTAACACGTTGAGCGAGGCGCCGACACTGCCGGTCCCACGCACCGACGTCGTTCATACGAAAAGTTTGAACTTTGGAAATTTAAAATTCAGGAATTTGATGTTTGGAAATTTGGAAATTTGAAATTTAGAAATTTGAGATTTGAATGTTCGAAATTTGGTACTTTGGAAACTTAAAATTTAGAAATCTGAGATTTGAAAGTTCGAAATTAGAAATTTAGAAATTTAAGATTTAGAAATCTGATATTTGGAAATTTGAGGTTTGAAAGTTGGAAATTTGAGGTTTGAAAGTTGGAAATTTGAGGTTTGAAAGTTCGAAATTTGGAAATTTAAAATTAAGTAATTTCAGATTTGCAAATTTGGAAATTTAAATTTTAGAAAGTTGGAAAATTGAGATTTGAAAGTCCGAAATTTGAAACTTTGGAAACTTAAAATTTAGAAATCTGATATTTGGAAATTTGAGATTTGGGAAGTTCGAAATTCGGAAATTTAGAAATTTGGAAACTTGAGATTTGAAGGTCCGAAATTTGAAACTTTGGAAACTTAAAATTTATAAATTTCCAAATGAAAACTCTATCAGTTCCCAGGGACCGACTTCGCGCCGTTAAAAAGTCTCTCTATCATTTTCTTCTACCCTCAAATCGATAAATTTTTATATTTACTTCCTGTCTTAAGAATTCTAAGAAAATTATTTACTGCCATGTACACTGAAAAATATATTGTTTCTGTAAATATGTACATGAAATTTAATACAACTTACTCTGGTAGTCTTCGGATGATCACCGTCAACATAGTATATCCTGTATCCTGGATTCAGATCGTAATAAGGTGTAACCGATGGTCCTATGTATGCTATACTAACGGCTCTTCCTAGATCACTGGTATCGTAAAACAATTGAAACTCGTCGTAATGAGTGTGACCAAAGAATTGTGCCGTGATCGTTGATTCGTACCTAAACATAAATCGTTTCATATTTTATTTGCACAAGGCTGCTCACTGTACTGCAACATCGGGAAATAAGGGGGTATAGTTGAGACAATTCTAAACAACAATTTCCTTTGCAAAAATATCAGATGAGTCTTCGTTTTTGAATTATTAACGAAAAACAAAACCCCATCCGATATTTTTCCAAATGAAATTATTGTCCATTTCCCGATGTTACACTAATTACGGGACACCCTGTATATTAATTAAGCGTTTATTCATTTTCTATCCATTCAGCATCCCTGCATAAGCAATTAATTAACCCTTTCCTCCTTAATTCTTGCAATTAACACGTTGAGCCCGGCGCCGAATTTGCTGTCCTTTCCGTTCAGCCGGCAGCGAGCGATTAAGCGGTGCAATGTTGCATGGTGATCCGCGACTTCACGCACTGAGTAGAGTTTATCTGCTGAGTGAGCTTTGTCGGCTACCGACATACAAACCCTGCCTGTGCATGACAAAGCTCGTGGTCGCAAATGTTAACGGCGGCACGCCTTTGATATCGCGTTCGAGATAAGGAGAAATTTCGATTTCTTTGTCGATGTAAAACAATGAAACGAAAATTCCAGTGCCGGTCCCCAGGGACCGACGCCGGCCATACGGAAAGTTCACTGCCGGTCCCCAGGGACCGGCGCCGGGCTCAACGTGTTAAATAATCTCTATGTCTCATAGTAGTTTTCTTAGCGATTCTAAAGGTTGCTTATGATGCTTGAATCGTATAGAAAACGAAAGAAAACTAGTATCTTGAATTAGAAAATGATCACAGTCGAAAGTACGTTCCATTCTGCGTTAAAGGGTTGAACCGTTCAAGGAATTGAATCAGCATCGAACGAAGGAAAAATAGAAAATACGTATCATCGATACTAACCGGTTTATGATTTGATAATAATTCCTTGACCACACCTTCAAACAGTCCGAATGTCCAGGTGGTATATGACCGATGATATGAACTTTCTCGCCGTTCATTTCAGCCCCTTGCAACTCGTAAACGAGCCACTGTAACTCGCTGACCGGATCGGTACTGTTTATCAACAACCACCAATTTTTATTGTTACAATAATTCATGTTCACCGAGAGAATCCTGAAGCCTGGACGAACCAGGACCGAGTAGAATGCACCACGTCGAACGGTATGGGATACACCGGCCGGTAACCAACGTCTCCAATGTTGATCGAGGTCATCGTACAACCAAGATATGTCGTTTTCTTTAGGGACAAACGGCGGTGGAAAACTGAAAATATTTATAAATCATAGTCCATTAATTATATTTGTAATCTTAGACCCTTTGCGATATATACGTCGGGTCAATTTTAAGATTTCAAGTAAAACTTAAAACGAACATAGAATTTTTATTATACTCTGTCCACCGTAAGAGTAACCTCACGATTCGACCAGTTTTCGACCGATTTGCGAATCCCCCATCATTGTCTACCGCATCTGACGCATACGATTAGTCGCCACGCTAATCCCTACCGGTCTCCTACGTCGATTGTCACTGCGTATAACAAAAGCGTCAGAATCGGTAACAGTGTTGTGTGCGGTAAGGCAAACGCAAGCATAGGCTGTTAAGTGAGGATTCAACGGTTGTAGCACCTCCTCCGATCGAACCTATGCGCGAAACGAGGTTACTCTTACGGTGGACAGAGTATAGGTACTTCCATGTGTCCACTATAAGTACGTAAAAGCTCATTTTTGTCAGTTTGTTAGTTTAGGAGTTATAATTTGTTGAAAAAAAATGTGAGGACTGTACTTCAAACAGTTGTAAAATGAATAATTTACAGAATGTTTAAAAATCCTTTCAGATATGATTACATATCATTAAAAACTCCGACACGGTGCTCCGGAAAGTGTCCGATTTCCCATGGAATGTTCCATAAAAAAGATAAATATTGTCAAAGTCATAAAGAATTTTTTACCTTTTTGTCGTTCTAAATTTTATGATCATTTTACATCTTCTTACAAAAACGAGAGAACACCGAAGCAGGCTTTAACGATCATTTCGGTGTTTCAACAGTTCATAGTAAAAAGAAACACGATCTGAAATATTCGAAGCAAAAAAATGTTGTAGGAGTAAAATGACTTACCTGTTAACTGGAGCACTTTCATGGTTTCCCAGAGCTGGAAAGATCGGTATTCCAGGGAACATTTCAATGAGCTGTGTAACAGTTTCCTGCAACACTTTCAGATTTTCTTCACGTGTTTGATTCCATACGTCATGGGGCGGCAAATCACCGGTCCACAGTATGTAATCGATGTCCTATAAAGTGACATTAGAAAAACGATTAATTTTAATAACTGTATTTATTCATCAACTTTGTACGTTTTGCCCGTAACTCATAATATTACAGTAATTGATTTAATCGTGTTTCGTTTTTAACAAATTTAGAGCTTTTTTAAGATTCTTGTAACTCGAATGCAAATCTGAAAATCAATTTTCTGCGGAAGCCACAATTTAAAAAAAAAATCAATTTTAGAAAAAGTCGTAGATTTTGAAATTTAGGAATCTTTCGTGCTTTTATCGCAGCAGATGTTTAATTGTTACCGTATAAACCTTACGAACCGAATAATCGAATTGCCAAGGGAGATGACGGTAGCGAAAGGGGTTAACAGGTTTCCGGTAAATAAAGCGTAAGGGTCCTTTTATACTTCTTTTTGACGACGGTCCTCCGGGTTTTCTGGCCATGCCTGTACCAAGTCTATCGAGGATTGGACTTGACGACTCATGTTTCTGTCGTGTGCAATATTTCCAGCTCGGTAGTGAAAGAAAAGGGAAAGAACCATTTTCTTTTTTAGAAAACAGACCTAGGATAGGCAAGACCAGAAAACCAAGAAATTCGGGCCTGACTACTTGCCTGGTTTAATTGTCTAGTTGTAAACAACATCCTTAAAGATACTTTAAGAGTTAAAGATACTCACAGAATGTGTGTCGACAATGTGTTTGAGCATATGTTCGACGGTTCTTTTCGGTGTGTCACATTTTCTATAGTCACCCCATCGGCCAGCAGCTGCGGCTGGAGTCAGGGGTGGGCCGTTGGTCAATCTGCAGCATAACGGTTCGTTACATTCCGCGTTCGCGCCCTCTTGATAATAAGGATCGTAGTGGGTATCAGAGATATGAAGAACTTTGAAGGTCGGCGCACCTTCTTGAGGTGGTATCGGCGGTTTGATCGGTGGTTTTTTCACCGGCGGAAACGCCACTTCCCATTCGTGCAAGGGATTGTACGTGTCGTCGCATGCGTCGCCGATCACAAAACTACATATCTGCGTTGGTCCCATGTTCACTTGTTTCAGAACGTAGATGACTTCACCCTGAAAATTATTGTGTGTTAATTGGTACGATAATTATTCGAGCTTTTGAAGAAATTTTGTTAATAAAACCAGTGGCGCACTCAGGGAGGGGGGTTAAGGTCCCTGGCCTCCTCCAAAAAAAAAAAGGAAAGAGCATGGTAGAAAATTGGTCAAATTACGATGACTTTTTGAATAAAAATTTTTCCATCACCCGATACAAGAAATTTCAGTATCGGTATTTGTGAAGTATGTACACTGGCAATTTTTGCACTACACCATAACAAATTTTATCCGCTTTACTCGGCACCCCCCAAGATTAAATCCTGAGTAAGCCACTGAATAAAAGTTATTATTTAAAAAAAAAAAGCTTACCCCGAAAAGTAACGTCACTCCTTGACAGACACGAGGACTCTGGATGTTTAGTGATACGCAAAATTGGTAGATACTGTTCATGATTTCCTCGTCGTTCTTGCCGACCTTGATATAATGCTGAAGAAGTCCTGCGCCAACTTTGCACGCTGTACAGGACACCTTTGACATTACCGACGTTTCAACCTCCGTCATCACTTGTTTCAGATCCAACAGTTTCAAAGCTTTGTCTACGAATCCTGTTAAGTGTCCGCTCGATTGAGCAGACTCCATTTCCCACAGCATCCTTGAATAATTATACTGAAAATAATAATACAGGTTTTTTCGGTTATTAACATTTTTCTCGTTACAGGCGTTTCTTGTAACGCCTGTAATTAATTTTTCCTACCAAAATGATAAATACTCATTCTTTTTATTTGTTAAATATGTCATCGCAAAGTCGTAAAAGGTTAAAAATAGGAATATTTGAGTATCCGTCATGGGTAGTGCTTTAAATTTTCCGAGTGAAAATTTTATTTATCAAATAAATCAACAGTGGCGCAGGAGCCACGACCGAACTCCGAGCTGACTTCCAATTAGGAAGCTCCCTAACAAGGATAGATAGATCCTTGTCTCTCCAACGATGCTGTGACAAAGAGGGTGATACAACAATAGCAGGAAGGACAAAGACAGAGCGATAACCAAGCCGCTTGTTTCTTTGATTTTAGTTTATTCCACTTTTTCAGGAGAGGAAGCAATATTTTCTCCTGATTTTTTATTCAAATATTCTTGATAACATTTCAGAGGCAAGTACAGAGCTCGATTGTACAATTTCGCTTTTGTAACTTTATAAAAAATAAAAGTGTACGTTTTCGTAGAATAAATCTTTGTAATGGTACTTTTTCCAAAAAAGGGCTCTTCCCTTCGAAATGTTACAAAGGATATTAAAAAAAAAGAATTATTAGAAAATAGTCTTCTTCCCTCCTGCTGTTGTCTCATTCTTTCTGTCACAGCATCGTTGGAGAGACAAGGATTTATCTATCCTTGTTCGGGAGTTTCCTAATTTTTCCGCAACTGTCGACAAAGGTGCCAGTTTACCTCCTGCGCAACCTTTAATTCGTTCAAATCATGTCGCATATGTATTATTTATGTAATATATTAGAAACATATTGCTGCTCACTTGTTCACGGTAGTTAGGTGCTGTTTTGTTAGTTAGCTCGACGCTCCGCTATTCGCTGAATTGTCGTGCTGTTGTGCTGTTATGCTATCGTGTGCTGAATAATTTTTTTTCGCGCGGTTATCATATTATGTGTGATCCGCAATTTGAAAATTTTGAGATAATTAATACTGACAAAAGTATTATTAATAAGAGATTTTCATAGTTGTTATTATTTTACAATTTATAATAAATTCTATATTCGTTGAATGAACAAAATAAATATTAAAATCCAGGAGTTGAATTTTCCATAAATAGATGAAAATTATAAAATGTGATTTTCAAAAGTATTATAAACGTTCATCCTCTGGAAAGAATATACGCTTTCGAGCGTGAATTCTTCCAAGTTTAAGGTAATTTATATTGGAATGGAAAACAAAAACCGTGTCTAACGAGGTAAAAAACTTTCATAGGGAAAGTCGCTGACATTGGATTACTGGCGTGCGCGTGAACACGGATAAGAAAGATAGTCGTCGATCAACTTGGTGAAAGTATTTTGGCACTGAAAGTGAGAGTCGGCGACATAGTCCCGATCGAGCAAAGAACAATAAAAATTCGAGAAAACACCGGAAGAATCGAAAGACAGTTTCGACGTATTTCACTTCACAATGAAACGAAACGAACAGTCTGATTAAATTAATCTACGTTTACGTTTCGACTTTTAAAACAATATTTGAAATTTCTAATCAATTAATCTAGAAAGGTGAAATTTATTGAGCACGTTCGTGTCTCGACGAAGTATCATTAATTAACGTAAGATGTAATTTTATTCGATTATTGTTTTAAAAAAATATATTAATTAATATTAAAAATTGTATAATTTTTTGTGATTTCCGAGTATTTAAAAATACTTTAAAGCTTTTTAAACTGCTAAAAATATATCATTCTTAATCATCTAAATTTCTATAATAAGTTTTCAAAGATATAATTCCAAGTTTACAAGCTTCTGAGGATATTCAACTTTTAAATTTCTGAATTTGTAAAATTACAATATTACAAGGTTTCTGTTATCAAAAATATAATACTGCTAAATTTCCAAGTCCTGAAAAATATAATATATTTAAATTTCTAAATTCCTTTAAATATAATATTCCAATGCTCTTCCAGTGCTGAAAATATTTCGTATTGTATGGGGATTGTTCAGGTTTATTGTTATGTTGTATGGAAATCGTGTTATAAGAAGGTTGATCGTGTTACCCGTGCGAGTTGGTCGGGACTGGTGCCGTTCACGACAACAGTCTCGGCTGTTGGCGGCAAATCCCTGATAGCGAGTCTATCAGTAAAAGGTAGAACGGTAACGTCGAATCTTTCTGCGGCCCTTGCTCTGGCAGCGAACCATTCGTCGGCTAGTTGCGTCCAATTTGTTGCCATTATTTCCGCTTCCCTTTTCGATCTGCCTCTGATAGGACTTCCTGCATAAATAAATAAAAAAAAAATTCGATTTGCATAATGACCGTTCGAAGAAAGATCGAAACATTCACATTCAGGCGCGATTTCATGACATAAAAGTATAGCGAAATTGCACTTATGGTATATCGGTTTGAAGATTAAAGTGCAACGAAGATAACTACGTAAAGGTTTGGTTAATATTCTTCATACAAAATGACGGGTTCGTGGTTATAATAAACAAGAAATCAGAGGAAGAGTAAACGTCGAACGTAATTTCATGACATAAAAGTATTACGAAATGGTACTTATGGCACGTCAATTTAAAGGTTGTAGTATTACGAAAATAAGTAGATAAAGATTTCGTGAATATTCTGAGTATCGAGTTGTTGGTTAATGGTTAAAGCGAACAATAATCAATTTCTAGACAGATCAAATTTCATGACATAAAAGAATCGCAAAATGGTACTTGTGGCGTATCAATTTGAAGATCACAGTGTGATCAAAATGGCTACATAAAGGTTTCGTCAATATTCCTAACACAAAATGACTGGATGCCAGACTACAGTAAAGAACGACTAATTTTGAAATATACGCAGTCTGACACGATTTGATGACATAAAAGTGTTGCAAAATAACACTTATGACATATCGATTTGAAGTTTAAGGCGTGACAAAAATAACTGCACAACCGTTTCATCAATATTCTTAATACAAAATGGCTGGTTGCCAGCTGCAGTAAAGAATGACCGATGCTGAAGCATATGAAAAGTCTGACACTATTTAATAACAATTAGCTAATTCACGTTAAAAACATTAACGAATCGTTTATGTAGTCTCTTTCGGCAAGCTTTAAGCTTTAAATTGATATGCAACAAGTGGCATTTCGAGATACTTTTATGTCATGAAATACATTTCGTATAATTTATTTCATTTAAACACACTTCACAAATAAAAATTAAAAATTAAGAAAAGATCTCAAATCATATATATAAGATATTCAAACTTATTATTCATTTCAAAAATACTGTAATCACTTTAATGTCATAAATATAGAAAATCTCGACTTTTCAATAATATTTGCTTCCGGTATTTAAGTACCATTTCTCGAAGGTATACAAGATATTTCTTATTCAATTGTAAATCTTTGAAGATATCGTTTCTCTTCGACGACGAGTTTCTTATCTCTCCAACTTATCGAGGAATCGTTCAATTTTCCAAAAGTCGTTCCTTTCGAACGTAACCGATGGTCACGTTCCTATCGCGAACACGCCGTTGTTCTTAAAAATTACAAACGATAAGAAACACGTGGCCGAAGAAAGGAACAATATTGCAGAAGGTGAAACGATTATGCGATACGTGACGAAAAACAAACAACATACGAGTGTATTGTTGAACGTTTCGGTAACAATATACCTACCAACAACGGACTTCAATGTCCCAGCAAGAAGAACGATGGCAAAGATGTTTTTTATGATCCATGTTTGATTTGGCATGCTACTTCAGACTCTTTGGTATTGTCAACTGCAACAAACACAACGTGTATTTTTAAATTAAACAATTGTTACGATCGTGATATAAAGATTCGTTTTCTTTTTTTCTTCTTCTTTTTTTCATTGATGTGCGTTATGCAAATTAGCATGTTTTATTATTCTTACGTTAGAGAAGAAAAATGACGAGGGAAGGTTTATCGTTCGAAGAAGTAGGGAAGAGTCGTGCATCGAATTTCGAGAAATGGAAAATTGAAAATTTCCTCACGTACATAGATAAAGAACGAACTTGTATAGTTTAACGCTGAGTAATCGGTTTTTAAATATTTGCTTTCGTTTTGCAGTAGCGTTCACTCAAAGTCCGTGGAAATTCGTCGGAGCAAAATACTCATGATATTATTACCGGTAACTTTAACCCTTTGTCTGGCAAGCATTTATCAAATGAATATGCTGTTTCTAAGAGTGTGAAGTGCTGAAAAACTTTATTAGCATAAATTTATGCAAATTGTGCCGATCGGTGGCAGAAAAGAACAAAAAATGGAATTTCTTTCACACGCAAGCTGCTACAAAACACATGTTGCTTGAGGTCAACATTACCAGATAAAGGGTTAATGTACGATTTTAAAAAATTTTGCTCGGAAAGATGAAATTCAAACGAATTATACAGTTTACTACACGAATTTGACACAAATTTTATCTACAATCGAATATGCCCTTTAACACGGTGTAATTTTATGTTTTCGAATTTTTATTATAAATCAACTGTTCCCGTTTGAACGTCCCACTTTGTTTACTGTCCGACAAATGTGTCATTGTGATTGGAGGGGATGTTTTAAATTTTGTACGGTGACTGTGATTAACTGTTACTCTAAATGTAGGACATCGATGCATATTTGCTTAAAATTATTGTTCTTCGATCGATGACCATCGTAGAACACTATGTTTTTTTTTGTTCAAACAGTAATTCATTCTTATTATATAAAACTTACCGCTATTCATTTATAACAACCGATTAAACAAAAAAAAATTATTTAGATATCATTAACATTTAAATTCAACTAAATTTTTCAAAAGTTCCATAATAAAGTGTATTTATGATAAGAATTAGTTTGTTTAATTACTAACTTGATATTATTTTCTATGAATTTTGGAGAACTACCGGTACAAAATTGTAATTTAATTTTAAATAAAAGCTTCTATAATTTTTGGAAAATCATGGTTTCAAATTGAAGACAACGGAAGATTGAATGGTTAACAAATACCGGGTGGAACTTCTGTCTCGAGCCATTAACGTGTTAAATAGACGAGCATATGCAAAGTATAGTCTATGAAATTACAGACACGATGCATGCTCTTTCGATCGTAACACGGCTATCGCTTTGCAGTGGGTCAGTGGGATCTGTTTTGGCGAAAGTTTTAATGCGCGATCGTATTCAACCGTGATTTCCTCGCGATTTTCACAACCTTTTCCCGCCATTAATCTGCCAACATTTGTATTCCTTTCAAAACTTCGTTATATCGAAATAAACCTCTAAAGATACATACACTAAATTGTAACACTAAAATAACAAATATTTCTGTCCAACTTTCGTAAATCAAAGTTTTAGAAAATTCCTACGTACGCACAACTTGTTTTTCAAATACTGAATTTTCATAGCAATATTGCCAAGTATAATTAATTAATTTATTTATTTAGTATTATTAGTAGTTTTCCTTTTATTTAATTATTATTTACAATCTGTCGTTGGTGACAATAAGTAAATTTGTTAAATTATTAAAATATCATGCGAGTATCACCCCAGTAGTTAATACTCTTACATACAAATTGATTAGTGGTAGTTTATACTTTTAGAAAATTATTCGTAATTTCAAAAAATGATGTTATAATAGTTCACTGAATATTATTGAGAACATATAAATTATAATAACTGATCGTTAAACATTGTTCGCTATTCGGGGAAAAAGAAGTAATAGCGTATTCCGTTTCAATTTTCCCGCCGAACCGTTAATTATTCCCTGTCTAACCTCGCAATCTGATTTGAAAGAAAAAATAAAACGGTAAACGATCGAAGAAATCCTGTCGATATAAAAGTAACGGTGAGCCGAAAGTACATCGAATTTCCTAGCACGAAAGGAATTCTGATGGTTCGACTCGATGAAACAAACGGTAGGAATGAGTAAAACAGCCAAGTGGAATGAGAGGTTCACCGTTATTCGACCCACCGAGGGACCATGCTGTTGAAACAAGGCACTTTGACTGTGCTCGTGTTTCGCCCATTCAAAACGAAATCGTCGGGCGGAATATCTTTTAACGCTCCCTATTAACTCCCCACCTTGTTGCCCAACCGTAAGTAATCCATCCGTAGTAGTAATTTTAACTCTTAAGACGAGTTTCACGCCGAGGACGCACGTACACGCAACAGTGGCGATTCGAAATGTGCCGCGTACGCGCAGGAGTTTTCTGCGCAGCGGCGCCAAACTTGAACCACGCGCAGCCCGTTTCAAATTCTGTTTCTAATGGAAATAATTAGAATTCGATTCGCGGGGTAAATAAATTGCGACATAATGGTTTCTTTTATTCGTAAAACATATTATAGCATATCCAATGTGTACAGTTTGTTAAATAATTAGATTATTTGTATGGATACTGTTACAAGTATGACTTTGATGAATATTAACACTGGGAACCTTAATTAAATTTGGTTTTTAATGTTTTGATATTAGAATAAGGTTTGTTACAAGTCTTTTTTAAAAGGTATTTCATTAATGGACTGTTTTAGAAGAAAACGTCTGTACATTTACATCCGTATATTTACTATTCTTCTAACAAATTAACGATCAAATCTTTTTCGTATTAACGAAAACAAAGAACAATAAATGATCAGCTATTTAACATAAGCCCTGTTACTTTATAACTTGAGAGTAATTAAAAATTACATTGGATAACCCCTAATTTCGATTTATTCCCAATTGTAGCGCATTTAACTTTCATTATATCATTCATGAAATTAATCGGTTTTCAGTTTAGTATTAAAAAGAATATTAATAAGCTTTCGGTAGACAAAGTGTGAATTTTTACTCATTTCTGGGCAAAGGAAATACCGTGTGTTTAGAAAACAATATGATAACGTGTGTGTTTCACCGTGGCCTTCAATGTGCTAATACCATTGTTTGGATTGATATGAACTTTCACTACGCTTCCCGGAAGTGATACAATAAATTCCAAGCAAATATTGTACTGAGAATTATCACGAAACAGAGTGCATTGCTATCGTACTTGGAAGAAGACGGTTATCGTTATCTATTATTGTACGAAAGGAGACGAAATAAATATATGATTTGTTCAATTGTTAAAATATTCATAAAATAAAATTAATTTATTCCATTGATTAATCGAATCAACTCCAGATTCCGTTTAATTGGCGCGTAACATTTTACACTTTAAATAAATTAACCATGGAATAATAAATAATTTCTTTTAAAGGCAATTACCATTTGTTTAAGAACACGCTGCTTCGTGTATTTTATACGTGGTTAGATAAAAGCTAACGCCCTTTTTTTTTTATAAACAAAACTGTAGATTGCTTTATTTTGCTTCGTAGAATTGATCGATTTGGAAAATAGCAGGCGTGTAACGTTGATAAGATACATAATAAGAAGTATCAGAAATTATATTTGAAATATAGAAAAATGTGAATTCCATGCGAAATGCGATGGAAAAAAGTTATAATTTAAAACGTGATAAATTCTGTGAAAATTAAAAACCACGAAGAAATTATACACAAATATACAAAATTGTTTATCGGAATTAACAATATTCTGGGATAATACTGCAAGATAAAATATTAGGCATTCGAATTTATGAAATAAAATTCTGTTATCGGTGAATATTACTGATTTTCTCGTCTCTTTTGTTTATAAACGCGGGAACAAAGAACACGTCATAACCCAAAACAAGAAACAAGCCTATCGTTTCATTATTCTATATTCTGTTATCTGGAATCGTTAACCTTCCGAACGATAACCGCTTCTGTTTTGTAATCTACGTAACAAGAACACATTTTCAACTTTGGACAATGACATTTGTGTTACCATAAATACAAATTTATAATGTAATGAAAAAAAAAACCAGGAAATTAAAAAATTTAATATCATTTTTTCAATTGTAAAATCGTAATTCAGGGAATGAGAATTTGGAATGATTTTGTTATGAAATAATTTTTATGATGCTTTTCGAATCGAAAGTAAAGAAATAAAGATTTTTCGTTCGACAGCCGAAGACAAGTTATTTGACTTTTTGTTTAACACGTTGACTGCCACAGTGAAAACGGACGTGGGTAGTCAGACACGCTGAAATCCTAATTATTAACAATACAATCAACTAATTTTCAAATTTAACTTTTCAATTCGATAGCTAGCATTATTAGCTTAATGTTAACGCTATCCGTAGTTTATTTTATCATTTCTGTTGGTAATTATTCGATTGTAAAAAATTTCGGGTGCCGATCGCCGGTGACCCCCGTGGCAGCCAACGTGTTAATAACACTTCAGGCAAATTGCAAATGTTACAATAACGATACTAAAAATATTATAACAATACCGATATTACTAACAAATCTCACAAAATTTAAATTTACATATAGTTATGTCAAAATGATAAAAATTGTGTAACAATAGAAACAAGTGTTTATTTACTAACTACTCATATTATTGATTCATCAATTTACAAATAAATTCAAAATATAAAAAAGAAACAATGAACGTATGAAACAAAGTTGCAAGACTATTTTTTGGTACAGTCTGATGGTTCGGCCCTGAATGTGGACCCTCTTCCATTGTGATATTTAAATTAAATTATAAATTTGAATGACCTTGTATTATCGTGGAATATTATAACATTATAATATCCATCAGGTATATAATTATTGAGTGTCGTTTCAATTTGTAATTAATTCGTACTTATTATAAATATGAATTACCTTGTATTAGAATGGAATATTATATAATATTATAATATTATAATATTTCAATGTGTAATTAAATTTAAATATCACGATCATCTTTCATCAGCATTTCTAGTATTTACTCCTCGAAGAGAGCTCTGTTCGATGTCGAATCGTCGTACAGTATCAAGAAATAATGACTGCCTATTTAACTGCAATAAAGTGATCGATTGTGCGCAGATAAATTGAGATTTCTTCCTAAAGTGGATGAACGAGTCATCGAATAACGCAGCTGAATGACATTTAAACAGGAAATGGTAAATTCTATTCATCGAGCTCGGTACACGTAGGTCATTGCTTTCAATCACGCTATCGCAATTACGCGTCCATCAATTCATGTAACATCAGTGGATCGTAGAAGTTCGTTCAAAATGCATATTTTCATAGAAAAATTGTTGGATTAATGTAAAAATTAATTAGAGGGTGTTGTATTAATTAAAAGTGAACTCATCGAACTGAAAATAGAAATTGATTTGGGAAGACTTATTTTGGAATTTTATTCTAATATCAAAAGAATCAATAGCAAAACGAATCAATTTTTTATTTCTAAATAATGGACTTGTACAGGGTGTTAAATTACCCGAAGAGTTTTACAGCGTTGGATAGATGACAGAAAATCGAAGCGAAAAGTTCTTTAGCATTTTTTGATGGGATCAGTAGTTTAGCCACGATTAGTAATTATTAGCGCAAGATTTCACAAATTTTAAAATGCTTCCTCGTAGTCAGATAAGATGTTACAAACAGTAATTAATCACACTTTTTCTGACGATGATTATTAATTACAATCACCGATACCACGACGTACGATCATTTCTTACCAAACGGTAACGAGAGTGCTCTCACGATAATCAGGGTTTAACAACCGACCGTGTAACCTCCGTACAGGGTGATGCGGATGAAGTAATTCATCTAATTAATCAATTAAACTGATAAAACTAAGAAGAAATTGTTTATATCAGAATGAGACGGAAATAGAAGGAAACAAATATGTTTTCAGGTTAATATAATGCAGTTTGATAAGAGTTATCGGAATAGAAACAAATCGATAACTCATTCCATTTAATCTTTCTTGATCAAATTCTTTTATATCTATTTATACAATTCCTTTTTTGATATTGGTTTTAAATAATAAAAGGAAAACAAATTCTTTTCTATGTTAAGAAATATGGAACAAAATAATTTCATTTGTTACGAAAAGGAACGTGTGAAAATATATTTAACACGTTGGCTGCCACGGGGGGGGTCACCGGTGACCGGCACCCGAAATTTTTTACAATCAAATAATTAACAAAAGAAATGATAAAATAAACTACGGATAGCGTTAACATTAAGCTAATAATGTTAAATTTGAAAATTAGTTGATTATATTCTTAATAATTAGGATTTCAACGTGTCTGACTACACACGTCCGTTTTCACTGTGACAGTCAACGTGTTAACAGAAATCAATTTTGGGAATATGTGTTCTCAAGGCTTGGGAAGTGATCAAGAAAAAAGATAATCTGAACAATTGAATTTTTATTCTTCTCAAAATTCCATAAAAATATTCTTAAAGATTCATCTAATATTAAATAATTAATACTATGTTTATATTTCAACCAGTTTCTTCCCATAGATACTATAGCAGATAGCACATAATCAGAATAAATCATTTTGGAAAAACTTCTTTCTATATTAATTACATTTTATTTTATTTTAGTTTCATTCTCCTAAGTTTGTATTGCTTTTTTAATCGTTATTTCTATATCTAATCTTATTCCTCCTAGATCTGGATGAAAATATTAAAATATTTTCTCCGCCCAATTATTTCCCAAACTGTAGCTTTATTTAAAGAAGCTTTATGAAAACCAAACTTCAGACCTAGGCGCTTAATAATTTTCACCAACGTTCCATGTCCACCATTCATAAAATCGAAGCTACACACGGAACAAATAATTTTCAGCTATTTTTAAAAATTCTTTATCGCATATCCCTAAAATTATTATTATACCGATTGCCTGAACGTGAACAATTTTACATTGCTATCTGAACACTTTGAATTGCAACTCACAACTGAAACATAAGAATTTAAATCCGTTTTTCTTGAAAACACTCGAAACGAACGTAAAATACATTGCATTATTTCAATTTCCTGTATATTTCCAAGACATAATAGTTACGAGTTAAGAATGCGAGTAAACGTTTCATTCTTCTTCTGTTTTCGCACCTGATGAGAGAAAACTAGTTTAACACTATATTCATTGAACGAATCGTTCTTGACCGTCAACCGATCGTTCGATGTTCGAAGCATCTAACCTACTTAATCCTCGCTCTCTCTCTCCGTGACGTCACTGCTATCGCGAGTATCTTTGATTTTATCAAGAGGCAAGATATTCGCTTTCGACGTGTATTCCAACACCTGCTTCAAGATCTATCAAAAATGAACAAATTATCTGTTGGGTCCAAGACTCCCTGTGGAGTGGGGAGCAGAATACTTCCACAGTAACCCCTGCTTGTCGTAAGAGGCGACTAAAAGGGGACAATTAGGGGAAGGATATGGAGAAGAGGGAGAAGAGAGATTTAAAAGTATCGAAAAGAAGTAAGATTTGAAGAAGGGAAGGATGACTGATTTCAGAAACGCCATCCCAGTGCAACTGGGAAAAACCTATGGTTATCTTTTGGGTCGATCCAAAAATTAACACATTGGAGGATATATAGGCACAGATGCTCAGATAGACCTTGAACTAATATTTCTGGACTCCAGAGTGTGTTAAGTCCATAGTTTCGAAAATGTGGCGAAAGGTTAGTCTCCTTTTTGCATGGAGGAAGTGTGAACTGCTCGTCAGCAATAGTAGGATAAAACGAAGCAGTAATTTGGAGTAATTTTTGGCAGCGAAAGCTAATCATTGGCACAGACTGTGTGAGAATAATCGAAGTATAATAATTTTATATTAATTTTATCTATACAGAGCGATCGATCAGTCCTCGATCTTCTTTTAGAATAAGTTTGGAACGATCGAACGTTATACAAATATTTCCTCAGCAAAATTTGTTAATTTAGTTGATTGTTTTTAAAGGATCTGGTACACGGTGCAAAATCAAATCTTTTTATCGAAAAGTGACAGAATCATCTCGGAACACTTCTGAAGTGAACAAATATAATTGTGAACTTCTTTATCCTTTTAAAAGTATTTGTGACTTTTGAGGGCAAACATTTCGAGAATTCGAGTCTTCCAAACACGTTTTTCATAAAACTTTGATATTTCTCTATTTTGAATGAAATATGGTTTTACAACGAATTAGATCGTCGTAGGATACTCCATCGTACTTCTTGGCCTCAATTTGTATATCTATGCATTTTGCGTTTATTTTATTTCGCGTACTTAAAAAACTGCAACTTTGGGACTTGCATTCTTCCTCGATTCACCGATCCAACGCTGACTTTCACTTCCTGAAAGAAACATTTCCAAGATCAGTTGGCTGAACAGGTGGTCGATGGATGATCCACCTTCTCCATCGTTCTATCCTTACCTCAAAGCTGCCTTTTTTGGCACGCTAATTATTACCAATCTCCAGCTGCACGTGGGAAACCAAAGTATACGCTTCGAAACGATCCAGACATCATAACTTCTATGGTAAAATGACCAAGATGCTTCGTCATAAACGATCTTTCAATCACAAGCTTGAACACCATTTTTAGCCAACGACAAAGCTTCGTCGACGATCTATTTTCTAAGATTATTAATCAACCGGAATGCTCGGAAAAAGTGCACGATTCTTTGTGCAGTTACTTTGTTGCGTTAATGTAATTTATATTTGTCGCTTCATTGTTCTGTTCGTCCACCAACGGGATAAATTTTCGAATTATTAACAAACGAAGTTCAGACGGTGAATTTTTATTGGTACAAAGCCTGCCGTTCACGGAATCAGAGAAAGAAATTTGAGAGCCTCGGATAATGGTGAAAGAATATTAATTGTCAGATGGCGGACCATGGAGAGAGCCAACTTAAACTGAATTTTAAGATATTTCTTGGTTCCAGTTTTGAAATTTCGATTACGAGGGTACTGTGACCTCGCCTCAAATTTAACACGTTGGCTGCCACGGGGGTCACCGGTGACCGGCACCCGAAATTTTTTACAATCAAATAATTACCAACAGAAATGATAAAATAAACCACTGATAGCGTTAACATTAAGTTAATAATGCTAGCTATCGAATTGAAAAGTTAAATTTGGAAATTAATCGACTGCATCCTTAATAATTAGAATTTTATCGTGTCTGAGTACACACGACCGTTTTTACTGTGGCAGTCAACGTGTTAAATCGTGCTTAGTTAACACGTTGACTGGCACAGTGAAAACGGACGTGTGTAGTCAGACGCGTTGAAATCCTAATTATTAAGAATATAATCAACTAATTTTCAAATTTAACCTTTCAAATCGATAGCTAGCATTATTAGCTTAACGATAACGCTATCCGTGGTTTGTTTCGTCATTTCTTTTATTAATTATTTGATTGTAAAAAATTTCGGGTGCCGGTCACCGGTGACCCCCGTGGTAGTCAACGTGTTAATAGGCGGTCAAATTTAACCCACAATTACCGAACTGAAATCAGCGTTACTCTGTCATTAATCATTCGACTCATAGTATTACGAATTGAAAGCACGTATACTTGTTATATCTCCTTTATTTATTGCAAAGAAAATGGTAAAACTGTAGATATGTATCATTAATTCTAAGAAAAATTAACTTCGACGAATATTTAGTGATCTAGGGTTAAGCAAGCCTTTATTATCCAGTCAGGTTTTTAAATACAGTGGAACCCCGTTTATCCGGATAATCCGGAAAATTTATAAACGACATAAGTAACGCAGTTCATACACGTTTTGTTTCATTTCTAGCACATTTTATACACTTTTACAACAACCGAATGTAAAATCATACATCAATAGACAGCAGAAACAATCAAAAGTTCTATCGAATTATGTGGCCCGACACAATAGCGACAAGTATATTAATTAATTAATAAAACATTAATTGATTACTAATAAAAAAAAAAAATAACTTTAGAAAACTATGTAAATTTGAAAATCTGAATAAGGGTTAAGTAAATATTCTTTGGTACAATACCCAAAACTGTAACGTTTCAAAATTTCGTTACTTAACTAATCGATACATCATAGTTTTCTATATTTACTTTTCTATAGCAGAATGGTATAGAAATTTTCGAAAAAAAATACAAACCAAATGGGTCAAGGAACGAACGATAATCGCTGAGCAAAATGTTATGGCAAATATACCTGGTTTATTTAACTGCGAGAAATAATTCTTTCCTTGGATGGACCGTCCGGTGTTAAAGGGTTAAATAAGCGTTCGATTATCAATATTCTTACACGAAACGGCGAAAAGATGGAACGCCTTACACTTTACACAATCAACCTAAGTACACACCGTTGACGCAATAATACGATTAATTTGCAAAACGTAAAAACATTACGAAACAGTGTTTGACCACACATACCTTTCATTACGCGTGTCGAAAACTAAAAGGATTGCCGAAACGTAACACGATTCATTGGGTGTTTCTTTTTCTTCAAAAAGTTGGATGCACAGACGAACGTCTGTTAACAGGATACATAGTGATTCTAGTAACTAGGTCAAATCATAGCTCTAAAATAATAAGATAGGAAAAGAAATTTCATTGAACAAAATTGAATTATGTTTAATGAACCATCAAATGATGTCTGTCGAGCTAGTCCCTCCACCTTGCAAAAATAAAAAAACAAATATATATAAATTATGAGCTATTTATGAGCTTTCATATTCTGCAAAGTAAAAATTTTGAGCTCGTCAAACTAAACAGGAATTTAAAAATTTTAGTAGTCGACGTCGACTCAGCCCCCCACCCTTTAAAAATAAAAATATCGAATCGTTCTTTGCGGCAGAATTAGAATTTTAAGATAATACGATTCAGATTTTTGTGCCCCTTAAATATTTTGATTAGGGGTTGTGAGTCAATAATCAAAATACGTATATTGAGAGCTCTTAAATCAATAGACAATATTCATCTGCAAAAGACTTAAATTTTGTTCATTTTAAGTGTAATTCTCTCTTGAGTTAAATTATTTAAGGGGTTGTTTTAGGGTTAAAACGATGAGCTCAAAAATCTGAGTTATATGATCTTAAAAGCTCCTAGTTCTGCCACATAGAACGATTCGATATTTTTATTTTTAAGGGCCACTGAAGTTTTTAAATTCCTGCTTAGTTTGACGAGCTCGAGATTTGTAATTTGCAGAATACGAAAGCTCATAAATACTTCATAATTCGCATGTATTTGTTTTTTTGTTTTTGCAAGGTGGTGGGGTTAGCTTGACAGACGTCATCAAATGATGCATATTTCAGTTCCAGAAATGGGAGCGTTTCAAAGATTTTGAGGTCATCTTCATTTCATTAAACGAAATACTCTATTCTTTGAAACATTCTGCGTAAAAAACTATTAACAGTTTGTGAGATATTTTATTGACCGTCAACTTTTTTCATATTATAGCTTAATACTTTTCTGTACAAAATGGTTCAAAAATTTAATTTATATAAAACAAAAAATATATATATGCATATTATTTCATTTAAAGAATCAAACGGGGGTCTTAAAATTTTTCAAACATCTCTGTTTGTGGCGTTTGATACGATTTAATTTTATCCGAGGAGTATTTTTTCTATCTTTTATTATTTTAGTGTCATCATTTGGCCCAATTGTTTGAATCGCCCTGTATAACACGGGTGGATTCTTTCACACATGAGTAAATGGTTTGACTGAAACGTGTGTTTCGAAAGTTTCGTGTCGCACGAGTAAACGCCGGATCAAAAACATTCTTCGGCAAGAAAATATGTCAATGCACATTTCATCCCTTAAAATGGTATTTAAGAAACGATAAAATATTTTGAAGCTGTCAATTTATGTGTCAAAAATCATGGAAAAAATAATTTAACCCATATTCGTCGACGGTAAAATTAAATTTAACCCTAAAAGTAAAGTTTTAAGTTTAAAAGTACTTGTTTATAATCTTAAACACTACCGAAGCAATTTTTCCAACTAAAAAGAAAATACTTTTGCTACTCACTTATAATACGAAAAAGTTACCACGAATTATGCCTATTGTGCCTAGTAACTTTTAAGTACACGACGATTAGTGAGGCTTCCTTCCCTTACATCGCCATTTTCTCTAGAGAAATTCCTGGTGCTCGACAGTACCGATGTGTTTTCAAAATTGAGAATTGTTAAATATTAAATATCATCTGCTGGTTTCATTTGAGGTACAGTAAGAATAAACTTATAAAGATTATATTTTCTCATTAATTTACGTTGTTTGGTTATATTTTATTACAAGAAAAGGACAAATATAAAGTATTTGATGTTCAAGTTTCATATTTTACCGCCATGCTTGATCACGTGACTACCGCCTTCTGTGATCAAGCAAATAACCCGCCCGTTGAGGCGTCGAATTGAACAGGGATGCTTCTGACGCTTAAAATCTAGTTTTAGATCGTCGTTACTTATGTAACATTACAATTGAAATCCCTGTATATACACGTCGAATCGTTCCGTCGTTTGGCACGGTGTATAAATAATTATATAACAAAACGTGATACAATGAGACTTAAATAACGAGTAGACAAGTATCAAGCCTTTTAAATGTGCCGGGTAATCCGGTTCCAGTAACGAATAGAAATCACGCGATGTTTTTCTTTTTTCGTTGTAACTTTGATATTATAAACGTAAACAAACGTATACTTACCAATTTCGATACGTAAACAGCAGTACGAATATTATATTAAATAAATAAAATATTATTTGTTATTTCAAACGAGTTATATTGTAATTACACGCAAGTATACTTAAGAACTTTGTATTAATTTATATTAATGTGAATGAAATTATTTGAAACCCTTTCAATCTTAATAACCTATACACGCAATTGGTTACTGTTTATTTAATGAATAATTTTAAAATATAACATCGTTGCATATGGATATAAAGTACTTACGAATGTTCAGATTCGGAGAACAGCACGTGGTGCATAAAGATGCCTTGAAGATCGCAAGTTCAAAGGTTAAGTTGACAGGTTGAAAGGTGGATCGAGACGAGAAGTCGGAAAGAGACTTTGTGTCAGATTAATTTCGCGACATCGCAAGAATCACCCGGACGTTCGGCACGTTTTCTAGATCACCAGAGGCAAGCGCGTGCACACACACACGTGTTCACTTCACAGCACAGTATCGAAGGAAACCGACTCTCTTTCTTTGTTCAGTCTTCTTCTCTACCTTTGCTTGTTTTCACACGCGCCGTAAAATTCTTCAAGACGTACTCAACCACCTTACCGTGGTGACGTCCAGACGTACACTAACAATAAGCGATTAAAGCGACGCACAAGCACACTGTGCCGTTGATAGTCATCCGTGGTTTCATTCCCCCGCCATTCACTCGCTCTGTCGGTACAGCGATTCACCGCTTTATCAACTGATTTCATTTTATTCTCTCATATTTCTGTTATCACCGACGAACTACTGTTAAAGGCTGCCAGCACCGACGAGGTACTATTAAAAGACTGCCAGTCCTTGTGTATTTTGGCGTGCCACTAAGTGGGCTCAGATGGGCCCGGGGCTCCGTCGGTAAATGCGTTTAAAATGACTAGTGCTGCCGACGAGCGGTCGCTTCCTGACAAAGAACCCGCAAGGAACAAAATGTGACAAAGGGAGACAGACAAATTCCCCTCGCCCCCACGACCCTTCTGGCGACTGGACCAGTCATATCTTCCGCGAGTGTTTCTTATTCTGACCGAAATATATCCTAGAGAACGATAGAAAACAGCGAATTTTTCGGGTACGCGAAAGCTCGTCGGTGCTGCCAGCCTTACGGGAGTAATTTTCAAATCGTGTGTTCGTGCATGTGTTCATGTATGTGATTGCACATCTGTATGGGGATGTGGTACTGCATTTCCTTGTTGTGGGTCCCCATGTGACTGGATATATGTACACCTGTATTCTACTGTGGTTGACATGTGTGCATGTATAGATTAGTATGTTTTATAGTACGGTTCCTTATATGATTTAACATCTATTACTGGATTTTTTGGTGTGACACCCTATGTGCTTTAGCATGAGTACACATACATATGTATATTGCTGAGTTTTCTGGTGTAATTCTTTATATCTTTGTGGTGAACGCGTTGAACCCTTCCCATATTTTTTATCTTACTCGAAAAAGATATTCCATGTATTGGATAAGTTTTTACGATTTTTTTGATCAGACACACATGGTGTGTCATAGATTGCATTGAAAGACGCATATGATGCGTCATAAGCGACACTGAATATGATAAAGGATCCGTGATTTTTGGAATTCCAATTTAGGTTGACAGGATATCTTTCTTAGAAAATTAATTAGAGAAAGATGATACGTAATTAATCAATAAAATAATAAAAATGAATTGAAATTAGAAACATAAATTGGTTTTATAATACAACGTAACACAAACGTAATAATTTCTGCTCATATTTTTATATAAATTAATTGTTCACTCGAAAGTACATTGTAAATTCTAAAAAAAAGATAACATTGAACAAGTTACAAATAAAAAATGTGTAAATATATCATAACTGTATTTTAAAAGTAGCTTATACAAATGGCAAATATTAACAATCGATTGTATGCGTATATTTAAAAATTATATAACAAAATACGTAATATTGCATAAAAAGCTAAATAGATTTTGATACAATAGCATCACGGAGTAATGAGCATTCCCGAGTCAATAGGCAACGCCAGCCACCGTGACCACTTTTTGTTTTTGTCGTTGAACTTGAGAAGGACTACCTGTCAGTTCTATTACAACCGCGTCGGGGTGAACATCTAACATCGAAGACGTACCGATAACCAAGCTGATAGCTGGAGGATTCATACGTCCGATCTCTAGTGTGGTTAGTGTGTTTTACCATGTGTGTTTTATCGTGTTTTTTAATGTGTTTGCACATTTACTGGTGTAACCCCCGAGGTGATCATGTGTTCCCTGGTGTGGTTTCTTATCTGATTGTGCATATGGCCACATGTCTTTTTATGTGGTTCCCTATGTGCTAGTGCATTGGCTAGCATATTTAATTACACGTTTTCTTAAATGATTCCTTATATGATTGTGCGTGCACTCATACGTGTACTGGTGTAGATTTTGATATGATTATGCATCTGTTAACATATTTAGTCACACGTTTTCTTACACAATTATGAGTTTATAATTTACTTGCACGTGTTCGTGAATGTATTTCATGAATTTAACTATAATTGCCAATAATTGATAAGGTAATAACCTCAAATTGTGCGATTTCAAATTTCAGATTGGGGTTCAGTCCAATGAAGGGTGTTCTTCCGGCGATGTCCAAGGAAAGGGGTGTCCACAACCTTCTAAAAGCCAGACTGGTGTCCAGCTATGGGTCAAATCTTGGGTGAATCGAGAGCTGCAATGAGATTCTGCGATCGGTGAGTCGCATGCTTTACGGTTCCTCCAGTACCCATCATGTCGTAGGACGAATGGTCCGAAACGACACGGGGACTGGTTGTAATTTTATCATTTGAAGCGAGTATAGCGACCACGAATATCGTTGTATAAAATTATGTAACGATATTTGTGCAGATTGATTTTTTGTTGTTTGTTAGCACAGGCTAGGGCAGAGGTGGGGAACCTTTTTATCATTGGAGGCCACATTTAAATTAGGCAGTAATAATGGAGGCCGCTATAATTTTTTATATTTCACTGTTGGTATTTTTATTTATTTAAGCATATGTAAATATTCATCCAGATCTTTAAATTTTCTCTTCACACTTCAAATAAAAATGATATTAGTAGAAGTATTTTTAAATAAATTTATTTTGTTTTAAAGAAATACAATAGAAAAATAATAATATTAAGTCGTGATCTATATAATTAAATATTAATTAATACACGAGGTAGTTTTTATGAAGGCCACACGTTCCCCACCTCTGAGCTAGGGTTTTCTTGTACTCTTAATTAATTCATTTTAAGAACAAAAATGTAAAGAAGTCGGATAACTTTCATGTTCTGCTTCAATATTTTGCTAATGGAAAAATGTCGAACCTGGCAAACTCATTATCTTCAGATATTCTACCACCGATTTTTACTTTTCACTTATAATTCCTTACTGCAACGTAATATGCTGCAATCAGCATTAGCACATTTCAAGTAATTGATTTATTTTTATACGCTTGTACTATCAGCGAACATTCGCTTCTTTTTCAACAACTGACAATTTCGTTCTGCATTCAAAATTGAATATGACTGTAGCTCTATTGCTACACTGTTTTACCGACGATCGGGATAATGTAGGAAAGGTTGATAATTTATCCACAAAACCGTTTTAACTGACGGTAACTCTTAAAATTCTTTATTTAATATATAACCACTATAATTACTGCTTAATTTAATTTAATTTATAAATCTCAAACTTTATTTACATTCGCCTACTATTCCACTTCGCGTACAACCTACTACTCTCGCGTATTTCTAAGGAGTGACGCTTTTTTCTCTTCCGGAAAAACTAAAAACTATGAAAAAGGTGGCATTACTTCTGCTTGGCGGCTTTTCCGTCTTCCGGTGGAAATTATAAATTAGAGAAATTCACCCTCCTATAGTTTCCACAATCGGGTGAAGGAGTTGCCACATGACAATAGCTAGCAGCTCCCTCTCGCTTTCGTCAGGCAACCGCGTATCTGTCGGTATTACCATTTCTGTAGGTAATAAAGCTACTGTAATACCGACCTGCCAAATCGGCGAGGTCACGCGTCGTAAATGATCTATTTTAGTGTTTCAAACGAAACTGATTGTGAATATAGAATTTATAGCAATGTCCATTGTTATCAGTGATGTGTAAAAGCAATTTATTTCAGGGAAAAAATTGTTCGGTTCTATAAGTTTCACGATTTACTGTCAGATACCACTGGCGGTACCATTTTCGAGCATTTGACTTCATTTCGGAGACAATAAAGAGCAAATCTATTGTATTTTAGTTGGTAGTTAAACATTTAATTTAGCACGCCGAAGAAAAATAATCTTTCAATGACAAAAGAATAATTTAATTTGACCGATGTGTAATTGCCTATTTTTGCTCAGTTTTGTAACACTCATATTATTAAATATCAACAAAATCATATTAAACCACGAATACAGCGCGCTGTATTTGATTATCGTCTTTCCAATCAACCCTTTTACAGGCGAAAATATTCTCACATAATGACGAAAAGTCGATTTTAAATTTGCCGGTAACGTCGATTCTCTACCTTATCCGGATCTAGCCCCTTAATTATTAGGTAAATGTAAGGCTACATAATAGTTTCACGACATTGAATTAACTATTTCTAATAGTTAATTATAATCTAATAATCAAACCGTTAGATGCGTGGTGTTGTCATTCAAAGCATTTTATAATAACTAGACAGTTCATAATTTGATATTAGAAACTTAGAATTTCATTATTCTTATCGTGAAAATCCATAATTATAATTTAGAATCGTATAAAAGTATTTTAATAAAAGGAAAACAGTTATCCTGTAATATACAGAGCGTTCCAGTAATCGTGGCACATCTAGAAATCGAAAATATAATAAAAATTGTTTTGCACACAAATTTATTTCCAATGAAATTGAATTTTTGATGTTCGTCAAAGTATTTGTAGTACTACTAATAAATATATTTATTATCGTTGTAGATTCAATTTTATCATAACGAATACCCTTTCGCATTATTAACAATTACATTTAGTAATTCCGATACTCTGTAAAAAAATTGTATTATACATTTATTTCTTTTCTCAAAATCAGCCCCTTTCTAGTTGTACCATAATTTCTGTAACGCCCTGTATAATATTTAACATGGACAGGATTGCATAGCAAGCGAATTTATTACAGAAAAAATTGTTATGTTACACAATCGATGTCGCGACCCAATATATTATAAAGCAATGGTACTTATGAAGTTTATCTATGTAATTAGACAGAATGATAATGACCGTTTTACGATTTTAAATTCAACGTTTGTACCGTATACTCCTGCACGTGGTGCACCCGACGCATCCACGAAATGTCATAGGATGCCCTCATCGTGTGAAAAGTAACAGTTGTATTATAACACGTTGGTTTAAAGGTAGCATGGTTGACTAGTATGAGAACCAGTATTCCCATAGGAATCTGCACGAGAAACATCTACTCGATGGTGTGAAACGGAGAAAGGTTCAAATTCGTTGGACACTTAGAATGTGGTTTCATGATTTGATAATCAAAATCAATTAAGTTGTGACGTATGAAAGGTCAAATTTTTTTTTTAATAACTATTTATATTTTTTGAGTAATTTTATATTATTTCGAAGCTTGGAGATTAAAAATTTCGTATTTTATGTTTATTAATATTTAGAAATATTAACGCGTTCTTCTTTAATTATTATTCATGATAGGAATAACTAATTTTATGATAGCGATGTAAATTGGAGAATTAAAGACTGAATTTTGAGTTATTCGTATTTTTGGTTATTGGGTTCCGAATACGACTCTCTGTGCTAGTAAACGTGTTGATTATTATTATTATTTTTTAATGCAATTGGTATTTATTCATAAATACGAAATAATTAATATCCTTGACGATGAATTTCCATCCACAGCCGGAAACATTTGAAAATGAAAGCTGTCACTTCAATCGGATGAAATAAAAATCAGAAAATAAGACTTTAAAATATTCTAATAAGAATTAGAAGAATCTTTATTGAATAATCATTGATTGTATCAGGGCCTGCTATAGCGGTTACGTCGCCCTGGACAAAAAGACAAATTGCCGCTCCTTATACATATATTTTTTAAATGAAGGTACATATTTTTTATTTTGAATAAAAATCAAGTATATGCATGTTCGAACAAGTTCAAGCAGCGTCATTTACAAATTCGGCGTTAATTTAAACAATATAAATACTTTTAGCGAACGAAAAAATCGGTATGTGAAATTTTCTATTAATTGATTAGGCTTACAGCCTAAATGGCGCTCCTAAATTTTAGCGTCCTCGACAAATGTCCCACCAATTTTAAAACGTACATACTGTGCGTAATACGATTGAATAAAATACTACATTATTTTATTCTTAATTATCATTTTAATTATATTATATAACAAGCCCGTCCCTCAACCCTGATTACGTACGAAAAATCATCTTGATCGGTTCAGCCAATTTTCAATGATGCGATCACATGCGTCGTTACTTTCATTTTTATATATACAGATTGAATAAATTGATTAATTACAGAAATTCATGGGATCCGTTCTTGACGAGGTCAATGGATATACATGCGTATGCATTTCGAGTTATTTCGTAAGAAAGCAAAAATGTCTTGAATTATTTATAACAGCGTTTCTCAACCTTTTTCTATATTTCTTTGTTATAATATCACGGTAGAAATGTTTAAAGCAGGACATTTTTAAGAAGCTGATGGATTATTGTCGCAGTGTATTATATAAGGAAATTATTCAAATTATATGTATTTGGTAATAACTTATACGAGTAGAAAGTTGATATCGGATTAGTTTTGATTTGTAACAAATAGTTAATTAATCTTGAATCGAACGTGTTTATGTTACCCATGTGTAAATGTTGATCCTTCCTGTTCGATAGATTTTTCAGTAAGTAATAATTACAAGAATCTTGAAAAATTCTTGCAGTATCTTCGAATGTCTCTTTCGAAACAACTTCGACACGAAATATTCGCGTTAATGGGAAAATAAAAGAATTAACAGTTTTTAATAAAATATGCTACTTTAGAATCTTAACCCTTTGACTACTGTTGGCGCCTATTGGCGTTTGAAACATGTTGGCTTCCTGGTATTGTAGGCGCCAATGGGCGCTTGACTTATTTTGCTCCGCTGGTACTGTTGGCGTCAATAGGCGTCCGGATCAAATTTCGCCTGTTTCGTGAATAATTGCCGATTTAAAATTTTATAATTGTTCTTATGGTAATGTAAGCCTGTAGTGGTAATGTAGATTACTTTAATGTAATAGAATTCAATACTTCGCTGTGCTCGATGTACGTCGCGTGCCAAAGTCAGCCGTAGTCAAAGGGTTAAGGATGATTATAACAATCGAAATTACATTTATTAAGAAAGTTTCGACGTAAAATAATGCATATTTCGTGGCCGAATAAAAATTGAATGTGGTCCAATATTGGACTGTGGTTAATAGATTGAGAAACATTGATAATATCATTTTATAATATCCATGGTTTTGTAAAAAGATATTCCGGTAAAAATCTTAAAACGGGGCTGTTGATTAGCCAAAGAAAAAAAATACCCGTTTGTCTGCGAAAATTGTATGAAGGAGACACCAGTCATGTTTAAAAAGTGTAATTAATTGATTATTTCATTTATAAAAATAAAAATATATGTTTGATTATTTTATTAGAAATCAGAAGTTACGTTACGAATTATTTCCTTTAATAAATTAAGAATTTCTCTCTAAAAATCAACGTTTATTTCATAAGGGATCAAATGACCCCTTATGGTAAGAATAGGTACATGTAAAGTGCCGGTACGTTTAAATTATTTATGTATCAATAAATGCCAATTAATATACGGAAATGGTACAATCTTTCAATTATTTATATTTCTACTATTTATTTTTTTACAATTTACTGATTATATTATTCGTTCATTTGTACTTATTACATTTTTATTAGCTTGTCATATTTATATTTATATTACAATTGCATTACTTCTATATTATGAAAATTTCAGACTTACGTGTGTTTTTGAAATCCTTGGAACTTTCGGTTCCTTAAATTATTTAAATAATATCGTATCGAGCTGAACCAAAGGTTATGATTCTTTTTTATTCAAATTAGGAACAGGTTCATGGTTACCTTATAAAAGGCTCTCCGAACAGAAATGATTATTACATAATAACATTTCTAAATATAACACTTGGCATTTTTAAGATTGCACAGTCGAAATTAAACAAACACCAAGGTATCTTTTATGTGCTACAGCACAATATCGATTCGATATTCAGGTTGTGTAACCTTGTGTAAATATTAAAGGTTAAAGGATTACATCTTATAAAAAAGAATTTATTGTACCGTTAAGGAATTTATAATTTTCAGTGGTGCTCGAGTGCTTTGAAAGCATCTGTTGAACTTCGAGTTCAAACGAATTATAATTTATCTTGGTTTAAAACTAGATGAAAGATGAAATTTAAATTAATTCAGTTTTTTCTATCTAAAAAGGATAAGAATCTAATGGAATTCTAATTTTATAATATAAATCAAATTCTTCTTTAATTTCATAACTCTTAAGAAATTTTTCCATGATGACTGCTAAGGAAATAAGGGGGTTCCTTCTGCTTTTTAACTCTGCACATATTTAATTTGTTAAAATATTTTAAAATATGAAATTGAAGTTTTATTTATATTAGAATATAGAAAGTTTAGGAAAGGAATCAAAATCAATAGATTCACAAATATTTGAAATTCTTTTCTTCCAAAATAGTGCATTGGTTTTTGGAAATTTCGCTGCCAAAATAGACTAGATTAAAAGTGCTCCGAGTGCAAAGGGTTAATATTTTTATAATTACTGTGTACCTTAGGAATAAAATGAAACGAAATTATTTTACACCAGAAAAGTTTTATTTTAATCCATAGTGTACGAATATTATTGTACAGTGGTTAAATTATTTAATTATTATATTAGACTATTATTTGAATATTAGCAATGAATGAATAAATATCATTTCTATTGCGTTAATATACTACAATGACGAAGCAGTTTTCATCTATTTACTATTCAGTCCATATCACGTATCAATATACTACAACAATTGTAAACGTTGTGTAATATTAATACACTAGTGGAATTAATTCTGGACACTTTCAAATTTTTACTCAAATTTCGCTTTTATTCAAATTATTTAACACGTTGGCTGCCACAGGGGGTCACTGGCACCCGAAATTTTGTACAATCAAATAATAAACCAACAGAAATGATAAAGTAAACCACGGATAGCGTTAACATTAAGCTAACAATGCTAGTTATCGAATTGAAAGGTTAAATTTGAAAATTAGTTGATTGTATTCTTAATAATTAGGATTTCAACGTGTCTGACTACACACGTCTGTTTTCACTGTGCCAGTCAACGTGTTAATACACAATCATTTATATTTTATATTCGAATCCTTGTTATCTAATTTTAGAGTTTTCTTCTTTTACAAAAGAATTAATATTTCTGTTGTCAGGCGCAAAAGCAAAAATAACAACACAGTTTAGATTTTGTTTTTAAATTAAAATTTTCAAACATTTACAAACCAAATCGAGTAAATTGACACTTACGAGATTACAATAAAAATGTAGCATAGCAGAGTATACACTACCGGCCAAAAGTTTGGGTACATCTACTATATTTTCATTCTACAATTGTACAAACTCCTTTTAGTTAGTGATTTTATTTTCAATATTTATTTGGAATAAATTCGGTATACCGTTTTACTTTCTTGGTTGATTAAATAATATTGCTTGTAATTGACTAATTAAAATCCCTATCGACATAGATGACGAATTCTTATAAAAGTTGATACGTTACCTAGATATGGGTGACATGATACTTGAAGTGTTAAATACATATTGCAACGAGTTCCATGTGATTTTAGTACCACAAAAATGTATACATTAACTTTTCTTTACCTGCAGAGATATAGTTTTGCACATTAGAAACGAGTTTATGAAACGTTACGAACCAAGCCGTTTTCCCCGTGTAAATTTCTAGTAAGAGTAAAATATTTAAGAATATTTTTTTTTTTATTAATACATGTACCCAAACTTTTGGTCGGTAGTGTACATATCCTGGACAAATGTGAAACAAAGAAATATTTTTCTTCAAAGTGTCCAGAATTAATTCCATCGGTGTATTTCAAAATTGTATTAACAATACTATAACCTTGAGACTAAAGTTGCGTTAAAATTATAACACAAGGTCGTAATAAGCCGTAAACGTGTAATTATTTAAAACGCATGTTATAATCGTTTAACAGATACAATATTTTTTATTACCACCAGTTTCTTCTTCCTTGTCGCGGCTTGTTCACGATTATACAAGCGATCAATTTAGGCGATGTGAAAATGTCAAGCTCGTGAATAAATTTCGTGAAGAATCCTTTTTCTATGGGAACGACGGTGGTGGTGGCCGATTAACTCTTTCCTTTTCTATCATTCGGCTAAAGAAATCGTATCTGTGTTTCGATTAGCCGAATATTTGGGGAAAGTGAAGTTTAGAGTTTCGTATAAAAGGACATTCGTGTCACTGAGGAAACACATTTGAAATCGTACCTCCTTCCATCGGGAACATCTGCCTTTCTTCTTTCGAAAATGAAGTTTCTCGTGAGTTTAATTTGATTATCATTTCGTCTTTATCTCTATCGTCGTTCGTTAATTTATTTCAAACTGTTTCGTAAGCAACGGGAGTTATACATGACTTGTTTGATTCTTTTTTTTAATTTTATTTTAGTGCCCAAAGATGGAATAATTTCTAAATTTCTAAACTCTGATGTTTTGAACAAGTTAGCGTTGTTTCATATTTTTATTATAGGAATTTAGGCATAAAGGATTTTGAATCGGTTGCTTACGAAAGGGTTAAATTGCATTTTCTTTGCTTTACTGTCTTTTCGTTCGTGAATCTGTGTTTATACTTCGTATCATTGTTAATCTTTCGATCTTTTATAATCTTTTTATTTCACGAATCTATAGATTCTCACAATTTCTTTGTACTCTTGTATTTGTGTATTTTTATATTTTATAAATTATGTAATTTAGAAAATTTGTACAGCTTTATACTTTTACAAAATAAGTGCTGTATTTTCAAAATTCTTTTTTTTAAGAAAGGAAACTTGCATCAATTTTCATCACGGATTGCAAATTTTATATACCTAACATTGTAACTCGTATAATGAAACAAACATTACACATCAGTGTCTCATTACGATTAAATAACTCAAGTGTTAATAATAATTCTATAAACGGTTAACCCTTTGCGGATATATTCGTCCAAAATAGAATCTTCATAGTATTTTATAAATTTGTATATAAATCACTAAACATCGTGCTGCAATTTTGACACAAAGAAAAATCATAAATGTAACAGTAGAGATTTCTAATATATCCTTTAGGCAAGTATTGTTAATAATAGCTGTCTTACTCTTAACAAAATCAATTCAATTTTTTTCATAATTTAGGACAATCCTAACCTAACCCTAACAAAAGACACGAATGTACAATTTTATTCATTTCGAACTCTTTACGGCATCGTGCATTCGACTATTTTCGTATTTGTGTGTTTGGCGACCGGGAGACGATGTATATGTATAGTTGTGCACAAGTTTACATCCGTTCACTGGTTATGGAACAAAATTGATCAAACCCAAGACACTCTTCCGTAGATGCGATAGACAAGGGAACGTATCTTTTTCTTTTCAGATTGTTTCCTTCGCTTTTGTGGTCGTTGCTTCGGCCCAAGCGGCTCAGCAACCGCCTGCGCTCATCTTGAAACAATCCCACGACGCGTCACCGGATGGCTCCTATTCTTTCTCCTACGAAACTGATAACGGAATATTTCACGGGGAGAGCGGTACCCCGGTGAAGACCGATGCCAAGGACGACAGTCCTGCCGTGGTTGTCCAAGGACAATATCAATACACAGCCCCCGATGGCACTCCGATCGCAGTGTCATACGTTGCTGACCACGGCGGTTTCCAACCACAGGGCGAACACATACCGCAGATATCTCCTCTGATCCAGAAGGCTCTCGAGTACATCAAAGCTCATCCACAACCAGCTGATGAAGCTAATCACTAAACGAGTGTTTCGTGATAGTCTTTAAATACACATACAGTCATGTAAATTGATATTCTTTATGTAGAACGTTGGTTGATATAAATTTTTAATGTTTACGCCTTTTCTCGTCATTTTTCCTCCAGTTCGAGCAGAATGTACTGTTGTATAGACTGTACGTTGGTTAAGTGTTCGTGAGAAAATTTATGTTTTTCTTCTCTTTCTCGTGAATTGAGAAATGAGAAGTTTCTTCCGAGCTAGATTCTTCAGGGTCTTAATAGTATTAGGTTGTCCCAAATAGTATTAGGTTGTATAATACTTTATGTATCGTGTCACGTTATTGAGATACTTGGACCTATATTATCTTCTTCCATTTCTTCGAAAGTTGTATAATACTAATATTGTTTTAACCCTGATAGACAAAGCGTTGTATGTAGGTAGGGAAAGAAACTTTTGGGACAACCTAATATTAACCGATTCACTGATTTAAATCCCAAGAACCTGTTGCGTGGCATTTAAAAATACGCAAATTTGCTTAAAATTAATTTAAAAACCAACTGTTCGATCTCTACGCTTCGCGGCCACTACTCGTCATACGATTTTAGTGCCTAATCGTAAGAACGTGATGCGAGCTCAGCTCGCGTTTAACTCTTTGGGGCACAGAATTTCAGAAGAATTTCAGACCCATGTTGCACAGAATTTTATTTTTATTTTTTAACTTTTATTTTATTTTATTTTATTTCATTTTTTTGCAGCTATTGCAATATTTCGAGGTGGGTCTAAAAATGTCCCACCATGCATTACCGTGCACCAAAAAGGTGGGACATTTCTAATCCCACCGTGCCCCAAAGAGTTAAATGACTATTTCAAAATGTTAGGTTGTCGCATAGGTTCCTTTCGCTTTATTAATAAATAACGGACGTGTAATGCTTTTATGTTTCGTATCATGTTATTTTAATTATCTTCTTCCATTTTGCCGAAAGCTACATTACAGTATATTTTTTTTTAACATTGCCAGACTAACACGGTACAGAATTTGGAAAAAAATTATTTTTGCAATCTGTACATTGCACGGCGAATTTTTGAGGCGCTATCTTTGAGCTGCGGTTTCTTAATGATTTTATGGCAATAAAGTTTTAAAAAGAAAATTGATATGATACATGGTATTATCAGTAAAAAGTACCGAAAATTTTAACGGTGTCATCGATTTCGTTTTTTCATAATAAATTCATGAAAAATAGACCGTTTACACAAGGCTCCCCCCTTAATTAGAACAATAGGGGTAATAACGATCCTTCCAGATCTAATTGTACAGAAATATTTCATTCTTACGCTCCGATGAATAACGTCCACACTCCTGCTGTTTCGCGTTAACAAAAGGATAAAGATAGTCTGCTCGATAAAAATCTCAACAGACGATCCCTCCCTTTCTGTAAGAAGAACAGATTATCGTTTCTCATCATCTAACAGTTTCCTATGCAATTGCTTAGCTGGTTCTTGAATCGCGCACACATCTAGGCGCGAAATTTCAACGTTGAAATAATCGATGGACAGAAGAATGCATACCTGCTGCAATCGCAGTTACGAGATTACA
Source organism: Stelis phaeoptera (assembly GCA_943735885.1). Lineage (NCBI taxonomy): Eukaryota > Metazoa > Arthropoda > Insecta > Hymenoptera > Megachilidae > Stelis > Stelis phaeoptera. Next base: position 5,055,570 of record OX030934.1, on the reverse strand, counting down.
CAGACGCGACGGACAGAATTTACCACATTAATTTCATCGTTTCCGTAGGTTTTCCCGGTTTGCTATCATTAGTCTGATAAATTCGACGATTAACGGTTTAACGGCGATTCAGAGTAAAATCTTTTCACTTTTTTGCTATTTTGTATAATTAGTGTAATTATCAATAGACGCTAATAGGGTGTTACAAAATATTTGTTAAGAATAAGATTCATTTAGTAGGCATAGTAGGGCACTGTGATCAGAAAATAGATTCAGTAAACATAGGTTTATGTTAAGTATAATTTTTCAATTAAAAATATAACTTGCTTTTAATTAAATATGAGTTTCAGCAAAGTAGGTTGTATTAAAATATAATATATAAACAATTTTGAACTCATAGAAATATAGTATTCCAAAATTCCTAAGTTCTTCTAAATATAGTATTCTAAAATTCTTAGATTCTTCAAAATATAGTACTTTAAAATTTTCAAGCTCCAAAAAATATAATATTCCAAAAATTCTTGTTTTTCAAAATATACTATTCCAAAATTCCTAGATTCTTCAAAATATAGTATTTTAAAATTCCTAGATTCTTCAAAATATAGTACTTTAAAATTTTCAAGCTCCAAAAAATATAATATTCCAAAAATTCGTTTTTCAAAATATACTATTCCAAAATTTCTATAAAAAGTACATTATCTTTCTATATTCCTGTATCCTTAAGAATGTAACATTCCAAAATTCCTAGATTCTTCAAAATATAGAATTTTAAAATTTTCAAGCTCCAAAAAATATAATATTCCAAAAATTCCAAAGCTTTTAAAAATATAACATTCCAAAATCCTATAAAAAGTACAACATTATTTTCCCAAATTCCTATTAAAACCTACAATGTTCCCAGAAAGGATTAATCGATCGTTCGAACGTATACTCTTATAACACGATTTATAGGACACTCTGTATACGTTGTACCATTCAATCGACGACACATTTCCATAAGCGTGATCGAAGGATCAAAGCGCTAGTATGTTTCAGTTATTCAAATAATATACAAAGAATAGGAATGTTTTGTAACGGATCTATTAATACGTTAAAATAAGAAAGGATGAATCCGAGGGCGAATTAATGTTGGATGCTCTTCTTACATTGGCCAATCCTGTACGGCATAACTGAGAGGTCGTATCACGCCTAAGCACGAGATTTGTATTTTCCCGACCCACCCATCTTCATTCGACAAACTATTATATATAGATTATCCTGCACATATAAATTTATTAACCCTTTGAAATTCTGCCGCCTATATCAGTTTGAATTTTCATTAAAAAATTCTTATCTTCCTCTCTTTCTATTTAGCTCTTTCCTTTATTCTCACGCTACGATTAGATTATCAACGCTTATAACTTAATTATCTATGGAATAAATTTTACAGTTGTTCATAAGTAACGAAGTGAAAGAAAAAAAAAGAACATGTTTCTTAAGCAATTCATCAATACGGATGGCACTTTATTGCGACTGGTCGGCCACTGACAAGTGACGATAACAGTGCGGTTTAAATTTAAACGTTTATAGTAGAATTAGCATTTTGTCAATAAAAAAATTGCGGATATCATCCGGAAGGTGTTGTAGTGACGATATCAATGAAATTAACCCGAAACCTATTGTGCTAACTTTGCAAATTGCAAGAAAGTAGCAAAATTACCACTTTTTACAGTTTTTTGCATACATCTTGAAAACTATAAGTCTGACAAGAAAAAGTTATGGAAGTATTTTGTAGGCTATTACGTTACCTACAAAACTAGATAGATTGTATGTCATTCCGATAATTTGTTTACGAGCTATTCAATAAAAAGTCGTTTTTTTGACAAATGTTAATAACTTTTGTAAACATTTATCAATCGATATGAAACTACGCGCAAAAGGTAGCCAATTTAATGTTAAATATGTTAGCCAAATTTCAAATCGATCGCTGTAATAGTTCTTACATAATTAATTTGACAATTAACTTTCATACCTTTCTTCAAATCAATTGTTCAAACTAGTTAATACCGAGTTTATAACTTCTAGTGGCCATAATTTTGCTACCTACTTTCTTGCACAATAGATTTCGAGTTCATCATCACTCTACAAACCCCTTCCGGATGATATTATGCAATAAAATATCTATCCGCAATTTTCTTATATCTCGTGGTATTCTGATGCTAATTCTACCGGACTATTATCGTTATCGGACCACACGAGCGTGCTTTTGTTTTAGTGGTTTCGAAGAAGTAAGACGATCCACATTGATTTCGAAGAAAGGAATGCGTTATATTTGCATTAACAATCTTAGTTTAGTCGCCAACAGATAATCTATCTATTAAACATCAAAGATCGTTTACTGCGTTCGATTAAGATGTTCCCAGAATGTAATATGTATTATCCGGTCACATTCGGTTAGTGAGAAAATAACAAAGGTAATTTTGAAAGAAAAAAATACTCGATCTTGGTAATAAAATTTCTAAAATTTCGTCTTCTTTACTTTGCAAGTAAAGGGCGGGTTTATAAAGAGAAATAACGAAGTTATTATCCAGGTTTTATAGTGAAATCTAAACTAATAACTGGTTGTGCATCGGAATCTGCATAAGCATAAGAATGCACGAAGATATGCATAAATAACGGCGAATAATATGCGATTGTCTTAGGTAAGAATGACGAAGGATGATCGTAATTGCTTTTTCAAAGAATTAGGTAAGACGAGTGTAGATCCGAGGGCGGATTACGACCCTGTACACCGAACGCTCAACAATAACTGGGAGGTTACTCTTTACTCTGTAAAATCTCATGCTGCTTCGAATCAACCTTTATAATACAATTCAAGGTGTGCTTCATTTTTTCTGTTCTTTTATCCGACCGAATGGAGACAAGTCGAAAAATGATCAGAATTTTATTTTGTTGTTCTCATCCATTATCGAACCATTCCGAACCATTAATATTCGAAGTTGTATTTTTGAAATGTTTTAGTGGAACTTTTATGATCGTAAATTGTTGACTTAATAAGTAGACAGTGATGAAATACTGTAATGAATATATAACTTAATAAATTTTGATAGTATATAGCGAATATATATTATAGAAAAGATTCTGTTCTATTATGCGGTATGATTGATAACCATCCATTTTGTATTAATAGTACGAATGGAACATTTACGTGGTCACATTCCTTAGATTGTAAGCTTTAATTTGATATACCACGAGTGCCATTTTGAAATACTTTTATGTCATGAAATTGTATCAAACTATCTATATTACGAAATTGATCGTCATTCGCTATAATTGATAACCTTTCATTCTATACTAAAAATATTAACGGAAAATATATGTTGTTATTTTCGTCGAATTCTAAGCTTTAAATTGACGTATCACAAGTGCCATTTCCAGATACTTTTATGTCATGAAATACCATCTCAATTTTTACGTTTCGAAATCAGTCATTTAATAATACATTTCTGAACATATTTCACTCGAAAAAATAATACACTTCTACAAAACGGTGTGACAGACGGTTCAAAAGGGTATAATTTCATTTATTTGCCGAAATACGTACAGGCTAATCGTAAGTGTCATGATTTAGAAATTGATCGTACGGACTGGTATTACATTTGTCTCCCTTTAATGCCAGCCCATCAATTGTGCACCATAGGTTGGATACAACTAATAAAGTATAAGAAATTGAGTCCTATTGAAATGCAAATATCAGTGTGCATAGATAATAATGTCACGATGGTGCATATAAATAGCAATTATAATTTCCTCATTTGTTATTGTGAGGTTAACGAGGAGTTATCCATCTGGTATAGAAACCTGATGTCCATTTCAAATGATCCGATCTCATGAAGCAATTGCTGTGATTCTAAAACTTTGTATTTCACGTTTTCATATTCAACAATCGTTTGTTAATATATCTCTCAAAAATTTTTGTATAATACGAATCGAATATTTATTATACATTATTAATTTTTTAACACTTTGATTGCCACTCCGAAGCTACTGAGAATGAATTTTATTTTTAACAGATTTTGTTCATTGTTTTATCAACGTTTCATTATTTGTATTTTGAAGTATCTGTTACTGGTATTTTTATCTAAATAAATTACAGAATTCTTATCAGTAGTACGGGTATTTAGTAGAATTCCTAATAAAATTAATATAGGTATTATCAATATTTAGTTATTTATAATTTTAGGTACCCATTAATGGTATTTCTAATTAAATTGGATAAAGTGTCCTAACAGTAGCATAGGCCTTAGATAAAATTCCTCAATATTTAATTATTTTCATTATCGATAATTTTAGGTACCCGTGACTAGTATTTCTAATTAAATTAAATAAAGTGTCCTAATAGTACTATAGATCTTCGAGAGTATTTCCAGCTAAATTAAATAAACAATTCCTAGCAACATGGACAATGCATTTCCATGAAAATTCGAATGTCACCCAGATATATTAGCCGCGTGTCAATCAAAGTGTTAAATATATACAATCCCGCCAAAATAAATCACACATCTACAATCAAAACTTGCTAAAAAAAAAAATCACGAAAAGATTAATAAAGCACCTATAAAAAACTGTATCAAAGTAAACTGTACGTAAAAACGTTAGCTCAAGAAGTAAGAATAAATGTTGTGAAAGCATTTCAACAGAAACCCCAGCTGTGATAATATGTACATACATTTTCGAAATTATTGAGCGAATTAAAAAAAGATTAACTCTTTGCACATCGAATCAAAGAAAAGTTTCGTTACCAGTGGAAATGAATCGACAAGTTAGCTGAATAATAATCATTTAAAAAAAAAAAAAAAAACTGGACACAAAAGAAGGGGTCAGAATGCGTTGGTGTTCAAAAGAGGGAGTGTCGCAAGAATCGTCGATGCGGTGCAACGATTCGTTGGCTCGTTGCATCCTGCTCGTAACAGACATCCAGTGAAAGGAATACGCCCTGTGATGATCCGTGGCAAATCTGGCGATCTGAATCTTGTACCGAGGTCATCCTGACCCGTGTTCTACGAGACACCGTGAACTGGCTGATCTAATAACTAGCTATTCGGCAGTTCGTCTTTACGGGGTCATTCTGTTAATTAGAACTTGGAGCAATCCATTTTGGCATTTCTGTTCGTCGAAAATGTAAAACCTTGGAGAATACTAAATAAGGTTCTACAAATTAATGAAGGCAGAAATCTACTGTCACGTTGAAGGTGTTGCGTACTTAATTAAACGTGATATTATATTTTGTACTTATTATTTATACAATATTTAGCAGGTGACATAAAGTTTATTACTTTTCAAATCTGGCACCCTAATTTACGAATTTTCCAACCTAGCCCCTTAATTTATTAATTTCCAAATTTAGCCCCTTAATTTGCTAATTTTCAAATTTAGCCCTCTAATTTACTAATTTTCCAACCTAGCCCCTGAATTTACGAATTTTCAAATCTAGCACTCTAATTTACTAATTTTCAAATCTAGCCCTCTAATTTACCAATTTTCCAACCTAGCCCCTGAATTTACGAATTTTCATATCTAGCACTATAATTTACTAATTTTCAAATCTAGCCCTTTAATTTATTAATTTTCAAATCTAGCCCTTTAATTTACTAATTTTCCAACCTAGCCCCTGAATTTACGAATTTTCAAATTTAGCCCTTTAATTTGCTAATTTAAAAATTTAGCTCTCTAATATACTAATTTTCCAACCTAGCCCCTTAATTTACTAGTTTTCCAGCCTAGCCCCTTAATTTACTAGTTTTCCAACCTAGCCCCCTAATTTGTTAATTTTCAAATCTAGCCCTTTAATTTACTAATTTTCAAATCTACCCCTTTAATTTATCAATTTTCAAATTTAACCCCTTAATTTGCTAATTTTCAAATTTAGCCCTTTATATTATATAAATATATTATATATTATATAAGTATTATAAATAAATTATAATTTATAAATCTATAATCTCTAATAAATAAACAAAAATATTAAAAAAAAAAAATTAATCATAAATTAAAATTAATAGACTTAAGTCTATTAAGTCTATGATTTTTAACATATCATAAAATATTGTGTTAGTTTTAGAAAAATTCGTATATTCGGGGGTTAATGTCGGGATCGATTTACATTGCCAATATTTTGATACAATGGTGTCTTCGCAACGGACAAGATCCACCTGGTTTCTGAATACACGATTAATCAAAACATATATTATCCCCTTCGTACATCCTGGAAACAGTGGCGGGGCGGAAAGGAAACAAAAGAAAAGAACTGTTGCCGCTTATAAAGCCTCATCGTGACACGTCTGCTCGTGTACTTCTGGACATTGCCAGACAGAACGAACTCTAGCCGAGGATAGGAGTGTACCGTAATCGAATATAATTTAATTTCGAAGATTTCTCGTGTTATCGCGTGATTGATCCAGAAGATATATTAATTCGTACCGGTGTGTAGTAATCATGAAGATTTTTGTAAGTGTCATCATGTTTTATCTCTTTTTGCAAATTTTGGGTGTGCATCGATTAATCTGATATTATGATACCAACTTCTTTTGAATATTTCGCAAAAGCGTTATTTTATTTTAATCGAAATTTCAAATATGTAAATAATTATTTTTATTTGAATTTGTTTTATTATTTTATTTCAATCGAAGTTTGATATTTCATTTTATCGTTTGTTTCAAATTTTATTGTGATAGATTGAAATGTATGAAAAATATTTTGAACGCGACTAATCGAAGCTTGAAATTTCATTCTACTTTCCCTTGCAAATTTGAAAATATGTAGGTATATCAATTGGGATCATAATATGAAAATTCCTAAAATATTGTAAACTTCTGGAAGATATCTATTTATTTTAAACAGAGTTAAAAATTTTGTTTTTGTTTCTTGCAAATTTTATAATGTGTCGGTATACTGACTGGTGCTAGATAAATATCTATCAAGTATTTCGAAAATAACTATTTCATTTTAATCACCATTTAACGGTACGATGATTAAGACAATAGAGTGACTCGTACATTTCTTCGCACGAAAATAATATTCATTTCCGTAAGATAATGGAATTTTATTAAGTTAAATTGAACAATCGGACTCGAATTTCAAAATTCCTTATTTTGAATAAAAAATCATTTATTCAAAATTTAGAAACACGAGTCATTTTATATTCAAATGTATACATTTCGCGATATGTACTCAAGTACTCGGTCTTTGAATCGAGAATCCTTTACAATATTTAGAAGAAATTTTTGAATTTTCTGTTTGTAGAATTGGAGTGGTTTAGAAAAGAATATTTAGGGGTGGGTCATGAATTTCATTATCAGTGTTACCTTGACAATTTTTGTACAACGATCAATGTGCAATTTATTAATATTATATGCACGTTGCCGTCTAATGGCAAGAAAATCATTTTTCAAATATAAAATGCAGTGAAATGGATATTTTGAATGATTTTTCTATAATCTTCGAAACGAAAATTTTCAACTTCAAAATTTGTATAGATTCTATCATTGTATTATCTTCTTGACTTAAGAAATTTCTACTTAATTATCAAAACTTAATCAACCGTAAACAGCTTTTGAATCATTCTTTCTGTGGTAAAATTACTGATAACATAAAAGATTATTTGCAAATAGATAAATTTTTATATCGACTGCCAATAATTAATAGATCAATGACGTGTTTGCATTAGAAGAAGAATTTTCATTAACATTTGCTTATAACTTTGTAACGAAACGTTTACAGTCGACTTTTGTGTAATATTCTGATAAAGTACTGTACGATCCGAACGTCCATTGATAAAAATCGCTGATTTTCGCGCGGAAATTCCGTAAAACTGTTACGAAGGTGTTACCAAATATCCCAGGAATGTATATCGCGAACAAACACGGCAAATTATACGCAATCATCTTGGTGAACAAAAAAAAATTCTATCGCTGTATGAATTAATTGACGTCTTACGTACAATAGACATCGCCGGGAAAAGAATGATAAAAATAATTAAAACGAAGGACACGGTGTGCCAATTATGTACGATTCTTAATGATTTATTCTATTCCCTTATAAAGAAATACAACTATTGGTTAAATAAGTATTCGAGGTTAGTATACAGCACAAGTATATGTTGTATTTTTTGATTTATGTCTGAATTATATGAGTATCAAGGTTATAGGGGGTGGGTCTAAAAAGTCCTAAGATGGATATACAAGTCTTAATTATTAAAAGAACTGTATTAAGATTAAGCTTTGATTATTAAAAATACAAATTTTCAAATTTTAGTACCTTTGGTTACTAATTTTCAAATCTAGCACCCTAATTTACTAATTTTCAAATCAAGCAACCTAATTTACTAATTTTCACATTTAACCCCATAATTTACTGATTTTCCAACCTAGCCCTTTAATTTATTAATTTTCAAATTTAGCCCCATAATTTTCCAATTTTCAAATTTAGCCCCTTAATTTGCTAATTTTCAAATTTAACCCCCTAATTTACTAACTTTCCAACCTACCCCCTTAATTTATTAATTTTCAAATTTAGCCCCTTAATTTGCTAATTTTCAAATTTAGCCCTCTAATTTACTAATTTTCCAACATAGCCCCTTAATTTATTAACTTTCAAATTTAGCGCCTTAATTTGCTATTTTTCAAATATAGCCCTCTAATTTACTAATTTTCCAACCTAGCCCCTTAACTTATTAATTTCCAAATTTAGCCCCTTAATTTGCTAATTTTCAAATTTAGCCCTCTAATTTACTAATTTTCCAACCTAGCCCCTTAATTTATTAATTTCCAAATTTAGCCCCTTAATTTGCTAATTTTCAAATTTAGCCCTCTAATTTACTAATTTTCCAACCTAGCCCCTTAATTTATTAATTTTCAAATTTAGCCCCATAATTTTCCAATTTTCAAATTTAGCCCCTTAATTTGCTAATTTTCAAATTTAACCCCCTAATTTACTAATTTTCCAACCTAACCCCTTAATTTATTAATTATCAAATTTAACTCTACTACTACTACTAATTTTCAAATTTAGCTCCTTAATTTATTAATTTTCAAAAGCTCCTTGGATTCACTACTAAAAAGGCACAGAATCAATTGTCTAGCCCGTAGTACTCTGTGCGTTGTAATTTTAATTCGATAATCCTGGGATTAATCGTATTTGTGTTTTTGTAGATCGTTCTGTTGGCACTGATAGGAATCGGTTGCGGTCAAGTCAACCGATATCCGTACAATCCCGATTATTATGGCCGACGTTTCGCCATATTGCGACAATCGCAAAACTCCTCTCCGGATGGATCGTATTCCTACAGGTGAGATCGTCCTTCCACATCGTCGTGAACGTCGACAGAACCGATAAGCGACGTCGAGGTACGTTTCCTCCAAAGCGATCTCGACACGCTCGGAGAATCTCATTTGTTCTCAATTTTATAAACACCTACTTCTATACAGGGTGTTCGTATCAGCTCTGTCCGTCGTTTTCAACTTATTAATCCTTCGTCGCATAATCTTTTTCTTATTCATTTTGATGGAAAAAAAAAGAATACATTTTGTGTGAAAAAGTATTATAAAAATTTATTTGAAGGGGTAGTCTATCGTTTGAATTTCAAAAAGGTTGATAAATTAAAAATCATGTAATATCGCAGATTTGCGAAAAATAAAGGGAAAAGTTCTAATTGCAAAGAAGAAATAAGACCTTCGTGAACAAATATTACAAGAAGAATTTATAATACAAAATATAAAATTTCTCCTAATAAAAACAAAAAAAAAATAGAGCCACAGAATATTTTAATGGTTGAATATATTTTTCTATTATCTTCAAACATTTTTCAACGACACGTATTCTTTGGCAAACGAAACAATAATTACTTGCTGAAATATCTAACAAGTTTATTCTTATTTTATATTCTTAATTTGCAAATTTTCACCATTTCAACAATTTATTGAATATAACTTTAATCGAATCATTGTTGCACCCTGGATCGTCAGTGATCCAGATTCCTCCATTCGATGGGTCAACAATGAATCACAAGATTGACCAGGAATATCGAAAGATTTGCCAGTTACCGATCCGCAGGATACTTAGCTGCGAAAAAAAAAGATATATAATTAGCTGTGATGTTAATCATTCGTGTTAGTCGACTGCGCAGTTAGCAATAATACATTGCACAATGGAATAATCACAATCGACCTGGCTACCTACTTACTTATAGTAGCCGGTGTGTTATGTTGGTACACTGATACCGTGCCTAGAACTTAGGGGCCCCACCTATGCAATCTGTTGTTTGGCGAATAGAGCTTCACCTTACGTGCCGGTTGCGACGCTTCCGTCAAATCATTTACCAGATCATTAACACGTTGAATACCGTGGGGAGGAGGTACCAGTGACCTACAGCTGGCGTTTCTCGAGAAAATGTATAATTGCTGAGAATTCGCAATATTCCTCGTGAAACCAACCGCTAGGAAGATTGTAAACGGACATTAATTATTTTTGGAAACGAATCGCAATTTTCATTTAACTTTCGTGACTTGAAAAATAACAGAACCGAGTTAGAAAATCTTGATATTGCTGGTTGTTGTTCGTTGAATATCTTCAATCGATGCAAAGCGGTTTCCTTTCATCGCCAAACGCAATTTATTGTTAGGGAATAAGAAATAATCGCAGGGAGCCAAATCGATGATCGATGACAAGGTGCATTATCATGCAACAATCATATCCTCTCTGTTTTCTATGAATCGTCGATGCCACTCAAAAACTTGTGTCTTTGATAAACAATTATCTTCATAAACAGTTTTAAGCGTTTGGATCGTTTCCGTAGCACTCTTACCGTTTTTTAACACAGAACTTAATGTTGGTTGTTTGCTCTTTATTCATTTTTTGGTTGTGTATCTTGGCTTCTAGCGAACGAAATGTCATGAAACTTTCAGAGGTTAATAACAATTGACAACAAATCATAAAACAATCGGCAATTAATAGACAGAGGGTGTATGTAAAACGGGGAAATAAATTTGAAGCAGTACTTTTCAGAAAATGTAACAATGTCTATGATTCTCGTGAAAATATCGAAATCGAAAGATATGCGGACACTCAACGTGAAGAACATAATCAGGGTTAGCGTATATTGTTTGGTTTACTGGCCATACGAGTATATTCTTCATTTCGAAAAGAATTAATTACAATTTGTTCCTCGAATTAATATTTTTGTAAACTTTGTCCTGTTCCGTTCCAACGATACAACGTGGATACGCACTTTTGAAACACTCCGCACAGCCGAGAGGTTAAAATGATATTTGTAAAGAAATTTTCTTCCAGTTACGACACAGAGAACGGAATATCGGTGGCGGAACAAGGGGTGCCGAAGTATGGCTCACCGAATCAAATCGAATCGGTACGAGGACAATTCAGTTACACGGCGCCGGATGGTACACCGATTTTGGTCACTTACACGGCGGACGAGAATGGTTTCCAAGCCAGCGGTGCCCATCTGCCGACACCGCCGCCGATACCGGTTGCGATACAACGCGCTTTGGCTCATAATGCAGCCCACCCTGAAGAGGACGAGCTTTACAGACGATACTAAATGATTGCGACGCGTGTCTCGGTCATAGGAAACGGCTAGTTCAAAATGAACCCTCGTGTCAATGATTAGAATGTTCAAGGTTATTTTATAATCAAGGTGATGCCTTTAAACACTCGATCCTGGGTCGTTTTTGACTCGTATTTTTGACGTCATTTTTGAAGTCATGAAAAATTCTTTTCTTAAAATCAAAGAAACAAAAATTATAATCAAAGCTAAGTTAATTTTTATTTGAAATCTTACAATTTACTGAGCGTATATGTTATATACGCCTTTCGTGGTGAAAGGGTTAAATTGATGGATGATTCGATAGAATATTTTTGAATAGAAAACCCTTGATGTGTAAACGTGTATTTCACTTTATACTGCTTGCAATATAATGTATTTAAACAAATTAGATGGTAAAATCTTGATCTAGAATATTTGGAGTATCATATGATTTTTTCTAGAATGTTTTTTAGAGGGTTGATGTATAGAAAATATTATCTTATTATGTTAGAATAATATTTTTATTGATAAATTTTAGATTGTTGGGTGAAATGAGACCCAGTTGGCTACCGAAGGGGTAAAACGCTGGTCAAGCTTTTGTTTAACCCTTAAATACATGAATTCTAATAATGATTAGATATTTCAAAATTGTCAATTCAGTTTTTGAATCTATTCTGAGTTAGACTCTGAGTTAGGCTCTTCCTATGGTATGGACCTTGAAAATTCACAAAATGTAAACGTATAAATTTTCATATTATTTGTAATAAATATTAGCAATATCGGGTATGGAAAATTAACGATATAAATTATTATTATCTTACTTTCGAAAGGGTTAACCGTTTGCGACGTATGCAATTTACTAGAATGTTTTAAATTACATTAAAATATAGAAAATTAGCGAAAGAAATAAAAATATATCGATTTTCGAGCATTCGTAGCAATTTTCTTCTAAATTTATACTTTTAGATTTTGGAAGCTTTACCGGGAAACAAAATTTCGACATAGTTTTATTCAAAAATGCTTCGAATACCCACCACTTGATTTCCCACCAATCATCTTTGCGACGCGGTACCTTGATCCTAATAAACTCAAGAGGTGTATTAAATATTATTTACAAAAATATTGCAATATATTAATGCAAATATTATATAAACATAAGGTTGTTCAAAGACTAAAAATCTGAAATGATTTAAACAAATCATACTATTACAGAAATTGGTATCTGATTATTGACACAAGGGTAAAAAGTGTATAATGTTGACAAATATTGCTATCATATATAATATCATTTATTGCCTCGAGAAACAAATACAATTAACAATTTGTATTAACGCTTTGACTGCCACGTTGCTCGTAATTGACTGCCACTGTTATTCACAATTCCAAGAATCCAATAGTAATATTTTCAATTAAATAAACGAAAGAATTACTGTTAACGCGGGTGATAGTTTTTGATGGAAATTCGGGTGTAGGTGGACGGCGCAGCAGTCAAAGTGTTAAAAGAAAATGATCCGTTGCGAATGTAAATAACTTGATGTACTTATTAGCATGGAAAAGGTATATTTTATAAATATACGAAAATCGCGCGACTACATTGCTTATGTATTATTACGCTTCGACTGTAATCTACCGTATCTCGTTATATATTAATTTAACTATTACACAATAAAGTATTTAAACAAGAACACTGCAACAATTGATTGATTCACAAAACGATGCAATTTGATTCATAAATATTCAATTTTGAATGCTAAAGAAATGTGCTAAAAACAAAATGAATAATAAACAATTTAAGGTGTCAAAGTTAGATTTTAAATAATATTTGCAGTTGGTAGGAAAATTATTCTGACGAAGAACATAGGAACAAAGTTTCTAAATAAAATTTACTCCATCCAACTGTGACTTTCATTTGTTAATAAATTTATCATCGTTCGTAACACAGAACTGAAAAATGAGCCGATTTTCAGGGATCAATTTCAGCAAAATAAATTTACGTAATTATACGTATCTACACATCCTCGAAGTGTACAATTTTACTTTTCGCTCATTAATCACCGGTTACCGGTTCTTTCTGGGAGCCAATATGCTAATCAATCGTGAAAGATCGTAATAAAAATCGGTCAGTCGGTCGTCGAGCGTTTTAATAAGCGGACGATTTTAGGAAGAGTAGCCGAAATGCCAGTTGGACTGATGCTAATGGTAATCGTAATATCACGGTAAAGGTGAGTCAGTGAAAGCAAATCATCGGTCTCTTGTCCATTACACAACGACCAATCGACCGGCCGATCGACCAATCGAATGTTACAGTAAAAGGATTACACGCGTCGTTTGCATCTTATCGATCCTTTGTATCGCCAGATCAAAATTTCGTATTTTGAAAAGTTACATATAGAGATCCTCTTAATTTTTAATCATTGTGCTCCTTTTGTTAGCAATTAACGTTGCTTCAACAATTCGTGTCTATGGTTTGTTTTAATAAATTTTAAAATTGGGATTGAAATAATAAATAGTGCGTTTGATATTCGGTTAATGATAATTTGACAAGGTAGATTTATGATTTGTTTTAGTCAATTTCGAGGGAATTTTAGTATTTTCAAAAGGTAATGTACTTATATTTGTGTTTACTTATTTATTGATATACTTTTTTTTTTTAAATTTGTGATTTGGGACTGAAATTAATATGAATTCTTTTCGATTTAATTTTATTTAAAATACTCAATTTGCGTTTCTAATTTTTCGTTTATTAATAATTAACATTGTTTCGACGATGTATTTTATATCTACGATTTCTTATAGCCAATTTTTGGAAAATCTAAAAATTCCTTTCGATTTACATTTCTGTCATCCAATAAAATATTTTATATCTATGATTTATTACAGTCAGTTTTGAAGGAATTTTATTATTTTTAAATGTTATGATACAACTTACATGTAAACGTTATAAGAATTCAAATATAAACATTATAACAATTTTTAGAACACTATGGTTAAGATTCATGTATTAAAAGTGTAGCAAAAAAATGATTAACCCTTTGCACTCGATTGTCCTGTCTGAGGGGACATATTTAATTTACAAGAGTATTTTACAATGTGCAATTTAAGGTTTATTTATATTAGAATATAGAAAATTAATTATATCTGTTTTCTTCCAAAATAGCGCATTTGGTTTTTGAAAGTTTCGGTGGAAATTCGATCGTATCCAAAAATGCTTCGAATACAAAGGGTTAAATAGGCAATAGATTTTTTTCAACGAATTGGAAATCACGTAATAATATTAAATAACGAGAATTCATATTAAACAGAAACGTCTTATGTAATTAACATTAAAATACAAAATTGATCAGATTTGTTGCGTAACAGTGAAAGGAAAGCTAGATATTTAAAAGTAATAAGTTTGAATGCAGTAAATGAAAATTCATTTTAACTAAAAATATACAGAAGTATAAAATTTATAAAATGCCACAAACAGAAAGAAATATAATGCATATATTACATAAAAAATCATTTTAAACAGAACTATTTCGATCGATTAATACACAAATATAATTTTCACAGATTTTACTTCTTGGCAAACATAAAAATATGAATTCAATGAAATAAACCAATTAATATATTTCCCTCGCGATTAACTGATCGTGAGTGTGCCGAACAAAAAATTATTTCAAATAAAAATATCTATAAAATGTGCAAAGATTGTTGCACGAAGAAGAAACCTAAATGTTGTGATAGAAATTTTTTTCAAAATAAAATTTCAATTCCTTTTGAATAGAAACGTTTAATCTTTTATTAATATTATTAATTGTGAAGTAGGAAATTGGCAAAGTTCGATGGACGAAAGAATCACGTAAATTCGAACGTTTTAAAGTAACATTTTCATTGAGGGCTAAATCTGAATATGCCAGCTATGCAATTGAGTGAAGAATGATGGTACAGGTTGATAGTTCACTGGGCGTGAATATGACAGGATGAATTCCTTTCATCTTTCGTCACGTGTAACTAAAAAAAAAAAAAAGGAGAGAGAAGAAGGGTAGAGCAAATAGGAACGAGTCGTTTGAATACCAGTTTGATTTCATAATTTGTTATATGGGAGGCATTCGTAGAAATTAAAGCATCCTGATAGTTATTACTACGTCATCGATTGGTATCCTGATTTTCATGCTGGATGTTTCGTCATGAATGTTCATTGATCCAACCTTCAGAGTTGTTGCTGAAAGGCAGGATGAAATGTATAACTGTTCGCGATGGTCAAATGATACGAAGTGTTAATTTTCAATTTTATTTCACCCTGTAGGAATGGATTGGATTGGAATATTTACAGTCAAAATTAAGTTGAATTAGAATTAATGGAGATTGGAATCAATTAAGAGTGAATAATTTAAATTGGAATTAAATTATGTTGGAAGTATCGAAGTGGAATAAAGTTGAAGTAGGATTGAAGTCAGTTAGAATAATTTAAGTTGAATTTAATTAAGTTAGAAGTATGTTAATTTGGGATTAAAGTAAATTCCAATAATTTAAGTTAAATGAAATTAAATTAGAATTAAAATAAGTTGGGATAATTTAAGTTAAATTTAATTAAGTTAGAATTAAGTTAATTTAGAATTAAAGTAAATTCCAATAATTTAAGTTAAATGAAATTAAATTAGAATTAAATTAAATTGGGATTAAAGTAAATTCCAATAATTTAAGTTAAACGAAATTAAATTAGAATTAAAATAAGTTAGAATAACTTAAGGTAAATTTAATTAAATTAGAATTAAAATAAGTTAGGATAGTTTAAGTTAAATTTAATTAAATTAGAATTAAAATAAATTGTAATAGCTTAAATTAGAATTAAATTAAACCAGAAATTACAAATTTAATAAATTTCAGTATAAGAAAGATTTAATGAAACTCATTATACCATCAATGAAATATTGAACATATTTGAATATACGATAAATATGAAATTAAAATTATAATTATGATAATTTCAATACGAAGAAAACGAGAAATCGTTCTTATCTAGTCTTAAATAAATATATACACATTCAAGGTTTTCACACTTTATTACTTAATAATGATAATCATTTACAATCTATATGAAAATGGAAATTGATTCGAAGGTCATTGATTGCTGAAAATATATAATATATTAAATAAATTTCCAAAAAGTCAAGATCGTTCCAAATATCAAGAGTCTGCTTGAATCTAGCCTGACCTTTCCAATTTTATTAACCATGACGTCTCAGGTATGCCCCATCTTTTCAAGCAAGTCTTAAAGTCTCAGGAAGATACAGTTAGAATCCTGTAAACTTACAATTCATAAACTAATTCTTTAAATATTTCCAGAACAAATATAGTACAAAGAAATCGAATAAAATTGCTCATATTATTTGCGAAATTAATAAAAAAAAAAAAATGATACGAACAATAAACATTCCTACGATCTTTCAATGATAAATCTCCATTAAAGTTTTCCACAGCAAATTGTTCTAAATCGATTTATACAATTTCTGGAAGAAAAGGAAAGAAAAAAATTCAGAAATATACAAAGGTACATTCAATATGAAATGTAAATTGTAATAAACCAGTAAACGTAAATAAAGAAATTAATTGGACTATTATTTAATTAATACGTATTTCCACAGCCCGAGAAAGCAATAAAGTTTTAACAATAAATCTAGTATTAATTTTTGTAGAATCTTTTTAAAAGTCGTTTAATGTTAACATTATCCACAACTTTATTTACGAGGGAAACAAAGTGTTACTGTTATTAAAAAAATTTGAAGTTGGCCTTGAAATTTTGAAAAAGAAATAAATCTACATATTATTTATTAAAGAATAATGGAAACAATGATAAGGAACGGATATAATATGGAAAGTTAAATTTTCTATTAAAAATTTTAGTCTCTTTCTAGTTCAGAGTTTTTAATTTGATATTTACAGAAGAATCGTATTTTATGAGACATAGATTATAAATGAATTTCAATTTATTATTATACAATTAAGTTTAGATTCTCTGATTACTCCCCCACTTTGGTGAATTAAATAACGATATTGTTGCGCCGGGGAGTATTACTCGAAAGAAGTACTCATTGTTTATAAAAATAACACGGCACTGTACAACGATTTATTTACAGGAGAGAAGGAAACTTTATACAATAGCAAAGATTAATTAAAGTAATTTTCAATTTTTGATAATAGTCCATGATAAACAATCATATTACAATTTCTATTCTGCAATCATCCCTGTGTAGATAATATCAAAGATAGACTCGTGATTTATTTGCATATTGCAAAATATTTCTTAGATTTCTAATTCATAAATTTCAATCTCCTATCATAATTCCATACATTAATCACACGTCCCTATTACAATAACAAGTTATTAAAAATTGCCTTGTAATTCACCCAAAAATTACAACAAAATTCTCAAAGCATAAATTGAAATTCATTTTTACTTACCTCAATAACTCTACACAAATCGTATAAAAATTCTAAATTCTAAATCATACAAAACTATCTATCCTACAAATCCTACTAAACCATTGCTGGTAAAATTTGCTCCCAAATTAACTTAAATCGAGATCAAAGCAAATTAGAATTAAACTGAATTTGGAACAAATTAAATTAGAAGCATAGCAACTTGACACGATCGAAGTTCAATTATAAATTAAAAATAAATTTCATGTCACCATGATAATTCCATACGATAAATTTCAAAAGAGTATCGATTCTACGATCATCCCCGTGTGTTTTATAATACATCAATAAATCGAACAGCGACAGAGTAATTGCTACTAACCGGCTTGTAACGACAAACAATTCGCGCATGGTATTACATTAATTCTAATATGTAAGATGATGAGGAGCATAGTTAAGGTGGGGCAAAAATTGTGAGGGCGAGTGTGGAAACCATTAGGAGGAGAATGGTTAAACGTGTATGGTGGAAGGGAAAATCTTCTTCGTCGGCTTCGTATAAATGTCGGCTGTTACTTCAAAACCATACTGCAGATTCGATCTTGTTCAAATCGACAACAAACCGTCGCCATGAAGCATTTAGTGAGTGATTGTTGTAACTCGAGTGAATCAAATTTGTCGTCATGATACTTTGACGTATTCGTGATTTTTTTGTTTTTTGCAAATCAATTTATAAAATCAATAATCTTCTGTTTTTCAAGATTATTCGATTAATAATTCGATTCGTTGTTCGGTTGCTTGATATTTTTAAATAGATTGTTAAATTGTTAATACTCTCTGATTCCAGTTGTTGGTCTTTGCTCTGTTTGGCTGCGCTCTGGGACAATTCGGTTCTTTTCGTGGTTTTCCAAGTCAGAATGCTTACCGACCAACACCCAAACCAAACTACCAACAACCAGCGGTGACAGCTCAGTACAACCAACCATACAGGCGAGTATAAACTTTATCGAAAACAAATTTTATTTATTATTAGTACAATTTTTCGTTATTTCTATTGTTGAGAATTTCGAGTAGCTAATACGACGATTTCTAATTGAGTCGTTGAAAGGATATTAATAATTCAAGCGAGAAATTTTTATGGAAATTCAAGTGTTCTGGTATCGTATTTGTTTTGTTATTGGAAGATACAAATATCGAGTACGGATTAATTGTACGAAGTATTAAGAAGTTAATATAAGTATTTAGTACTTACGCAAGAGACATGGACAGTGCAAATCGGTGCTAACTTTCTTTCCAAGAAATTATTCGAAATAATAATCTTCTATAACTACGTCTTTTATCATATTTTACTATACATTTTCTATGTACATTTTGTACTATATTGTTTTTATTATACTTCTGGTCACGATGGGAATTTATTTGAATCTTATTAAAAACGGAAATAAATTTCAATTCATGCTTTGAGAATTTTGTTGTAATTTTTGGGTAAATTACAAGGCAATTTTTAATACCTTGTTATCGTAATAGAGACGCGTGATTAACGTATAGAATTATGATAGTAGAAGAAATATTTTTATCTTTAATATTATTAATTAGTATGCGTTGCTATTGAATTTTGTTGAAATCGATAAGAAAAATAAGTATCTGAATCTTATTTCTTTTACGATTAAATTACAATTACAATTCTACAATTTTTGCTATATTTTGATTGTAGTCCCGGAAGATTTATAGCCATTCGCAGTCAACAGAAGGACTCGTATCCGGACGGTACTTATACCTTCAGTTATGACACCGACAACGGGATTTCCGTTGCCGAAAGTGGACGTCCTCAGGGCAGTCCACCAGGACAAAACGAGGTAAAGAGATATTTAATACTTGGCTCTGATTTTTCTTTCGCAACGAAACAAATTAAACTTCTTCTTTTATTACTCAAAGTTTTATACTAACATAATCCCGTGAAGCTTCAGTTACTAGGATCAATCCAGAAACTTTGCTTAGAATTTTGCTAACACTACTGTTTGATAACTTAAATAACGAAATTTAACCGAAGCAATCGAATAATTATGTATAATAATTTATTTTTAATTATGAGTATACTAGCACTAGTAGCAAAAATGTACGCTTATTATTCTACATCGAAGATTTAGATTAAGAAAGTTTGAACGAAATGAAAATTTTATGATTCGTGTAATAAATTGTTCGCTCATTTGGGAATTTGAGGAGATAAATTGATCTTTCTTGCATTTGAAGATTTGTACGATAGATACTGTACACAACATGCTATATAATATATTTACTAGCAATAAAATTATAAGTTTGATAAATTTAATATAACACTCAAAGTATCAAAGTATCTTCGTTTCCATTGTTTTAATTTCAAAGCATTCTTTTAACACGTCGACTGCCACAGTGAAAACGGACATGGGTAGTCAGACACGCTGAAATCCTAATTATTAACAATACAATCAACTAATTTTCAAATTTAGCATTATTAGCTTAACGTTAACGCTATCCGTGGTTTATTTTATCATTTCTTTTGTTAATTATTTGATTGTACAAAATTTCGGGTGCCGGTCACCGGTGACCCCCGTGGCAGCCAACGTGTTAAATATTCTTGATATTGTCTGGGTCATTTTTTACCTTGCTTCTACCAACTAGGTGAAGAAGAATAATATGAATGAACTATTATATATTAACAACATCAAACCTCATACGCATCACTTCCTTTATACCGACGACCACAACGTGCTTCCCTAGAGAAAATGATGATATCAAGATTATCCCTCGACACTATAATTTACCTAATCCATCATCCATTTTATTTCATTATCAAATTAACTCACTTTTTATAATACGAAATAATTACGGGGTATTCAGACGAGTTACACTTACTATAAAAATAAAGAAACTCCACTTTTCAAACAAATTTAATCTCCCAATTATTTTCACGTTTCGTGTTCCTTTCTTTTAAATAACTGGTTCCTATACTAATTAGCCTGTAAACGGTTTGCCCTGCTTCTGATAAAATTACGAGGCTCCCATCACAGATACCCCAATGCGTACAGACAATGCAATCATGTTATATTATTTTGCAGATCGTTCAAGGAAGATATTCGTACACCGCACCCGATGGAACTCCCATCACACTGGAATATACCGCGGACGAAAATGGATTTCATCCTCAAGGAGCACATTTACCGACACCCCCTCCGATACCGGAAGCAATCAGACGAGCCCTAGCCGCCAATCCACCCGGTCCCGATAATTCGGATTACAGACAACCGTTCAATAACAATATTTACTCAAGATACTGAATATAATCAGTTGATCGAAGGATTCGAAGGTGTTCCAGACTTGCGTTCATCGATACTGCCTTGTTAATCTGACGTGATATCTGTACATATGTATGTCGTTGAAATGAAATAAAAAGAACCAGGATATTAATCTTCATCAATTATGTAACAATCATTGAACGATACACGAATAAACGTTTCTATTTTGTTAAAATCTTATTCTTATTATTTTGCCATCGTTGTTTTATCTTTTATAGATTATGATATTAAATTTATGTTTATTTATTCGTGATCTGTTCATGGGCGTAGCCAGGGGATGGCTACGTCCTGCTTTGAAGGAAGCCTTAATAGACTGTGCATGTTTAGTGTACGTAGAAAAATGATGCGTGAGAAGAAAGAGAAACTCGAAGAGAATGTACTTAAAAGATTTATTGAAGATCCGAGAAAACTAGTTTTATCATAAGTAGATAATGTACTAAATAAGTACAAGCACCGACGAGGTACTATTAAAGACTGCCAGCCCCTGTGTATTTTCCGGTACCACTAATAACACGTTGACTGCCACAGTGAAAACGGACGTGTGTAGTCAGACACGCTGAAATCCTAATTATTAACAATACAATCAACTAATTTTCAAATTTAACATTATTAGCTTAATGTTAACGCTATCCGTGGTTTATTTGATCATTTCTGTTGGTAATTATTTGATTGTACAAAATTTCGGGTGCCGGTCACCGGTGACCCCCGTGGCAGCCAACGTGATAAGTGGGCTCTGATAGGCTCTGACGCTCCGTCGGTAAACCGACGAGCGGTCGCCTCGTGACAAAGAACGCCTATGGAAGAAAATGTGACAAAGCGAGACAGAAAAGTTCCCCTCGCCCCGGCGACCGTTTAGACGATGGGACCAGTCACATTCTGACCGCAATATATCTTAGAGGGTGGTAGAAAACAGCAAATTTTTCGGGTACGCGAACTCCCGTAAGGCTGGCAGTCTTTAACACGTTGACTGCCACAGTGAAAACGGACGTGTGTAGTCAGACACGTTGAAATCCTAATTATTAAGAATATAATCAACTAATTTTCAAATTTAACCTTTCTAATCGATAGCTAGCATTATTAAGCTTAACGATAACGCTATCCGTGGTTTGTTTCGTCATTTCTTTTATTAATTATTTGATTGTAAAAAATTTCGGGTGCCGGTCACCGGTGACCCCCGTGGCAGTCAATGTGTTAACAGTAGCTCGTTGGTGGTACAAGTATGTGTAATAAATAAACATTGGAAAACATGCTGTCGAAAGTGAGTGAATTGGCGTGAAATGGTCTATACATAAATACGATGAAATTTGCCTTAAGATAAATTTTGTACCCCACGCCTGATTGATAACCTGGCTACGCCTATGTATTTGTTTATTCCAGTATATTTATTTTATGAATTAAATTTTGCACCGGGAAAAGTATAAAACTATTACTCTGTTTATATACCTGCGTGCTTTTTATTCGAATAAAGAAATATATAAAGATTCATGAATTAAAATTCTGGAATTTTCTTCTTTCGAATGAAATTAGATAACAATGTTGAACCTTGTAAAACAATTTTTCTTATAATTTTATAATCGATCTTTTAAACGTTACACGTTGACGTATAAATGACGATCTTGAGGAGAAATATATTCATTTATATCGAAATGGAACAAAATCACAAATATTCATTATTTTTCGATAATTAAACCTAAAAATTCTCCCAATAAAAGAAATTACATTTGCAAGTAAAATTGTTCTATTTACATTTGTATATTAAATTAATCTCTGTGTGAAAAATCGAAATGTTCACGGTTGAGAGAAAGATACGAGCCTAGAATGATTTATAGACGACCGACGAAAATGTAATAAATGTTTTAACGTCAATGTGGAAACACGATGGTTAAACAATTTAATATGTACAGAAGATGAACATAGCAAAAAGGGTTAAAAAAATTAATATTACGTATTATGGAAATGTAAAATGATCGGTGTACATACATTGTATGTACTTATGTGAAAAATCACGCTGGTTGAACTTCAATTACGTCACTCCTTTGACCGACACGTAAATGAAACAGCAATTGAGTTGGATACGGGTGAAAGTGTTCCATTGGATCTTCCAATATCTTATATTTTTCTATGGAATTACCCTGGTCAAGGACTGACACGAACGATTCAACTTGGGCGGTTCCTGCACTTCCTTTGCAAAGTTCATTCACACATATATAGGCAACAACAACGGTGTACAATAAGTATACATTTGTAACAGGTGTGTAGTATCACGATTCGTATCGTTTGCATCAATTACATTCACGCAATTCATGTACAAGGTGTGTTGGAAATAAGCATTTATTTTGTAGAATAATGCGAATTGGAAAAGAATGCGAGAAACGACAGTTGATCGAAATTATTCCTCTTGACGGCTCGAAATATGAAAGTTCCAGGTTTGAGTCGTTCAAACTAAGAAATTCCAATTTTGAGCGACTTGAAAAGTTACAGTTTTCAAACTTATCTGGTCAAAACATTGAAATTATTCCTATCGGTCGCTCGAAATATAAGAGTTCCAAGTTTGAGCGACTTTAACATTCATTGAGTGTGATAATTTTAGGTGCATGGTTCCCTTTGCATGTGTGAACGTACGCCAAGCGTGACTGCCCCCTTAAGAATAATAACAGCGTTTGCCGAAATAACATAAGTTGAGATGTATACATATTGTAAATTGATTAATTTAGCACTAAGTTATTCGATGTATAAAAAGGTTAACAATAAAGAATAAAATGAAATGAAAAACTGCGTGCTCATTTCAAAAACCCTACGCAATCCTAAATTTCAAGAATTCCATGATCCAATTGTTCCCTTTTCAAGCAATCTATATCAGGAGAACATGAGTTGCGAGGAGGTATTCTGTGCCACTTCTTGGAATTTTCATGACGTCAAATTCCAGGAATTCCCGGAAACCTCTTTAGCGAAATCCAAGTGACCAATCTTGAAAAATTGTATCAGGAGAACATAAGTTACGAGGAGGTATTCGTGCCACTTCTTGGAACTTTGATGACGTCAAATTCCAGGAATTCCCGAAAAGTTGGTTCGCGAAATTTCAAAGTTCGATTTTGAGAAATTGTATCAGGAGAACATAAGTTGCGAGGAGGTATTCGTGCCACTTCTTGGAATTGACGTCATCAAAAATTCCAAGAATTTTGCCGATTCCGAGAAATGACGTCAAATTCCAGGAATTTCCGAGAACTGGTTCGCGAAATATCAAAGTCCGATTTTGAAGAATTGTATCAGGAGAACATAAGTTGCGAGGAGGTATTCGTGCCACTTCTTGGAATTGACGTCATCGAAAATTCCGAGAATTTTGCCGATTCCAAGAAATGACGTCAAATTCCAGGAATTTCCGAGAACTGGGTTCGCGAAATTTCAAAGTCCGATTTCGAAAAATTGTATCAGGAGAACATAAGTTGCGAGGAGGTATTCGTGCCACTTCTTGGAATTGACGTCATCGAAAATTCCGAGAATTTTGCCGATTCCAAGAAATGACGTCAAATTCCAGGAATTTCCGAGAACTGGTTCGCGAAATTTCAAAGTCCGATTTCGAAAAATTGTATCAGGAGAACATAAGTTGCGAGGAGGTATTCGTGCCACTTCTTGGAATTGACGTCATCGAAAATTCCGAGAATTTTGCCGATTCCAAGAAATGACGTCAAATTCCAGGAATTTCCGAGAACTGGGTTCGCGAAATTTCAAAGTCCGATTTTGAAGAATTGTATCAGGAGAACATAAGTTGCGAGGAGGTATTTCGTGCCACTTCTTGGAATTTTGATGACGTCAATTCCTAGAATTTTGCCGATTCCGAGAAATGACGTCAAATTCCAGGAATTTCCGAAAAGTTGGTTCGCGAAATTTCAAAGTCCGATTTTGAGAAATTGTATCAGGAGAACATAAGTTGCGAGGAGGTATTCGTGCCACTTCTTGGAATTGACGTCATCGAAAATTCCGAGAATTTTGCCGATTCCAAGAAATGACGTCAAATTCCAGGAATTTCCGAGAACTGGGTTCGCGAAATTTCAAAGTCCGATTTCGAAAAATTGTATCAGGAGAACATAAGTTGCGAGGAGGTATTCGTGCCACTTCTTGGAATTGACGTCATCGAAAATTCCGAGAATTTTGCCGATTCCAAGAAATGACGTCAAATTCCAGGAATTTCCGAGAACTGGTTCGCGAAATTTCAAAGTCCGATTTCGAAAAATTGTATCAGGAGAACATAAGTTGCGAGGAGGTATTCGTGCCACTTCTTGGAATTGACGTCATCGAAAATTCCGAGAATTTTGCCGATTCCAAGAAATGACGTCAAATTCCAGGAATTTCCGAGAACTGGGTTCGCGAAATTTCAAAGTCCGATTTTGAAGAATTGTATCAGGAGAACATAAGTTGCGAGGAGGTATTTCGTGCCACTTCTTGGAATTTTGATGACGTCAATTCCTAGAATTTTGCCGATTCCGAGAAATGACGTCAAATTCCAGGAATTTCCGAAAAGTTGGTTCGCGAAATTTCAAAGTCCGATTTTGAGAAATTGTATCAGGAGAACATAAGTTGCGAGGAGGTATTCGTGCCACTTCTTGGAATTGACGTCATCGAAAATTCCGAGAATTTTGCCGATTCCAAGAAATGACGTCAAATTCCAGGAATTTCCGAGAACTGGGTTCGCGAAATTTCAAAGTCCGATTTCGAAAAATTGTATCAGGAGAACATAAGTTGCGAGGAGGTATTCGTGCCACTTCTTGGAATTGACGTCATCGAAAATTCCGAGAATTTTGCCGATTCCAAGAAATGACGTCAAATTCCAGGAATTTCCGAGAACTGGTTCGCGAAATTTCAAAGTCCGATTTCGAAAAATTGTATCAGGAGAACATAAGTTGCGAGGAGGTATTCGTGCCACTTCTTGGAATTGACGTCATCGAAAATTCCGAGAATTTTGCCGATTCCAAGAAATGACGTCAAATTCCAGGAATTTCCGAGAACTGGGTTCGCGAAATTTCAAAGTCCGATTTTGAAGAATTGTATCAGGAGAACATAAGTTGCGAGGAGGTATTTCGTGCCACTTCTTGGAATTTTGATGACGTCAATTCCTAGAATTTTGCCGATTCCGAGAAATGACGTCAAATTCCAGGAATTTCCGAAAAGTTGGTTCGCGAAATTTCAAAGTCCGATTTTGAGAAATTGTATCAGGAGAACATAAGTTGCGAGGAGGTATTCGTGCCACTTCTTGGAATTGACGTCATCGAAAATTCCGAGAATTTTGCCGATTCCAAGAAATGACGTCAAATTCCAGGAATTTCCGAGAACTGGTTCGCGAAATATCAAAGTGCGATTTTGAAGAATTGTATCAGGAGAACATAAGTTGCGAGGAGGTATTCGTGCCACTTCCTGGAATTTTGATGACGTCAAATTCCAGGAATTCCCGAGAACTGTTCCCGCGAAATTTAAGATTCTGAAATTGGAAATTTGTATCAGGAGAACATAAGTTGCGAGGAGGTATTTCGTGCCACTTCTTGGAATTTTGATGACGTCAAATTCCAGGAATTCCCGGGAACCTCTTTCGCGAAATCCAAGTTACCGATTTTGAAGAATTGTATCAGGAGAACATAATAACAAAAGAGGTGGCACATGTGATATTTCTTGGAATATGACGTCATTTCTTGGAATTGACTTTAATTAGCTATATTCGCTCCTTACCGTACTTTTCTCGGATTTCTTTCGCACTTTAACGTATCAGAACGTTGGTGCAATGTTTCTTCGCGCAATATCGCGTTTTTTAACGGGACTTTTTTAGGAAAGGGAAGATTTGTTAAACGAATACACGATTTCTTATTTTTGTTTTGTTTTTATTGAAGCATTTCAAAATGTACACGTTGCAAATAGAATAAAAATACGATTAACAATAATCTTACGAACTAAAGTTTTGCGTACAATTATTATTAAACTTAATATAACAATTTCTTAACTTTTATTTTGTTTCTTTGATATTTCATTATAACACTAATTACATTATTAACTCGAAAAGAACTTATATAAAAGTAGATAGTAACGAAATACCAAAACTGAAAATATTAAGCGCTCAAAATAAGAAATTATAATTTTTTGGCGCTCAAAATATGGAATTTTAAGTTTGAACAACCAGAAGTGCTCAAATTTCAAATCTATATCGCTCAAAATAACAAAATCGATAATATTAAGCGTTCAAAATAAGAAACTATAAATTTTAGGCGCTCAAACTAAGGAATTTTAATTTTGAGCAACCACAAGTGCTCAAATCCCAAACACCTATCGCTCAAAATACCAAAATTTCGAATTTGAGCAACTTAAAATAATACATTCCCAAACTTCTATTGTTCAAAACATCAAAAATCGGTATATGAGGGTTGTATAGTACTATATGTTTAATTAAATCGCACAGATAACAAAATGATTGTTTTATTAGATTGATTCAGTTGATTTATTAATACGTGTGTTCAGTGTGAGTCTTGGTAACAGACTGAATGAATTATTTATTATTTAACAAAATAGAAATGATTTAAAGGACGAATGTTTGTGTAAAATCGAATTGGTATGAACATACATTTTTTTGTTAATAAATAAACTGGAACTCTCATGATCAACAGCACCGACGAGGTACTATCAGGTACTATTAAAGACTGCCAGCCCCTGTGTGTTTTGGCGTGCCAGTAAGTGGGCTCTGATGGGCTCTGGAGCTCCGTCGGTAAACTGACGAGCAGTCACCTCGTGATAAGGAACGCCCATGGAACAAAATGTAACAAAGCGAGACAGAAAAGTTCCCCTCGCCTCGGCGACTGTTTACACTAATGGACCAGTAATATCTTCCGCGAGTGTTTCTTATTCTGATCGCAATATATCCCAGAGGGCGGTAGAAAACAGCGAATTTTTCGGGTATGCGAAGTCCCGTGAGGCTGGTAGTTCGTCGATGTCAACAGCGATAATGAAGCCACCGCTCGTCGGTGTTTGCAGTAATTAACGTTACTGTAAATCGGTAAAGAGGCAACCATATTTATCTACGTGACAGATTGTTCCAAGAAATCGTAGTTCATTTATGAAACACAGAGGTCAGTAACGAGAGTTGTCGATTTTGCTAGTAATGTAACAAAGATATAACCTGAAGCTTGACTGGATCCAACATCTTCATAAAGTGTAATAAACTTATTCTTATTAAAAACTTCAAGGAGCTTAATAAAATAGAAAAATGCCTGACCATTTGGGAGAAGATATGCGCAAAGTAAAAAGTGATGATGATAAAGAGGAGAAAGAAATAAAATGTAAGGTTTAGTGTTAATTTTTATCATGCTTGTTGCAGTTCATCGTATATACGTATTTATTCAAATTTTAGCTCTGGACGAAGGAGATATTGCTTTGCTCAAAACTTATGTAAGTGTTAAAAATTGGTAGTATTTGTTAGAATCGACAAAGATGATATTAAGTAACCACTTATTCGTATAGGGACAAGGGCAGTATACCAAGAGCATTAAAACAGTTGAAGAGGATATACAAACCATAATAAAACGTGTCAATGAATTGACAGGAATCAAAGAGTCTGACACTGGTTTGGCGCCTCCTGCGCTTTGGGACTTGGCTGCGGACAAACAGACTTTACAAAATGAGCAGCCATTGCAAGTTGCACGTTGTACTAAAATAATCAATGCAGATTCTGAGGATCCGAAGTACATTATCAATGTAAAACAGTTTGCCAAGTTTGTAGTCGATTTGGCAGATTCAGTTGCCCCGACTGATATCGAAGAGGGAATGAGAGTAGGAGTGGATCGTAATAAATACCAGATTCATATTCCGTTACCTCCCAAAATTGATCCGACCGTAACTATGATGCAAGTCGAGGAGAAACCTGACGTCACGTACAGTGATGTCGGTGGTTGCAAGGAGCAAATTGAAAAATTAAGAGAAGTTGTTGAAACTCCTTTGTTACATGTTGGTATCGCAGAATTATTGACTAATTATTTATATATGTAATTAGATAAGTATGAAAGCTTCATTTATTTATTACAGCCAGAAAAATTTGTTAATTTGGGTATTGAGCCACCTAAGGGGGTATTATTGTTTGGTCCACCAGGCACAGGTAAAACGTTGTGCGCCAGAGCTGTGGCCAACAGAACTGATGCTTGTTTTATTCGTGTCATTGGTTCTGAATTGGTCCAAAAGTATGTTGGTGAGGTACGTATCGCAATAATGAATAAGATATATACATGTATAATAGTTTATAAAACAAATGTCTTTATAACAGGGTGCACGTATGGTAAGAGAATTGTTTGAAATGGCTCGCAGCAAAAAGGCATGTTTAATATTCTTTGATGAAATTGATGCCATCGGAGGAGCTCGATTTGACGATGGAGCTGGTGGCGACAACGAAGTACAGCGTACCATGTTGGAACTGATTAATCAACTGGATGGGTAAGAAATATTCTATTGTTTTTTTACATGCTTTCAATGATACAAGTAACAATAACATCTATATATAACCTCAAACTTTACAGTTTTGATCCACGAGGTAATATCAAAGTATTAATGGCGACGAACAGACCAGATACTTTAGATCCGGCACTGATGCGACCAGGACGTTTAGACAGAAAAGTAGAATTCGGTTTGCCAGACTTAGAAGGACGAACACACATTTTCAAAATTCATGCTCGTTCGATGAGCGTCGAAAGGGATATCAGATTTGAACTTCTTGCTCGTTTGTGTCCCAACAGTACAGGAGCCGAGATTCGTTCGGTTTGCACCGAGGCTGGTATGTTTGCGATTCGTGCACGTCGTAAAGTAGCTACGGAAAAAGATTTTCTAGAAGCGGTGAACAAAGTGATCAAATCGTACGCTAAATTCTCCGCGACTCCCAAGTACATGACCTACAATTAAATTTATTATGAACTGCACGAATTGATTCTAAAAGAAATATTTATACAAATACCGTGTCATTGTATCACTGGTTGATGATAAAGAAGTATAATAAAATTGAAACATGTTTTTGCTTAATACTATATCTTTATTTCTATACGTTCTTTTGTCAAGAAGCAGTAACATCTGTTTCTGAGATTTTTTGGAAATTCAATTTCACTGGTGCGTTTGGTTTGTTAATTAATAAAGAGAGTATTCCAAGTTCATCTCCGTACCAAGAAAACTTCAAATGGCGGCACATCTGCATAAAATAAAGTAATAGAATTTTTACAAATATTATTAAAATTTGTATAGGAATTTATTCAATAAAAAAAAAAAAAAAAAAAAAAAAATTGTAATACTTCAAACATATTAAAACAGTTTATATTTGAATTTAGTTTAGTGGTTCAAAGAATAAAAGAGGTATTTACCAGCAATAACAAAACTTGCATATTTTGTTCAGCAAACCGTCTTGCTATACAAGAACGAGGACCATGACCAAACGGTAATAGTATATACGGATGTACAGATTTTCCAGGACTTCCTTTGTTACCTTTGTCTGCATTCTCGCGAAGCCATCTTTCTGGTATAAATAAATCTGGTTCGTTAAAGTATTCCGGAAGCCGACAGGTCACTTGATTCTGTGTTACAACCACAGACTATAAACGCAAATAAAGAAGATACAATAAGAAAAAGGCTAGAAAATGTGAATGAAAATCAACATAAAACCGAATAATTCTGTTATTCAAGTTTTTAATGAACTTACTCCTTTTGGCACTTGATATCCATTAAGAATAACATCTGTCTGCAAGATTCGACCTATTCCCACAGAAATGGGGTTCAGACGTAAACTTTCTTTAATAACAGCTTTAGTATAAGTTGCATTTCGTAAGACATCTGCTGTTATTGGTTGATTATATTTCGGTAATAATTGCATGGCTTCTGATCTCAGTTTATCTTGACAACTTTGATTCTTTGCAAGATGATACAAGGCGAAAGCAGTACTATAAGTAGTCTAGAAAAATACAAATTTTAATCCAATACACTATTTCAGTTGTAATTTCAGAACTGCACAGTTCTATTACTCCGATACAAATAAATTAAGAATGCTTTGACCGAAGTAAGTAAAGTAAAAAATGATACGGTGAATATATTTCTTTTTCAACGTTAAATATATACATATACAGAAGATGAACTATTTATATATTATATATTCTGATATTTACAGTATCTATACCAGCGAGTAACATGTCACAAGCCATGCCCACAATGTCCTTAATATCCAAAGCAGGATTTTCCAGATAAGCATCTAGAAATGATTTACCACCCCTTGCTTGCTTATCATTTTGTTTGCGGGCCACCAAATCTAATGCAACCCTAATTATATCAATTAAATATAAAATTTAATGTACAATAATTAGAAGTATAGTACCATACTATAAAATATTCAAATCGTCTGTGCAATTGTACATTTTTACATGCATATGATATACTTCACTATTTAATAATTTCAAAAATAGATATTTCATAAAAGCATCTTTCTTTTGTTAGTAATATATACAAAACATGGTTGATGTCTTGATATGAAAATTTGACAAATTACTTAAATGATTTGTTTCGTTGACATTTTAGATTTAATGTTTAAACGTATATTTACGTTTCCATGTATGTCTGTGCTTCGCGCAATCTTCGGTACAATGGTGTTTCGATAAAACGCCATAATTGTAATCCATTGTCTAATTTTAAGATTACACAGTTTGTCGTGTAAGCGGCTTCGATTAATTTCGAGCTTACGGAATTTGGACGCCTTTCTTCTTTTGAGAAACTGTTCAGCCTTGCATCAAATACAATTAAACATGTTACTGAAAGAAGAAATATAGAAATCTTCAATATATTTGATATATAATTAAGTTGAAAATACTATTTGGTGTTGTAAATATAAATTGAATCAAGTCAATTAATCAGACATTAGTAATCGTTTTCAATTTGTATGAAAAAGAAGAGAATATTATCAAACTAATTAGTTTATTATTAATGCAATGTTACATTCAAGATATAGACGCGATAAAATTGGAAGAAGATCCTCAAATTTCTCATTGCCACATAATTCAACAAATTCTTGAACAACACAATTTGTTTCTTCCAAGTAATTGATTATAGCTTGAGGTTTGCTGGTGACCTTTTGAAATTCTTTCCTCAACCTCCACCATTCTGGTCCATTTCTAAAATTAACAAATAATCAAATGTTGTATAAATATCATACAAGAAGCGTTTTTCATAAATAACTGAAATTATAAAACCTCCTTATTCTTCAGATTCCATAATATAAAGAATGATATTAAAAATTGAAATTATTTAGTTCACTATTTGAATAAAACTGTTATTAATTAAACAAAAATAAATAATTCGAAAGGAAGCTATTATTACAAGTTTTGGATATACTTATTTTATTTAAATTAATTTGATTGATTTTGAATGATTTTGTTTATAATCTGTAAATCTAATTACAGTTAATTGAATATCTAATGGTATTTTATTAGAGATGTGCGGGTACCCGATGAATATTATTTTCAGGAAACGAAATTTAAAATGAAAAGTTACAATTTTGAATTCAAAAAAAGAAAAAAAAATAGAAGAAGAATGGTTACGTGGGCAACAGGCCCCCGGTGCTGTACACATCGCTACGATCTTTTCTGTATTTCAACAGTGCTAAATGGCTTCTTCTTTCTGGATGTAAACCTGATTCGGCCCTGAAAATCTCAGCTATGTCTTCTGGTCGATAAACCCATACAACGTTCACATTTGGTACTATCTCTTCGCGTACCAACGGACCAAAACGGTTCAGTTTTTTCCTTCCGCTTTCGTACACCTTCGTAAAACTATATTCACCTGTATATTGCGATTTAAATCGTTATTCGCAAAATTTCAAACAAGAAACAATATTTCCTATTTATTATGTATTATTTTAAACATTTAAGATCCTATTAATATCCTATTTTTTTAAATCTAAAAACAAAAAGATAATAGACTCAGAAAATCTAAAAAAGTCAGGAAATAAATGATAAAAATAAAATATATTATTATACCAAAGTTAGATTAATATTTTCAATTATAGCTAAATATACAACGTTCAAATGGAAAATATTATTTTCCAAACTTAAGATTATAAGGAAAATAGCAATAGCCAAGACATTCCCCTGTCTACACGTTTCCGTATAATGACAAAGAAAAAAAGAATTCTAAAAGTAAATTAATGCTTTAAATTATAATTAAATATCTGTTACAAAGAACGACAGTTGCTCAACACAAACAAAATATTAATTCACTTACCAATTAATGGCAGATATTTATAAAGTGTTCCAACAATAGGCAACGATTTTGGTCCAGGAATGTCTTTAAATGGTTTCGTTCGAGCTTCAGTTTCACACTTTACAAAATAATCAGAGTAAAATCGAGCGTACACTTTCTTTCTCGTTATAACCTTGCCACATTTCTTCAGTCTTGTGCACATCATGCTTCCACGATCATGAAATCAACAAGATTTTCGGTAAGTCACAAACTTTCTACGTAAACAGCGTTTGACAGCGAATCAGAATCGAAACTCTGATATCTTTCACGGCTGAAACTTGCTCAAGACGAGCCACGCTTCTTCTTCGTTCCTGTTACTTGTTCACTTCCTCTTTCTTCTTTTTGTCCCATCTCGTTCCAGGTCACACGTAGAATTTCAATGTGCTGCGTACCTTTGCATAAATTCGATCCGTTCGCGATAAAATCGTTCGTTTATAGGATTTGTTTTCCCCGATAAACTTTCAAACGACGTTTAAAAATAGAAATTGTGTTACAATCCTCCGAGACATTTGATAAATATTCTATATTATCCGACAGTAGCGTATGAAACATATTTAATCGTGTCGTTTCTGTTAAAAATATGTATATCTTTCAGTGGTAGAAACAGGAGTTTAGAAATACTGGAATATCGGTACATATTCCAAAACACAATTATAATTATGATTAAAAATATAACGATATTTTTAGAAACTCAGCAATTTTACGTCAGAATTATTAACGTTTCTTTTTATATAATTTCTATTTTTCGGTAACGGTATATTTTCTAATTATTATTTCTTTAGAAAACAGTACAGAATTAAACACAGCTTGCAACGCGTGTATAATTGTTACAGCAATAATGCAGTTTTAATATAATTGTTTTAAAATACGTTCATCGATACCGGTGAAAGAATTTCTGACGAGTTTGTATCTTGTCCACGATTGCACGTTGAAAAATAACAAATAAAAGAATGATGAATAGGAAGGCAGGGTATGTTAATCAACGTGCAACGGGGAAGATCCATGGAAATATGCATAATTATTCAAGCGACGGTCTCGTTACAGTTTCTTCGAGCTACATAGGTCTAGGTAAGTGTGAAATGTGTTCAAGGACAAAGTGAAGGTAAAGCGAAGCGTAGCAAGGAAATCTATTTAGCTCAGAATAACCCTGACGTAATTTCATTCAATTTCCATCCTTACTCCACTAACGATAAATTCGATTATAAAACATATTTTCATTTCCTTTGAATATTAATGCTAATCATTGTTTTGGATAATAATAAGCATAATTCTTCAAATAAAATTATTGTTAATATAATAACACTAGCGAACGAAGTAAACCTGGAATTCTGTGTTGATTAAAAGTATTTAAATAATTGAAAATGTTACTTAATCGTTGAAAAGTAGAAACTACGTGCTTTTTCGCAATTAACGCCTTAACTGACGGAAGCCTACTGGTAAGTTTTCCGATAGCATCAATTGTTGACTGAAAATTAATTAATCCGACGATAGCGTGGCGGGATATGACTTGTCTCATCAGTTTGAAGAATAATATTAGACTTTCTTTGTTGGGAACACTCGATGCTGTCAGTTTTCAACACGGTAAACTAATTCCTCTAATTTCTGAAGACAACTCAGGTCGTTTGGTTGGGTTTAACACTTTCAGTCCGGGACCGAGTAAATTTACTCCCGACGAGATTCAGAGGATTATTCCAAATGCGAAAGACATGTAATTTGATGCCCGGCAGAATCAAAACGCAAAGTATCCGCTCCCGAGCGCCACCCCCTAATTTATGATTTATGGCTTTTCTTTAATTCGACTGTGCTGGATCGTGTTACCTCAGGACTGAACGTGTTAAAGAAAGTTATTCTGTTTTATTAGGAGAAAATATTAGACTGAGAAATTTCATTTAACACGTTGACTGCCGCGTCACCCATGTTCGGGTGACACTTGGATTTCCATAGTTTATCGCTTGCATTATTAATATCCTTTCAATTACTTAATTAGAAATTCTGATCAATAGAAATTACGAAAAATTGTAAGAATAATAGGTAAAATTTGGGAGAAATAAATGCTTCGTTTAACCAAGTTTTCACCGCCTTTAGCGTGGCAGTCAAGGTGTTAAAAAGGAGGAATTAATTTCTAAAATCTTTGACAGATCGCAGTGTAGAAATATTGTTAGATTAACACAAACCTTGTTTGATATTTTTCCCAAAAATTAACTTTGCAAAATATACCATTCCTTCTGGACTTTCGTTTTATTTTTGATTAGTTGTTATATGTCATACTCTCCCTAGGATATTTTATAAATATCCTAACCTCCTCAACTCGATTGCTCTATCATTTCGCAATATTTCAGAGGAATAGAGGCTGTAGTTGGAGAAACCCCGACTCGATTATAATTTATAGCGCAATGATTAAAAATGCTTCGTCCCGAAATGGTTAATAAACAAGTTTACCATTCAATTAGAAGCTTCTACACCTAATCTACGCCTACACTTTTAATCTATAAATGCAAATTACTGGTAAAATTTATATCGAATAAAATAGTAGTTTGTAGTTTTTTAAACAGACGCGTCCAAACCTTTACCTTACAATTCAGACGTGACTTCTGTCGTTCAACCTTTGATCACAATTGAATATCAAGTGTAATTCTGATTACCATTTACACGGTTAATGCCTGCCAAGTGTGAAGTATATGTAACATTCCAATTTCCTTGATTCGTTTTGAACGCTGAAACAATAAATATTTAAAATCATTAGTTTAAGAATTATTTGAAATAATTCATAAATATGTTTCACGGGTTTCTATGAAGCAGACGGTGAAACGGTGATGAATTAAAGGAACATCATTTCGTTGTGTATTTTCTGTAGAAGAAAATATCAGATCGAATAAAATGTACAGTTGGTGCGATGCCGTGTGCGACGTATCCGATTGTATAATGATCTGTAAAGGAAAATTGCGAAGGCGTAGCTCCGGTCTGCTCTCCCAAGTACGGACCCAAGTACGGGCACGTAGGCTTGTTCATGTGGGATTTTAACTGTGATTTGACTTCGGCATGGTCGTCATTGGATCAGTAGTCGGATGTGATCACACGCGAGAGGATTTCTCTCTGCAACTTGCCAACATTGGCTCGAGATAACTGGAAGAATTTTTCGTACATGTACCATCGATATCCACTGTATCCATCGAGGATGACGGCGGTACCGATTTTATCGTTACTTTTGGTGAGTTCTACCACGCTACTTTTTAATTGACCATGGAAATCTGAAGGATACTGCGTTGGGACACGGGTCTTCGTGGTGAGAAGAAAGATCGTTTTAACTTGGATATCTGTAAATTTTTATTTGTATCGCAGAGAAAGGGAGGGCGTTCGTCCAGTGACGCGTAAGGTTTAATGGTAAACAATTTTATATTTCGAAAGCAACGAAAACTCGTGTTTCAGTTGAGAAAAATAAAGGTGTCGTTATTGATTTTAATTGTTAGTCAATTGTTAGGCTACGTTTAGGGGTTTTAAATTTCTTTTAATCGATAATTAATTTAATTTCAAGAGGTATTCTAAGTGTTTGTGTAAATTTCTTATTAGCAATTTTAATATAAAACTTAATATAAATTCTGGTATTGCTCGTATTTTAATTTTATTCAATCTCAGTCTTGTTTACCTCTTGCGATTATCTCTTTTTTATTACTGAAATCGATATTTTTAATCGTACGTAATGTAATTGATTTGTTCAGGTTCGAACTTTGTTACTTGAATTAGATGAAAATATAAAAGTATACTTTAACTTTCGTCCCCTTCGAGTCAAGTTATCCAGATTCGTCCATGTGTTTGCTAGAATATGTAAAAAAAACACTTAATAAAAACATATGTTTACGTAAATTATCACATTACTAGTATAATTGATTCGTTATGCGTTCAATTAAATCGTAAAAAAAGGTGCACATTGAACTCGTTAACTGTTTCTTGGATTTTCAAATTTAAATTATTTTCTAGGGTACAGTGTACCGTTGATTATAAAAAATGACATAAATTTTTAAATAATTACATCGACACGCATTAAAGCACGCTTGGTTTAAAAATATGGAGGAACTTCAATACCCATAGTCCGAAAAGGTGCTACCCTCTTTGTCACTGCTTTCGGTCCCAATTTATTAAAGATATTTATTCAATTTATAGTAACATTTGCGTGAGAAATACTTCTGAGAGTTTCTGCTGCAACTTGGACTCTCAAGTAATTAGTATCATATCACCGTCAGAGTAACTTAAATATCAAGTATCCAAGTTACCAAAACTTAATACTAATTATCTAAGGTTAATTAAAATTGTTAAATTTTGTAAGGGATACATAGAATTGAATTCTTTTATGTGATACCTTACAGGTCCCACATTATCCCTCGTAAATTTTGTATAAATAGAATCATTCGAATTATTTTAATAATCGATTCACTTAATTTTTCAATAATAATTTAAATCAGTCTTATTTAAATTATTTTAATAAGTTCCTTTTATTTTAAATTAAATTTCTTAAGTTCAAAATTTCTTTTAGTTAATTTCAAATAAATCCTTCAAAATTCAAGCTGATTTCACTTCGAATGGAATTCCTTGATATTCAAAATTAGATAATTCAATTTTCAAATATAAATTAGTTTGCTTTAAAGTTAGGATAATGTAACGCTTATTTTACGTAACTATTTCCATCACAGTCACAGTTGTATCTACGAAACTTTCCATAAATATTGTTAAATAATACCATAAACAAAGGCGCTTGTATCTACAGCCGGTGATCTCATACAAAACGGTTGATCTCGAGTCGCGTAGGCGATGCCATATCAGTCGTAAGATTTTTCATAACAACTAAAACCTTTAGGCGCCATGTCACCCATACATGGATAACTCGTACACGGGAAAGGATTTCTTCAAACGCTTCTGATTCTATCAGCAAAAATATTTGAAATAAAGAACCATCAGTATTCGATCGTTGCCAGATAAAAATAATAAAAAAAAAAGACAATGGTACTATTTTTCCCCATAACAAATCAGCTTCCGTTTGAAGTGACCCCCTTTAAATTAATCTCCGAAATTACTCATTTCACCGAAGAATAATCCAAAATAAAAATGAAATTATTCCAAAGGCAATATGATTTCATTTTAATAGAAAACGTACGGAAGTTTATATTTTTGAATTCTTCAAGAAGGTATTGTTTCGACCAAAGGAAACAATTTTAGAGATTACTTCGTTAGATTATTCACAGTACTATTATTCTAAACGAATAAAATACAATTTTGGAGCTAATGTTCAGAGATAACTCGAAATTAACGATGTTTCTTCAGATGTGTCGCCGTTCCGGCGGACGAACGATATAAAAGTTTCACTGTCAAAGGCAACGTTTTGTACACACGCACACATGCACAGA
This sequence comes from Stelis phaeoptera, assembly GCA_943735885.1. Lineage (NCBI taxonomy): Eukaryota > Metazoa > Arthropoda > Insecta > Hymenoptera > Megachilidae > Stelis > Stelis phaeoptera. The sequence goes on along the minus strand of OX030934.1, from coordinate 5,016,598 downwards.
TAAATGTGTTCATTCAGCATGTACGATACACACTTACACGTGGTACAGTCGTAAAAGTGAAAGCGGTGCAAACGAGAGAGAAAATATGATCATGAAACTCGGTCAATTGATCGCTATAAGAAGACGAATTGGATTTTCTTATGTGTACAAGTTTTGATCGTGTTCGTCAACTTTCATCGCTTGGACTTACGGGAATAAAAGAAATATGTATATATATAATGTACATATTCGCGCCTGTTCGATAGAAAGTGCTACAATTATGTACAGAATCTTGATGATTAACCCTTTGAATGTTAAATGCCTCTGAAACATAATGTTGTTTTGTATAAAATTCATTTTTATTCGATTTGAAAATAGGAAAATTCTTATTCGTGATCCGAGAAGATCATTACGTTTAGAAGATATACTTTAGTAATTATGTTATGGAGGTATTTCAATTTTTGATTTAAATGTACAAGAATACAGTTTCAGATTTTTTACATTTTTCTTTACGTCGTTATAGATTATTTTAACGTGTACCACCGGTGATACACGTTAAACTTGATTCTGTAAAACAAATTTCGACTTTAATTCTGCAAACAAATATTTCTACTAAAAGATTGAAGCATTATACAAAATGCAGTGTGAGTTTGTTTAATCGTTATATTTACAGTAATTAGATACTAAACATAAATTGGTGCGAATTGGGTGGAAACATCAAATGGTTAACCACCTATCACACGTATCACAGACACCAAACAATTTTTCAAACATGTTTGTTCCTTCCGAAAGTAAGAAGTCTATGGTTGTTATAGAGGTAAATGTTTTTATGTAAATATAGAATTTAAATCCTCAAAATACTTGTAATGATTTTAGATAACTCCTCACTGTACTGGATTTTATGTGTGACTTTTTTCAACAATCAAAATTCGCGTTTTACAATTTTTAGATAAGAAAAGATGGATTTGAAATTATATACGGAAGGGAGGGATAAAATATTGTAATTAATCTAAACGGTGTAATATTTTACGCCGACGTCTCCTGGACACGTGGTAGGTATTGGCAAAAACATATGGTAGGTGGCTAAGGGGGTTAATTTTCAAACTAGAAAGCTTCAAATATTTTGTTAATATAAGAATAGACATTGGTCGAAAAATAAGTGTTTCCAAAATTATCTACAATGTCTTCATTTAAAATATTGGATAAAAATGAAAGAAATTCTTATTGAAGAATACATAGGTATCTATAAATAATTGTTCATTTCGTTTTGTATCGTGTGTTGCATAAAAATGCATGTGTTATTAATTTTCGCACATCCTCCTCCCATTTCTCACACCTAGACTCGTTCTTATCTAACAATAAGAATTGCGTATTCTGCAGCATGCAATCTAACGAGCAAATCATTCGTCTTGATCGATACGATAAAAAGCGATTTGTAATTTTGATAATATTCATTTTTCGATTTGCGTCTTTCGTTTGGGAAGTGCTGTTTCTTTTTTAACACTTGTTTCAGATTTCTTATTTTAATTTTAAAAATTGTTTAAAACGCTTCTGTCGTATTATACGTTAGGTTTTATGTAAGTTTACATTTTATATCGTAATTAGTTCTAGTGTTAACGTTACAATCTTTCGTTATTTTAATATTACAATAGTTCATTGTTTTAGTATTACAATATTTTTAATATTCCACTATTTTGAAGTAAGAAAATATGGTATACATTTGAGGAAAAAATTAAATATAAAAAGAATATTAAATTTGTTTTATTATCACTAAATAATTTTGGTGTAATTCAGATTCTACTTACGGCCAGACGGGATACGTAGAATGCTGCTGCAACTTCTAATTTTTCTATGTTCTTCGTATACTGTAATACCTGTTGCAAGATACATGTTGCAAATTTGTAAATTCACGTTATTTGGGTGAAAATTATCCATTTTGAAATTACAGTGGTGACTACTTTATTTTTCTTCAAAAGAACTAATTTTTGGTCTTCGGTCAAACGCCTGTCAGATATTTTAAGTTATTTAGTTATCAATGTAAACAATACCAATATAATGAGTATTGTCAAGTTACTTTCGAAACTCTAGATAATCTATATTTTGAAACAGAGGAAGTATATTATTATTTAATATTATATATTAATTTTCATTTTAAATTTCTGGACTGCGAAATATTTCTTCAAATATCACTTTCTTTCTGTCAATAAATTTGGTTACCTAATTTTAATCGAAGTATTGGTATAACCCTGTATCATTATTATTTTACTAAATGGAACAATTTCATTTCGCGTCATCGTCGATGTGTGGTCCCGTACTTTTGACCAGTGATGTATATACTCTTACTTTATCATGTTAACCCTGAAACAAAAACTGGATCGGTTTGACCCAAAATCGAGTCAGACGTTCTTTTCCTTCCATTCGAACCAAAACCATTTCATATCTTGAAATATCCAACAAACATCAATGACTTTTCCAAGAAAAAAAAGGAAGAAAATTTATAAACGTAACAAACCAATTTAACTCATCGCTTTCGTAAGAAAATTAACCCTTTTAGTAATAAGAATAAATAAGAAATCTGAAGCAAGTGATTGTACCTTTTCGGTAATTTTAACGTCGCGTCACCCGTACTCGGTAAATTAATATCCTTTCAATTATTTAATTAGAAATCGTCGTATTAGATATTCGAAATTCTGAATAATAGAAATAACGAAAAATTGTAATAATAATAAGTAAAATTTTGTCAAGGTGTTAAATGGTAATTAAAGAAGAAAAAAAGTATAAACTCCTATAGACAATTAAAATTTTTTGTCTTACTTATAACACTTAACTTTCACCATACCAACTGAATGATAGAAAACTTCGTTGATCGATCTTTAGCCAATAATCAATAACTTGAGAAAGGTTTCGATTGGATGAAATGTTAATAAAAAAAAAAAAAAAAAAAAAAAAGAAGAAATTCGTTTTGTCGTATCTTATTGCGGGGCATCTTTAGAGAATCGCTGTTCTGGTGTTAAAGTGTCGTTAATTGCCGAGTGACTATCCTCGCCGGTACGTGGGCGCGGTTTTGTTCGCTGGGAAAATCGTCGGCGAAAAGGTAGGGGGACGACAGCTCTGAAAACATAAAGCATCTATTCTGTTTCAGTTCCCGTATCGGCTGCTTTGTGATCGCTTCGTGGAATATTCGCGTAGGTGATACACCGGTGCTCTATTCTTATACTACACACAATATCCGTTGAATTAAATAGAATAATTAACCCTTTGACTGCGGAGTCGTTTGACAAAAAGTAATAGAAAATAATAATTGGTTTCTTCACACATTGCGTGCGGATCACGAGATATCTTGTGTAGGGTAAATGTCTTGATTAGGGAGCCTGTTGTAATTATTGACATTTTGTCGTTCTTATTTAACTATTACATTTTGTATGTTAGAAATATTTAATTTGTCAGAAGTATTTAATTTGATTCAATCTACGTTGTAATTTATGATTAAGTAGTTGATAGGTGTTTTCACGTATGTCAAATATAAATCCACGATAGAGCAGTTTCTTATTATTGATTTTAAGAATGGGAGAATTTTTAATATTAAATATTTCTTGCGCGAATATATTAACGTAGCTGATATACATTGAAATAAGATTAGAAATATTTGTAAAGTTATTATTAACAGGTTGAGCGCGATGTCAGTCCCTGGGGACTGACAATGAACTTTCTGGCGTCAGTTCCTGAGGACTGACAGTGGACTTTTCGGTTGAACATTTCCAAATATCAAATTTCTCAATTTTAAGTTTCCTAAGTTCCAAATTTCGAACTTTCAAATCTCAATTTTCCAAATTTCTAAATCTCAAATTTCATAATTTCGAATTTCCAAATTTCTAAATTTCTACATTTCAAATCTCACATTTCTTAATTTCAAATTTCAAATCTCAAATTTCTTAATTCCAAATTTCCAAATTTCTACATTTCAAATCTCAAATTTCTTAATTTCAAATTTCCAAATTTCCAATTTTCTAAATTTCTAAATTTCCAAATATCCAAATTTCTAAATTTTAAATTTCCAAATTTCAAATTTCCAAATTTCCAATTTTCTAAATTTCTAAATTTCCAAATATCCAAATTTCTAAATTTCTATATTTCTAATTTCAAATTTCTTAATTTCAAATCTCAAATTTCAAATTTCCAAATGTCTAAATTTCCAAATTGAAGAATATAATCGAAGAAGTTAATTTCAACTCGAAATCTCAAAACTGACTGGACGCATGTGTACGCCTGTCGTAGTCAAAGGGTTAACGAGAAGGAGTAAGAAAATTCGTGGTTATTCTTGAAAATTATGTCGTGGAGCCAACTGAAACATTAGCTGTGTTTTTTAGGTAGCTAGGTAAAAATGAAAATTACCGAAGAAATTATTTAACCCTTTCAATACGGTGGAATTCCGTACGCGGTAGATTTGTGATAGCGGCGCTCATTATTGTATAAATAATACAATAACTATTCGCTGTGAAGAGAAAATGTAGAAAGAACTTAAAGCGTTATCGAAAGTGACGTTACTTTGTAATTAACAAAAATTGGACGCTTAAAAAACGACTTTCTAGGGAGTGTAATGAATGGGTTAGCTCTCACAGTTCTATTTTAAATAAAGAAAATTCGATACCATTTGATTAATCCTTTAAAAACTTTTGTCGAGTAGTTAGAGACCGACGAATTTTCTGTGGCTCGTCAAAGAATTTATTATTATTGTAACAAATATTTTTATTAGTAATAATTGTGGGTAACAGCAGAATCTGAAATATGTTACAAAATGTTGTAAAATTTAACCCTTTCGCTACAATATTAAATCAAAAAGCCCTGTACCAGATACTTATCTTAATATAAATTCTAGTTTATCAGATTTATTTTACACGATTTACTTTTTTGTTACTTTAATTGCAGCCACCCTTAATTGAATGTACAGGCTGGTCTTATCAACATTGGCACTGGAATATCTTCGTTGCTTTTAAAGACACGAAAAAAGTTTATCAACAAAAGTTGTTCAGCATAAAAAGAACTATAATATAGCAGTAATAGTTTCTTTTACATTTGGAGAAGTTTCGAAGATTTCAGGGTCACCTCCGTAACAAAAGATCCGTTAAAATATCTCCTAAATTAATCACTTTTTGGCATACATAAGTTAATACATTTTTTGTAAAAAATGTCGAGCTACAGCAACTGACGTATAAAAACAAGATACACGATTCCATTCAAAAATGTGGGAATGACCGTGAAATCTTTAAAACTTCTTCACCTTCAGAAGAATTTTTACGGCCGTGTTGTTATCCTTTTTAAACTGAACAACTTTTGTTGATGAAGTTTTTTCGTGTGTCCAAAAATAACGGAGACATTCAAATGCTAATATTAAAACATCTTGCATATTTTCGGACAAAAAATTTCGAATACAAACAAAAGTTATTCATACATAATAAAGAAATTTTTATTTGGATATTCTTTAAATTAAAATTGCAAATAAGATGAAATCATTCGTTATTTGTCAATAATTTTTCATTTTTATTATAACAAAGATTTATTCTTTATATTGATTAATAATTTTGGATCTACCGTGAGTTTTATTCGAATAACATCGAAATCTTATAAATTTACTGTAAACGTTTGATGCTGGACGACTATAGCCACTCTTAATAACGAAATGGTTAAATTTGTTTAGAAAGAGTTTAAAATTGTTCTGTTTGTTGTTAAATAATATCACGTTCTTTTGGAGTGCAGTTATTTATATGGGTTCCACGTAGTTGAACGCGTTACAACGTAAAACAAAGATACAACATGGTGATTTCTGTTACACCACGACGATTATTGCAACAACTATGATTCTGAGGACTTTAAACTGTCTGAACCTGTTGACGGTAGGTTTCTGTTTTAATTTATCTTTTTGTTTTGCCATAATTAAGCATTAAATGGTAGACGATTGACTCCTTTTTTAATTAATGATTTGTTCCATAATTAACCCTTAAATGAGAGACCGTAGGTTTCTGTTTTAATTTGTAATTAACCCTTAAAGAATAGACCGTAGGTTTCTCTTTTAATTTATAATTTTTTCTATAATTAACCATAAAACAATACTGTTGCATTTCCGCAGTTATGCCACACTATGGCATCGTAATCTGTCAAAAGTAAAATTCAAATAGTTTAATTATTATTGAATATTTTTGGAAAGATTCTTGGTCTCCTCTTTAAGGTTTACCATAGTTAGGGTTGCCAACTTTTTTTTCCCGCGAAAATATAAAGTACTTTGAGAAAACAGAAAATTGAGATTACAGAGAAACGCAAATGATTCTACCTCTTCTTTTAGACTATTCTTCTTGAGTTCTCTAGTACACCTATCCCCCGATTTACACGAAAGATAGGTTCCTTAGAAAACCGTGTAAATCGAAAACAAACTAAAATGTGCATAATTCGGTCGTTTATTTCAACATCAAATAAAACTAAATATATCTTAAAAAAAATCAAGATATATGACATTTCGATTAGCTTTTTGAAAGCTTACATTACATATACATACTCCGCAACCCTAGGAAGACGATCGCTTCAGAATAAATGTAATTAAAAAATTACTAGAAATATAAGCGCCAATCTTTTAAAACCCATGTAAAAGTGTAAATCGGGGAATAGATGTTTTATGAATTGTGGTAGTTTTTAACGAATGCCACTCTCGCGTCTTTGTATCACACATCGGTGATACGAGCTTCGTCGATCATAATACACGCGAACAATTAAATACAACGTGTTGTGCATGTGAATTCGGAGAATCGAAGGCCGCAATTTCATATGGAAAACGCACGCACGTCAACTGAATACGGATTTTATTAATGAATAAGATCATTACTGTGACACACATTTCGACCTTCGAATAGAAATACTATTCACGATGAATCATCACCGTTGCAACACTGTGCATCCATTCAAACGATCAAATTAAATCATATCCGAATATGATTATAATAAAATCACCTATTGTATTCGTAAATAGATTTCCTAGTCGTTGTTAAATCAAAATTAATTATCAGAGATTGAAAAATCGAAAACGTGTGTAGGATGGCGAAAGTGGAGCACACGGGTGCCAATGAAGACTGAAAGAAACAACGTTCGTCGAATAAATTTATTTGGAGAATTTTTTTCAACAATCAAAAGTCGCGTTTTACAATTTTTAGACAAGAAAAGGTAGATTTGAAATTATATATGAAAAGGAAGGGAGGCAGTGGCGATTATGGGTTGGGATAAAATTTTTGACGATCAAAAGTGTAATTCAGTTTTTATAATTTACTATATAATTTCTCATTTTGACTGACGATATATCATTCGACAGTCTACCAAAAGAAACCATGGTATACCAAATTTCAACCCCCTATCTCAAACCGGAAGGTAGTTACAGGGTAAATTCGGATTATCGGATATCGCCCTATTTCTCCTATTTAAATGCATGCAAAAATTTTGAAAAAAATCTATAATATTTCAGACACGGTGATGTATGTTAGGGAATTTTTCCACATTTTTTCGTTGAAAATCCTAAGTACAAAAAATTGAAATTGATTTTGTACTAAAACTTTCAAATACCTTCTGAGTGACATGCATCAGACTCCTCATTTTGTATCTCAGAATTTATTAAGACGCTTTCTTTGAAACGTAGGTTCATTTTTATTATCAATGTAAAGGATTATTCTGTACACTAATCTATGTTTCATTATTTATTTATTTTGGTTTTTATTTATATTCGTATATTTTTAATATACGAAGATGTTCTGTTTGGAAATTTGAATACTTAATTTTAATTGAAACATAATTGCTCGTGTTTCCTAAGTTGGGGTCAGGATTGACCCAGTCGTCGTTAAAAATGAGAAATCTTCTTTTCTGTTCAGCAAAGATTTCAAATCAAGATTTACTTATTTACCTTTAAGTATATTAGATTTATATAGAATTAATTAATATAATTTTAAACTCAAACAATTCCCGCCTTTTTATCAACTGATATTCAGATCATAGAAAATTAGAATAAATACTTGGTATTTAATTACGCTGTAATAATTATAGTAATTATACTTTATATAAGACATAAAAAGGAAAGAAAAACTTCAAAAAAGAGACCGAAACATCCATACCCCTAACAAGTAAATAAATGTAAATGTTTTATAGAAAGGTGTCGTGCGTGACTAATAGCCACTGGGTTGACGTTACTTCCGTTATGAATGACTTATCGCTCGGCAATATTTCGACATGCTTTCTACTAATTTTTTGGCATTCGACACCGGTAGTGACCTGCATATTTTTCGACCACGGTCTGTTAATATTTCTAGCTTTAAAATACCATTTCCTTTCGCTTTTCTTGTTTTATTTTATGATAATTCTACTTTGTTTCCGGTAGAGTGGAATACCTAATTAATTCAATATTTCAAGCAGCCCATATTTGGACTGTATTTTTATATATTTACATGGCGTAATTTGTTATCCAATAATTATCCTTCGTTTTATTTTCATCGGTTGTATTTGATTAAAGATTAAAATTACGAGTTTTAATTTAGCAATTTTAAAGTTCGCGCGAAAGGGAGCAGTTATTATACGGTATTTCCTTATAACGGCCTTTTTTAACCCTTTGCGCTCGAAGCATTTTTGGATGTAATCGAATCTAATCTAATTTTCCAGTTATGCTGTCAGAAATCAAACGCACTATGTTGGAAGAAAAATGTTAGAAATATTTGAGAAACTGTTTATTTTTATTCCCTTCTTTAACTTTTCTATATTTTCATACGGGTGAAACCGAAATAATTTCGTATTTTAGAATACTCCGATAAATTAAATATGGCGCCTGAGGCACCGCTCGAGTGTAAAGGGTTAATTATGACACTTTTTTCGATTTACGGTCTACTTGTTTTATGAACTAAAAACTATATTATTTTATAAAAAAATTGGAACAGATCCAATTGAATTTATACGAGTTTGTATAAAAATAATTGATTCGTTATACAGCTTTTCGCTTCACGACCAACTTTTCATCAACTTTAAATCAAGCATTACAGTCAAGAAATCATAATTACCGAAGGTGTATTGTTCGTACAGTCCTCGTCGGTCATGGTGTTTTCACCGTCACTTTTGCCACACTTCCGTTGTCCTCGATATCCCTCGGGTCCCACAATTATTTCAAACGCCTTTCTTCTTGTTGTTAACAATGTACGTTGCCGGTATGCTGAAAAGATAAGGGGAACAACATCCTTACTAACAAAACCGTAACCGGAAGTATATGACGCGCCCCGTGTGTCGTCGGATGTTTTAGATGAAATTTCAACTTCCCTTTCCGTGGGATGGTGTTTCATTGAAAAACCTTCTGAACGTCGATCGATTACATCAATTGTTTATTGCCAAAACACACCCACTGCGTTATTTTATATTTTGAGTGATGTTTAAATAATAGAACTGGAGTGTTTTGGAAGAAGATTGTTATTATTAAGATATTTAATTTACCAGCACTTTTTAGACCACCGTACATAGTCCTCGTTGCGCCATCTGGCATAGCGAAGTGACATTCCAATGTCGGTAATAGTCCAATGCGTCGGGTATCCGACTGTTCGGGTCGGATCGGCAACATTCGGATGAGCTCGGGCGGATACCCGTGACGCACGAATAACCCGATTGCCCAAAAGTGTGATGCGATACAACATTTTGCATTATGAGAATCCGGATGGATTTAATTTGGAAATTCAATATCAGCGAATCATCGCACTGAGCTGATCGAAATTTCGGGCTACCCGAGTAATTCGTAAGTCACGGATAACCGTCCGAGCCCGCTCGACCCGAACTCGTATTCTCGGGTACCCGCACATGCGTAGTCGGTAACTATCCACTGTCGGTAATATATCAACGTCGGTAATATATCAACGTCGGTAACAAGTACCTTTCCTAATTTTGTTTTACGTGGATATGTTACCAACATTACACTTGCCTTAATTTAAACTTCCCGCTACTAGATGACGAAACAAATACTGTTCGCGGTGATCTGATAAAATTATATCGATATAATAGCGTTGATCATAGTTATTATTTAATTATGAAGAAATAGTGCCTATTTCCTTTTACAGCGGTAGATGTAACGCGTTAATAAAAGTATGTGAAATTATTCATAATTCAATATAAAGTTATAACAGGATGGATGATTTTGTCGCAGGTTTCAGTCTCGTGTTTAAGCACGAGGCTAGCGGAAGCTGAGAAAAGTGGTTGGAGCTTCGACCCGAACACACAGTATCATCTTCAAACTGACGAAGGGCCAGAAAGGTATTTTAAGTTTCAAACGTTAAATGGTCAGTACAGGAAGGAGAAAAGGTTAGTCGACGGTACGGTGATCGGTACAGAGGGATGGTTAGATCCTCTGGGATACTTGCGTCTGAAGGATTACATAGCCGATCATAATGGATTTCGAATATTGAGGTAAATTTATCATTTAAATTGACTGATACAAGAAAATATCTAAGAAAAACTATTTCGACGATAAAGATTTGTATCTCAAAGTACAAAGCCATTATAAAAAGATAGTGAAACATGTAAATAAAAAGTAGCAGTATGGAGCAATAGTAATAAATACACTAGTTATTTTTAGATTATAATTGTTAGAATCTCTTTCTTTACGACTATTCACTCATCAATTAATTCTTGAACAAAATTAAAGATACTCATTTTCTCATATTATTAAAAACAACAAAGGTATTCTAGATTAATTTAATTAATGGATTTTCCCGAGGGTAAAATTATTCCTGAGAATGGCGTTACTAGAGGTTAACACCTCTTTTTTGCCCAATAGGATTTACATCAGTTTTTTCTTATCAATACTTTTTCTTTTTATTCCCCTTTTAGTCGCCTCTTACGACAAGCAGGGGCTACTGTGGGTGTATTCTGCTCCCCTCCCCACAGGGAGGATGTTCTAGATTTTAACGTTAGATGACACGCAGTGTAAAGTGAAATTTAATTAATCACATGACTTATATACGAAAGTTACTATGAATATATAATTAAAAATTGTGGATTCTGTGGTCGTCGATATTTTTTCAACAATATTTACAAAAATTAAGGATAAAATTTCTTTCTTTTAATCAGGTCAAAAATGGTGTACGTAGGTACGAATAGACCTATTTACAACGCTGTGAAAGAAGCGAAAGCAGCACCTGCTCAAACTGGAATTCTTGTGGAACCAACACGACCACCGAATCCTTTCAGGTATCATAAATCATTTATTAATTTATTATTTGTTCCAACCGTTATACGGAATAAGTTCGAGAGAGATAAGAAATAAATTCCATTAAAATCGTCTGACACAAAATCGCCTCCTCAACCCTTTAATACTGGTTTAATACTTTTCCAGGCAATCGGACACAGGCTACGTTCGTCCCTTGTTGGACAACGACATCAACTCGAATTATTATATCAGCTCGACAGCGAAGCCACAGGTGGACTACGAACACTTAAAACCGAACATATTGTTATCAACCCCAGTTTCCAGGAGCAATCCAACGAGGGTGCCACCGTACGATGGCACCCATACCGTCGCCAATGGGTTTCAGTATTATTTAAAAAGGCAGTACCACGAGGAGCAACAAGATCCTTCCGGTACCAACATTGGTTCCTTCGGTTACGTGGATCCGTTTGGTATCAGACGAGTAATTTATTATAAAACGGATCCGAACAGAGACGGTTTCCTTTACGAGCAGAATAACAAATACGTGGGCCTTGCGGGAACACCGTACGATCCGTCCCTGGCTAATCTGTACGGACGGAAATTGAGATCGTCGAAACAATAGAATTTGTTGACAATTATTCATGGAAAAGCTTCGAAGATCTATTCGAACGAAACTCGACGAAGAGGAATCTAAAGGTTTCTCGATGCATCAAATCATTGGGTGCCATGCTAAGTCAGTTTATTATTTATAGCGCACTCAGGAGCTACGGCCGAACTCCCAGTTGACTTCAGCGTCAGTTGCGGTAAAAGTAGGAAGCTCTTGAACAAGGATAGACAGATCTCTCCGACAGGTTCAATACGATTAACTAAAACAATTAACCATAAACATTCGATAGTTTTTAAACGGACTATACTTAAACCTAAAACGCATGAATTTTTGCAAGAATAATGAAATGTTAAAAAATTGTTGATTAAACTCTCAAGAATCGTGAGAGAGAAATTTGAAGTATAAATCAAGTTCTGAACTTTATATTTATTATATTTATTTTATCAGAAACGAGTTTATTGTTAAATAATAATAGAAAAGAGTGATTTGAAGAATAAAACAAGTTCTAAATAATTTTACAATTCGTTATACTTATTCTACTAAAGATAACTTTAACGCGTGTGGGGAAATATGAACAAATTGCGAATTAACTGTTGCAAAAGTTCTAAATGATATAACATTATCCATTTAAGAGTTGAAATCTGCAAAAAGAAACAAATTCATTGTATCGTTTATTAGAAATATTTACATGATTAAACTGTTCGTACGAAAATGTTACAACAATCTTAAATCAACAACTTAATCATCTGATCTCAAACATCCTACGTATCGAATATATAATTAACAAAATTATCATTTCAAAGACACCGCACTTTTTCTTTAGCTCGTTTCATCTTTAAAACTTTTTATCATAATTATCTCGTCGATCGATTTGTTGGCTTAAGGGTTGTTGTAGTTTTTGAGCTGCTTCGCGTGCGTCAGCTTCCTGCAACATGAACAAATTTCGATTTTAAATTTGGATGTTCTGTGTACAATGTGTCTTTGTACGTCTCCGAATTATCTTCCATTTCTTTCGAAATAAATATAACGATTATTTGTTGCTTCTAATCCAACTCTGAAAAGTGTTAAATCAATCAATTAGAGCTGGTTATATTAATTTAAATAGTAACCCCTGAACAAAATACACTATTTTGTAAAAATACCAAAAATAACTGCTTTTTATTTTTGCTGTTGTATATTTCTTCTTTATATTTTGCTAAATCTTATTTTTATTATTCTCAGTGCTAAGACGCTGGAATAATTAATTAACGCTAGTGTTAATTGAAATCTAAGCTTAATATTTCAATATTTCTATACTGAAACTCTTTAAAACCAAAAGTTCCATTTGAAAAACCCAAAATCACAAATACTTCTGAACTCTATACAGGGTATGTCCATTATTGGTGTAAGAACCGGAAATGGGGGATACCGACACAGTGGGGGATACCGTCACCACGGTTTCCTTAATTAAAAAACGTAGCCCCATCCGACATTTTTGCAAAGGAAATTGTTGTTCAGAATCGTCTCAGCTACACCCTATTTCCGGTTCTTACACCAATAATAGGACACCCTGTATACTTCCATTTCTTTGTTCAATTTACTATACTCTAATATATTAGAAGTGTAAATTAATTTTGACCAATCTTTTAACTAAAAACCTTCTCATTATATGTTTAAACATCTAAACAGCTGTTCGATTAACATTCAATGTTTAGACAATTTTTAAAGTTGATTCAGCAAAGTTTTGTCTAATAATTCTTACAATTCTGGACCTCTTTGGAACCATTTGAATCGTCTAAATCAGTATTAATTAATTGAAATCACCCAGGAAGATTCTCTATACTTTAAGTCAGTTCATCAAAGTTTCTAGAAAACTAAGAACGTGTTGGGACTATAAAGACCCGAGGCAGAATCAACCCATCGCACTCATGTAGCGACACACTGAGGAATTTTTAAATATGAAATTTAAATTACGTTTGTATAATAACATGATAATAACGGTACAGTATAGTATCCTAAAATTATATAGTAATATAATACTAACATGTAATAGTAATACTGACACACTACTAAAATTATACAGCAATAAACTAACAAAATCTTCTCAAAACACAGTTTATCAAAAATAAACCAAACTGGATCGTACCAAAAACAATTCTCCGTGTGCAAATGCTTAAACACCTATAGTGTTCCATTCAAATTAGGAGAAAAGTAATTAAGAAATCGAACAGCGAAACGTCGAATAAAAAGAAAGGGGCTGCGTAGGCGAGAAAAAGTGACGGGAGAAAGGAAGAAATCAGAAAGTGAAGAAGAAAAAAAAAAGAAAAAGAAAAATAGAAAAAGTAGTGTGGGATGATACCTCCTGCTGACGAATACCGGCGTAGATGAGGTCGAGGCCTTTCTGTATCTCTTCGCTGACTGGCGGTGGCGTGGGAATGTGATCGCCGGTCGCGTGAAAGCCAGTTTCATCGGCCGTATAATGAATGGTGATCAGTTTCCCTTCAGGACTCGTATAAGAGTAGCTTCCTTCTTGAACGAGCGCCTCTCCTTGATCCTCTCCTTCGCCTACTTTCTTGATGTAACCGCTCTCCTCGGCTATAATGTTGTTTCCCGTTTCGTAACTGCGACATATATATATATAATGTGTCAATCTCCTCGAGATGAGTTGTTCGGGTTGGTCGTCGGTGACCAGCATTCGATCCATTTAATTCTGATAGATCGGCAAGTAACTTGGACGCATTTTCGAAAAGAAAGTACGAAGCAAAGACGGATCAACCGTCTGATCTCGTTTAGCGTCTAAAGGCAACGGTATTGATTTTGATTATTTTTATTAAGCCTCAAATGTTACTTCTGTCAATTATTTCTTAATGTCAATACGATCAAGAGGACTTTACTATAAGATACCTTTTGATCTTTTCTATTTTCATATATGTATATTGAATAATTAAATTGGTACATCCGTTTTGCTTAATTTCAACATAAGTTGGATACGAATTATTCTACGTACCAAGTATGTAAATTTGACAGTGACGTAACAAGTATTCCCGGTATTGAGTATCTCAAATTCAGTTCGATCCTCGGACGTTTCTAAACACCTTATCGCGTTGTTGTGCAAGCTATTCTTTCACGAAGCATCAAAGCCATTCGATTACGCAACGGATCGGTTACAACATTTTCGGATACAGAAATAGAAATTTCTTCTTCCCCGTGAAAATAAAAGGATAGACACTGTACCTTGTTTTGTAGGTTCCATCGTGTTCCTGTTGTTTGTTCCAATGTAAGATTGGAATAGGCGTGGTGTGAAATTGTGATTTTCTGTCCTCGCTTGGAGGATTTTGTCTATCATCCTGATAACTGTTGCCACCGTGATAATTCGAATCCTGTGCTATCGCCAGTCCTACCAGCGTGATTAACACCTGATTCATCAAAATTCGATTGAAAACAATTCGATTTAGTAGTTTTACACTATTTCGTTAAATAGAATTTTATACAGATTGTTATAACATTATCTTAAGACCCGTACGCCGTTGGATAGATCATAAAAAAACGAAACGAAAAGTTCTGTAGCATTTTTCGATAGGATCAGTAGTTTAGCCACAATTCGTCGTTGAAATTTGAAAAGTTGACCAATCAGCGCGCAGCTTAGATAACAAGACTTGTGGCGCGCCATCTAATTTGCGCGCTGATTGGTCAATTTTTCAAATTTCAATATCCCATCGAAAAAAGCTACAGAACTTTTCGTTTCGATTTTCTGTAATCTATCCAACGGTGCAGAGTTCTTCAGGTAATTTTTTAACACTCTATTTTTATATTATTTCATTGAAACGAATTCGATTCTTTCATTGACTGTTTTTATAATACATTATCTCATGAAGAGGAGTTTTATGTACAGGATTATACTATTTACATTATTTCGTTCAAAAAGAATTTAGTTTACTATGAAATTCTACTACCTTTACACTATTCTATTACAAAACCCTGTTACCACAAATTATTTACATTATTATCTTTAAACATTCTGCTTCATTATTTTTACATTACATTATGAAAAGAACCTATTTTACTATCTTCGCAAATTTGCACTATTTATACTATTTTATTTAAAAAATCGATTTACTATTTTCACAGTCTACTGTTGCGTTATTCTATTATAATATTCTATCTACCATTCTTCTATTAAATAATAGGTACTATATATATATATATTTTTGAATTTATTGTAAAAAGTTAATATGTTATTGGAAGTATCGGTTTCCAATTCAAATTGAATTCGATCAAGGATGAGACTTATTATACACAGCATTTACCGACCTAACGTTAGGAAGATCAGTGAAAGTAAGATGCCAATGCGGGTCGTTTAACTCTTGACCTATGAAGATTCCACAGACGCGTTTACTAGTTGATATACCGTTCGTTTCCGAGAAGAGTAACACGTTTAAGAAAGAAAAAGCTGTTAATTTTATGATAATTGTACAAAATTAATTCTAAAAGTGAGCGTATTTTATTTACTACCTAAATATTGTTAAATACCCGACAGACGTTATATTATATTATATTTTTTGAAGACCTCCAAATCCCAAAAATTCATAGCTAAATTATGAAAAAAAGAAATCCCCTTCCTGGTTGTGTCACTCTTCTATAAGATCGATGGTCTTATTTTAAATAAATATTTCTATCTATTTTATAATCAAAAATACTGAATACAGAATAAGTATCAAACAAGATAAATTTTAATTAAATCGAAAGACACAAAAGAATTTTTGACGTTTACAATAATTAAAAATATTCACAGTTACCTATTTATTAATTATCAATTTTTACATTCATGATTAATTTAGGAAACAAATTCGATTAAATAAAATAATAATTAATATAGAGTTGTCAAATAAAATAAATGACACATAAACGAGTTTTTGTTACAATAAGGCTAAAATCTTATAAGCTTTTCTGAAAGAAACATCTACTTACTTATTTCGTGTAAAATTTGTTAGAAATAAGAATATAATTTATATTTATAATAAAACATATGGTATAATTATAATACAGATTAATTTTAGAAAAATCATCCGCAAAGCTTAGAAAATCATTAGAATAAAAGGATATCAATTACATGGAATATATGTATAAAATTGATATTAAATATTGATACATATTTTCGATAAGTGATTTCTTAGAATATTAGACTTAAGTTTAATAGAAATAGAAGGAAATATCGATTTACTCACGGCAGCTTTCATTTTGATAAAAAAAACACTTTTGAATCGGTAAGAAGATGGCAATTGAATTCGATCGTTTGTGACCTGAAAGAAGTAAAGGATTCTCCTTTTATACTCTCACCTTATCCCCACCTGAACAAGTGATGGATCTCGAAAGATACGTCGCCCAGTTTATAACAATGATCCTTATAAATACGGCACATTATGTACGTATATGGAACCATTGGATCTTCATTCCAGTATTGCTTGCATAAAGTTTTTCTTAGAATTTTATATGATTTTATTCAATATTTATGCGATTCGCACCAACGTAATCATAGGACACCTACTACAGTTCCATAATGATATTTAAAAATAATAGAATTATTCAAGTGTTGGCACATAATTTATAAAATTATATGAATGAATGAAAAATATAATTTTCTATTTAATCCTTTAATTTCGACTGGAAATATTATATTACCTTTAATGG
Source organism: Stelis phaeoptera (assembly GCA_943735885.1). Lineage (NCBI taxonomy): Eukaryota > Metazoa > Arthropoda > Insecta > Hymenoptera > Megachilidae > Stelis > Stelis phaeoptera. The sequence goes on along the minus strand of OX030934.1, from coordinate 4,999,145 downwards.
AAATTAAGAAAAAAAATACTATATTTTGAAAAACTGATATTTTGAAATATTATATTCCTACAAACGTTGAAATTTCTAAATAACATTTTTGGAAATTTAGAAATGTAGAAATATATTTTTAGAAACTTTGAAATTTCAAAACAAATTTTTGGAAATTCAGACATTTCGAAATACTGGGTTTTTAGAAATTTTGTAATATTACACTTTTAGAAACTTTAATATTTCGAAATATTACATTTTTAGAAACTTTAAAATTTCCAAATAATATTTTTAGGAATTTAGAAATTTAGAAATATATTTTTAGAAACCTTCAAACTTCTAAATATTATATTTCTACTAATAATTTTCGACGTTCAGAAATTTAGAAATACTGGGGTTTTAGAAATCTTGAAATATCATACTTTTAGAAACTTTAAAATTTCCAAATAATATTTATAGCAATTTGAAAACTGATAAATCTTAGAAATTGAAAAATTTAATTCAATGCTTAATTCTGAAATATCTATAAGCGATGTTTTATGATTTTATTCAGAAATAATTTCTAATTGATAGAAGCTACATTATAACTGGTTCCCTTTTCACGTTACTTTCTTTGTTTTTACTCTGACAGTGCATTTATCACTTTTATTAATGAGGTTAAAAGAAATTTTTATTTAATTTTCATCCCATAGAAATGCCATATTATTTTACAATACACTATTGGCATCATGCAGATTTGTTCCCCTCGTCCGTAAGTGATAACAACAATTCTAATGACTATATACGAAATCTAAATTGATTCATTACACACGATGAAAATTAATAATATTACATGTCGTAGGTCCACATGCGACCAACAGCAATCAACTATCAAAGAAAAGTGTAATCTGAAAGTAAGTTAAAATTAATTGATAAAAAAGAATTATCATTCAATCAAATAAAAATAAAAATTCATATACCTTATATACAAAACCTAATATATTATATTATAGAGTTACAAATCATGGTTAGTAGATTACAATATATAGATTATAATAAATACCAGACTGTGATTTGTATTATAAATATATGTATATTATATATAATAATATAACATATAATACAGTTCACTATACTACACTACGGTATAAGTCTATGTACTACCTATTATACAGGGTGTCCCGTAACTAATGTAACATCGAGAAATGGTGGAAAGCTGAGACGATTCTGAACAACAATTTCCTTTTCAAAAATGTCGGATGTGGCTTCGTTCTTGAATTATTAACGAGAAACACTGACCAATCAGAGCGCGCGTAGAGTACCGGCTCGAAGTTACCCAATCACGGCTGTGCGCGTGCTCTACGCGCGCTCTGATTGGACAGTGCTACTTTTGTTAATAATTCAAAAACGAAGCCCCGTCCGACATTTATGCAAAGGAAATTGTTGTTCAGAATCGTCTCCTACGGGACACCCTGTATATTTAACTCAATAAACATCATAGTCAATAAACACCATGGACAAAATTATTATTAATACTATTTGAGCCAATATTATTATCACTAATTTTATGGAAGATTATTAATGAAAATATTAATTACAAATTTCCCTAGTCGTATCACGATGAAAATTGCAATTGTTGTTGTTGCTGTCCTCCCGCTGAATGCTACGTAAATATACAATTTACTTATGATTATTTATCTCATTTATTCTGATCGACATTTCAAATCATTGAATTTTGTTTAGAAATATGTACAACCGGAAGTACCAAAGTCCTGCGCCCCCATGCGCGTAAGTAATTAAAAACTGTCAATAAAAATGAACATTTTCTATTTTTATTAACAATCGACTGTTGTCATTTTCTACAGTTCTAAGTTTATCAAAATAATTTCAGGGTTACTGGAAATCGATGATACCGATGGATGACAATACCACGTATCAGCTGTCCTATTGGGATGGTCCAAGCGCAATTAGGGAACCTATTCGTCCAAAAAATTGGATAGTCACTGGAAATAGCGAAATGTCCGACAAAACAACGTATAAGGTAAGATACGAAAGAAAAGATCAAGGTACCTTTTGTTGCAAAATAAAGAACTGGGTCCGTATATGGATTGTTGGAAAATTTTATTTAATCTGAACAGATTTTTACAAAATTACCTTAAGAGCTCTACACCGTTGGATAGATCCTAAAAAAGCAAAGCGAAAAGTTCTGTAGCATTTTTCGATGGGATCAATAGTTTAGCCACGATTCGATGTTGAAATTTGAAAAATTGACCAATCAGCGAGCGGCTTAGATAGCCGTCTTGCTATCTAAGCTGCCCGCTGATTTTGAATTGTGGCTAAACTACTGACCCTATCGAAAAATACTACAAAACTTTTCGCTTCGTTTTTTTATGATCTATCTAATGGTGTAGAGCTCTTCAAGTAATTTTGTAATACTATATATATAAAATATATAATCGAACTATCTGTCAACCCTTTGCACTCAAAGTATTTTTGAACATATATCAGGTCTGATCTGCTTTTGCAGCTATGCTTCCTATATCGGAAGAAAAGTGTTACAAATACTTAAGAGTTCGTTTATTTCTCTCCTTCCTTAATTTTCTATATTCTGATACGAATGAAATCATTATAGTCAATACTATAATATACTAAATACATTATTTTAGTAATCTCTATATAAAACATAACACGTTGACTGCCACAGTGAAAACGGACGTGGGTAGTCAGACACGCTGAAATCCTAATTATTCAACAATTAACTTTTCAACAAATTTAACTTTTCAATTCGATAGCTAGCATTATTAGTGGTTTATTTTATCATTTCTGTTGGTAATTATTTGATTGTAAAGAATTTCGGGTGCTGGTCACCGGTGACCCCCGTGGCAGCCAATGTGTTAAGATTGATAAAATCTTTATGACTTGAACGATGCAGTAATTAAGAACTGAGAATTAAAATACAAAATAAAGGAACAATATTAACCGACCGGTCTATGGGGCGGGGGAGGGGGATTAACCCTTCGATTTCGAATAAGTGAAATAATATAGAAATGTTGTGCTACTATTTCAGACCAGCTACCTCGATTATTTATGTGTAAAACCTGTATCTTCTATAACACCATGCGAAAAGCAATGGCTTGGTAGAGGCCCGATGCAAGATGTTACCACTCAGAAACACGATTACACGTGGAAGTCCATAGAAACAGCACCACCGTATAAAGCAAGGAATAATATATACTGTCATCCGGCACCATTGGCTGGTAAGAATAAATATATTTACAGAGCAAAGTTAAACCCTTTATTGCTATTTCAATTCATATTTTTATTCTCGTATATTTTAATTTCACACGGTGAATGGCACAATCCCAGTTAATCCACAACGTAATATCAATTTTGTTAATCTAAATTAACTCGATACCATTGTACACCGATATTTGGAAGATGGATAAATTTTCATAAAGATCTATATTATTTATTTTAGACGACACAACGTACAAACTGAGCTACTACGAATCCTGTTGTCATTCACCTGCTGATTCGTATGCACCTATACGAAAATACGTTAGACCAGACATCCCTTTGGATAACCATACCACCTATAGACTTAGTTACTGGCCTAATGATACTCCAATAAAGGTAACCGCAATAGGGTAATAAAATAATTAAGAAACTTAAATGGAAAGAAGATGGATTATATGTAAGACGGATAGTGTGAACGAATGATTTCAAATTTAAATTTTAAGTATTATTTTCCAGTACAACTATACCGTTCAATAATTTATATTTCCAACGTTAAGTAAGGCGTTCTATCAAAAAGATAGATTAAATCTGATTTATTCCACTTTTATTCGATTGTAACGTAAGTTTGCGGCATTCTTAATTTATCAGAGTAAAATCTTTTGCCATTACATTTGATGTATCGTTGAATAGCTATTTCCTTTCGTTATAATATTGCGATATTTCAAACTAAAATTATGAAGTTTCAAGCCACAAGAAATAGAGTTCCAAGTTACTTTTTCGTTACAAACTTATGTTGCAACTTATTACATTATATTTGCAGTATTTCGTCCAATTTCGTAGTTTTTTTTTGTTTATCTGTTTACTGTTTGATTAAATTTAATCACCGAAAATCAGTAATAAAAGAATCTATAAGTATCCTTCAAATCTGTTTCGTAGGCTGTAATTTATTATACCATTTTTTAGGAAAAATCATGGAGTCCGAAACGGGAATACTTACCACCTGTTGAACCGGTCGATGGTTGTACAACGTACAAATTAAGTTACTATCCGCACGAAGGGGAAAAATCCTGGCCGATCATACCTCCGGAAACCGATAATATATTGAACCTTGGATGTTGTAACGATAAGAACACAACATATCGTCTTAGTTATTTCGGTTGTGAAGACAGTAAAAGAGATCCGATAGTACCACCTGGACACATCACCTTTTCTTCGTGTCCGCCTGCTTACGACACTGTACATCGGGTAAGAAGAAAAATAAGTATTCATTAACCTTTTCGTAACAATAATATTTAATCAAAAACAGAATAACTGCGTGAAAAATGCGTCAAATCTATGTTGTTGCACACGAGTGATTTCTAGCTACAAAAAATTAAACAAAATACAATTACCTTATAAATTAGTAACAAATGATGTTAATAATTATCATACAAATCGATAGATTAATAATATTCTGTTATTAGAAAGAATCTGAAGGAAGAATGTACGTAAAAACGCATAAGCAAAGCATATTAAAATTAGTGAAAGTTTGCAGGGTTGTCAACAAAAACCTGTTTCGAATTCTTGCATAAAATTGGATTTGTAAGACAGTAGGAAGTTTACACTTTAATACAGTTTTCCTTTTATGTCGATACCTTTATTCGTTCCTGAGATATCATCGCTGGAAGACGCACCCTAGCCAGTGTCTACTTTAACCCTCTTACTATTACTATACTACTACCATACTATTGCCATACTTTTACAATACTATTACTATACTGCTACTATTTCCATTACTATACCATTACTATTTCTACTAACACACCATTACTATACTGTTACTATTTCTACTACTATATTACCACTATACTGCTACTATTTCTATTACTATACTATTACTATACTATTACCATATAACTGCCATACTATTATTATACTACTACCATACTATTGCCATACTATTACTATACTATCACTATAGTGCTAATGTTTCCATTACTATACTATCACTATACTGCTACTATTTCTATTACTATACTATTACCATACAATTGCCATACTATTATTATACTATTACCATACTATTGCAATACTATTACTATACTGCTACTATTTCTACTGCTATGCTATTACTATACTATCACACTTTCCTCTATCTTCGGAGTTACCTATTACATAAAATGTCACATGCTTTTTTATATTTACTGCCAGATTGTTCGACGCTATTTGGAAACATCATAACATTGTCCGAGGCATCAATGTCTGTTTTTAAAGAAGTATAATAAATGTTCAAATTATTCGCCTAATGTTGAGGATCAATAATAGTTCCAAAAATATTGGTTCAATGCATTACTACTTTGAGGATATTCGAATAATAATATATTTCTTTTAGATGAGTTTCTTGGGTAACTGGGACGTGAAACCAGAAACACCAATCACACCCTGTAGCAAACAGTTGTTAGGTAGAGGAGCAATACAAGATGTAACAACACAGAAGCACGATTATACATGGAAATTACTAAAATTGCAACCAGGCATTCGGCCCGATGACAACTTAGTGCCTGCGTGTTCACCGATAGAATGTAAATGATCTGATTTTATTGCAATACTTTATAGTATTAGTATAACATTTTTGTTGCATTTGAAAATGAAATTATCATGAAATGTCTATTATTCGATATTTATTTTATATTGATTTGTTCGATTCAGGTTGTACTACGCACAGGATGTCCTATGTACCGAATGATTGTAAATCGCCCATTGAATCATACGCACCTATACGTGTATACAGACGCCCAGACATTCCGATGAACGGAGAAACTATTATGAATTTGAGTTACCAGCCTGTAGGAACGGATCAAGTGAAAAAGATCTGCAGCACCGTCCCTTATCAAACTCCTGATATACCAATTGATGGGAATACTACGTACAACACAAGGTTTTTCTATGTTTTAATTAAATTAATATATTATTAAACGAACCCGTGTGAAATTTATTAAATATTAATAAAGACAAACGAAACTGTTTATTTTCATTCATTTTCTTTTTGTTTCGTCCGTTTAGTTACATTCCACCCGGTACGTTGGTTCCTTGCTGCATGGAAGTTCCAAAGGTAAATTCTCAATTATAAATTTGGTATTAAAAAATAACAGTGTCATATTATTTCGTTAAATATCTGTTACCTTTTTAGCCGTGTCAAACATCGACTCAATGCTGTTCTTAGGACATGTTAGCAACATTCGTCAAGAAAATGTATTGTTAGAAATTTACATGTGCTGTTGAAATTCTGATGTGATGTACTATTCGAAAAAATATATTACAAATATTTCTTACTGTCAGCTATCGTTCATTTTAAAGAAATGGAAATTACTCCTGAAACTGAGAGTGCAAATTATATTTTATTACATTTTATTAGATTAGAGTCGAAGTATCGTGCGTCGCCGACCGTCCGGATAAATTCATGGTATATAGAAAAACACAGTATTAGTTACAGTATTAACGAAACTAAAATTGGAAATCTTAAGATCCCAGTGTACAAAAAGCCTAAGTACCGTGCGTCGCCGATCATCCGGAGAAATCACAGTATTAGGAACGAATTAATAAAAGGAAATATTTCTAAAAATGTTGCAATTTTAACGAATCTAAAATTGGAAATCTTAAGATCCCAGTGTACAAAAAAAAAACCATAGAGTACAAGAAAAAATAAATAATTAAAATATTCAGTGCCGTCAAGAAAATTACACCGATACTGCCGCCTCAACAAGTGATAGTAAAGAAAAATATTTAGATACTTTATTAAAATTCTTCCATTAAATTGAACAAATTATTATCATCTGTTTGATATTGAAAATAAAATTGGAAAAAATCCATCGCTTTCAGTCACTTTGTTTCCATCTCAAAACAACTCTTTTCCTTTAATAAAATTCCTCTGTCAATTTTCATTTAACACAAAGAAAAGTACACCGTTCTATATCGAAAATAAAATTTGAAAAAAATCCACCACTAATCATAAAACTGCACGACACTTTCAATCACTTTGTTTCCATCCCAAAACAATTCTTTTCCTTTAATAAAATTCCTCTGTCAATGTTGATTTAACCCTTTGCACTCGAGTGGCGCCTCTGAGGCGACCTATTTAATTTACTAGAGTATTTTGAAACGTGAAATTTAAGCTTTATTCCTATTAAAATATAGGAAATTAAGGAAAGAAATAAAAATAAATAAATCCATTGGCATTTGTAACTCTTTTCTTTTACTTCGGAAGGTTCGCTGGAAAAGCGGACTAGATCTGTACGTATCGAAAAATGCCTCGACCGCAAAGTGGTTAACACAAAGGAAAGCTCGAAGGACACCGAATCCACAACAAATGAAATATATATCCTTGCGGTTCTCTAAATGATATTTATTTCCAATACATTTTAGAGTCAGCGAATCGTCATTCGGGGACGATTCTATAGCGATTCAGTCGCTGAGGATACAGTAAACGTTTAGTACATTACCGTTCGTATAATATCAATATTTAGACCTGCTTCTTATATCATCTGAGACCTCGTTTTTCCATTAATACTCGCAAATATTATATTCGTTTTCGTATGCTGGTTAAAATGCCAGAGGTACAAGAAATTTCTTTCGTCAACGCTCATCAAAAAATTGGAATATTCGTTCACGTATCTACGCGCGTCTATCTATTTATTTAATTCCCTTTTTCTCTCGCACCTAGCACAAGTCACTACGGAATAGTAATAAATACTTATCATCTACTTAACGCTTCTTCTTTTTTTTCTTCTTTTTTTAAATCTTCATTAAATGCATACAGTATACGCAGTAAGTTTAAAGGACAAGAGACGCGACTGTGACTCCTGTGTACAAAAATTACAGGAATTTTCAAAGACTGTTCGGTGAATAGGAGATTCTTCCTTTTTCTTTTTTTCTGCAGACTAATCTGTTTCTTTTTGATATACGAGCTTGTATCACGATTGTGTCGTATGTTGCCACAAAAGTTAACGATTGTTGAGAATTTTATTGTCATCGTTTGAATCTATCTGTTTATCCTCGTTGATTCCATCGTACATCATAAATGAGAAATAAAATATCTGTACCTTTTTGCTTTGGCAGACAGATTTGATCACTTTTCGATATAAAAATTGTTAAGTTTTTTTTTGTGTGAGTTAGGGTGCTTGGAAATTAACATACTTTTTATTATAAATAGTGTTGAGCTGGAATCGAAGAATTTTTTAAATTTAACCCTTTGCACTCGAGTGGCACCTCAGGAGCGACATACATGTAAAATTTAACACGTTGACTGCCACGTGGGTCACCGGTGACCGGCACCTGAAATCTTTTACAATCAAATAATTAATAAAAGAAATGACGAAATAAACCACGAATAGCGTTATCATTAAGCTAATAATTCTAGCTATTGAATTGAAAGGTTAAATTTGAAAATTAGTTGATTATATTCTTAATAATTAGGATTTCAACGTGTCTGACTATACACGTCCGTTTTCACTGTGGCAGTCAACGTGTTAAATAAAATTTACATTGGAATATAGAAAATTAGCGAAAAGAATAAAAATAAATAAATTCTCGAGCATTCCACGTGTTTTTCTTCTAAAATAGTGCTTTTGGATTGTGGAAGATTTAGTGGAGAAAATATCTCAACATAATTATATCTAAAAGTGTTTCGAATGCAAAGGGTTAACTTTCCGCTTCAAACTGTTCTCGATCCTTAAATACCATGGCGGGGTCATTAAATCTGTGGCTTTTCAATTGAAAAATAGAAAATAGTATTAGTATGCGGTGAAAATAATATAATAATACACGTTGGCTGCCACGGGGGTCACCGGTGACCGGCACCCGAAATTTGCTACAATCAAATAATTACCAACAGAAATGATAAAACCACGGATAGCGTTAACATTAAGCTAATGATACTACCTATCGAATTGAAAAGTTAAATTTGAAAATTAGTTGATAGTATTGTTAATAATTAGGATTTCAGCGTGTCTGACTACCCACGTCCGTTGTCACTGTGGCAGCCAACGTGTTAAAATAAATTTTCAATTCCTACGCCACGGTAATTACGGATCAATAATAAATTGATTACACAAATTTTAAAAATTCAAAAAGCATCAAAAATCTTCAATTTTAATATACCAATGAAATTCACTTTTTCGTTATTTCAAAAACAAACAAAAATAATGTACGTACAATAACTTTTCAAACACCCTGTACCATCTTCAGATTCCATATCTCGTGAAAGATATTTCTTGAATATTAATGCACGATTTACAAAATATGTTCCGTGTAAGAAACAGGAGCCACTTCGCAACTATCGACATCATTCATCTTCTTCTTCTTCTTCTTTTTTTTTCTTGTTAAATATATCCGTATAATACACATACTTAAGATTGTACGTTTTGTTATGCTTAACAGTATATAAACATCGATTCTTCTTTCTCACGATCTCGCTCTCGTTTGATTCTATACACATATGTACACTGACCAACGATGTGTTTCCTTTGCGACCTTTCATCATCGATACTATGCCAGAATCGCGGGAAAGACTGCAGAGGATATTTAATTAGATTGATGCGCGTGAAATATTGTTTTTCAATAGAAATTTTCATGGATACATATATCATTCTTAAGTGCAATGTATTAGTTTGTCTCAAAAGTTCCTTCCCCTATCTACATACAACGCTTCATCTGACAGTGTTAAAAGAAAAATATAGTATCACGCAGCTTTCTGAGAAATGGAAGAAGATAATAGGTTAAAATGAATTATACATAACTCAATAACACGACGCGAAATATAAAGTGTTATACATCTGTTATTTATTGATAAAGCGGAAGGAACATTTGGGACAACCAAATATATTTGATTGAAATAATTTTATACAACTGTTTTGCACTTTTTTCTATTTAGTGATTAATTGGATTGTAATTTGGGTGGATTTGAGTATATGGATTATTAGAATTTGAATACTGGAATATATGTAAGTAACATTTTGGATTTGAAATTCAAAAAAACAATGATTCGAATTTTTTAACACTAGAACTATGGATCGAGTCAAAATGACTGGTTGTGGGTTTCTTAAATTAAATCATGAAATTTATCAAAGTTGCTTTGATTGAAATGTGTGTTAATTTTTATCACGATCAAGACCTACTGTGTATATTTCGTTCTTTATTTGTTTATTGATCTATTTTATGTTACACTTGAAAATCAGTAAACATGAAACGTTGGTAGTTCTAGTGTTAAATATCAGAAGAATTCGAATTTGTAATTCTGATAATTGTGATCGTCGAATTCTAGTAAAATTCGGATGTTTGAATAACAGTGGAATTTATATCTGAAATTCTAACAATTCGAGGTTTTAAATATCAGAAGAATTTAAATTTGAAGCTCTGATAATTCGAATTTTTCAATACCAGCAGAATCCCAATAATTTGAATTTTTCGAATGTCAGCAAAATTTGAGTAACTCATATATTCGAAAATAAATAAAATATCAATAATCCAATAATATCTTGAAAAGAAATGAAATTATAAAAGAATATTTGCTAACCAAAATCAATCTACAAAATTCAAGGCTCACAAAAGGGATATTCCATATGCATCAACCTAATATGAACAAAGAGTGAAAGGCAGCTTAATGCTAGATGGATTAGAATATTAGATTGTTCTTCCCTCTTCTTCTTCGTCTTCTACTTCATCGCTGTTCATTTATATTACAAATTGGCATTACCACAGCGATCTGACTATTATATGACAGAGTTGCATCGAACCGCGTTCTACTTTTAACCCTTTGATTGCGAAAAACACGTGTATATTGATTAAGATGAAATAAACAACATCAGTATCGCATGAGTACTGTCTTAACACGTTCGCGGACGTTTTATTTTCATAGTGAATTTTTATTCATTTAATTTTATACAAATTTAAGTTTTTGTAATTAACACGTTGGCTGCCACAGGGGGTCACTGGCACCCGAAATTTTGTACAATCAAATAATTACCAACAGAAATGATAAAATAAACCACGGATAGCGTTAACATTAAGCTAATGATGCTAGCTATCGAATTGAAAAGTTAAATTTGAAAATTAGTTGATTGTATTCTTAACACGTTGACTGCCACAGTGAAAACGGACGTATGTAGTCAGACACGTTGAAATCCTAATTATTAAGAATATAATCAACTAATTTTCAAATTTAACTTTTCAAATCGATAGCTAGCATTATTAGCTTAATGATAACGCTGTCCGTGGTTTGTTTCGTCATTTCTTTTGTTAATTATTTGATTGTAAAAAATTTCGGGTGCCGGTCACCGGTGACCCCCGTGGCAGCCAACGTGTTAATAATTAGGTTTTCGGCGTGTCTGCCTACATACGTCCGTTTTCACTGTGGCAGTCAACGTGCTAATATGCATTTCAAAGTAATGTGAACGTGTTAATCACGAAGAAAATTTGACTCCGACTCTTCTGAATCTTTAAAGTGTCTCAAAATTAGAGAATTTAAATATCCTTTTACAGTAAAAAAATAATTCTTTGCTTTTAACATGAAAATGAAGAAACGATACAGGTAAAATATTGTAATAAAATATATTTTATAAACTGATCATTTTTTGTTAACACCGTGAGAACCATTGACATTTCTATTTAATTGTTTAGTATTTTTATTAAACAACTGCTGGTTTACTTAGTCATTTAATATCGTTCTCCAGAATTTTAATTCTCTATCGAATTATGCTACGATCAAAGGGTTAACAGCAGTTAAATAACATATACATAGATATATACATTTGGTGAAGTATTTCTGGTAAATATTTTTAAATAAAGAAAGATAGAAGAAAGCGAACGACAAGCACGGTCCAGCGTAAGAAAATAAAACGAATGGGTAAATTTACAATCACTTATAGACAAATCATAGTCCAAAGTGTAGATTGAGCTTCGTCCCTTTCGTTGGCAAAGAAAAACAAAAAAAAAACAAACGCCTCTTTGGTCTTGTGTATACAAGTTACGAAAAAATAATAAAATAAAATTTCAATTCGCTTTCGGCGCATAAATCTGGTTAAGTTTCCGTCCTCTTTTTATATTCCTCTCTCTTTTTTTTTTTTTTGTTAAGTATACGTATATATACTTAATGACTAATAAATCTTTAATTTTATCATTCTATTTCACAATATGTGTACATGCATGCACGTGCACGTACATACAGGGTGTCCTGGATAAAAATGAACATAGTAAAAATTGATAAATTCTTCTCTATTATTCTGGAAAATGAGAAGCAATCGGATAGAGATTTGGCAAATTGTGAAATGTAATATTGATATATTAATATATTACTTTTTCTTGAAAGACTATGTTTAAATATTGTTTATTCAATGTATAAAATACGTAATTTGTAATTTCAATTATTTTAAATTTGTAACTTGTCATTTCTATTTTGTTAAATATGTAATCTTCATATTTGCAATTTTGTTAAATTTGTAATTTTCATATTTCTGATTTGTAATTTCTAGAATTTGTAATTTTCATACTGTTAATTTGTAATTTCTAGAATTTGTAATTTTCATACTGTTAATTTGTAATTTCTAGAATTTGTAATTTTCATACTGTTAATTTCTAATTTCTAGAATTTTTAATTTGTAATGTGTAATTTTCATGGTGTACCACTTTTTTTTCAGACAACCCATACATGCATGTACACATACATATATATACAATGATATATATAGATATACTAACAAATAATATGGCATTACAAAAATGTACATACACTCGTAACGACGGTGATTCTTAGAAGTCGATTACGCTAATAATACTATCGGTGTCATGCAATATTTAATGTCTCACATATCCTTACAAGGACCATCTCTCTTTACCTCCCTTTTTATATTGCATATCAAATATAAGATTTCGAACGAATGAAAGTCTAACATGTTTTGTTGACATAAATGTTTCACGAAATTACACTTATTGTTTGCTTCAACGAAGAACCCTTCATTTTATAATAATAATATTAATAAAACATTTATATAAGCTTGTTTATCAAACTTTAAGCTTCAAATTGATATCGTACTTTTATCTCATGAAATTATATTAGACTAATATATGTTCCAAACTCATTTATTGTTTACTTCAATTAGTAACCAGTTATTTTGTATTAAAAAGAATTAATGAAAGATTTATGTACTCATTTTTAGCATACTCGAGTACCATTTCACGATATTATACGACTATGTACATTTTCAACCAACCATTCTGTATTAAAAACATTAAGAAAACGCTTATGTACTTATTTCCAATAAATATCAAGCTTCAAACTGACACATCATAAGCGATATTCCTTAATACTTTTATGTCATGAAATTATACCAGATATTTCGAAATCTTCCATTCGACATGCAATCTCCTGATAAGATCCTCTGGATTAATCATATCCCACGAACCCCTATAATTTATTTTTCTCTTTCTCGCCTAAAAATGGCGAAAAACACGTTATAGAGCTATACTCAGCATTGGCAGTACGGAAAAAAGAAATGTGCGCCAGATTTCTTGCTTAAAGGACATGCGTCAAATCAGAGACTGAATTCTTCTTCTTCTTCTTCTTCTTTTTTTTTTGCTTTTTTGTTGTTACTCTCTCTTTCCTCTCACGCGTATACATAACATATGTATATATATTTAGATAACACACATGTACAGCCATGCCATAATCACACACACGTCATTATTTTTTCCTGTATCCTCGAAAATTGTGCATATAATTCGATTAACCTGTTCTACGTAGTAGAATCGATACACTCTAGCAGCAAGATAAACCAGTATCCGCTGTAACTCGTTACAAACGAATTACCGTGATATTCACGATGGACAATATCGCGATGATTAACCCTTAATTGCCACGATAAGGTTTCTGATATTCCCCGTGCGATCGAAGTTATCTTTGATATCAGCTCGAGCCAGAGTTGAATATCATTTTGTATAATTATTGTTACTTTGTGTGCGATTTTGATGACGAGAAATCGTAAACAGAATCCAGTTGTTAATGAATTATAAGTAATATTTGACTGGGATAATTTTGAAATGAAAATTTATTTTAATAGGAAGATTATTTACGAATAACGAATAGTTTGTCTTTGAGAAATAATGTTATTATTCGTTAATTTGTCATTTTCAGGCTAAGATTGTTAGAATAAGAATTTTATTCTGAGGTTATTAATCGATAATTACTCGTTATTCGCAAGTTTTTATTCCAAGATTATTGGATAAAAAGTTATCTAAATAATTCTGAATAAAAGATTATTTCATCAACTGCGAATAACTTCATTTTATATTAGCAATTTTTATTCATAAATAAACCCAAAACTCTGAATCGCAGCTTCTAATTTATTAACTAAAAGTCAAATTAAGAAGCAAAATGAAAAATAGTAATTAGCGAATGATAATTAGTTTCACGGTAGCAATTAAGGTTTAACATCGTTCGGCTACGAGAAAGCACGTGTTACAACAGTATCATAGCTTTAGCGTAGAGAAAATTATTTGTTCGTTTAATTCCGATCCGTAATGCTAAGTTAATTTATATTGAAATATATCTTATATCACATTTATTGTTTAACATCGGCCCTGAAACATCGAACCGCGAATCGTCTCCAGTCTTCGATTTCGGCTTTGTCCGGATCGATCTGCATAAAACTCTTCCATTTGTTTCTCATTTTCTTTCCTCTGGCACTCTGAACAACTTGTTCGCATAATTTCAGGATTTTTCTGTTCGCCTTTTCGCGATAAAAGAAAAAGAAAAATACACCAACGTCGTGAGACTATAACAGTTTGTTTGAAATAAAAAATTTGCTTCTGTTTGATATTGAATTCTACTTTGTTTGTTTTTAAACCGATTTTTGATTTCAAGGAAACTTTTACAGAATTTGTTCTGACGAAGAAGCATCAACTCAAGAGAATCGAAGAATCTGTACACTAATGACTAAATTGATTGTCATCCACGACCTAAGACACTGTTTCTGTCGATTTTAACCCTTTTGGATACCACTGACTTCTTCTTGAATGATTTGTCAAAATTTTTGTCATTTGATTGTTCGATAATTGAATAATTTTTACAAATTATCACATATTTAACATCGTTCCTTTTTTTTAAATTTTGACAAGAAACCAAATTTTCTTTCTTTTGTTTTTTGAAAAAAAAAAAAAAAAATGTAGTAAGAATTTTGTCGCAGCCAAAGGGTTAAATCGATTCGTCAGAAGCAAAGTACAAGGATCGGTCAAAAATATTTGCGCCAGTATTCATTTTTCATCTTATATTAATTTCTTTTTTAAAATATTCCAATTAATTTAAAAAACTTTCATTTTACACAAATTGTAAAATAATAATAAAAAGATTTTTTCATCTATCTTGACGCACTGAATTTTTGTATAATATTTTTACACGTGATTAGACAATGTCGCGATCACACGTGTCTTTGGCCTAGCATTTATAATTCAAGGATGAATAAAACTGAAAGAGTCTGTACTGTTGTTATAGGAGACGTGCTGAAGAAATAAATTATCCGTCAGTTACCTGTTGTTGTACAAATGAAAATCTTTATTTATAAAGTATCGCAAGATTAAGAATAAACGTTTGAAAAACATACTGCAGATACCTTTTGACTGATCCTCGCTGAAATGCAACGCGATTTAAACAAATGATTTTGCTTGCTGTTCGTAACAACATAAATAGTATACATCGAAAAGATCCTGTTCTACGAACGGTCTTATTTGAGTCCATTTGATCTGACCAACAAAGACCTCTTCGACATTAATATTATTATCGACATTGTCAACAATTATACCGACAATCGTCAGAATCGAGGTACGTCTTCAATCTTGAGACGCTTTTTAACCTCGCAATGTTACAAATTACTATTTCAAAGTTAATTATAAAATTAATTTAGATTTTTATATTTTTTCTCCAACATTTATACCTGAAAATGAAGACGAACTCATGACGATCATGAAGATCAAATGAGCGCTCAAGTTTTGGAAGAATAACAGCCAGTTTAAAAAATAGAATTTTGTTGATCCTTTGATAATTTTGCAGAAATAAATATATTATAATTTATGGTTCTATTTATAGTAACGTAAAATTTATTGCCCCCACTCCATCGCTATTTAATAGATATCAAACAAAACTTAATAATGGTCGATAATATTTCGCCTACGAAATGATGTTATTAACATTAGTACTACGAAACGGATCAAAAATGATTCGCTTCTGATTTCTTACTTCAAATTACAAAATTGATTAAAAGGCTCTTGTCGAAATATAAGTTTGTTTTCATCAAGATAAAGAATTAGTCTATGTGTTAATTTACGTATCATTTCTTACTTATAGAAAACAAAATATTTTCTATTTCAGTTTTAACACTAAACCTACCTACTTTCAAGTTGAAAATAGAATAGAAAAATAAGTAATTAAATAATGAAACGTATACTAACATATACAGCAAGTCATTATGGTGATAAAAATTAACACGCATTTTATTAAAAGTATCGTAATAAATTTTCTGAGTTAAAATAAGAAACACTCGATCGGTCGTTTTGATCGCTCCGGTAGGTTTAGTGTTAATTGAGAACTAAGGGTACACTGAACGTCGGTAGACATGATTATTATGTAATATAATCACTTTTAATCTCATACGTTCGATTATCTGTATTATTATTTAAAACCTATTAAATAGTTCTGCAGTATAAATAGATCTTTATACCGAATTCATTGATTCATGTTTTTAGAACTGAACAATGTTGACTCCCTCACGAGGGAAAACGTAACGTCATATTACTCCCACTCCATTACATAAACATATGAATCATGACACTGTTATCATTCCACTTTTCTCCCAATTAGAGGTATGCAAGAGCTTTTGCTTTATTTTTATGTCGTGTAAACAATATATTGCCTTTATATTCTACGACTTAGGTATCCATCGCTGAATAACGCGAAGAGGAAAGTATTAATTCGAATTTAAAATAATTATACCAATCAAGGACAAAACGAGACAAAAATATCGATCAAAAAACCACAACTTCCGAATCTGGCTGTAATATTTCATCAAACGACGCGAAGATATTTAAACAGATCAGTGGTACGTGATCTTTGTTGATCAAATCAAACGGACCCTTCATCGTTGGAGTGTTAGAAATGCCACGAGCAAATGGCGATTCATTCATAAGAAACGCAGGACTGCAGCCTCTTCAGTGTACAAAACAGATCGCGACTTAAATACAAATAAATAAGTTTTCTTTTTACAATAAAATACTTTATATCCTGTTAGTAACTAGCGAACGAACGTTCCTGAAATGGAGATTCCTAGACATTCTATCGTCCACGATAAAAAGTATCTTAAGATATACATTAAGGGCCACAGCCCTGCGATTACAAACTCGTACGAGTCGTCATCGATCGAACGATCTAATTCCTTCGGAGATAAGGTAGATCGATCCTCAATCCTTCGATCTCCTGATCCAGGATTTCCTACAGAGGCTGGCAACACTCGCGGTGCTGGCAGTACTGAAAACACTTGCCAACGAGTTCAGACTTACCGAGTGTTAATCTTGCAACATGTGAACGAAACTGATCGGGAACATTCCTCTTCGTTCCGGCGCCCTTTCGAGGGCGCCCTCCATCCAATTGTCGTCGTCGGTTTGCTCGTTGGTCACGATGATCACCTCGCCCTCGCGAAACGACAACTCGTCCTCGTTGTCCGCCTCGCAATCGTACAACGCTCTGCAACGTCTCAGGCCGGTCAACGTCGAAGAGGTTGGCTAGAAAAATCGATCGAACAACCATCGGTTAGAGAACCGTGAACGGCGTACCGTAGAACCGTCCATTCTTTTAAATCTTCCATGGTCGAAGCAAGCACTCTTTACGAACCGGTGAGAAACATTAATCGCACGAAGAACGCCTCGTTCGTCGAGGTCGGTTCGATATTGGAAATTCTAGATGGAAATAGAGACAGAAAGATAGACAGGAGACGGACAGATCGTTGATTTTCTTCAAGACCGTGTATGCAAATCGTGCACGATTAATTAAGTAGAACTCTTCGTGTTCCGAGCTTTGGTTTGTTGTAATCGGATGTCATGCATGGAAGGTGGAAGGGTTTTCTGATCGTACTTGATTAACACATTGCGTACTTAATACACGTGTGACGCGTTCGATTTTCTATTCGTGGGATTGCAGAAGTTTCCAACCTTTTGTAAGGCAATATTTTGATGTTAAGACGCGTTGAAGGTAATAAAGATTTGTTTTGTTTTTTTAATTTAATTTTCTACTTTTATGGAAAGAAATAGTCTTTGGAAGTGCTTACATTTCTGAACTCCAACAAGATTCTAGGACACAATATGTATTTATTCCACCATAGTTCATTTTTTTATGGTAGATTTAAGCTATAATGGTACATAGTGCAACGGTTGGTTGATAGAAATTCGGTATGTTACTTTGAAGTTATTTTCGCTTGTATATATTGCTATTCTTTAGATTGTATAATAAAGTTTGATTTTCCTTTGTTTTGAACGTAGAAGATCGTGGTCTCGTACGGGAAATCGAAGCCTCCGCGTTAATTATTTTGTTATTCGTAAAAAGATGCTTCAAGTGAAGTCATTATATTTCCCAAAATTAAAACTTTATCTTTGCGTTAAATTTTCATCATACTCGATTAAATTATTAAAATTACTATGCAGGTATTTGAAGAATTGAGTAATTATTGCCAAAAAAAACCAAATTCCCTAAAATTAGAATACAATATTTAAAGAAACTCAACAATTTGCAAGATATTTTAAAGATAAAAATGAAAGATTTTGTAATGAAATTGGAAATAATAAATTTAATTAAAATAGGGGGAGGATGGAGAATTTTTTTAATTGTACGCAATGTGTTTAATACTTCTATTTGTAAATTGAAAAGGAGCATTGTTCGTTGGTTAAAAATGATAAACAATTAGAAGTATCCATCTATGGTACATGTATGTACAGGTGTTGATAATATACCTACGTTTTTTTATCTAAAAACTAATTAATCGAATGTGCTAAATGTTTATAAATGTACTTGCTGGTTCATATGTTTCTCTATGAAACTAACTTTGCGACAGGATTCTGCTAAAAAAAAAAAATAAAATCAAACACGTCTAATTACTCGAACGATCGAAAACTAGAATTTCCAATGATACGCATTAATTTCATGCCTGCAATGTTCAATTTTTAAGGATTAAAAAATAATTATTACAAAAACACTCAAGTAACTTAATATTTTCTTTTTTAACGAGTGAAATGAATATTACGTATGTCTAACCCAGAAATATCTTCAGTTAAAGTTTCAAAATAATACAAATTTGTTAAAAGTTAGAAATTAATTTACTCCAGCACATGTAACATTAAGGTATCCCATTTCGAACGATAAATGACGAGTTAAGTCAATAAATCCATACAAAAATTAATGATTCCATTCGCAAAAAGACAACTTTTATCTTCACGTTACACATACACACACTATTCTTTGTGCGTTTAACCATAGAAAGAGTTAATTATATTAAATTATAGATCTATTGAAATCATTCAACTTTTATCGAACACATTTCTCAATATTATTAATAATTTTGAAGTCATCTGCCATTTACTGTTTAAATCAGGACACCGTAAAGCTAGGTATCAATTTGAGAGTAAAACTATTGCGAGTTGCTCTCGATAGCATTTCTTGCAAACAGACTGGTGATAGTTCTACTATAAAATGGATGCCTAACATAAGTCTATTTTTCTTTCACTAATACATTCCTCTTCTGAACGATCCAACATGAAGAATAAAGAATGAATATAATATTTTGTCCGAAATGAATAATTCCATGTGCTCTTAGAAATTCTTACTGTATCAAAATTTTGTATTTCTGAGACAGACAATATTCGGATCGGAAATGACTCGGTCGGAGCCGCTCGTGAGTTAAATATTAAAAACTATTTAATTAACAACTAAATTATCTTATCTAACGTTTCGCCATCGAAAAGAATTGTACAGACGTGTTAACAGAAATCCAGAAAGCGATATTAGTCTTGGGATAAAATCAAACCAAAAGTGTTGCAACGAGGACGAGAATGTTGGCGAACCAAAAGTAAAAAACAACAAAGAAAGTACAAAAAAGAAAAAAATGTTAACGTTCGTTAGAAAATTATTATACCCAAAGCATTGACATGGAAGAACGATGGTTACGGACAGCACGACTGATCATGCAAAGCCTTACTACACTTGAAAACGATCTTTAGTCAAAAATGACAATATTTTAGGTTTAAATTTTCTAGTTGCTATTCCGTGGATTGTTATTACCTTCTATCAAATCTCAAATAATTTATTCAAACTACACGTCCGATGGAAAATCGAATGACTGAAAGGATAAACGTTTGTATACTAATTGAAAAGTTTACAATACTTGACTGATTATAAAAATATAGAGATGTAATTTAATTTTTTATAATAATTTAATTCTTTCGACTGATGCTTGACAAATTTATTAATTATTAAACTTCTAAATTATAATTAATAATGATAAAATTACTGATTGCTATTGTAAGTTTCTCGACTTTTTAATTTACTACTTTCTAAATTATTATCAAATTACTAAATTAAATGCTGAATTTGTAATTTCTATATTAGTAATTTAGTAATTAGTAACTTTTGAATTACTTAATTACCGATTCACCAGCTTAACGATTACAAAACTAATTTAATGATTACTAAATTGGAAAATTAGTAATTTACTGTTTCTAAATTAACCAAATCTCTTTAAAATAATTACAATAATTACCGAAATAATTACTAACTCAGAATTAACCTAAGTATAATGCATGGTAACTTTCAAATATTAAATCATTTGTACCATTTTCCCTAGGGAAATCTATACTATATGCCATTTCGTACCACGTGAATTATTAATTAACCTCAAGTGTTAATGTGAAATATAATTTTAATTCGTTTGGAAAAAGATATTCTGCAAAATGGTTATATGAATATATTATAAGTCTCATTGTCAGTCATCAACTTTCCAAGTACCTCCATAAAGGTAATTCATATTCCTCTTCAAGGCTTAATCCACTGATTACGGTTTGAAATTTCATTAATTACGCTACAATCAAGATTTATATAAAATACGTGTGTACTATTTTTTGAAAGGTTTAAATTTTCAAATCATGATTTGCTAGGAACAGCAATTTTTATATTTTGATGGAAAAGCGTAATAAATTGGAATAATATGAATTAATTTCTTGCTTGTACACCGACTGCGAATGGTAAAAGATATTTCAAATGTAGTAAGTCGTAATGTGGGATGGTTGATGTTTACCAGATTCAGATTTGGGAGCAAAGATGAAGGCTCCTCTGCGTAGCTCTCTAGCCTGGACCGGTCCCTTCGCTGTACCAACAATGGTTAATGACAAAACCATAAAGCACTGTCTTTGAAATACATGCAGTATCTAAAAAGTGTCTTTAGTTTCTCTCTTTTGTTTTTCTTCATAAAAAAAAAAAAAACTTTCATTTTTACGATCGATCGATAAAATTTTCGTACACTTCATAAAAATTTATTTAACACTGTATCGTTTCTATAGAAAATTTATAAGTAGTAGAATGTTTATTATTTATTTGTACAAACAAGAAGATAGTCAGTGATGATAATTTTATTGAAAAAATTTGAGACTTCACAGTAAAATTAATTTCAGAACACTAATTAATCATTTGACGCATATGCGTACGAAACATTTGTTTAAATAATGTTGCAAAAATTTAATGAGATTCTTCAAATTTGGATTCAATCATTTTCGTAATTTGTAATAATTATTCTTTTTATTAATGACTGGTCAAAATTTTGTTGTAAATCTTGTACCTCTAAACAATATAACACAAATATTATTTATCTTCAGTACTGAAATTGTATAAACATTAACGAAGTGTACAAAAAGAAGATCCACCGTACTACGCCGATTATATTATTTAATATCTTTCTTTATATAAAAATTGAATCTATAAAAAATTAAAAAAAAAAAAGATTGAAAATATAGATATTTTTCTTTCAAATTGTTACGTTGATCGATTTTGTGAAATTCATTGGCAAAATTAATAAATTACAATACCGATTTATTGCTCCGGTTAGTTTCTGAAATGACATGAACGAATGATTTATGTAACAGAGGAATGTGATTGTGCAACAAATATATCATTGCAAAGGTTTAACAACGATTAAATATAACGAAATTATGATGATTCGATGAACAGATAAACAAATTATGATCAACATGATGTATAGTATACAAAAATCTCTCTAAATAAAAGTCGAACACAAAATACAAGAAGAATCGACAAGAAACTATATTTGTTAATAACTACACGGGATACGTGTGACAGGATTAACATCGTGTTAGTCAACATTTCGGATAGTTAGTATGTACGGTGGATTAAACAATTATTGGCACATCAAAACACAATTCCTCTTTTGAAATTAGATCAAATGACTTGAATTTTTTTTGTCATCTAGTAAACTTAGTTCTTCTAGCTTCTCAAAAAAATTCAAGCCATTTGGTCGAATTTCAAAAGAGGAATTGTAGTTTGAAAGGTGCGCCAATAATTTCTTAACCCACTGTATGTTAGATGAAGTGATGGTTAAATCGACACGAACGTATTATTATACATACACATACGTGATGTTTAATGGTGTTGTTAATAATCTACATCACCGACGATCGATATGTGCCAAAGAAAATTCCAAATAAAAATAATCATTCCCCTCAACGTGAATCAATATGTCTATAGGTTCGAAATATACGGGGTGAATCGACAAAAGGTATCACCTAAAATATTGACTAATATCTTAGAAAATATAAGGCATCAGAAAAATGGAATAAATTTTATTGGAAGCATTTTTTTTTACGAAGTTAATCGATGAAGAGTTATTTCAAGTGTGATACTTTTTATTGAAACGCCGGGTATATTCGAAAACGATATAAAAATAAGATTATTTCTTAATTTCTTGATTCAGAATTTTTATATCGGATTGAGTAATAAATTTATTAAATGAAAAATAATTCAAAAATCCAAAACTAGTATTTTAGAATAAAAAGTGTTATAAAAGTAAAGAAATAATATTGTTAAGAAACTGAATTAAATTTGATTAAATCAGTATTTGTTAATTAAACCTTGTAATATTTATTGCTTCAAGTATAACTTAAAGAAAAAAAATTAATAATTTTAATACTGATAACATAGATTTAAAGATAATTAAATAAAAAATCCAGTTATACATCCAAATAAATATATTATTCAACCTAGTACAGAGTTATTTAAAAAGATGATTAATTTTGTACCTTTGAAGCACCATAAAATTTGTAAATTACACCAAATCACAAATAAAGTCCCTGAATTGTTGCTGTCCGATTATTTAAATAAATATTTGCAAGTGTCTCAGCCAGACAGCACAACTGTGCCAAAAATAACTTTAAATAATAATTCAAAATTGATCCACCACGTTCTAACTCTGAATGGTGTTTATATATAAAATACAAAAGAGATAGGAGAAGAAAATTACACTAATAATTTTGTTTAATTTACACATTTTTATGTACTCAAAAGGCAAAATTACGTCCTTAATAACTCTGCATATTCCTATCCCCCGATTCACACGGCACTCTATTTACACGGTTTTTTAAATTTTTAAATTCCTACAGTTATTAAAAAAAAATTCGATTTCGATGTACACGAAAAGTGAAACCGTATAAACAAAGCACCGTGCAAATCAGGGGATAGGTGTATTCAAAATAGAGGCGACCTCATCAATTTCAATGACCTTGAAACATGTTGTCATGGTCAGTATACAGAATAAGCCTAAGTAATTTCAAGATTCTTCAAAGTCATTGAAACCGGTAATGTTATCCTTACAAATGTTTATAAAATTGAACAGAAAATAGTTGCGACTTACCTTGCGTGGAGGTGGGATCGGATTACCCAAACCGTGATCTGAGCACATGGAGCTTAACGACTCGCTGCTACGTCCGTTGCTCAATCTGGACGAATTAATACCGGAAGGAGCAGGTGGCGGTGGATTCCTCGGTCTCTGAAGCGTCGAACTGTTCACCTTGTCAGTGCCTAACGAACAGACAAAATTGAATAAAGATCATAAACAAGGAAGCGTATAAACATCTTCAAAGTAAACACGAATTGGACGAACTGGAAGTAGAAGAAGAAGAAGAAGAAGAAGAATTCTATGTGTGTATTTTCAAACGCACCGTGTCCCGTTGAAGAATCTCCACTGGGCGATCTTTTATGATGTTGACTGTTTAATGTATTTAACGCATGTGGTAGAGTGTGTAAAGAATGCCCAGCTAAGATCGGTTCACTCGTCGTACGGCTATGCGTTGACGCTGCTAAGGACGCGGACGAAGGTAGTGTACCGTAATGAGAGGAGGATATACCACCTGTACTTCCGGCCGGTGGTGGTGGAGGTGCTACGCGTTTCTTCAATGACCCGTGAATATTGACTGAAATGTCTGGCGCCATCGGTGCAGGTACTGAAACCGAAATATCATTACAACTCATAACTACTCCAATATAACGTTAATTCCTAATAACCCTAGAAAGCTAACGTGTCCTGCACCAAACGTTACCATTCGTCTGCTGGACTACTAATTTCCTCAAAATTGAAACTTTTAAAATTAAAACTTCTCCATTACTATTTCGAACCGAACTGAAGGTAGACGGACAGGGGAAAAGAAATATCAGGTGCGTAGTCTGTCGGACATGTTAGCTTTCTAGGAATAACACCTAACCCTTCAAAGACGACAATCACGTTCAAAATTCTCTCCATGAAGTCGGCAACCGTATGCCTTCGCACGAATAACGATAATTACTTAAGTACTAAGTAGTTTACTGCGTATGTTTAAGCATTAATATTATTATAATTGTGTAACGACACCAAACGCCTAGATTTGACGCGACGACAAGCAACACCGAGTTCCAAAAAATCATGCTTAGCACTTTTAGAATAAAAGACTCGAGCTCCACTCTAAGTGAGGCATATGTTATAAAAGCTAAACCTTAATAGTAAATAAAATTCAGTCTCTGCCACCTAATCAAATGTGTCATACGTTTTCTAAAATCCCTGCCCATTAAATCTAAACAACGCGGAACACGTTAAACGTTTAATATATAAAACCATTCCGAAATTCGAGACTGGGAGACAACTCCCAGGGAATTTCTGTTTTTATATATATATATATATATATATCTGCTGAGACAATTTCCGTCACAACTGTAAAAATTGTTTATTTTAATTAGAAGGTATACAAATTGTCGGTACATGAAAAATCCCAGGCCCAAACTTCGTATAGAAGTTGACAGCATACGAAGAAACCTATTCAGTTCCATACGAGATACGGAAGTCGTCGTTGGAGGGTTGGTATTGAAGCGTTAAACAGTGAAAACCGTACCAGCAACAGGTTTCCTTGATTGCGGGGGTGGTGGTGGAGGCATTTGTTGTCTGTTCGTCGAGGAACTCGGTGAAGAACCACTTTGCAAGCTGTCGCAAGTGCTACTTCGACTGCGCAACGTCACCGGCGAATCCCCTGATCCAGCACCACCACCGCTGCCACCGCCACCCACGTAAGAGGGTGGTCTGCTACGAGATTTCTTCTCGGGTGTCAAACATCCATTCTACCAATACAAATTATTAATAAATAATTTGAACGTATTACAACGGTCTAATTATTGTTACACTTAGTTCAACGTACCCTATCCTCTATTATCGTTTCGTCGTCCGAGAAATCCGTAGAACCTTCGTCGTGCGAAAGGTTCCAATCGATGTTCACATTGTCGAACAATGTTTTCTGTCTTTGTAAAGCGTGACTTAACTAAGAATCATGAAAATGTGCCAATGTTATTACAATATATTCATCGTACAAATTGAAATTGTCATACAAAAAGGATCACGTTGTCGCGCATCAAATGGCTAATCACAATTTCATGACCATTTCATCTGCAACAATCGAATACGCGATGATTATATAATGCTCTACCAGTTCTTTACAGGTATGGTGACCCATTTCCTGTGCGATGTCCAGCGGTGTCTTATCTTGTTTATTCCGATTCGTTGGGTCGGCACCTGCTCGTAACAATAATTTCATCGCTTCGGCCCTGTCGTGTCGCGCGCAAAGATGCAACGCCGTTTCGCCATCGATCGTGGTTCTGTCTATACCACCTGTCGACATGTTTTGCACCAGAAAGTCGATTATGTGCAAACTGTTTCCCATTTCTCGGAGAATGGCTAAATGCAAAGCCGTTTCGCCTACGTCCTGCAAACGAAACAAACCCGACACAATTTTTATTAACCCAATAGTACTGCAACACTGTGCTTTTTGATGAGATGATTTAAAGAGACGAGGTTACATAATTCAGAAAGGAGTAAGTGGAAGTCTTGTATGAATTAATAAAAAATTTGTTTAGTGAACTGTTGAGGATATATTCACAGTGGAAATATCTAGCTGGTTGTGTGCAATGTCTATTATAACACGTGAATTATATTTATTAACCATAAAAGAAAGAAAAGAAACATGAACTAATTTTCTGCTCGCAGCCGTATTGTTACAAGAGGAACACTCCGATCGCATCGACGTGTCGATTCAAACTGCTCGCTCGGTAACGCAAGGCACGCAAACACAATAATAAACACACACACACACCGACCTATTCAAATTATGAAGCAGATACATATAAATATACTCTTAACAAACGTTTAGATTAAAATTATTATTACTCTTATACCAATACACCATAAATATTTTTATAATTGTAAATGAAGAATCTTACCGATGTAGGCAAAGGAGCAGCCAGATCCACATTTTCGGCAAAAACTTGCAAAAGTTGTTGCAAATCACGATTATTAACGGCATGTTCTAAATCAGAAAGGAGATCCCGTTCATCCGCGCAAGTGTTCATCACGTATCTTTTATCCACGTATTTTGCCCTTATGAAGTCGTATCTTTCTTCCCTACGTGATACACAAAACAATCGAATATTTACAAGAAATCCTGGTCAATTTATTTAACACACTATCGACCGATCTACAACTACAGTGGATTCCGGTTAATCGGGATCGCCGTTTATTTGGGACAAATACTGAAGAACGGAAACAAAAACTAGAATTAAGTATCAAAAATTCAACTGCCATAAATAATAATAATTAACATTGAATAATGTTTCCTTCTTCATCACTGTTGAACGTTAATTTCTATGTTAATATCATCAGTTATTCTTTATGCGATGTAGAGAAATAAATCTTGCGGGCTGCAATCTACCTAAGGCGATGGTCGATAGTGTGTTGAATTTAACAATACCAAAATGAAATAAAAAGAAAGAATAGATAATTCCACGTACATCGTAGACGTGGGCGTCGGTTTGTGATTATGATGTAACGTTGCTTCCATCACTTCGTTGAACGCTTGGTTGGTCATGTTCCGGGCAAGGAGTAGCTGGGCGGTACCTACGTTGTCCAACGTCAAAGACTGTATTCGGGATATGTGCACACCCAAATCTCGATGGATACCGCTACACTCTATGCACACGATTATACCGAAATTCGTAGAAAGCCACGTGGCGTCTGTGAAACAAAGGTAATTTCTTTTACTCCAGCGATTCTCATTGGTACCACCGAGCATATTGTACATAGAACTAATCCAAACATTGAGATACAAAAGTGTTGTACGAGGGTTACACTAATTCATTAGTTGTGTCATATGGAAAAAGCGTTATAAGATGGTTACTGGCAATTTGTACCTTATTGTATTCATTTCGGGGTGAAAGGATTAAAAAGAAGGTTTTGGCCGTACTATTCATTCTTTCGTTATACATGTGTACATATTTAGGGCTATTACTTTTGACCGGGTATCCATTAGAAAACCGGGTAGACGAATATTACTCGATCGACTCGGGTATCTTACGAGTACTAGAATACATAAGATAGTCGAAATCTCGGCAGCCGATACTGCTCGTGTCGTCGACAGTTGCTATTGTAAGAAATGAAAACAAACATGTTGTTTTGAAACCTCTACAGTATTCTCTCCCTAAATGTGAAAAAAAATCTCTACCTTACGATAGAGTTAAACTTTTAAAGGAAAGTAAAAGATTGCAACTTTCTTATTTTTGATTCATTTTTCATGAAACTTTCACCATCGTATTCGTCTCGTTTTTCTGGTTAAAATAATTACGTCTCAACTATATCATCTCACGAGATACCTGGGTACTTTATGTTTACCCGGGTATCTTACAGGTAACCGGAGTATCTCTTAAGTAACAGCTCTAGTACATGTATTTCACTGATGGTGTATTTTTGTTAAAATAGCGTAGCTAATGGTGCTGACGTTTGAAACGTGTCTTCAAGTTTACCGTTTTGCGAGGAGCAATCACAGCACTGATCGTTTCCCGGTAACCTCATGACACATCGGATTACAGCCTGTTGAAGTTCGACTAAACTTGGATTTCCGCTTCCAGCCTCTTGCTTTCCGCTGGCGTCGAACGCTCGAAGCAACGCGCGTTCCTTGCAGTTGACCAAAACGGACATCCACGCTCGTTGATCCGCTTCGTCCTCTGCTTGGAAGTGGTAGGTTCTGTTGTCTGCAACAGACGAGTAATATTTATTGTAGTATATATGTATGATAGTGTACAGAATGATTCATTTAACTCTACCACCTAAATTACTTGTAAACTGTTTGCTGCATTAAAATTTTATAAAATCTTTTGTAACAATATTCATTTAGTAATTAATCGTTCTTTTATTAGAATTTGATAAGGTTATCAGAATATTTTGGTTTATTATAGTGTTAAGTATAATCATATAGTATCAAGTTTATTACACTTCTCAAATCACTGATTTAGATTATTGTATTGAAATTGATTTTAATCATTTCTATGGGATCAATAGTTTTGATAGTGTTACAATGGTCGAATTTGTTGTGTTCCAGGGAAATTTCTGATGAATCGCAGGAGAACTTACAACTAATGAGATCAAAGCCCCGTTTGTCGTCCGGAACTAGCTTAATTTGACAGGTCAACAGATTCACCCTCGTGGGCGGTTTATTTTCATCTGCATGACAGATATCTAGATAACCTTCTGCCTGAACTGCACACCTCCGTTTCTGCCAGACCCTCCTCATTTTTCCTTCGCTTTTCTTCAAAAGATGCCCCGACCGTGTGACACCATGCTGTTTGTCCCCTTGAAGCTGATGAAGCGAATAGCCTGTATTCGCGTTTACACTTAACTAAAAAGTGAACAATTTTGTACATTCTGTAAATTTCATTGCCAGATTACATAATTATACAGTGAATAACAAAAGTATTCGAACAGTAAAATAGTACAATAATTTATTATCTGAAGGATTTACAATATGCCTTGATTTATTTAAAGGAACTGTGTAGAAATTGTACAAGGTTTATTATAACAAGATACATTCAGTATCTACTGTTTAAGTGTATACACGCTGTCGTTTCAATAATTATTGAAAATACAGAAAGGTAATACCTTTCAAATGAAATTTGTTTGATTTCAGGGGAGATTTAGAACACTCATTTCTTTTCGTCAACTCGTTCTTAGCACTATGCTTCCTTAAAGATGTGAAGACTCTATCCGGAGAGTCAGCGACGCACGGTACTTAGGCTCTATGCTATGATACTTTGAACTTCCAACTCTTGTTTCGCCCAAATAATAAAATAAGGACTTAATTTCTCCCTATATCAATTTTTCCCCATCGCTATGCTTCTTTGTAGAGAACCAACGATCCATCCAAAGAGTCGGCGACGCACGGTACTTAGGTTCTAGGCTACGCGGTACTTTGAACTTCCAATTCTTACTTTGTTAAATTAGCAGACAGGGAATCCCAAAATTGGGATTTAGAAATTTCGTTTTCTTGATTTGTCCTATAAACACCAGAAATTCGTCCAGATAGTCGGTGACGAATGGACTGAAGGCATATCGATTCGATTTTATTTATTTAATTACAATCCAAATCCTGTCTTACAATAATTACGATTAAAAAGCGCTAATTAAACTTGATTTTTATGTATAAAATTAAAACTTGAGAGCGGTGTTTCCGTTCGGATACCATTGTTACGCACTGTGTGTAGTCACGGTTTGGTTTTGTGTTACCTCTTTGTCGCAACCCGAACTTCTCAGGAGATTTCTGAGCTCTGTTAAACGTCTTCTTTCTTCGTCCTGCGTTTGCCTAATTTTCTGTAGCTTCACACTGAGGTCCGCCACGTAAGAACCGAAGTGTTCGATGGTTTTTAGGCCGTCTTGAAAATAACTATAAACAATTTATGTCAATTTTCAATCCCTTTCAGGTAAGATTTTACTCGTTTCTTAGCCGTTTAATCGCTAGTTCCAATAATCGTCGAAAAATCGTCCCTTTAAATCGGAATACCTCTTTAAAAAAAATTTCCTACATAGCGGATAATAATTTTATAAACTTACTTGGTTTGTGCATGATAATACTCGACTAGATGCTGAAGCAATTCAATTCCTTTCTTCGTCTTAATTTCATTCACTTTTATAAGGTACTGCGAAAAGAAAACCATAGGTTTTATTATTTAACACTATCATTCCTTTCTTTTTCGATGCCAAGGAAAAATTTTATTCAACAAAACCTAAAAGAGGACCGTATTTAAAGTAAGGGATAGTAAATAATCAGTGCATATACTGTTCCAAACTTTGAAATACTACATCTCCAAAGGTTTAAACATATTTCACCTCTCAACCTTTTGCCGCATAATAATTTCTTGTCGCACTAGTGACACACCAAAAATTGGCTAACATTTTTATTAGAACTGAATTTTAATTATAATTAATCTATAAAGTATACGTAATATTACAATTTTCTTTATTTCTATCAATATTGCAGCGATAAATATTTGGTTCTGACTAACGCAGCCATTGACAACCTCCTTAACCCTTTACCGTGTAATAATAACCTATCACCCCAGTGAACCATCAAAAATTGGCTAATATTTTTATTAAAACTGAATTTAAAATATAATTGCAATCACGATTACTACAGCCAAGTGTTGTTAAATACGAAATATGTGTAATATTTAAATCATCTTTATTCGCATCAGCATCGAAGTAATAAATATTTGGCTCTAACTGAGACAGCAGTCGACAAAAATGGTACGGCAAGGGGTTGAAGGGTTAAAAATAAACGCGTTGGAAATCATAATAAAAAGGTCAGAAATGGTGCATCAGCCCTGTAGAATGATCGATGTGTTGCCTCGTTCCAGATGCATTTCGTAGAGGCTCACCTCGCACATTTGCAATTGAAACAATCTTCTCTCCTTCTCCATCTCGTCGGCGATCTCGGCGGGCGTGACTTCCGTTCGAATGAGGCCAGCCTCTTTCGCGTGCTGTTTCTTCTCCTTCTCGATTTTCGCGTATTTAGCCTCGTAATCCTTCCACGCCTTCTCGAACGGCCTCTTCAAGTCACCTTTCACACCTCTCAGGTCACCCTTCAGCACCGAGTCCAAAGGGAACATTACGATGTTGTTGATGTTCTGCATCTATTTTCAAAACAATCAGTAGCCGTGATTAAATTGTTGATTTTATATGTTAATCATAATTTTTGATCATTAACTTTGGTTGGGTGACGAGTGGCCTACAGTGTTTAGCAAAGACTTATTTTTAACCCTTTGATTGCCACGCTGAAAATATTGAAAATTTCATTAGGTGGTAGTATTGTTTTTAATAAATTTTGTTTACTAGTTTTAGAATATTTTGTTATTTCTATTTTTTAACGACTATTGATTAACGAAATTTTGTTATTTCCATTTTTTGTAAGTTCGAGGACCTATTGCGAATATTGCTGGTTAAATAAATTAAGGAATTATTGAAATTAAATTTTATTTGTTATTTCTATTTTTTGTAATTTAAAGGACGCGTGTATTGCTAGTTAAATCAAAGAATTCTTGAATTCTCAGCAGATTTTAATTAAATTCATCAGATCTCAAATTAGATAATTTCTTTCTTTATATAAAATAACATTCGATAAAATAATGTAACTTCAGACCATGCACATTGTTCTTACATTATATTATTACATTCATTTGGGCAATTGAAGGCACAGATACAATTACTTTACTTAAATACACAGAAGATAAAAAAGATAAGATAAGAAATGACGATTTAATATAAGAAACAGAGTTTATATTATCCCAAATTGCAGTGAACCTTTTGTATGACAGACTACATCATAAGAATAACTGAAATTTAATTTTCTATGAAATATTTTATTTGTGATATATTATTCGAAAAAGTATAAAATTGAATTTGATCGTTCGTACACACCAAAGTCTTCATCAGAGCGCTCAGTTCCTTCGTGACGACTGCGAACTTCAAGAAAGCAGCACCGATATCCGGTTCCTGTTCTTTCAGAGCAGCATCCCCGAGCCTTTCCAGTGCTCTTCCAAGGTACACCTCGTTATCGACGTGGGCTGCCGTAACAAAAGTTAATAAACACATTAAAATAATTGAAAGCAATCGTTCTTGGAATAAAAAGTTTAAACAACTTTTATTCTTCTATTAAAATATCTAAATAAATATTTTAAATAGAACCATTTTTACATACAACGCAAGCGGCATTCCGCCACTTATTTCTTCAAAAACTGAAAGTTACTTTTGTACTAATTATCTTTGGAAAAAGTGTCTAAACTTTATTTATTTATTTTACGATATATAGGGTGTGCTGCCTAAAGTGTTACAGAACTGTCATTCCGTAATTATTGGTCATATAACAAATTGTTAATATAGAAATTGCATGATAAGACGGTAAGCATGTTTAGGTAAAAATGATTTTCTTTTTGAATTATTATTTCACGACATAACCCTTATTTTAGTATGCAACAAAAGGATTAACGACATCTCGTATTTTTATTATTACAGGTACAAAACTGAATTAGTTAATTTCAAAGAATATCAAATATTCTTCATATTTCATAATATAAATTAATTGTAAGATAAATTAGCTGTATTCTTTTCAAAGGTTTCGTTATTAACAAAAGCACTTTTTTATTTATAGTTGATTTATGTTCTTATGCAGCGTGAAAGTGGAGAAAACTTTTCCCGTTATTCACATGTGTTGAATAAATCTCCGGAGCTGAAGAAAGTAAAAGGGAAACATCTGAAAGTTTCATCCGTGGTTCGATGGAAATCTTTAATCCTAACACCTGAACTTATGCATGCGCAGAATTTGTCTACAATTTGAATGATTACACAATTTTGTAATTTCAGATTTCCTTGTGTATTAAAAAAAAAAAAAGATTAACTGAAGGATTATCAATTTTCAAATCCGAATTGGTAGGTAACATGATAAATAAATTAAAATTTTAGAAGTTAAATGTAAAAGTCACGAATATGTAGCGACAATCAAAATAAGTAATTATATTATTAATTTTTGCTGTACACACCACATAGAAGTTTCATTCGAAAGACTTCGAATGATTGTCACGTTTAAACTATTTGTTATTTTGGATCCCAAAAATCACTGAATATTCTTTAAACATTCTAAAATAAGGATCAACAGCGTTTTTCTTAAAATTGTATCTTATGTGTATTTCAAATAGTCGGAAGTAGCCCGCGAGGTATGAAAATAATTGAACCTTTAACTTTTGTTGTATAATAAAGATTAATGTTTGTATTATTACAAGTAAATGATAGTGTATCTATTGGTATGTGTTTTTGTTCATATAAAAAGCACTGTTTTGAAAATAATATATTTTATTACAATTTAATTGATAAATTAAATTTTCCATTTTTTTCAATGATAGTACTGGAGAATAATTCTGTATTAACATTCAATATATTCAATAAATTATTAACGACTGTTAACCCTTCTCTGAATTATGAGGCTCACCCCCTAATATTTATTATTATGTCATTAAACTTTTAAATGTTAAAAAGAAAATTTATTTTTATTAAAAGATTCCTAAAAATTACTTAAAATCAGAAATCCGAAGAATTGTTAATTTCATTAATTATATCGTTAAACTTTTAAATATCAAAAGGAAAGTTTATTTACGCTTATGAATTTAAGAAAAAATAATTCCTAAAAATTATATCAATTTAGAAATTCAAAGAATGATTAATCAGTAAACTTTCAAGCGTTAAAAAGAAAATTTATTTACGTTTATTAATTTAAGAAAAAAATGATTTCTAAAAATTATTTAAATTTAGAAATTCAAAGAGGGGTTAGTTTAATTAATTTCTACCCACCGTTTCCGGAATTGTGAATCGCTTTGATCGCCTTCTTCAGCTTCGTCAGGCCATCCCTGTCGAAGTCCAAGGTCTGCAACAAACACGTGCAAAGTTAAATGAATTATTCCCCGGTTTGATTTGTTCGTTGATTCGATTTGTATGTGTTACACGTTGCAAGCTGTGTGGACAGAAGTGAAAGGAGACGACCATTTCCGCTTTATAAATACTCAAACAAAGTCGTTTCCGATTCACGTACCATTTTGCGTTAAGAATAAATTAACCCTTTGACTGCGAAAGAAGTATATAAATACGCCCTCGTTTATCTATTAATGTACACGAAAGACGTATACAGTCAATTCTAATTGTAAGATTTCGAGTCAAAATTAACTTAACCCCTTGGAATTCCAAGACGAAGACTGAAATTTCTAAATTTTTAAATTTCCAAATTTCCAAATTTCGAACTTTCAAATCTCAAATTTCCAACTTTTCCAAATCTCAAATTTCTAAATTTTAATTTTCAAAATTTCCGAATTTCGAACTTTCAAATTTCCAAATTTCCAAATATCAGATTTCTAAATTTTAAATTTCCAAACTTCAAACTTTTTATATGAATGGCGTCGATGCGTGGGACCGGCAGTGTCAAGATTAAAAAATAAATGTAATATAACACAATACAATATAATATAATTGAGCACTCGCTCGCTGCCGGCTGAGCGGAAATGACAGCAAAATCGGCACCGTGCTCAACGTGTTAACAAATCTGGTATATAATAAAAACTCTCTCGTTAACTCTTTCCTTCCAAAATAGTGCATTCGGTGTTTGATAGCTAAGCTGGAAAGGTAGAATAGATTCGATTATATCCAAAGGGTTAATTGCGTCACGGTGCGACAGTATAAAGTGCCTTCTTCTGGTTCGATCGTCGGCCGATACCGGAACCATATTCACCGACGGGAATACAAATTCCGGAAGGGACATTTGTCGAACCGACAGTTGCTACATCAGCGTGACGTGCTCAACGACGCGACGTGATGTATCTTAGCTCGATCAGCTGATTGTTCAGAAAAAAAAAGGAATAAAAATTAACAAAAAAAAAAGATCCCCCTGTACTGTTAACTTATGCGATACGCGCGCGTTCTTCTTCGCCATTGTGCGCCAACTTATCAAACCATCTGATGTTTATCGTCGTACCTCGTGTCGGCGCTCGTTCAGTGTTTAACAAGAACCATCAACGTTTAATTACCAGACCCCCTCCTTTATTTTGAAAACGCACAAGCTTCGTGAATCGTTGATGCGAAATGATTGGCTTACGATCAGACCTGTCGGCGATGGAGTTTTGTTAAAGTATGAGATTTGACAAATTGCTGAAGACTTTGACATGTTGCATACCAAATCGTTTGGCACGATTTCATGACATAAAAGTATCGCAAAACGGTACCTGTGCCACATCAATTTCAAGCTTAAGGTTTATCAAAGATGCCTACATAAACATTTTGTTCAGTTTCTGAATATAAAATTGCCGGTTTTTAATTACAGCAAGCAATGGCGTACGATGAGATTCAAATCTTGTCTGACGCGATTTCATGACATAAAAGTATGACAAAGTGGCACTTATAATATATCAATTTGAAGCTTAAGGTTCGACCAAAATGATTGTATAGAAGTTTCATGAATGTTTTTGACAGAAAATAAGGGGTTCGTTAATTAAAAACTGAATATTCGTTAGTACGAAGCTATAAATAGTTTTATTCGTTACTTACTTCAGCGAAGAACCATCAATTTTGTATTACGAATATTGAGGAAACGTTTGTATAGTCATTTTAAACGCACATTAAGCGTCGAACTAATGTGCCATAAGTGGTATTTTGTAATACTTTTGTGTCATTAAATCGCATCAGACTTTCTACGTCTCGAAACTTTGTGAACTCCTCCCGACTACCCACGTTTAAAATTGGATACTTTCAATTTATATACGACATTTCCGAATCTGCATATAAATTTGATGAAAGCAACATCTATTTTTATAGTTTCGAATCTGATATATCGTTATTTCGATAAAAAAAAAAAAGGGTACGAAGGAAATAGGTTTCCTTTCTGATAACAGTAAACGTCAATCTCGCGATTATTACAGAGTTAATACAAAATCAAGGAATAAAAAAAGTATTGAAATAAAACAGAAGAAACAGAAAAGCATCTCGACCCAATTTTCAAAACAGAGATCATTAAAAAAATACTATTTGAAAAAAAAAAATAATAATAATTTCAAGTCATCATTAACACGTTAACTGCCACAGTGAAAACGGACGTGAGTAGTCAGACAAGCTGAAATCCTAATTATTAACAATATAATCAACTAATTTTCAAATTTAACTTTTCAATTCGATAGCTATCATTATTAGCTTAATGTTAACGCTATCCGTGGTTTATTTTATCATTTCTGTTGGTAATTATTTGATTGTACAAAATTTCGGGTGCCGGTCACCGGTGACCCCCGTGGCAGCCAACGTGTTAAGTAACCATGAAAGAAATCAATCACCCATTATTGCTCCAGCTTTCCTTTCACAGCAGAAACTTTCTGATCATTTAATTTAATTGGACTTTGAATAATATTCTACCGGAAAAATGTAACATTCATCCTCGAATCCAGGGTTCTATGACCCTTAATTTTTCCTGACCCTTTTTCCCTCATGATAGCACATTTTGATCGTATTTACCAAGCATTGGCACACGTTGCTAGAATCTTAATTTCGATTCAGAACGGACTACGATCGTTTTTCCCCTGGTTTCTCCGATTGTGCTCAAAACAACAGAATCGAGTTTCCGTCGTTTCGTTCTTCCGTTTTATTCAATTCGTTCCACGATACATTTCTCGTTCCAGCTATGCTGGCACTGTGCAAACAATAGAGACGTTCATCGATCCGAACAGCTCTGTCAGAACTTTCCGTGTATGTATGTAAGTATAATATGTACGTATAGCCGGTGTGACGTGTCCGTTCGACAAACAGTAACTCCGAAGATAATGCACGAGCCGAAGAAAGTCAGTCGATTTAATTTTCCGTGTATCGACAAATTCCATTATTGACGATCGAATTCTGTTAGTCGACACGAATTTCCTGGCGTCTTTATTGTTACAACTAATTCCATTGTGTTCGCCGTTTTATTAATCGAGAACTCGTTCAGACGTCGACTACTCTGTTAAAGAACTTGTTTGATTATCTGGTTACAAGCGCCTAGGCCAGTTATTCTCAAAATGGGGGTCGCAGAAAAATTGATGACGGATCAATTTTTTTTCCAAATATTTTATAAATTTACTATAGGTTAGAAGTTTGAGAAACACGGACCTAGGCTTTCCTAACAAAATAATATCCCGATACTCGAGAATTACTAGTGTCAATATTTAGTATTCATTTTTTACATGATTGCTGCGCTGAAGCTACTGAAATTATTTTCTCAATGTACCTTAAGAAAATATTAACGCATTATCTACCGTCCTAAATTAATGAAATTATTGCTTACTTAAAAATAATTAAAAATTAGGAAGAGTTTCATTCACTTTCCTTCGAACCGTCGGACACCTAACTTTTATCACTCCAACAATCGATACTACTGAAAAAAAGAACTTATTAATAGGCATCCGGTAAATGAAGTGTTGACAAGCACAAAATTGGTATTCGTGAAGATGAGCCCCTTGTCATTTCGACTCGAGAACGTTTGAGAATCACCTGTTCGTTTGGAACAGTAGCTGGTCCAATTACCAAAATCGTCCGGTATAATAAAGCGACGCGGTTAAGGACATGCGAGCAACATTGAGAAAACTGAGATGAATCACCGAAGAATCGCTGAGGGAACAGAAACGAGCACGCACCTTAATCCCCGCTAAACCAGCTCCTCTCGCGACCTCTCTCTTGTCTCTCTTTCTCTGTCTGTCCTGGCTGACAACCAGGTGAGACTACTAAGAACGAAAGGAATTCCTCTTGGTCGTGCGACCTTGGTAGGTCGTTCGTATCCGAGTCGTTTACCTGGACCGATTTGCAAACGTTCGGCTAACGATCCAGCTGCTTCTTAACTGAACGTAACATAGCCTCAAGGCTGATCAACGAGATGAGACAAATATGAAGATTACTGCCACCTGAACACATCATCTACCGGTCCAGAACGAAACAATAAGCCTCGTTACTTAATAAATTGATGGTAATTAAAAATTAGAAGGAGTGACTTCTATTTTCAATTTATTCTGGATCGTAACACGCTTAACTTTCAGTGTTCGAACAGTGAACAAACTCGCAAAATTAATAATCAAACATATTTAACCACCGGTTTTCAGTTGACGACGGTAGTATTAAAAAAAAGCATGTTAATATAGGCTTTCGGTAGATAAAGCGTTGACGTCGTTTAATTAATTTACTCGGTTGAAATTGCTACTTAGCTCTCTATAATCCACCGTCACAGGGTTACGTTCGGATAAGGTTATCCTACGACGCTTAAAACATTAAAATTTGAAAAATGAAAAAGAAAAAAAAGACACTAAATTATTTAATTCAATCAGATTCACCTCGTTATTTATACAAGCTTCTTGTAACATAAAAAACAATCTGAAATTACATAATTCATTCAAAAGTCGTTAAAATGTTACCTCAAGAAGCTTATTTTTGAAGAAACCGTATTTTTGTTACCAAAACAATATTTTATCATTTTATTATGAACATCGAGCCTATACGTAGAAAAAAGGATCGAAATTTAATTGAATCGAACGATTCGATTTGATCGAAGCAAATGATAAAATGAAAAATTCATAAACGATACCTGAGTTTCGCTTAGGAACGTTGAGAATTGTTATTTATTATAACGTTAAATGTTAACGCGGCGAAACGTCATCAGATAATACGAAATTTCCCCGTGCAATGGAACGCTGATAAAGCAGGTGCAGGATTTCCGTTCGGATGATTCGATTAAAATGCTTATTCCCGCCGAAACGTTTCGAGCAAATTGATATTCATCGGTTTTTCAACGCGGCGATATTTGAACGTTCGAAATCATATAACACGTCCGATAGAATGATTCTGAAATATTCGTTCGTATTGAAATTTAACGCTGTGGAAACAGACGAGGCGATCTCCTTCCAGACATTAATTAAAATTGAAGTTTAGTAAAATTTAATCGAACCATCAGACGTACTACGATTTAAAATAAAAATATACTGCACTTTGATATACTCCATAATTTCTGTATTATCGTCATTATCAACGAATTTTAAAGAAAATAAATCAAATTAAAGAAAAGTGATTGTGAATCAGGGACGATTAAAATTTAATCGAACGTTTATAGGTACTGCGATTTAAAATTAAGAAAAATATTGCACTAATTGAAGATACTCCTTGTATTTTTTAACTGTTATTATTAACGAGTTTTTGTTCAAAAAGAACACAAATTAAATGAAAGAGCTCCCCTCTATTGCAACAAGTTTAATTATTATACTGATCTTTTTGACAAACTAACGTATCGAATGAATATTAATATTCCAAAGCTGAATAAATTTTCAATGTTTTGTTGAATCACATTATCCTAACAGCACATAATCGCATGTTTTCGCAATACTACCTACGTTCAATTTTCTTTTTTGTTGTTTTTTCTTTTCAACGCGTTCGTAGATGCAGATGCTAACGCAATCGAATATATTAAAGTGGAAAAAAAGAGATTAAATTTATGGAGCGACTGTTCTTAGATTTACGTACGAATTAACCGTTTCGGTGTTTACAAGAATAAGATTGTAACATATCATAATTTTTTTAAACCATAAAATAAAAATACAAATCGGAATACGTATGATTTGTAACACCGGCGTTTGATATAAACAATGTGAGTATTCAGGTATTTAAATAATTTGAATAGTCAAATATTCAAGTATTTAAGGAATTTTAATAATGTCTTATTTTGATGAATTTGAATAATGAAAATTTTGAAAATATTAATACTCAGATATTCAAATAATCTGAGAAGTAAAATCTTCAAGTATTCAAATAATTCGAATACTATAATATAAGTAATAATTCTATAAATATAAAATAATTCCGATGTCATTTATTATAAATAACATACAAATTTTGAACATTCCAATATTCAAGTATCCTAAAAAAAGTATGCATTTCTTATTAATTTATTAATTTTGCAAAAAAAGAGTATATAATAAATAGGAAAAATTGATTAACGTCTTATTATGAACAATTTAAACTGAAACAATATTTTGGGTCTGATGGACCCAGAATTAAATCATGATAATTCCTTGTTAAATTATTCAAATCAAAATCAAATATTCCCAAAATTTTGATAATCAATTAAACCGATTAACATTGAAACTACCAAACAAGTTACGACTAAACATATCATTACCCTTCATATTACATGATTTTCCAATATTTCCCATGTTACATAAATCCAAAGGCGAATGAACAACCACCATGAACCCTTCTGCAAGGGCGACCACTTTAACATGTAAATTTAACTGCATCCGTGTTAAATAAAAAAAAAAAAAAAAAAAGGAAACATCTAATAAAAGAAACGCGTAAGATCCTTAAGGCTTTTAAAAAATTGATATACAGTGAGAATTAATGTAAATATAGAACGGAGGAGTATATAATTGATCCAGGAAAGAATCGGTTGCGTGAGAACGTTTCGAGCTGGTTGAACAATTATCAAAAAATGATCTGGAGCGTATTAATGTATCGGATACGTGTAAATGACCGGTTACGCAAAATCCAATAGCATGCAGCTTGAATTTATGTCGATGAAATTAGCTTACCGGCATTCTTCCACCATCTTTGAGACTGAACGCACGCGATATGCTTCCTTCGTGTATTTTCGATCGATAAAACAAAGCCAAGCTTCTCGAAATCGTAGAAAAATAAACGATGCTTTTTAACTTGAGACAATGGATTTTTTGGTCAATTTTTTTGTTACCAATGACCAGAATGCGTAAAAACAAAAATGCCTTCCGATTAGTGAATAAAAATATATCACCTACAATGTAAAGTAGGATTTTTAGAAAATTTTAATAATTTCAATGATCACCATTGGATTGCAAAACGTCTCCTTTTAGTAAAGAATTAAATAATCAAGATATTGAAATATTCTGAAGCCACATTGTAGGTAATATATTTTTATTCATAAATCAAAAGGAATTTATAATTTTAGAGATTTCGATCCTTCGTATCGATGGCGAACAATACCTCACGTACGTGGTTCAAGAGACAAAGAATAATTCCGTCATTTTGCAACACTTTTAATCCAAAAAAATTCGAGAACAAAGACGAAAGTCAGATATATGTTCCCTAAAAGGTTTGAAACAATTCGCTTAGTAATTACCCCAAAAAAAAATTCCCAAAAAGAATCTATGTTTCGATCCCATCTAACAAATTAAATCCTTTTAACTTTTTTATTCCTAAATTATATAATAATCTCAAAAAGTTATTCTTTTTTCTTATCAAGACAATTACATCAATGTACCAACTTCTCATAATAATTTCCATCGGTTTTAGTATCACGTTCTGCCAGAAATGCGTTCAAATTTACGTTCTAAACATTCGAAGACCAAAATCCACAAATAACATCTCAAATTGCAACCATCAAAGTGTTTGCTTATCGAACGATATAAAATCGAGAAATCGTTGCAGGTTATTCTTCCTTTTTCGAACATCGCCAGCTTCAAAGGGTTCGCGAATTTTTAAACACTTTCCACTTTGCGAAAATCGTTCCCTGCCAAGGTACACGCGAATTACGGAAATAGTTTCGAGTGGATCGCCGATTTCGCGTAATTACAGGTTCCAACCGAAGCTAGGCAATTAACATTCCGCAATTCCTTCGCTAGTAGAAAGCTCGTTGAATGTCGATCGTTCGGCGAACTTCTTTCGCGAGCAAACTCGTCGAAGCTTATTTCTCGAATGCTATCACTGCGAGATACACCGCAGTCTAGACATGTTCGGATATTTGCAAAATTTCTTAATTATACATCATGATTTACCGGAGATAACGAACGTTCGTATTTCCGTTATTGTTCGTTTCTAATCGTTTATTGCGCGGGGTAAGTCGATCAATAATTATTAACTTAATTATCTTCGTCGTTTGTCAAGGTACGAAGAGAGTTTATTAAGAAAAATTATATGGTACTGTTTGAATAATTATTAATAATTTTGTAGCAGGTGGAGAATTTTTTTGAAGGTTTCTAGGTGATATTTTGAGGACGTTTGAGATTCAATAAATCAAATAATTTGAAAATATATGCTATTGTGGTATAACACGTTTCGTGTAGTTTAACCCTTTCGATATGAATTCCAATCAATTTTTACTGATGATTTTTGAATTAGTAATAATTACTGGGACGGATTAAACAGCGTTTTGTCTGAATAAATTTATGAGTTCGTTATCAACTGTGTATATCTACGCATTCCGGAATCACAACAATCTTCAACATCGTTCACATTGTAGGAATTCTTTCAAATACCTAATTGGAAATTTTCATATTAATTGCTTGGAATTGTAGGCGATAGAAGGAATGAAATATTTTTGAAATAACACAAAGTGTGTTGAAAGTATAAATAATTGCTGTTCATGCTTGACACTTTATTTACCGGAAAACCAGTTAATGAACCTTTAATTATTATTGTTTCGTCTATAATTCGGTTGGAATAATGAAAATTAGATGTTCTACAATTATTGAGATTATTGAAAAAAAAAGATTATACTTTCAATTATGAAATGGTGGTGCTTATCCATTTCATTTTCAACTGATAAATAAAGTGTTACTTTGCAAGGCTTTAAATATCGACTATCGTTGTTCAACAACTTTACCCAACATTTTCAAAAAAGCCGTCAATGAAAGAAAACAAATATGAAAGAACAAATAGTTTCACCGGTTCTTCGTATTAATGAACGTTCAGGGGGTTAAAGAGCGCGAGATAAGGGGAGAAAAAGGCGGGAAAGGAGGAAGGATAACTAGAGAAACGGAGACGGGAAGATGTCGGTGTTCTTTCGGCGATCGACGCGGCGAACGAGAATAGATCGTGATCCCGCCGGTTCAAAAATAACCCAGGAGTGAATTTTTGGTCGTGGCAGTGTCGTAAATGGCGCTGCTAAAGCGAGAAAGTGGGTGACTTAGCAGACCCGGCTCAGGGTCAAGATTAAAACGAAGACGATACTGGGTTAGGCGAATTCCGTATCGGGTTTAATTAACATTCGTCAGAGACACGCTTCGATTGCCACGCTCGTACTCGATCGTGTACTTTGTTCCATCGAGCCGTTTCGAAAAATCGGTAGCTGCTATTTATTCGTGATCGACAAATAAATTAGAGTATTAGTAATTTCATGACATAAAAGTATCGCCAAATGGTACTCATGGTACATCAGTTTAAAGCTTGAGATTCAAAGAAAATGACTGTATAAATGTTTCAACGATATTCTTAATATAAGATAGATAGTCGGGAATTATAAGAAGTGAACCACAGTCGTTTATGAAATAAAAGTACGACTAAATTTCGTGACATAAAAGTATTGTGAAATACCACTTATGGCACATCAATTTGTAGCTTAAGATTTAGTATAAATGACTGTATAAATGTTTCGCCGATATTCTTAATACAGAATGGTTAATTTTTTGTTACAGAAAGAAATGGATCACGGTAAAATTTATGTAGCAAAAGTCTAATAAAATTTCATGACATAAAAGTACTGCAAAATATCACTTGTGACACATCAATTTGAAGCTTACGATTCAAGGAAAATCACTATGTCAACGTTTCGCAAATATTCTTTATACAAAATGGTTAATTTTTCGTTACAAGAATAAATGTTTTATTAAATTTCACGACATAAAAGTGT
Source organism: Stelis phaeoptera (assembly GCA_943735885.1). Lineage (NCBI taxonomy): Eukaryota > Metazoa > Arthropoda > Insecta > Hymenoptera > Megachilidae > Stelis > Stelis phaeoptera. The sequence continues at coordinate 4,954,805 of OX030934.1, read as the reverse complement.
AACCAAATGGCACTTATGGAACATTAATGGTTAACAATAAATTTAAGAAAAATTGGCTGCATAAAGGTTTTATTTATCGATGTGTTTTTGTATTATTCTCCGTGATCATAATAAACAGCACGGCAAAACGTTCCATATACGTAATTTTTGTCATTTGATAGGTAAAAATCGAAGTCAATATCATCGGTTTTTCTTTGGGAAGAGAAATTTTTTAATCAATTTCATGCATAAACACCACTTCCGAGCGCGTGGCCCACTTTCCGTGCTAAGTGTCCTATCTACATATATTACAAAATACGCCCACGATTCGATAATATGCAAAACAGTGGTGTTGCAACGATAATGTTCAACCTTATCGCTGTTTATTGATTGTAATTCAAGCAGAATACGTAAATTACTCTAAACACCGGCATAATGATAACAATACGTTCAATGACCCAATTTCATTCATTACAAGCAAAAAAGGAATTAACAAATCGATGAACTTGGAAAATCGAAAGGCTACATAAATTAAAACATTAATAACGGAAAAGAAATTATTTACTTTAACATTTTAATATACTTTTTTTGTTAAATTATTATTACCGTCGTTTGTAAATCATATATTTATGAATATTAAAAAGTATGTATTCTTATTATAAAATTCAACTGTGAACTATTTTAATATATTCGTAAAGAAATTTAATACAAATTTAACACGTTGGCTGCCACGGGGGTCACCGGTGACCGGCACCCGAAATTTATTACAATCAAATAATTAACAAAAGAAATGACGAAACAAACCACGGATAGCGTTAACATTAACCTAATAATGCTAGCTATCGAATTGAAAAGTTAAATTTGAAAATTAGTTGATTGTATTGTTAATAATTAGAATTTCAGCGTGTCTGACTACACACGTCCGTTTTCACTGTGGCAGTCAACGTGTTAAACAGTATTTCAAAATACTGTATTAAACAGTAATGTGTTAAACACATATTATTTTGTATAACTTTTAAGAACTGAAATAAATATATTTATTAAGTAATTCAAAATAATTCTATTCAATCCCCGTATAACACGGTAAAATAATTAAGAGAATACCCCGATAGCAACGAAGTTACAAAATACCTTGGAAAATATGAGAGAAATACATATTTTCATTAAACACGGCGCGAAATTCAAAATTAGTTGAAGTCCACATTACGAACAGATTATAATTCGTCGATCACTAATATTTCTGAGAAAAATGTTTCGTTCATTTTTGAAACCTAACCCTGTTTCATATACAAATACACTATTTCCTAAATGGTATTCTTAAAAAAACGTAAAATCGGGTTATACATATACGGGTACGGGCGATTATGCGACATCCAATGACAGATGAAAATTCAACATAACCTCTAATGGCTTGGAAACGGATCCTAAACCGACACACTTTTACTGATTGCACCAGCAAAAGTTACTATGGTCGTCAAATTGTGCAAGACTCGAGCAATAACATTCTTCGACTATAATTACGTTGGCATAAAAGGATACATTATTTACTGCTGCATAAAAAAGAAGTCGCTGCCAATACGTATTTCCATGTTGTTTGTCTCGAAAGATTGTACTGGTAAGATTGCAACACACTAATGTCATTATGAATTGGAATAATTTGCGGAATATTTCGTTCGTAAAACGTGGATATGCATGCGATCGAAAAATTCTATTTCACTATTTTCCCCTAGCCTTACGCGGACAAAATGCAGCACCGAACCATGTCAGCACACATAGCCCGAACTGGAAGTCGTAAATCGACCGTGCGCATATTTACGACATCGATACGTGGAAATTGACTGGGATGCAGTCCAGACGACCACGGTAAAAGTGGCGTGTACTTTTAAAGACGTTCGATCCGAAAAAAGACGCTAATTGACGATGCATCTCGAATGGAACAAAAAAAAAAATCGTTACACTTATCGCGAACGTTAGATATTCATGGCAAGACATGTCGTGAAACGCCCACGCACGTAGAAACACGCGTTCAACCACCGATCGGAATCTTCGGTAAGGATACACGAAGAAGACACGCAAAACAAAAGAGTTATCGAACGATGATAAAAAAAATAGAAATGAATAATTACCTCCTCGAGGGATGTGATCGTTTGCCTGCATTGTGGCATTCGAGAGACGAAAGTGGACGTGGTAGGCGAATTGTAATCCTCCCTCGTCTCCTCGACGAACTCACTCACGGCGATTAGGCCCGGCATTTTTTCTCTCTTTCCGCCTATATTGACTGGGAAATGATATCGAGCTCCTCCTGATTCTCTCTTTTGTTTTTTTAGCGAAAATCGGCACTCGGGCGCCGTTGTTGCACTCGCACCACTTTTGACACTTAATCACTTCACCGTTTCTCTGGTGCGCACCATTAAATTCCGCGGGAGGACTGTCACCTTCTGTCTCCTCCCAATGCCGTTTCCCGTGACGCACGGTAAACGTCGTCCCGGTGCGACGAACGGACCCAGTGAACAGCGGGCGGGAGTAGAGAAGGCCGCGACCAGGAAGAAGAGAGGGAACACGGGCACGGTTAACAGGAGCAATAGAGACAGAGAGAGAACGAAACCTCGAGCCACACGGTCTGTCTTCTCTGCCAGCGAGAGACACTTGCGCGACACGATTATTTTCTTAACATTTTCGTCGCTCCGGCTTTCCCGCACCGACCGCGACGGAACATATTCCGTTTCCTTCGCCTGTCCCCGCGGCCCACGATTCATACACACTCTTAACGCGCGTACCGCGACTGCGTCCCACGAGAAAGAAACACTTCTTCGCACCTACTTGCTGCTCGCTCTAAAATCAACTTGATCGTGCCGAAAACGTTACCCTCTCGACGGTCAAAGTTTTACTAAAGAGGCGCTGCGTACGCCAGTACCTTCACCATTAAACTCGCAGACCGAATGAGAAGGGGCTCGCACTTGCGGTCGACGGTGCTGACATCTCGTGTTGGTAAATATTGTTACTGTTTGAAAGTGGTACGAGAAAATATACAGAGTGTCCCGTAACTAGTGTAGAAGCCGGAAATGGGAGGTAGCTGAGACGATTCTGAACAACAATTTCCTTTGCAAAAATGTATGGGGCTTCGTTCTTGAATTATTAACGAAAAACACTGACCAATCAGAGCGCGTGTAGATCGAGCTAGAACGAATCACGGCTTAGCGCGCGCAGTACGCGCGCTCTGATTGGTCAATGTTTTTTGTTAACAATTCGAAGACAAAACCCGATCTGACATTTTTGCAAAGGAAATTGTTGTTTAGAATCGTCTCAGCTACCTCCCATTTCCGGCTCCTACACTAGTTACGGGGCACCCTGTATATTGGTAATGATAAACTATTATGTAAACATGTTCATTGATTTGTGCATCGTATTTGATACACTTTGTAGGCTCGTGCCACGTCTTGTGTGTTTTGAAGTACGCGTATTTACTATTTACAGTGTCGAGCGTGTTGACCTTTCCTGGGGAAAATGACGATGTAGGGGAAGAAAGATCCACCATATGTCTCCAAAATTACGAAGCATTCTAAGTGAGTACGATAATTTATCTAACTCACTGCCCATTACGAAATTGCTAAATTAGTGATTTAGTATTTAGTAATTACTGAAATAATGAGTAATCCAGATCCAACTTAGATTTAATGCGTATATTAATGTTTGAATATTGGTGGGTTTTCCTCCCCTACAGCGCCATTTTACACTATCTACGTTAGATGTGATTTAAAAAATATTGAAAAATGAAACTAATATAATTTAAAGAAATCTTATTTATTTGCTGCAAATTAGAAAATACAGAATGTAAAAAAGATTTATTTATGGGCTTCTTGAAAACACTGTAAACAATATGGCTTTTTACAAATTGTACATTCTTGATGCACCTGTTTTGCTTTCTTTCGAGGGTCATCATTGTGCTGTTTCAAATTTTCGTAACACCCATGACAGCGTTTTCTATGTAATTTATTTCCCTTTCGAGGTAATTCGGTTAGAAAATGTTGCTGCCTCGTATTACCGATGAATAATTTGTTGGAATCTTCGTTTGATATTTTTAGGAGTTCTCTTATTATTCTTTCTTTCACCTCTAAAATGGTCAATTTATTTCTTTTATCAGATTGCATCTCGTTGTAAATTATGTATGTATTTACAATAGCTACGCCGAATAATAGTTCGTAGGCAATTTTTTTATACCAGATAAGCGACTTGTGTAATGGTGAGTAGTAACTACTTAATTGGTCAGAAATATCGATGCTTTTTCTCGCAGCATTATATTTCTCTAACATTTCTGGCTTCGTTTTATTTCTATTGCTCGTTGTCGTCGATTTGTCACCGAAACAGGTTGATATCATTAAAACGGGTCTTTTGTCCCGCCACTTCATGATAATAATTTCGTCTTTTTGTAACGTTACGGCTTCATTTTTTCGTATCTTTTTCTTTGACATTTCCTTTTTGATTCCCGTTCTATTGGCGCGTATTGTACCGCACAAGTCCGTTTTATTAGCTTTTAAAAATCTCGCGAGCGGTAGACTGGTGTAATAATTATCAGCTATAACCAATCTCCCAGTATTTATGAGTTCACCAAGCAATCTGACGACTATCGATCCAGGTTTGCCTAAACCTAAAATATTTTGGTTCGGATCGTCCGTGCATGCTTCGAACGACCACGTATATCCTTCGACCGAACATAATTTATATATTTTTTCTCGTAAAGGTATCATTAATTCGTCTACAATTACGGTATCCCCAGGATAATACAATGCACGTGAATTTGATATAATCAAATCAACGAGAGGTTGCACTTTATTTAAACGACGAGTAGGTGGCATCGTGTTATCCACAAAGTGCCAGAATCGTAATAGATTACTAAACCGATTGTAACTCATACCCACATTGTGCAACAAGGGATGATAATACAAAGGATCTTTTTTCCAGTAAAATTCCAATCTTGGATAAGAAACTACACCAGTGAATAACAAAATCCCTAGGAATTTTTTCATCTCTTCGACAGTAGTGTTCATCCATCTTCTTGCTCTGCCCTTCACCGTTTCTTGAGACAGAAGGTGTTGTTCCGCGTATAAATTCGTTTGTTCTACCATCAGACGCAGAACGTCTTCATTGACTATTTGAAAGTAAATCGACAGCAGGGACGGTTGTCCGTCGACAGTAATATCTTTTATCGTCTGAATGCCACGTTTTCCAGAAAAAGATTCACGTTCGGGCACCGAAATATTGTCACTCCATTCAGTCTGTCCTTGATCTTCTTGTTCGTCGTTGATTTCGGAACATTCGGATGAGATTTCACTGTAACTTTCTTCACTATCCTCAAAAATTACTTCGTCTTTCGAAAAATAGCGTACCGCTCGATGACACATATTTTCCAAACGCACTTTGCAAAACTAACAGAAAAATAATATGATGTAGTAGCGTCCTCGAATTATGTAAACAGTAAAGAAAAAAGGAAGTATCTACTGTTCATATTTGGAAGAATGTCATTTGAAAGATAATTGTGTGTGCATCACCAAAAGGACGCAGGTAACATTGTACGAGTCGAAATCGTGTATCACATATGACGCATGGGACGTGACACGAGACAAAATGAGCGTGATACTGCTCTGCGGGACGTGAAGGGAGACACCACGCTCTAAACAGTCAGAACTATTTTCATTTCCTTTCAGATGATTTCATTTATGACAATAATCTTCCTAGAGTCAATTAAATTTCCTTTTTTAATTCAACGAAAACCGTTTTCTTCTTTTGCTGTAATAATTACACAATAATACCTTGCATTATTTGAGTAAAGAATGAACATATAAATTTTTCATTTTTTATTATAGAAACTAACATTAAAAAACCAGAGTCTCTTGCAATTTGAGTTGCTTTTTGCTTTTTGCTTTCACTTGTGCAGCAATGCGATCCAGGTCTCTGCGGCCCTGGCTGGTAAGCTTACGTCCACCAAGTGGAGCTTTCTCGATTAATTTTAGTTGCTCCAAGCTTTGGAGAGCTTTGCGAGCTACACCACCTGCAGAACGACAAAAGTGGCTAGGATGGGTGCCGTTACGTTTACGTCCACCAAAAATCTTTGTCACTGCTCCTACACCAATTGGACTGCGAATGTAAATGTGACGTACTAAAGCAGCACATCTTATGTAGTACCAATCGGGATCATATGGGGCAAGCTCCTTGAAACGTGCAGATTTTACAATGTCAATCCATTCTGGAACTCGCATTTTGCCTGTTCTGAAATTGATACCAAGTTCATAAATGACATTTTCATTGTGCATCTTTAATGTGAAATTGTATATACATCAGTGAAAAACTTCAAAAACGCGGCGAAAGCTTTTACGAAACTGTTGTTGATCGACATCTTTTAACGTAACGGAAGGCATCTGAAATAATTACGTACTTCTTCAAAAACGCGGCGAAAGCTTTTACGAAACTGTGTTGATCGACATCTTTTAACGTAACGGAAGGCATCTGAAAGAAATATTACACATGAAAATGATTAATGATAGAAAACATTCTACATAAACGAAATTACACGAAACATATTACTATCAATAATTCAAACTGTGTTACCTTATTTGTAAAAAAATAAAGTAAAGTTTACACAGAACTGTCAGAATATATACACCAAACCGGTTCAAAAAATAACTCCAAACAAAGCAGTGTCAAGAAGCATGAAACTCACAAGATGGCCTTTCTGACGAGAAATAACCGAGAAATTTTGATACGCAGAAAGGATGTGCCTTTAGTAATCAACTAAATTAAAAATTACAATCATACATATTATTTTTACCTTCAAGTAATTTTATTTCTTCATTTCTTATTTTTATCCACCTATAAAATAACAATGTATGCTATCTATTTACATATATTACATATCAGTAAATATACACATAATATCTCACAGATATGATAATCGATATAATAATAAATATTATCAATTCGTCATTCTGACCCTATCACAATTAGTGTACGGATCGTGATTGCCAGTGTGAGGACACATATTCAATAAGCACTCAGTAAATTGTAATTATGACTAGTATTTTGTTTAAAAATTTATGCGGACAACATGTAAAAAATTCGCTTTCCAAAGTTATTGTAATTACTAAAGTGAATTATAACAAACATGCGGCGTTGACGGAAACGATTCCTTTTTCAAAGGATTTTCTTTTTCGCCAGGTAAGTTGATAACTGCGCAAGTTGTTTCCCGACATATAATTTGGACTCGTGTTCCATTATCGTCCTTGTGGCGACATCTAGCGACTTAAAATTCATTTATAAATTCAAATCGATTTTTACGAGTAGTGTACAGTAGCGAACAGAATGGTTACCTTATTTTCATTATACTTCAAATTAAAAAAAAAAAACTAGAGGAAAGTATTAAAAGCTCTATAAAATCTGATTAAAATTAGATTTATTTAACCAATCATTTTAAGGCTGACAAAAATGTTACCATTTTAAAATTCCCGCGCATTTATCTTTCGTGTTTATTCGTTACGATACTTTTCTCTTACTTTTTAAAAGTGGTATCATTTTGTTAGTTTTGAAAGTGTACGCAACTTTGAGTATTAATTGAAATCAATATATCACAATCGATGCAGTTTTTATCTTATCTGTTTTCGTAAATCAATAATTTCTTTTTTCGATTGAAATTCTTAGCTGTTTGATCCAGTATCCAGTACGTACACTTATCTACTGGCCGATATCAACAGTAAGGCGGCAGTTTTAATTGATCCGGTCGTTGAATGGGCAGAACGCGATAAAAATATTATCAAGGAACTGGGATTAAATTTGAAATATGCTAGTAAGTTGAAATTACTTTTCATTGAAAATTATACTCCATATAAACAAAGTTTGAGGCAGATCCAGGAGACGAGGGTGTTCGCCATCTTTTAAAAATGTATTCATCTTAATTTGTATACCGTTTAATTTTTTCCTCAATTTTTATTTAAAAAAAAACGAAATGAATAATCTTTCGTTATCGACGATATTGTTTGATACTTCCTCTTTCGCTACGAAATATAAATAAACGTTATTAAGTTAAAATTGGAATTTAAAATATCTATCTTATATAAAAAAAAGTATTATACGCTGTATTATAAAAAATGTTATAGTAGGGGTCACAACTCAGAACAGGTTGGCAGCTGCTATTTGAATAAATATCAAAAAGAAATTAGAGGTGATATGGAGCAACGTGATGTCTCATGAAAGTGTAGGCCGTTTAAAGATGAAGAAATTGAAATTTCAACGATTTTAATGCCCCGCATTGATATATACCTCTCGTACAATAGGTCAAAACGGTTCTCGTCGGTTCAAACTTTTCAATTGGCGGGGCTCTATTGAGTTCGAATAACGAGTGCCGGCAATTCAATAAGTTAACCGAGTGCCAAGTATTATTAAGGAAACTGAGCGTTTGATTGTTCGAATTGGTACTCGAAGTTCTTTGGGGAAAAAAATACAGAAGGTTCTCTCTTGAGAATTTATTTAATTACGTGGTTCGTACGAAATCGTGTGGAAAAAAAAAGGAAAGAGAGAAAGAAAAATCAAAGCGTAGAATTAAATGTCAGGAGTGCGCAATAACAGAACGAGCGGGGGAAAGAAAATAGTGAAACGAATTTAACTTTTACAAATTTCTTGTTTGTTACAAGTCCATAAATATAATTGCAGAATTTAATAACTAAGATGGCACTCTTCGTTTATGTTTACCATCCGCTTTTACCGAAATTAATGAGAACGTCTGAAAAGCATCGAACCCGTGTGTCTCTCCCTGTCGACACTTTTGATAATTAAACTGAATTTCTGGGGTCAGATGCGCCCCCAGAGTTTACGGGACCGGGGGCGAAAATTGGAAAACACGGTATACTGTTTAAAAAAGAAGAATCGTAATTTAACGATTGTTACAACGAAGAAGCTCAATACATGTAAAACACATTTTTATGGAAATTCCATTTTCATGCCAAATCGGCAAGGATTATATACTTTTAACCCTTTCGTTACAGCTGGAAATATTATATTCTTTAAATAGAAATTGAGGGAAGAAATACTATCTTTTTGATAACTTAAGAAATTTTGAAATATTATAGTTTTGGTAACTTTGAAACTTTCGAATAATATTTTCAGAAACTTGGACACATTATGTTGATTGTAAAAAAAGGTCAATATTGTTTTACAATCTCCATTTTCATTTCTTAAAATAATACCAATATTTACTTTGATGACTCCAATTTTGTTATGATCAAAGACCCTGTTACGGTACTTAACCCCTTAACCTACGATTTACGTTCGAGAATTTTGGGCGATGCTCCTAATATTTACGATTGTCCCGATCAGTGTATTACGGGCGATGCCCGTAATATTTACGTTTGGCCCGATCATCGTACTACGGGCTGTGGTGGCACGACGAATGCGGTTGATTATTATTTGATCGAATGATTTTTACAGTAAACACGCACATGCATGCCGATCATATCACCGGAACGGGAAGGTTAAAGTCTTTGTTACCTGGATGCAAATCGATGATATCCCGTAACAGCGGAGCTAAGGCTGATATATTGTTGGATCCTGATGACCGGATAGACTGTGGCAGACATGAGTTGGGGGTGCTTTCTACACCTGGTCACACCGAAGGTCACTCACTGTTTCTTTCTTTCGTATCCGGTTTTGGTCATTGAATTAGAACCACTTAATATTTGTCACTTTTACGAGAAAATCAGGGGAGCGTTAATAACTAGATTTAGTTATTACACGGTTAAATAATAAAAAATTAAAAAGTTGTACTTCACTCTTCACGAGTCTGGACTGCGTAAATTAGAATTAGAGTTAAACTCAAAATTCGATCGTAACAGAAATTTATATCAGACACTGATCATCGTTTAAATATTTAATCAGAGAATTAACGAGAGTTCGCCAATAATGAGAGCATTAAATCCAATATTTTGTTTCACGAATTCGACATATTTACGTGCGTATAAAAATAATAGCCGGCAAAAGATTAATGGACTGGATAAACACGGAGTACAGTAAGATAAATGGACTTGAACGAAACAGTGAATACGTGTCAAATCGTTACGCGATGTATGGAAAAAGGGCTTGAAGCTGAAACTGTTTAATTCGATTTTATTTATCCTTGAATGCATGAATTTTTCTAAAGATAATACAGCTTTTCGAAACGTCGATTCGTCTGACGAAGATCATGGAAAAGCAATTTAACACGTTGGCTGCCACGGGGGTCACCGGTGACCGGCACCCGAAGTTTTGTACAATCAAATAATTACCAACAGAAATGATAAAATAAACCAGGGATAGCGTTAACATTAAGCTAATAATGCTAGCTATAGAATTGAAAAGTTAAATTTGAAAATCGGTTGATTGTATTGTTAATAATTAGGATTTCAGCGTGTCTGACTACCCACGTCCGTTTTCACTGTGGCAGTCAACGTGTTAACATACCTATTTCACTTTTTTATTTGATAAATGAATTTGGCGCCAAAATATGAAATTCTATATTAATTGTTATAAATAAACCTTAAATGGTAATGTTATGCATTTAACCTTGGTGGAATTTCACGAAATTTCGTTTCATTAATATTCATAAAAAAACTTTTGCATAATCTTGGCTGGATTAATGTATCTCTTCAGAATATAAGTTTCTAGGGAAAAATAATGTTATATTTGCCTTTTTTTTTTAATCAGGTTGCGTTACTTATGTTTGTCACGAGCAAGGGATTGCTTTCACAGGCGACGCGCTTTTAATACGTGGATGCGGTAGAACAGATTTTCAGGTTCGTATCGAAAATTAAGAAGAAGAATCTTACCTCGAAGAACAACCATAAATATTGTTCAAACTTTTCAACCGAAGTAACTGCGTGAAATACTGATATATGAGTGTTTCTTTGGTCTCACACGCGTAGTTCTATAAATCTTTGTTCAATTTTCATATTATTTGATAAATTAATCATTCTGGACCTGTATTATTATACACGGTTCGTTTTTACAAAATTTTCTACCATTACATCAAATCTGTCTTATCTAAATTAAGAATGTAGTGCTGTATAATTTCTTATGCATGATAAAGCGAAGCAGATTTAACGTTGAACCATTCACCCCGGGGTAAAAACGATTTCTTCCAGTTAATTAAAATATGTGCGCCATAATACTTTACTTTGCGATTAAAAACATCGTTTACGGTACCAAACTCGTCTCATAATCAAAACAACTTGCTTCAAATTTCTTTTTTTAAATTTGAGAATTGATTAAAACGCATTGATCGAAATGTAGTTCACGGTTCATCCTTTATTTATTTTGCTCTCTATTTTATTTTCTATTTATTATTAAGACTACATCGAGCGTCGGTGATTCTAGTTTCAAATTATTCGTTACTGATTTCCCTCGCACAAGTTAAGGGTTAACAATTTTTTTATATTTTTTTTATTTAAGCATTTCAAGCTTTATTCAAAGCTTATTTTGCTGTACATACAAAGTTACAATAATGAGCAGAGTTTATTCATGTTAAATAAGCAGATTGCCATTCTCTAAGAACATACATAAGTATTAATATTTGGTCCAGCTATTAATATTTCAACGCTGAGCAGCACTGTCAGTTTGATTTTTCTGAGATTTTTAATTAGTCTAGTTCGTTACACTTCGTATAACTGGCACTGCCATAGCACATGATTCAGATCTTGAACATCGTTATTACAGTAGCATTTTGAGGTGGTAATATTATTCCTATTCTTGCTAAAGACGCATTGAGATTATAATGATCTGGCCTAACAATTGGTTAACAATTTTATTGAAATCGCTCACATAGCTATTTATACATATTATTTAAAAAAAAAAATAAAGAGGCGTTGGTCTAAATTCTAAACCATCTTTTAATTAATCTAGTGATATTTTTGTATGAATTATTTTCGTTCTTGAAAGAGTTAACACTAGAACTACCGGCGTTCAACGCCCGCTTTTAAATAGGAAACATATGAATTAGTATATAGAACAATTCTTTACCTTGGTGAGAGGCAACTTATATTTCGATGCAAACGTTTTAATCAATTTCGTAATACAGAATATGTGATCTGGTACCAGTCATTTTGACCCGTTTGATAGTTCTACTGTTAATGATAATTCTTTTGTTTCAGGGTGGATCTCCGGAAGTGTTGTACAAGTCTGTCCATTCGAAAATTTTCACATTACCACCGAATTACAGGCTATATCCGGCCCACGATTACTCTGGCAGAACGGTGACTACGGTGGCCGAGGAAAAGGCTTTTAATCCCAGATTATCCAAGCCCCTAAATGAATTTGTCGACATAATGAACAACCTTAATCTGCCGTATCCAAAAATGATCGGTACACTAATTTATCCTAGCGTAATATTTTCCATGAAACGTTCCGCGATATTTATAGCGGTAATGTTTCTCGCACCGCGTCGTTTTAACGAACCTTGGCATTTCGTTAATTACATTATCAACCGTTCATTATGGTTTGAAATTTGTACGTTGTGCTTTTTTCTATTTTTCAGATAAAGCAGTGCCGGCTAATAAAGTTTGCGGGCTGTACGAGCTCGACCAGGAACAGAAACCGTGAAAAATAAAAAAAATCAGGTATTTCTCGGAATATTTTTATGATTATCGATCGGGCCCCGATAAATTTAATTCTGTCGATTTATATGGAATAATTAATATAAAATGATGATGTTGAGTAGTTTCGTTGTTATTTGACGATAATTAATATAGGGTGAAGATATTTTTAGATACGTAGTAAATACGGTTAAATAGATGTTTCGTTGTTATTCAGAAATAATTTTATTAATATATGCAATGAAAGAGATTTTTAAATGATGTATCAAATAAAACTAAATAACTATTTAATTGTTCAGTCCTGTTTTAATTCAGAAATGTCTATTTCATTTTGTGACGATTAAAATTTATTTTTGATCATTACAATTTTTGTGGAGTCTACAGAATGGATTTTTCTGAAATTTTGCACACGTATACATCTTTTTATCTTTAGACTCTCTAGATATTTTTCAATCTGAAATATCCTATATACCATTTAAAATATTATAAAATATTCGAAATCTGAAATATTTATATACACTTACTTTTTAACATTTCTATCTATCATTTTTTTAATTTTTCAAGATAATGCAAAACATCTTATATGAAGCTAAAAATATTCTGCTTTACTTATCTTCACTGCTTTAAATAACGAGTCTTCATTTGTCCCAAATATTTCAAAACGCCTGAGTCGTTGATGGCATACGCGAAATTTGTATTTTTATCGTTCAAAGTTTTAACAATTTAACAATGTACCAGTCAGTTTCACAGAACAGCAAAAAGTTTCTGAATTTCCAAAAATATTGGAATTAAATTACATAATATTTCAAAATTTCGAAGTAATCTCCTAAAAATATAGCACCTCGTTTCTTAAAATCTATTTAAAAAAATAATACAATATTAATAGCCTATAAGTGAAAGGGTTAGGATAATTGATCCACGGAGGTCCAAATAGTACCAGAAATCTCAGTTTACCCCTGCACAGGCTCCTCACCAAGCATCTCTTGACATTTCGTTCCTTAAACAACGAACCCTTTTGATTTTCCTATTTTTTTTCTTCTTCTTTAAGCCGCTATAGAGACCCGGTAAAATTACACATTTCTATTTTTCTTTTTTTTTTCTCTCCTACTTCCTCTCTCTCTCTTTCTTGTTCGAAAGAATATGAAAACATACGAGTAGATAGCCTTGGCCCATACCTTTGCCTGTGTGTCGGCCACCGTACCCACCGGGTTACCCTGGAAACGGTATCGATTTCAACCCTCAGCTATGCAGTAGAAACCAGCGGCACACCATGGGGGTCTCTTCGTTCCGAGTTTCGACAAGACAACCCGTTCAAACTACCCGATTACACGGGCCTTCCGTCCCTATTACTGCTTTGTATTTTTGCCGATGACATTGAGTCCAAAAGAATTTTTATCCACAATTTGTCAACAAAAAACAGAAGCCCTAAATCGTCTTTGAATATTCTTTAGATCGTTGTAAGAGCTAATTCGGGTTTTCCATGGCTGAGTATATGTATATTACTCTCTGTTTTTGTAATTGTCGTATTTGTTATACGAATCTTAAGTATTGAAAGTGTAACTGAAGAATTCATGATTTAATATTGTAATTATTTTGGAAATTATGGTGATTTGTATTTATCGAAGTTTCTGTTGGTTTTGGAAAGCTTTGGATTCGAAGGGTTAATAAATTAGTGGTTAATTGTCATTACGTGCGAAGAAATTGTAGTATGGTATTTTGTTTTGTTTCTTTGATGTTTTCTGTATTTTGGTATCCCACTTTCGTTTTCATGTAAATTCGTAGACTTCCGGTATCCAAGGGTTAACACTGGAATTACCGACGTTTAATATACAATGAAGTATAAAATAAATTCTTTATCTCGATGTATGTTAATATACATTAATTTCAAATAATTTTATCGACTCGTTTGACAGTTTTAGTGGATTTCGGATTTCAATTAACTCAAATTTCGTATGTTTTGTAATATCTTGAAAGATGATAAAGTAGTAAATAGGAAATTTCAATTAAAAATGAGTTCTCCCTTTTTATTTTTTAATCCTTAGGACTATCTGAAAGAAATTATCAAATTTTGGATAAAAGTTAAGCTTTGAACAATCTAGTTTGTACGGTACCATCAAATATACGTTTTAATAATAATTAATTAAATATTTCATCAGTAAAATAAATGATAATTATACTGATTGAACGTAGCTCCTTTATGGGATTCAAATTGCGATATTGGAACGGCTATTCCATTTATTTTCAAATTGGAATCCTCTTGCAACAACTATATGTATTAAGTAAATAAAGGTTCGAAATAAATTCGATGCAAAACACGCTGACTAAATATATAGAAACCATTTATAACGATTGCAAGAGAATTCTAATTTGAAAATAGCCAAATATCTAACCCAATATCACAATTTGAATTCCATATAAAACAGCTACGTTTGATCCATATAATTATTATTTATTTTTACTGGTAAGATACTTAATGAATTGTTATTAAAATATATATCTACTTTTATTTTATTATCAAAATATATATAAATGGTATAAATCATAGTACGTAATAAATAATTGTTTAACAATAATAACGTGTGTCGTGTAAAAGACATTTCATAAAAGCGGTAAGCGTTCATAATATTTTTGAACAGCGGCAGTCAACGTGTTAATACTCATTCGTTCCTGCTGTCGGTTTAACACATTTTCTCACAAAACTCGCACCGTGATTTTTATTTTTTTAAACGTGATCCAGTGCTTCCGTTGTACAGGGTGTCCTGATAGAATATATTCAAGCTTTATTATTCTACACTTTAAGAGCTAACAGACGTTAACTGGTAATTCCATTTCAATGACACTCTTTATATTATTTTATTGAACGTATGTTTAACGAATATTAGTTTCAACCGAAGTTTTAATTGAAAATAAACGAATGTAGTTAATGAACAGAAGTCAGTGTGTAATTATTCTCGTAAGTTAAAACAAGAAGTCTGAAACTTGTCGTATTAACAATGTTGTTCTGCTTTTAATTAGATTCTTCGTTTTCGTTGCTGACAATTTTCATTAAACAGTTGCTCGTTCGTGGAATATTTGTTTACTGGGTTTTGTAAGGAATGGAATATTTTTTATTGAAATATGAGGATATATATTTTCATTTATAAAAGTATACAGATTAAAGCATTACAATTGAGATTTCATCGCTTTTATGAAAGTATCAAATAAGTGTAATTAAAATTTAAATACACTTAGATATAGATTGCATAATATATTGATTACTATAATAAAAGGATATGTATTTTATAGAATATATATGATTGCAGAAAGTATGCAAATATTGGCAATAATTATAAACTTTTGCGTACCCCTGCTTTATAATAACCAGTATTTATGTATTTTTACGATTCTCTGATTCTGTATCATTTTTTCTTTTTTTTTTTCTTCAAATTGATGTAAACTTTTTCCAACTGATTAAAAAATTTAATTTTACTATTAATATTATTAAAATCAAAGAAATTCTAATTATGAAGTACGGGCATGTTTTCGATAATTTGATTGATTATTAAAGTTTCACGGAATTTTATTCTACGGAACATATTTGCGATACAATTCAGCGAAGGATTAATTAGTTTTATAATTAAAACGCGTTGTTTGAAGGTAGAAAACGAGCCAGGTAAATATTTTACGGGGAAATAAAAAGACCGCGCAATTTGAGGAATTTTAATTTGAACGACAGTTATGCGCAGTTGTAAGTACTTCCGTTATCCAAACTAATAAGGAAACCCAAGTATTCTAATAATAAAATAATCATTATACGCTCATATTAAATACGATTCATTCGTATTTAACAAATCGTTGTTTCCTCTAATTCTACATTTAATTTTAATCTTTTTGTCAGGAATCATAAATATTAGGCTGGTACAAAATTAATTGCGATTATTACTATTTAAGGAGCTGATGCTTTTATCCGGTGTTTCTAGGCGGGATCATATCACGTTTTAGAAACAAAAAATTATTATAATTCGGAATTTTTTTTAATTCAACATTATAGAACTTGAAATGATTAATTTCTAATTAGTTGAAAATTAATTTTACCTTTAACGCTGCTGTGAATAATTAATTTTAAAAGTACGTAATTAAGTGTCCTCTTTGTTGCATAATTTTATATTTTTGATTTGTGTTATTTTTCTTGCAAAAGAAATGACCTAAAATATAAACCCAATGAAAAATTGAAACTGGTAATTAAATACTGCAATTATTATTGAAACGATCGAACGTTTCGTACTGATTAAGAAACGAATCATTAACGATCAAAGGTCTGTTAAATGGTTTTCAGTCGATAACTGGCCGCATCGTACAGTTTATGAATAGACTTCCGGTTGGCGAAGTATTAATTTTGCCCCTCGTCTTTCTCCTCTTTGTCCTCGCTTCGATTACGGTATTAGAGATGAATATAAATGATGTCGTATCATCATTCATGATTCGTTGTTTATTAATAGCACCGTTACCGATGAGCAATGTAACGAACCCGTGTATACACTGTTAATTGTCAATCGGAACAAAAAATCCTCGACAATAATTTTTATATCTTTTTCTGTAACTCCAAACGTTCTAAATGGTTTTGCATCGATTGGCATCAGCAGGTTTCATTTCCACTGTCGAAGTGTAAATTAATTAAATTTCGTGTTTGATCAAATATTTATACAGTTATGTTCAGTCAATTGAACGTTCGTTCGAGATAATAATTGTTAATTGTGCAGGACTACATTCGATATTTGTTATATGCTAAAATAAATATTATTTAATCCAAAATTTTGTTTCGAATTTTCTTGAAATTGAATTCTAACATTTTCTTTTAATTTTGAAATAGATATCGAAGTAAAAATAAGATAGCTGTAATTTCAAATTAGAAAAAATAGAAAGAAATATAGGTTCATTTTATATTTTTCGTTTTAAAGATAATAATTTGTTAAATATTATCAATATTGATTAATTTAATTAAATATTAATCGTATAGGATTTTAAATTCATTGCTATATCAATACAATCAAATTGATAGTGATAATCGTTATTCATTTTTAACATCATTTCAAACAAACATCATTACCCATTTAAAGTGATTAATATATCAACGAATTTGAAATTTTATACAATTTTTTAAAATACGTTTTAATTAATACTTCATCAACAACATTATTTTAATCATAATAAATTACGATTTGATCACGATTAATGTTAAGTCTAGTCTTCAGAAAATCTTATTAAATCTGAAGATTGAACGCACGAGTCGAGATACACCGTTTGAAATCGCGATATTCCCGCCACATTATCGACTGACCACTGCGCGCATGTGAACGCACCCTTCGACGCGGTCACCTAACCACGCCGGGCTCTGATTGGTCGAATCGTTTCAGCGGCATCGGCGCCGCGCTGCACCACCATCTTGATTTCTCGTCGAGCGACCCACCCAGCACCACTGTCACAGTAGTACGCTGTGCTCTCGTATACAGCGGGTGAATGGTGTTCGCGGGTATAATCTAATTTCGTTCTGCGACGTTTCTGACGTTTGTTAGTCGGTGCCATCGACGGTTCTGCGTAAAAGATCGCGGTGAGCGAGTATCGTCGGTCAAACGGATTCCCAAGGAAACACCACCGTGCCGAGGGACTTTAAATAAAAAGGGTCAGAGGCTAACGAAAGAAAGATGAAGGGGATGCTGGTGCCCGCACTGCTGGGCGTCTTGATCGTCTGCCGGGTCCAGGTGAGTACCTATAATTCGTTAACAAGTAATATTGTCAGAACGCGAAACGTACGAAGTAATTGACAGTGGACACGAATCGATCATCGCCTCGAGCGATATCTGTCTCGTTGTCAGTTCTCGTATTCTTTTTCTTACTCTGTCGACGAACAAGCGACAAATGTCACGCGCAACGCGCATCACGATCGATGTAGTGGCTACGGTGCATTTGTCCCGTGAACGTTTCCTTTTGAAATGCTCGCCGATTAAAGGCCTCCGCTTTTACCTGTCAAACGTAAGCCCGATCGATGCCTCGTCGATGCTCGGCGCGTTCATTTCGAGTGCATTATTACCGTGGCCGTAGTAACGATCGGTAAGCTTTGTTACGTTCCCGATGAATGTTTGCCATCGGCTGAAGACTGGCACGATCAAACGCCTACCGTACTCCAACGCTCTTTCCATGCGACCGAGCGGCATTAATCGAATCTGACGTTATACAGTCGGGGACAAAATTAAGAGGAGTATTAATGATCGATATTATACAAACTGAATTGAAAATAATACAAAACACTAATTGCTAGTGTAAATATGAAATTTAATTGTAATACGTATTCGTAGGAATTACAATATGATACATAACCGTCAATCACGACCCAGACTCAATATTAATTGTTAAACGATAAAATATTTCAACGTAAGATCTTTGTATATTTAACGAAAGAATATTTAATATAGAATGCTTTGAAATTTTTGAAACAAAAACGAAAAGTGATTCGAGACTCTCTCCACGGTTCGTCATTCGAGGGTTAATATAAAAGTGAGCGAACAAGTGGTGATAGACGATATTATTCACATTGAATATAACAAACAGACGAAATACTATTTATTAATGTAAATAGGGATCTAATTATTCATGTTCCTGGTATATAGGATATTTGATACGAATTTAAAGGATAAATATGGACTTTAGTTACTATACATGTTCGAATTAAATTATTAAAAAAATACTGATTGCTGTAAATGTGAAATTTAATTACTGTACGTATTCGTAGTTCGTTGGATACTTGAAACAATTATTATCAGCGTGCAATTGAAAATTTGAATTATACAAATTGTCTATTACAATTGTAATTAACAACGACGTTAGGTTATAGATAAATTGAATTTGAAACGCAAGGCAATCTCTATAAAAGTCATTTGCAAATAATTAATAATTAATATGCTATTATTCATAATCACTTCTGATTCTAATTACAACTTTTTATTCAATTCTCCATGAATACAGTAATTTTGCTGTAATGTTTGGTTCGTTAATTCATAATTTAGTGTTTCTGTAGGAAATATTCAATTTTCAGCCATTGTTATCCTGAAATGATAAGGAAATTTTTTGACTCTTTTATCCCTGTAGAATTTATAGTTCCTGAGTTATGCGTCCTTTCTTTATCAAATACCTTATACATCAGGGTGGAGTATAGGTTATCGTATCTCATACTTTTCTTGTGGAAGCCGCAGATTCTTCGCGGTGTAATAAATCAAGAAATCGATTATCACTTTAGGATATCAACGATTGGAAGCTGGATACTCGCTAATGGTTAATCCATTGTTCGCTTCGGCGAAGAACCAGCCATTTTGTATAAAGAATATTGGCGAAACGTTTATGCAGTAATTTTCAGCGAATCTTGAGCTTTAAATTGATACTCGATAAGTGCCGTTTGGTGATACTTTTCTGTCATGAAATCGAATCGGACGTTTATTGCGTAAAATGATTTCACTTCGGTCCATCTCTCGTTACAATTGAGAACCAGCCATTTTGTATTAGGAATATTCATGAAACGTTTATGTAGCCGTGTTTGTGGAACATCGAGCTTTAAATTGATATGCCGTAAGTGCTGTTTTATGATACTTTTATGTCATCGAATTGCATCGATCTTGATACGTTTCAAAATCGGCCATCGTTTGCTACAAGTAGTAATCAGCTATTTTATGTCAAAAATATCTAAGGAGGATTTATGTCGCCGTTTTCTTCAAACTCTATACTTCAAATTGATGTGCCATGTGTGCCATTTTGTGATACTTTTATGTCATCAAATTGTATTACACCTTATGTGGTTTCATATCTGTTGTTCGGTACGATACAATATGATTTTTCTGGCCTGAACAATTTTGTTAATAAAAGTAATCGATTTTTGTGCTCGTTTTCAATTAACCATATTAATGCAGATTAAATATTATTGTTTTGATTTGGGTTACTGGTGACCCATGACAAAGTAATGATATTTCTTGTAACTTTGAGGTAAAACAGACGAAAAATCGAAATAAAATATAATAAACAATTGATACAGGTGCATTTAGATTCGTCTATAAAAATTCCTATAGCGATGATATGTTGTTAAATAATTATTGATTGAAGTAATGAATTTTGGCACCGAGGAACAGTATCTGCAAACTCCTACGTATACAAACATGTGTACATGTATTATATATTTATTTTCCGCATTGGCGTAACCAGTTGGGTGGACCTGGCACCTCCTATAAATTATGCAAATAATTGAAAAAGCTTCGCATAAAATCCATAACTTGTAGATAGTTTGGGATGAAGTGCAAAAAAGTGTGTTAATGTTTTTATTGAATTAAATTGTGGATTAAAACTATGGCGTACTTAATTAGATTTTTGTTAGGGATGTTAAATAACAAAATAATATATTTAATAAATATTGGATAACAAAATAATACAAATTTGAAATATGACAAATGTATGTGACAAACCGTGTTAATTGAAAATTACTGATTAATGAGGAATTGAAATTAACCTTAGCTTTACAAATATTTAAATAAGAAAGCTTGCATTTATACATGTACATAGAAAACAAAGAAATAAATCATTTATGACCCACGCAACAATTTTTGCAACCCATTTGTGGTTCGAAATTAGTTTCTTTATCAATGTTATATTTTAATCCATCATGGATAAATTGCCACGTGGAACAATACATGTAAAAAAAGAAACTAACTTTACAAAAGGTAAAATGAATAGAAATAAATTTTTTTAAATTGATATCGATTAACAACGAACAATGGAATTATTACGCTGGTCAAATATTTAAACCGTGAACTTTAAATATTAATATAGATATTTCAATTTTCTTTTTTTGCCCCAGCATTGAAGCAATAAAATCAATATTTAGCTCTGACTCATTCATTGAAAATTTTCGACCAAGGGTTAAATTTCTATAGTAAGTTCGATACTTCTTTGTATACATACACACGCAACCCTCCTGGGTTACCACACAAAAACACGCCTGGTAGGAAATCGCGTTGTAGGAGACGTTAACTTCTAAACAAGAAACAATTGCCTTTATATAATATAGTCTGTTTTTATTCACTGTGAACAAACAACTTAATATTTCCTAATCGAATGAAATAAAATAAAAATTCAATTTTAACAATTACGAAATAAATGAATAAACTGAAATTATAATTATTTGTGGATTATTAGTCGTCTTTGTTAGTAATTATTATTATTTCCGAATCGTGTTATAGAAGGATTACCTGTGTATATTTATTTCACAATTGTGAAGAATTGTGACTTAAACATATAGTAATTCTTTGTAAACAAATGTATAAACACTAGCCATTCGTCGGTGTTAATTTTGTACGCTTTTCAGTTTTTTAATCAAGAGCCAATAATACATCTCTTAAATCTTGCTACATTGTTTATGATAAATGAAGGAGATATAAAATATAAACATACATTTTTCACCCGCAATCTGTGAGTTGAATGATTAGTAGAAGAGTAACACTGATTTAAGTTTAGTGATTCAAAGTTAACTTGTAGAGATAATTTTCTAATTAAAACACCTCGTTTGTTTAACACACGTTTACTCAAACTGAAATCAAAGAAAAATTTCTTAAATATGTACAACAAATGATTTCCTTGAAAATGGCAAATGAATTTTCATAAAAGTGGTTCCTAGAATTAAGTAAATATTTTTTATTTCTTTGGTTTTATTATGTTTTATATTTTGGCAAATTCTTTTTCGGTGTAAGCGTATTTTATTGCACGTTTTCGCGAACAGAGAGAATTGGAGTTACAGGGGGTCAATTTTTGTCCCTGACTGTACATCATGCACAATATCCGTTCTTGTTACTTTGTCGGCTATTTTCATCGTTAGTGTCGTGTATCGTTACGCGGCAATGTTAATTGGTCGTTTTTATCGAGCAACCGTTTAAGATTCTGGATCAGGAACGTAGTCTCTTTATTCTTAAACGATTATAAAGATTTCTGGGAAAATTATCAGCTTTCGTGTACCGGTTAATTGAACGTTCTGCCAGTGACACTGTAATTAATGACTTTCGTTGAAAGAATGGCTAAAAGAAAAACAAAAGATAGAAAGGATATAATTACGAAAATATCGTCAGTTTTACAGTTTCTGAATACTATAACCCGGGTTTTAGTATCTATGTGTTTGAGACATTATACCATTTACTTTTTAACGTTTTGATCTTAACACTTTGTAGGGAAATATTTTTTTCTTTTTAACCCTTTCGGTGCTATTATAAACGTTTCTGTGTTATAGGTGCTTTTAGACAGAAATTGTTTAATCTTCATATACGTTCAATACATTTTTCTTCCTATAATCTTACCAAATAAGCTTATATTTAATTTACAAGCTTACTTACCCTTCGTTTCATCTTCTTTTACAAAATCTTGATTTGGAGGGTGGATAATTTCAGTAATTGTGAATCTAACGGGTTAATATTGAAGATTTTGATTTAGTGTTATAATTTTTGGAAATTACAAACTAATTTACTAATTTCCAAATAAACCCTTCGTTTCATTTTCTTCTCAAAACATCGAATCGAAGAGTGGATTATTTTCTGCCACTAAGAATTAACCGTCTAACCATGTTCGACGAGTTGACCAATTACAAAACAAAAAGCCTTATATTATATTAATACGATTCTTTGCTAAATTTATTATTACACACTGAATAAGATTAATCATGAATCGAGCGACGAGTTAACTCGTCAAACACTGTTAACACGTTGACTGCCACAGTGAAAACGGACGTGTGTAGTCAGACACGTTGAAATCCTAATTATTAAGAATATAATCAACTAATTTTCAAATTTAACCTTTCAAATCGATAGCCAACATTATTAGCTTAACGATAACGCTATCCGTGGTTTATTTTATCATTTCTTTTGTTAATTGTGTGATTGTAAAAAATTTCGGGTGCCGGTCACCGGTGACCCCCGTGGCAGCCAACGTGTTAAATGATTGATGGATTAATATATTATCAGAATGTTTGAAATAACACAACAAAATTTTTCCCCGTAATTCGCAAACTCATAATTAAGTCCCTGGCTTCAACCGTTCCCCAAAACCTTGGTTCGAAAAACAGGTCATCTCGGTAAAAAAAAAATTGAAAGACCCGATAAAAATGTGTTAATATTAAAGCGTTAATTTACGAAGTTCGTTAACGATCTTTTACCGGGTTTGGCGTGCAATTCGATCGTAAAAAGTAAGCCACGGTCCTTAGCAGGCGGTCGTCCTTTTTTTAAAAACGTTTCAAAGCGCATCCATCCCGAGGGGAGTAACCTTGTGTGTGCACAAATTATCACGTGCGAACGAACACGGGCGAAACTTCTATAACAGGCACAGATATCGCGGATACATACGTAAGTCGTAAAACGGATTTGCCAGTGATTTTCTTGTTAACGTTGATTCGACGCGACAGTTCGATTCACGTGGCTCGTTTCTGCTCAGGCGTCGAATCGATATAGTATCAGGGGTGTGCGAATGCTTCCATCCCTCATAACACGAAGCATTTCAGGAAATCTAGAAATTGTAAGAAAATTCAGAAGATTGTATAGAAATTTTATGCATTGATATATCCGGATTTTTAATCCTTTCGTTGTTAAAGACGACTGTAATTATTACTCGTTGTTAGACGGTGTATTTTCTTGCAGATGCATATTTTGATAAAAACACAGGTGAAAGTTAGGATTCTGTATTTAGTTCAACGTCAGATTTTAGATGTAATGTTATTAATCCTCGAACGGCGGACCCTGGAGAGAACCCACGATTTAAATTGGATTTCAAACTAATCTTCGTTTCCATTCTTGAAATTTCAAAGCATTCCTTTATACATTCTGTCGTCCGACGCTCGAAAGTGCTGCGTTTGAAAACTTTATTGCTTAACCCTTTGCACTCGAAGCATTTTTTGGACGTAGTCGGGTCTAATCGAATTTTCCAGCTTCCATGTGTCGAAAGAAAAGTGTTAGAAATATTGTATTTGAGAAGCTGTTGGTTTTTATTCCCTTCTTTAATTTTCTATATTTTGGTACGGGTGAAACTGAAATTTCGCATTGTAGAATACTCAGATGAATTAAGTATGGTGCCTCGGAGGCACCACTCGAGTGCAAAGGGTTGATAATCGAAATACCATAGTATACGTTTTCGAGAGCCTGGGTTATAATTTTACAGTGAATTACATACAAAAGATGTAACATCCTTTCTGGTAATCAGATTTTTGACTTTCACAATTTTCGCATTAAACAATAAAGCATTTAATTGCCAGATACGTAATGAGACCCAAAAAACCTAAATTTGTTTCAAAATAAAAAAGTATTACCAATAAATATTCAAATTGTTTTTGTCTAATGACAAAATTATCGACTACACGTTGAGATTAATTTTTCAAATTTACAAATTTCATTTCCTTCAAAAGAGTCTAAATAAAAGACCGCAACGTTGCAAAATGCAATCGTAACTTTCATTATTTCACCCGTTGTCCTCGATTTGAAATCAAAATATTAAATTAAACACACCTTTAATTTCTATCGATCTCCTTCGAAGAAATTTCAAACGTTCGTAATTTTAAATCAAAATCGGTTAAAACGAGAATGGACAAAAACAGGAAAATTATCGAAGTTGGTCGAGTTGTTTCAGTTTGAACGTTCATATATCCTTGATCGTAATTACGATGTTCACCCAGATTCAATTAAAAAAGCGAAAAGCTTTTTCTCCCCTGCTTTTTCGATCTTTTCCTTATTATAAACGCGGTTTCGTTTTCCTTTTTTCTGCACCGTGAGGCCAGGGCTTTTCGCGTCACAGAGGCTGGAAAAAAGAAAGAGAAAGAGAGAGAGAAAAAAAAAAGATGTTTCGTCGCTTAAATGCAACTTCTTGTTCCCCCATGTTACCGAACGAGGAAATGCTCCGGTAATGGAGCACGAACTAAATGAGGACGAAAGAGTTTCAATGCATTTTTCATTTTCCACGCAGATTCTTTTTTAAGGTCACCTTTCATCGCCCTGTCTTCTTTCGTTTTAATACCTCGCCCTCTATTTCCCCTCCCTATTTTTTTAGTTTAATCGAATCACAGGTTAATCCACTCTTCTGTAAATATGGATGATTCTGTGCCAGATATTTTAACCCTTTAAACTCGTCACTGAAATTAGAAATTAGAATTTTGGATGCTTCTAGCGTTTGTTAGGAATGTTATGAATATATTTTTTTGACGTAAACCGAAATACCGAAAGGGTTAATAAGAGAGGCTGGGGTTTTATAATTTTGATAAGTTTTCCTTTTTTAGGGAGGTGATGTAGGGAGGAGATTGTACGTAGGATACTTTAATCCATTACCTGTCAAAATTGTTTATTATTATTATTTTTTGTTGGATGATACTACAGTAAAGAAATATAAATGTCCCTAAAAATGGACGATGGTGGATAATGGGTTAAAAAGTATATTTAATAAATTTTAAGCTGGTTAGATAATTCAGAGTAATGAAAGAATGTTTTTGGGTCGTGTTAGGTACAGTTACCTTAGATATGCAGATATTATGGAAATTTATGGAAATTAAAAATCGTAGGCTATAACGAAAGTTGTGTAAAATAATTTTGACTATATTAATGTAAAATTATGTATAGTAGAGATATAACGAAAATTCGATTATTCAAATATAAATTATTCCGGTATTTAAATTGTTCGAATTCGAATTGTCACAACTCTGTTTAAAAATATTGAAATACAACAAAAAATAGTATTCTGATAATTTAATTATCATAATACAAAGGAAGATTATATTAAAAATATATCGAATTAAGACTGTACTCAAATTTCAAATGCAAATTATCCAAATATTCAGATATACAAACATTCTAATTTCAAATTAATCGAATTATCACAACTCTGTCTAAAACTATTAAAATCCAATAAAAAATATTGGTCTGATAATTTAAATATCATAATACAAAGCAAGATTCGAATTTCAATTGCGAATTATTCAAATATTTAAATATACCGAATTTTCCCCTTTTTCCGTAATTCTTCCACCGTCATTTTGTCAATCAATAAATTCCCATTCACACAGGATTCATGGTAAAAGATGAGTTAAAAAGTCTGTCGTCGTTGACAAAAATATCCAGAGCCGTTTAGAAGCGTCTGAATTCAGGTCGTCGTGTTAGCTGTTAATTTATAAGCACCGTCTGTTACTCGAATGACCCTTACGAGCTGTTCGACGACTTTATTAACACGGTATTGTTAAACTTCTCGAAACGTTCACAGGTAGAACAGAAAGCTATGCCGTACGTAGGACTGTTATTCGAGGGAACGAGTAAAAAACTTCCAGTTCTCTGATTCAATTTGGAACCGTTCAAAAACAAATACTTAACGCTACGCACGCCAAAAGTCTGTTCACCCCTTCGTCTATAATATTAGCTGTGACCTTCCTAGTTCATGTTTTGATTACAATTCAATTTTAACCCTTTGCACTCGATTGGCGCCTCTTGGTTCGTGATTACTCGAGCACCCGCTAAAAATACGTTTCAAACGATCGGATCGACGAATCGAACGGCGTGTAGAATAAATGCATCAATGTTGCAAAGAATAATTGATTGTTGAATCGATCTGCCATTTCCTGCAACGAGTATTTTATGAATCGTATTTATTAGGTTGTAACACGAGTTCGAGGCGAGAAAGAAATTTCTTTGAATTCAAATCTCTTTCAATTTGAAAGTTCGTCATTTTTCATTCGAGATATTGCAATATTGTAATGGAAAGAGATGGGTGTCGTGTGGTGCGTAAAATTTAACATCGATAGAGTTGCGGAGGAAACGAAAAAGACTCAACAAGAATTCAATTAAATGTTTGCTTATGGGTGCTGGTTGCAAAGGAAAACTTTTGCACTTCACTTTTGTTTTTCGTTTTAGTCATTCGGTTTACGACCATCTTGAAAATGAATACAGTAGACACTATGTAATAGTATAGTATTCTCAGAATTGTTGCTTACAATCAAACTACTTATATGTATAATTACTAGTATATGTATTCAGTGAAATGGGTGAAGGATTAATAAATTAGAAGAGGTTAGAGAAAATCGGAAAGGAATATTTGGGAAATCCGAACTCTTTTGTTATGGCAATTTTCGCTACTAAACGCTTCTGTACGTTTTGATGTTACGTTGTTTGATTCAATATATAAACCCAAATAAAATAGCAATATTTTAATGTATACTATTTCCACCATAAAATATTTAAACAAGCTATCTCCGAAAATCTGTGAAATAACCTTAATTCTCAATATTTAAAAATATCGCATACATTTTTACAGACTTTTTTGTTCGAAGCCATTACCCACTAAAAAATCCATCGAACATGAAAGAAAACTTAACACATTAAGTCAATGCAATTACTCTCCTTATATAAATTATCCTAATTAACACTTCGGAACATTCTCGAAAGCTAATAAAACTGTGTGCAAATAAGTTAGAACAAGCATACTAAATTATTTTCAGATCGGCACAAAATACTTCGACTTTCCTCGAAAGCTAAAAATTGCATCAAATTCCAAGTATTCTAAAATACTTCGCAAAATCACCGAGTAACGAACAAGAGGTTTTAATATAAAAAGGACGGTATAATCGTTCATAATAGGAAAAAAGTTAATTTTATCGATAAATGGTTCACATTTAACTGTCCGATTAGAAAAATATGGGAATACCATGAGCAACAAGACCTGCTTCTCGGGCTGGCTTCTCACCTGGTCGATATCGTGCCGTTGATACCGAGGTATCTATCTTTTAGAGCATCTTAAGAAAGGGAAAAAGAAAAAGAGGACGAGGGTCGCGTTTCGGTGCGTCAGCGTCTGAAAACTGTTCCACACGGTGTCGCGTGTGCTCGAAGCTTCTTAAGGCTGCGGTCAGATACGCTTTAAGTGCATTAAGTAAATCCACTTAGATCGAATCTTATATAAAACGTCCAGTAATCAGCTTTAAAAGGGTTGCATTCTCAGACGCGTGTCAAAGGGAAACTATATCTCCCAATCTTGCCTGTTGGTATCAGTCCGAACTTTCTGCGATTCCTCGGATCGTTTGTAATTCGCAGAATGACCTGGGTCAATCTTGGCCTAGATCTACGAAATGTGTACATTGATAGTTTGAGGAGATATAGAAGTAGAGGCGTTCAAACGAAAGGGACTAATGTTTAACACGTTGAATGAAGTGGGGGGGTCACCGGGGATCGGCACCCGAAATTTTTCACAATTACATAATTAAGAAAGGAAACGATGAAATATATGACGGATAGCGTGAATATTAATCCTTAGCCATTTACCACATATTTTTGTCGCATAACCACCCGTCCAGGAGACGTCGGCGTAATATTGCTCTCCCTAATAAAATCCAGTACAGTGAGAGGTCATCTAAAATGAGTTTTATGGTTATTACGATTATTAATATTTCTTAACGAAAATTCCTACATCACTTTCTGGTCAACCCAATATTACGAAAGTTGTATTAAAGGAAATATCCAGTGCAGATTAACCATTTATGCCTGTGAACGGTTTAATTTCCGGTGAAATAATGACGGTGGAGTCACCGAAAGGGGAAACGTTCGTCACGTCGATGGTAACTGACCCGTTCGCCATACCAAATTGTCATTATTCGGTTCAAAGGCGTGTAGAATGATACGCAAGGCGGAACGAGCGGAAACGAGAACAGAAAGGAAGTCGAGGAACCTGATTTCACTGAATCCCACTCACCCAGAGAGAAATGGTGATCGGTAAAAGCCTCTCTCCTGGCTCGTGTAAAATTATTCGAACCTCGCTTGGCCACGTTTCAGACGAAATGCAGAAAATGCAACGATCGATGTAGGTTTTTTTTTTAATGCAACCACAGTAAAGTGTCACGTCAGGATAGAAGGAAATGTATTGATGATTGTGAAAGTGAAAATTCTAAAAATATTGAATTTGATATAATACAAAGTAAGTGAACAATTTAATATTTTTTGATCGCAAAGTTAGTTAAAAATAACCAAAAATATAAAACATTGAAAATTCTTCTTTGTAAAATTGTAATAAATAATTCAGTTTCCAAGGTAATACTATGTTAATAGGATATAATTTTTTGTTTGTTTGAACAACTAAAATTTGAACTTGCTTATTTAATTTGGTTAGGTACCGCAAGGCACCAAAAAATTACCATTTCCATTAGTTCCATAATTTTTTCCTAATTATTCAAATAATCTAATTATCGAAAATTCGCCATGTCACGAATTTAGTTACCAAACTTAAATTGCCTCTCATGGTAATTAAAGAATTAAAAGAGCTTGGTTACAAAATTTGTTTAGGTACCACAAGGCACTAAAAAATTACCATTTCCAAGAGTTTCATAATTTTTTTCCTAATTATTCAAATAATCTAATTATCGAAAATTCTCCATGTCACGAATTTAATTGTCAGCTCAGAATAAAAAATATTCCTTTCCTATAAAAATAACTAAACCAAAGCTGTATGTTGCAAACATATATAATATATTAATCGTTTGAAATATAATTTCTTTGATTTTATTCGAGTTATTAATACAAAGAACGAATAGAAGGACTCGAAGATATTTTATACGTATTAATTAATATAATCATACTGTTCTGATGGAAATAAACAGATCATAGGAAACCGTGTTCCGGAACGATTCTGGAAATTCGATCACATATATTACGATTATTTTCAATTGTGAACAGTGGATTAAACGTGACGGGTAAAAAGTATACCGTGTGTTCGTTATGATAATATTCTTTATTCGATATTCTATTTGTATTATACATTCAAATTGAAGGCTCTTGAATTATTGAATATATTGATTTCACGTATTATCATACGAACGCGTGTATTTTGCTCGTTATAATAAATTTGCGATTTAAATAATCTACTGTACCAGGTACTTTGCTCGTGTACAATTCTGCAACAAATTTTGTATTATCAATTCACGAGGCAAAAAGAAATACAGATCTTCTACAGAATTGTATTAAATTTTAACATAATTTTATAACATTTTTTGAATTGTTTCAAGTAAATAGATTTTTATACATCCAAGAATTAAGTTTCCCAGCCCAAAATCTTTATTATAATTATTTGAAAATGTATATATAATTCTCTGTTACTTCGTTAAGCTTGTAAATATTGTACAGGAAATTAGCAATTAATGATTTATTTTTACGTTACTAATTTTGGAAATCATGGCTCCCAAAAATGATCTAAACTTGGAAATCAACAAAAGTGTTCACAACATTTCTTCTATAACATTGCTTAATCATATTACCCATGTTCGGTCGACTCATAAACTTTCAAAGGTTCCTTTATCCATTTCAGTGGAAATAATCTTAATTAGCCAATTAAAAGTAACTTTGTTAAATACTTGAGAATTGACTGACTGGAAGAGCTAAGTACCTTAAAATCGATATACCAGAATTGCAAACAAAGTGACAAATTAAAGGATAATTCAGTAATTACCCAAAAAGAGAAATAAATCAACGTATCCATGTTAATCATAAAAATATTCCACCATTTAGGCAAAATGAAAATGTTACACCTGTTTTGTAGGAACCCAAAAGTAATTTAATTTATTACATCTATCCCAACTGCTTTAAGTAACAAGTTTCCACTTTTAAAATGTTAATTAGAAAAATCGAACTAAGAAAGGTAGTATTACCAACTATATCTATGGAAATAAAATCCATAGAAATTCGTCGCCTACACTATTAGATACCCTTTCCATTTCTTAATTAGGAACAGTCGTGTTAGGTACCCGAAATCACGAATAATAGAAATAACAAAATACTGCGAAAATAATAAACCTAATGAAATTTCCTGCACCTTCAGAAATGAAATGAAGCAAAAGTTGAAAAGTTTCGACCCCTGATGATCGTCTTATAAATGAATCTTTCGTCTGGGATGGATTAATATGAACACCTTGTACAAGATTTGCGTAAACGGTGTCATTTCTGTTCGTCTCAGGTGTTGGCTGTCTGTATAGTCTGTGATGCAGTCAAGGTGTGGCCAACGCGTTACACGACGTAAACGTCGTCGCGAATTACATCGAGGTGTATGTCACGATCTCTCTTTGCATTCTCCTCAGGCCAGTAATAAGAGTAGATATGGTGTCGCCAGACTGGAATTCTGCTCGTCGATCCGGATTGGATTTTTCAAGAACGATTTTAAACCTGCTACGATCATCGATTTAAATGTTCCCGTTCGAGAGTTTTTCAGAATTTTATTCAACGTGTAATTGAGAACCAGCCATTCTGAATCAAGAATATTAATGAAACCTTTATTCGTTTCTGGTTAAAATCAAACGATGCAGCATAAGTGCTGTTTCGTGGTATTATTGTACGAACAAATTATTATTAGTCCTTCGTGGATGGAATAATTTTATGGAGCCGATTTTTTATAGATAGTTTATGAAGTGTACTTGGTCAGTTTTTTATATTTTTTGATTTCAGAATGCAAATTATAGAAATTGTGTTATTCTATTCTATTTCTATATTTTTTTTTTTTAATATAGAATCTGCTTACATTTGAAATTCGATCTTATAAGAATACTTTGCTTTAGAATAATTTTGATAATTTGTATTTTAACCAGTGACTTTGTTGTTGTGGATGTAATAAAACTTTAATGAATCGTTCAGAATCTCAGTGTTTGGAATTAGATTTTTAATTTAATTCAATGTAGGAATTAATCTTCGTGTTTGTTCTTCTTATTTGTCAAAATTTTGAAATGTTCAAAGAAAAAATGTTACGGTTACTTTGAAATTAAAGTAAAATATACTCAAAATACCTAAATCTTATTTAATTTAGCATAATTTTGGTTAATATAAAAAATGTATAAAAGGTAGATAAATGAGACTCTGCGATATATAATATATATTTAAGAAATTTGAAACCATAGTATTAAATATAATTATTCTATTTTATATTTAATATTCTTCGTAGGACAATTGAATATATTTTATTAACCCTTTGACTATCAATCTGTTCTTCATATTATTAGAAATCCTTTTAATTAGAATACCTTGATTAAAAGTACTCAGATTAAGTACTTGAAATTATAGAAAATTAATAGGTGAAATGTGTTAAAAATGAAAGATTTTATTGTTGTAAAATTGAAATATAAATCAGCATGGCGATCAATGTGTAAAATATATACAAGTTTGAATATAAAACAATATTGTTCCAACTAATGGGACGATTTCGTAGCTCATGTTTCACAAATTAAAATGCTCAGGAAAATTGCATTATTACTTCTACATTGTCGATACAGAAAATTCAATCGGCAAAACTGTCCCCGTACCAGGAAATCGAAGAAACCGAACACAGAAAGAGTCTTTTAATATCAACGTTCTTGCTCTCTTCGTTTACGTTGAAACTTCCAAGTTCTTTCGAATTAAGTCGCGAATTTTGATTATCCAAGGAATTAGAAGTCAGCGACGAAGTCCCATTAACAGTTTCAATCCTGTGGCTCCGATTTCTTCCAGAGCTTTCTGCAAAATTGCTTGAGTTTCTCGTACAATCTGTTTTGTTTTCGAAATTGTTCGAGGAAAAAAAGTTTTTTATTACATCTTTTAAATTTACTTGATCAGCAATTGCCAAAATGGCCAAACTATGAAGACGATTTTGTGTGATAGTCAAACATAAAAGGTTCTTAATTAATTTTAACTCAGAGAAACTTGGTATCGTTAGCAATATTCTTAAAGCAATAGGTAAGGTTTAGAGCAAAATTTAACTTTCTAATTAAGTTCAGTACATTTCGTAGACTTTCTTTTTTACCCAAAAATGCGAAAAAAATCATGATATTTAACACATCAATATTTTTCTCACACTGACAGCCAAAATGTCCCTTAGAGCGGGCTCTGTTCTAATAGATTTTCTGTCGTAAACTGAAAAATGAACAAAAAGTGTTGGAGGTTTAACGTGTCAAGAAAGGGTTATCGATACCATTCCCAAGCGGATTCCTTCGATGCTTCCATTCACATACTTCCTGGACATCTTGGCTCACAAAAGAATGACGGTGCTCACGCGATAAGCCTTTCCATTTCCATGGTTGTGCGTTTGCTTGGCACGGATCCCTGCGACTCTTTTCAATGGTCACGTATGTAGATTGTTCGTAACTATTTTAAATACCTTTTGATTCGCACTCGATAGCCGTGATAATGCCGAGGTGGGGGTCAACTGTGGTTGTGTATAGGTGTGTACAGTGGTACATATAATCGTCGTGGTAACGTATCCATTTGTACATATATTCTAGACACGAAAGACTACTGTAAGTGTGAATGATAAAGATCCTTTATTTTGAAGAGATTAAGTATTCTTAACCTACATTTAAAAAGATCCTTTTTTTTTAACTTAGTTTTAAATGAATAATATTTTGAGCACACACTGTGTCAAATTTGAAAGTGTTTCGTCCACAAAGGATTAATTTTATATAATCGAATCATTAGAAGAAAAAAAAAAAGAAAAAGAATATCTTAAATAATATCAATATCATATTCATCAAATAATATACCAAATCGAAAGGTGTTTGATAATTAATCAATGGTATTTTTAATCATTTTCATTGTGACAATTAAACTAATCGTGGAATATATTTAATTAAATATTTGTGTTTATATTTAACTTTTTGTTGCCAAGAGATTACGAAATTGGTTTCATTTATATAAATTGAAACACATTTTTAGAAATTTAACCCTTATCGGACGCTGGCTTTGTATACACGAGTCTCAGCAGGTTGTAGTTGTGTTCAGTAAATATACGAAACGTTTTCAGTGTTGTCACCTCACACGTGCCGTACGACCCCAGCGACAAAGTACTTTTGTCACGTTAGAGGTGACACACGCAAAGAAGTAACTATGAAAGTTTTATCCCGAAATTCTCCTTCCCAATATCTAGTAACTTTTTGAGTATAAGATGAATGGTGAAATCTTCCCCTAAATTACCACTGCCCCTAAGGAAGAACTAGTAGTAACAGGATGAAATAACTGATGACCGAAATTAATTATCGCAGGTGCTTAAACATATTAATAATTAATTATTTCAGGTACATGGTAACTCTTGAATGTAGGACGAATTAGGGAAGCTCCTTCCCCTAAGTTATCGTTTGCCCTAGGGATGGAACTCCCAAGTAGGTTACTATAGGTATTACGCCTAAACACGATAATTAATCTAACCCATCATCTATGTTACCTCGTTACTAAATAAATACTCGTCTCGTGTAAACCAGCATAACGTTCAATAACGCTCGAGTATTTAGACAAATAGTGGGATCTTCCTCTACATTATCACTTTCCCCTAGGGAAAATTAACATTAATTTTAACAGAAATAATTCATCAAACTATTATTGTCTTTTGACTGGATGTATATTATGTAACGATAAAACGTTTCAAATGGAAGAAGAAGCTATTAAAGAAATTATTTAACTGGTGTCTGATAAAAAGGATGTTAAATAAGGGAAAGATTAGAATCTTTTAAACACTTTGACACTGGTTCTACAATGGTGGATAAGAGCTGAATAAATTGAAAGTCATAGAAACTTGATAAAATGGAACTTTTGAATTTGCTGAGCTCTTTAAAGATGACTTCCTTTATTAAATCAGGTTAGGGTTATATTCTGAAATGTTTTTAATCAAAAATATTTAATCGTTAGTCATAGAATATTTAACCGTTAGAAAATAAAGAACTGGTTAGATTATAGTATACTTAAGAATGTTAGGTTGGGTTTGGATTAGTTACAGAATATTTAATTCCTTGAGAAACAAGGATTCGTTAAGGGTTAAATTATAAAATATTTAATCATTAAAAAATAAAGAACTGGTTAAAGGATTGGTTAGGTCGTTAGGTTATAGAATACTTTAGATTGTCAGATTCGTTTAGGGTTAATTATAGAATATTTAACCCTTTGTCGTATGTAATTTACCAGAATGTTTAAAAATGTGAAATTTAAGCTTTGTTTATATTAAAATATAGAAAATTAACGAAAGAAAAGAAACTAAATAGATTGTAGAGCATTCGTAGCAATTTTCTTCGGAAATAGTGACATAATTACGTTATAATTACATCTTTAAATATGCTTCCAGTGCAAACTACATTTCTAATTAATACCATGTGTTAGAAAATGAACGATGCAATCGTGCCACTTCCCAACTGATTGCCACCGGGATCTAATTCCCCTGTATAATTTGTTTCAAGACCTCTGTACTACCTTTTATTGCATCGAGCTGCTTGGATGTTCGATCGGTCGAACAATCGAAAGGCTATTCAAACTGTTCAGGAATTAGGGAAACCGGAAAGAACGCGATTACAGGTCGTTACGAAGGTATTCACGAGTCTCGGTGGGAGGAAGTAATTTTTACCAGATTGCTAGGGTGAAACAGAAACGATATTTGTTCTTGGAAACAGAGAATTTGTACGTTGATAGATTCCTGGATTTTTAGCTTCATCCTTCGCGTTTGATTGGATTCTGATTTGATATTTGCTTTTTCTTTCTTTTCTATTTCACCGGTGGAACTTTTAATCTTTTAGGTTAAACAGAAACAATAGATTGGTTTCGTTTTTTTATAGATCCTTTTGCACTTTTTTGATTAAAGTGTTACCTCAAAATCAGATAACTACCAATTATTATTTTTTTTTTAGTCTACTGTTGAAAACTACTCTGTTTCAAAACTTCAATACAAAAATCTTTCAGTAATTAAGACAACATGTCGATTGACAAATGTAAAATATTCAAAATTAATTTTCTCGAAAACAAAGCCATAAAATAAATATCTTATCAGAGCAATTTGGAAAATTTATTATCCTGGAATATCATCTTTGTTCTTCAGTGACTCGTACAATTGACAAGTTGAAATTAATATATAATCTTCACAACTTATGCATTAAACCAGCAATTTATATTAATTATCAAATTTTTGGTTATATTTATTTTTCAGCTGTTTACTTTGTGAAAAATTACTTATGGTGGTTCTAAAAGTTCTCCAGAAATTATTATCTTGACCCCTAATATCCCATAAAACATCAATACGATGATAGTTCTTTTATTTTCAGTTCTTTTAACAGATTTTTGGCATCTTTCTGATTAAAATGAGGCCAAACACGACATAATTTGAATCATCTTTACATTACTTATTACATACTTACATAAATGTAAAAAACCATACAATAGATATGATCCAAATCATATCACGTTTAGTGTTACTATAATCAGAAAAATGTCACAAACCTGTTAAATAATTAAAAAAAAAATAAAGAAACTGTTTAATTCCCTAATATACTTTCAAAACTATGATCTCTAATTCAGAAGCGTTTACGGTGCATTAGTATTTACAAGAATTTTCAAAATTAATATATTATTTATTAATTCACACACAAGTCTCCAGAAACAAAAATTCCTAGAGCCTAGGGTCTTATCTACAATTCATACTAAATAAGAAAAATATTAATACATATGTAACACTACGACAGAGTAAAATTTTGCTTTTAATTTATTACGGTTGTCATTGTCCTAATGCCCGCGAAACGGTTAAACTCTCAAACTGTCCTTCACTGTAATATCGTATCATTCTGCATTCGATTCGTTCTCACCAAACGTCGAAGGAACGAAACGTGGGGAAATCCAGGGAGATGATCTCTACGATAGTAAAAAAAAATCTTGGCAAGGTATAATTTCACCCAAGCTGAATGTAACCGTGATTTTCTGCATTGCAGGCAGTGTCGGAGAGGCTCGAGTTGGCACCCGCCGGAGGAAGATCAGAGCCCCAGGTGAGTACCACTTGAAACTGTACGCTTCCGTTTCCTTACGAATGTCATCGAGACTGTACACTCCGATTTCTCATCACTGCCACGAGAGATTCTTTTGAACGTCACTTCCGATTCGATGCCATTTCAACAATGGCAAATTCAAGCGATCCAGATGGACAAATCTATGCTTGCAACATAGATTCGTAACCTTTTCGTTTTCTTCGAGATAACCATTTCTTTTTTGCTATATAATTGTATTTATTTGGAATACCATATATCATTGTACGGGTATTTCCTTTTGCTGCAATGTTGTAGTAGTTTGAATTACAATTTTGAATTTTTTAATTACAACGAATGAAACTGTAAATTACTTTCTCATTACGAACTTATGTGTAATTATGTCCGATGCTTCTTTACACAGAACGTTCCAGAGAAACTTTCAGAAAATCTAGTTAAAGTGATAATTTGTATATCAACCCTTTACACTCGAAACATTTGTGGACGTAATCGGGTCTAATTTAATTTTCCAGCTATGCTTCCGGAGATCAAATGCATTATGTCGGAAGAAAAGTGTTAGAAATATTTGAGAATCTGTTGATTTTTATTCTCTTTTTTAATTTTCTATATTTTGATACGGGTGAAACTGAAATTTCGCATTTTAGAATACTCCGATAAATTATATATGGTGACTCGGAGGCACTACTCGAGTGCAAAGGGTTAAATAATTTGTTCGGCATGTAGAGCGATCGAAATTTCAATGAAATGCTATGATTTTGTTTCATAGTATGATGGTTTTTGTTGAGAAGAATCCAACCACGTGTTTACACCATACCTTGACCTAACTTGACGGTTCTGCACGATTTTATAGCCTTCCATAAAACGGAACGACTTCGTGCAATACACCATTGAGTTCGTCTTTACAAAAACCATATCACGAACAAAGATATATAACATTCCATTAAAAAAAATGAACTTGATTTTTAGCAAAAAGATTATTGGACAATACAAAAAAAGAAATGGGCGATCTTTGAAAAAAGATGAAATATTTTCAAGCAGAATGCGTAAAATTGCAGAGCTGGATCGATCATGGTTCATTAAGTTTCGTATGAAATTAAATTGTTGAACGGAAAACCTTCATGTAATAACTATAGAGAAAGAATAATCAATACGATGGGTATTTATAAAGATAAGAGACTGTATTTAATTCAATGGAGTCCAGTTAATTGGATTTCGGATAAAAATCTGACGAGAGAAAGATTTTAATCAGAAAACTAATTGATACGATTACGAGAAAGGATTTTAAATGAAGTTTAAACTCGTAGATCGCACGTTGGGTCAGGAAAAGATCCAGCTCTTCTGATCTGAAAGTTTCTTTTACTTGTGGGACGATGCAGATAACTTAAAGACAACTCTTTATGTTAACGATTTGCGAAGGTGGCGACATTATGCGAAGCTGGAGAGGTGTATCTGGCACAGCACATGGGTGAACAGGGTCGTTGGGTATCCTCGACCGACAAGAAGAGCTGCATGACAGACAAGCTGGAGATCCTCGAATATTGCAAAAAGGTAAGGAAACGATTTAATTAAAGATTCATTCGTAATACTAACACGTTGGCTGCCAGGGGATTTATTGTACGTTCAAGTTTGTTTAAGAAAAACTACGTAACGTAAACGTAAAAATGGATTCGTCGTTAATTAAAATGGTAAAAATAGTTAAATTACTCTGAAGATCCGGCATATGAAAATAGAAAAAAAAATATCATATCCCGTAGTAAAGTCCCCTTGTAAGCTAACGAGGCAAGAAAACGCATCGGAAGGTTAAACTTGAAAATTAATCGATCGCATCCTTAGTAATTAGTGTTCTACCGTGTCTTACTACACGCGTCCGTTTTCACTGTGGCAATTAACGCGACGAAGATATACAAAAGCTTCCATCCGCCACATATCAAGCTAGGATTGCTAATCGTACTATAATTATTAACACTAGAATTACCGACGTTCAAATGCACCCTTACTTTTAAATTGAACCTGAAATAGAAAACAAAATAAATAAAAGATGAAACATAAACTAACATACAGAATAATTCTTTAGCTTGATTAGAGCCAACGTATATTTCGACAGAAACGTTTTAATCAATTTTGCAGTAAAGCAAAAATCAAAGGCGTTCCATTCCCTTTAACACTTTAACTGCTTGATCACTCTTTTTATTACCAATTAGAAAATAATAGACAAACCTGCTACCAAATCAAATTTTCAACACCTGCAGCATGCCAGTCAAAGTGTCAACTCAGAAATGCCCCTGATCTTAGTTTAAAATTAAAGTTCGATTAACCTAAAATGACAGATGAAGTGAGTGACATAAAACATTTATCTTACAATCCCGATATTGTACGAGTGCTTTTGACCAACTCGCTCGGT
This sequence comes from Stelis phaeoptera, assembly GCA_943735885.1. Classification (NCBI taxonomy): domain Eukaryota; kingdom Metazoa; phylum Arthropoda; class Insecta; order Hymenoptera; family Megachilidae; genus Stelis; species Stelis phaeoptera. Next base: position 4,915,021 of record OX030934.1, on the reverse strand, counting down.
AGAGGATCGTTGTTAATTTCCGGCAACGGATGAAACGTGGGTTTCAGTATCGGTGTAATATCGATTCTATGAATCGCACAGTTCAGAATGCGCGTTATCATTACCGATCGAAATTTTAGCGTTTCACCGACGTATTTCGAGAGTCTCGGGTGCAACGAACGAGAACCTCAATCTTCGACGATGAAATGTTCCCGTTATCGAATCCGTTGTACGGGATAATCAAATGTATGCGTGTACGATAAAATTCGTGGTTGCTGTTACAGGCGTACCCGAAGAGAGACATCACCAACATCGTCGAGTCCTCGCACTACGTGAGGGTTAGTGGATGGTGCAAGCCAGGAAGGACTAAATGTAAATTGTCACGTTGGATCAAACCTTACAGGTGTCTCGGTACGTATTCAAATTGTAATCAGTTCAACAGGTACATTCACACCTGATAGTAACGATCCGACGATAGCTCGAAACGTGCACATCGTAGCAGGTTAACTCGGGGTAGAAAATGTGCATTTTAATATCTCTGGCTGTTAAAGGCTGAATAATTAAACTCGTATCAATTATTTATACGTTGTATGTATGATTCGTAGTGGTGCAACTTACATTATTGCCCCCCCCCACCCCCTAGAGAAACAGACTTTTGTGAAATTTAAAATTGTATTAATTACGTGTTTTTGATTTTCCCACCAAAGCTTCCAAAACCTACGTTCACTGTTTTGGAAGTAAAGTGTCACAAATGCTTATGAATCTATTTATTTGTATTCCTTTCATTAATCTTCTATATTTTACTATAAATAAAACTTAAATTTTACATTTCAAAATGCCCTGGTAAATTAAATATGTCCCTCCAGATGCACTATTCGAGTACAATGGGTTAATAAAACTGAGGATGTCATTATTATTTTTTTTATAAGATAAATAGTCGTGAAACTTACCAAAATTAATAAGATTGAAGAAGAATTTAAGTGGATCGATTTATAACATAATTTTCAGTTAACTTTGAAAGATTTTGTTCAGACTCTGACATAATATATCTTCTGGGAATGATCACCCATATCGATTCTATTCGGATCCACCGCTGTATACAGAGTGCACTAGTAAAAATTACCACCTGGGGTATCTTCAAAAATAATTAAACAAATTGCACAGGTGGTGTTACTTTCAAAGTTCATCCTTATTCTTTTTAAATATAATATTATGTTTGTTTTTTGATATTCTACGTAAGAAAAGGGTAAAGTATAATATCAAAACAGTCAATAACTCGTGTAGTATTTCAAATTCGAAAATAAAATATTTCATATAAAAATTAGAAAAAAGTTATTAGTATCGTATGGTGGCTTCCTTTTTACCGTAGAACGTTTATTTGAAAATTTCTTTCTTAGATATTAGGAAGGGTAATTTTTATTGATTCATCCTGTGTGCGAGAAAAATACTTAATATCTGTTGTGTAGTCGCACGATGGATAACGACTGATCCCATAAATCACTCTTAGTTTCGTATCTACCACGAGAGGTGATATTTCGTCAAACTGGCACGAGAAACTCCCTCAGGAACTAATTAGAAAAACTAGAACCTGCAAGCCGTACAGAAATCTCAGCAGTATAATATTTTAGAAACACATTTTTAAAACTTCAAATTAAAAGAAAATACAAAAAGATATCAATTTTTTTAATTTTTTTTATGTTACGTTAGAATATTTCCTCAACCCCTTGTTTTATAATATCGTGCTTCGTAACGCACCCTATAATTCAAATGTGACAATTTCAACAATTCTAATTCTAATTTGCATTGTAAAAGATTATTAAATACTAAGTATTATAATACTTCAATTTTTCGTTACTTGCCTCAACCCTTGAATAACTGACCACTGAGACATCAGCTAAATTAAACTTAACTATTTACCTTATTTAATTCCCATTTTCTAAATTTATTTTTTACAATGCTACAGAATACTATTTAGACTGCTATTATTTAAATCATGCGTATGTGACACTGTGGGGTTCTGGACAACCCCAAAGCTTGCAAAAGCAATGAAAAATCCTTTTTCCATTATTTCAGAAACTACGGAAAAACTCAATAATATAATATTCATTTATAATTTTATAGAAGAGATTAAACTTTGGTTGAATCACGGTTTTAAGGCTAACATTGCGCAACTGTCAACAAAAAAAATCACAAGGCAAGAGATTAAGTTGGCGTTCACGTTTACGAGCAACCCTAGCGAGTGACTGTGATTTTCAGCTTCTGCCGTATTGATTCCTTCAGGTTGTCGAGTACCGCGTTCTATACGTCGAGGGGGCCAGTATTAAGGGATTGGTTATGTAGAGACACCGTGAACTTATAGCACGTCTTACAACTTGATTACTTTTTAAAGAGGTTTCCGTTTAAAAGAAAAACAAGTTACACTACTTCATATGATACACAATCAAAAAATTCAATGTAACCATCTGATTACCCCCTCGAAACATAACAGCTTCTATTTAAAACATTTTTGGGAAAAATGTGTTGTTTACAAGACATTGACCTGTCTCAAGATAAATAGTCCACCCTGTATATTATATAGGTTCAGTTACATTTTCAAAATTCCAATTATTTATAAAAATGAATGGGTATTAACGTACAAAAATTCAAAAATAATGCAAAAATACAGTTTTTATGCAGAAGTACCTTAGGGCCTACGACGATTCCAAAACTGTCCTGAATATTACTATTGAATTCAGTATTATACTGTTATTGATTGCTGAATATTATATTCAATATTAATAGTATTATTGAATCCGACATGCGGTGATTTGAACACGCGTACTCATCAATATAATGTATCTCTTTTTTACCATTTCTTCGTTTCTTTTCCAGAGGGACCATTCCAAAGTGACGCGTTGCTCGTGCCAGAAGGTTGCCTCTTCGACCACCTTCACAATCAGACAAAATGTTGGGAATCTCACAGGTAAGCTAGGGAATGTCGACGAAGACACTGTAACGCCTTGTATTGTATCGATTTACCAATCCGCCACCACGTAACTCTATCCATCTTGGCACAGGGTTCGCCTTATTGGGGTTCACAGTTCGATAATTTCATGCTCGAAGGGTCTATTGCTTCGGCACGATAAGTTTTCACATAGGATAATTAAAATATGAACCATCAGATTATCCAATAAATCTGTACAATATCTTGGTACCCCAAAAATATTCCTTCCTATTCTTTTCTAATATTTATTTTATGATCAATTTAAAACTAGGAATACATAAAACCTCGGTTGCTTTTGTTTTAATATAATAACGTAAACATTTTGTTCCAAAAATCTTATACTTTTGATTTTCTCCTTCTGCAAAGTTTCAAAAGTCTGAATTCATAAATTCTAAGTATAATAATAATCAGTGTTGCTTTCATGACGGTCTAAGTATTGGATCTTTTGTTTTAACTGGGCAATTTCTGTTTCAGATGGAACACAACCGCTGCAGATACCTGCAGAGAAAGGAACATGAACCTGAGGAGTTTCGCGATGCTGCTGCCCTGCGGTATATCCTTGTTCTCCGGTGTCGAGTTTGTGTGCTGCCCGAAACACCTGAAAGGTACGTAACGTACGTACATTCTCATATCATCATATTCATTCATTCATCGAACGAGTTATCACGGCTGCGATAAGTTGCATGAGTCGAATCCTTGGAAAACATCATTCGCTGAAAACTACGAGTTTTCGTAGATAACATGTTTGTGGTATGAAAACGTATGCGTTTCAGCGTCGAACTTCTAGGAAGAGGAATATTAAGGAATACTTTCTTTTTTATTATTATTATTATTATTATTATTATTATTGATTAAATGTAAAAGGAAGGATTTCTTGTTAGTGGATTGCGAATCTTTATGAGAGTGTATATTTGTAACAATTATTCTTTCACCTTGATTCGCAAACTTTATACATTTTACAGTTTTTAATTATTTATTTCATTTTCATATAGACAACGTAGTTTGGATACTTTTTGTGCAATCTAATATGTAACAAATGCATAAACATTTATTATTTGATTTTAGGCAGAATTGAAAAGCTGTAATATGATTGTTAATTCAGAATTATATTACCTATATTGATTGTGTATTGTTTTTGAGAAGTTTGAATTTCGTAGATTGATTTTGTGGTGACAAACAGTGTTCAGTAATTAATTTTTGTAGATCGTATGAAAGAGAAATGAATTCTTTGTAATACGTGTTTATTAATATCGTCAGTTATGTCTGTATTTAATTATTTTCACGATTTATTAAGTTCTCTTTCTAATTTTTTTTTCTACATGTAAATCATAATTTTGAGAAAAACGCTGTTGATCCTTATTTTAAAATGTTTAAAGAATATTCAGTAATTTTTGCCATCCAAAATAATAAATGGTTTAAAGTAAAGGTTAAAAATGATTCTTTGAATTCACGAATAATTCAAATTTTCTGGTAATCTCTTTTTGTAAGCATACATAGACTTGTTAATAATGGAATAAAAATTGCATGAGAAAATTAATTTACCGTTCAAAGAAAATTATATAAATTTAAGAACTGTAAACTTTGATTTACAAAATTTAGCAACGAAGATTTTTTACTTATTGCGTACTGTATCGATTAACTCACAGAATGAGTAAAAAAATTCAATATTTTTAAAATAAAACATTGGATAACATTAGCGTAATAATTTATATAAAATCAGATTATTAATCGTGATTGCTGATTATTACATATTGGATAAAATAAAATCCATTTGCATAAACAGCCGCAATCTACTCATGATAAACAAGCCAGGTGTAGGTACATGTTATTGTAATTCGATCGACGAGAAAAGAGGACAGTGTATTACGTGGATGGTTTGATATCCATGTCACAAATCTCTGTCTGTTGCTTTCCGCACATGTTGTTTCTCGTTCTCTGTTTATACTGCATTTAATCGATTTTCGTGCTTTGGGGATAAGAATCGAAGCAACATTTCGTCATAAGATTTAAAATAAAAATTACACATGGGACAAATTTTTATTCGTAATCGTATGAAAGAAACTTTTATTTAAAATTTTATTCAGAATATATTTAAGTTTATTTAAATCCTTGTTTTTAGTTTATCAATTCTTAATAATACATTGACTAGTGTTATTGTTTGACGAGTTTTATTTTATTATACATGGTATTAAAAAATTACCTGAAGAGCTGTACACCGTTGGATAGAAATGGAAATCAATGAAATACATATTTGTATAAAATAACAAAACACGTTTGCAAAACTTATGAAAAACTATTATTACATAACTACTGTAAATGTATGTTACAGTAATGATAACTTATCGACCATTTATCGATACTTGTGTTTATCTCAGAGTAGATAAAATTAATGTCTGTAAATTATTTTATCACAATGTCAATTTTGTTATTGAAAAATGATAAAATGATTTGATTAAAAATATTCTGTCACTTGTAAATTATTAATTAAGTAAATTTTTTTTTTAACAATGGAAAATTTTCCATACAGTGCTGCAAAAATTATATACATAGAAAAGATATTTAAAATTATGTATCTTTAACTTGAAAATTCATTATTTTAACTCAGAATTAAAGAACAATTGTAATGGAAGGAAGCAGCAATATTGTTTTGAAAAAAAGAGGTTTTTTTTAATAGATCCAAATGTTTCGTGAGGTGATACAAAGCATGGGACTAGAAAAAATTGAACCTCTGACATTAAACACGACGGATATTTATCCACAAATTGATATTCTGACATTTACTTAAGTTTAAAATAGTAAATGTTATGAAAATTAAAAAGAATATTAACAAAATAGAGTCTAACGTCTTCGTTTATGACAAATTGAATAAAATAAAAAGAATTTAAAATAGTTCTTACTATATAATAAAATTTAATGTTTCTATTAGTAAATGTTTGAATAAAAAGAACAACAAATTCAATCAATCACTGTTTCTTCTTCTTTATTCATTAATTTAAACGCTTGATTTGGTTGCTGTTGTTTCTTTTTTATCTCGTAATTTACATGTCGTAATATCGATCTTTGCAACTTTGTTTTATAAAAAAATTCAAGTTATACAAAAGATTAAAGAGATTCCCGTATCGAACGAAGGAACGGAAGTGGAGGATAAGAGGAGGGAAGAAAATATTTAAATGTATTCCGTATCTATTAATTCCTCGCTCGACCGTCAATAAAAATTCCCATTTCCTCGGCTTTGAGCCATTTCCAATCAACCGTGGTCGTAAAATGCTCAAAGAAAACGATTGTGCGGAATTATTGAAAAAGGAAGGTATCAATATTTCAAATTATTAGTCGTCCAATAAATGGAATAGTTGAATTTTCAGAAAATCTAAGTTTTGCAAATTACATTTAAAAAATTAAGGTCTCTTGTGTTTAAAAAATACAAAACAAAGTTTACTCGGTTCAAACATTTGACCAGGGATTCGATTTTAATTTAATTTATCGATGGAGTTAGTAGCGATTTTGCTGGGCTTCGAAATATTTGTATTTTAACATTTTAACCCATAATGTACCGAGAGAATTTACTTCGAGCATGTCGAGTTTGAAAAGAATTCAGCTTTATTTGCGTTGGGTATATTTTATTTCTGCTCTTTGTTTTACAGTATTTTTGGTGGCTTATTAAACCTTTCCAACGCAAGTTGCGAAAAAAATTCTTTCTTGTTCATTTTTATAAAACCAAATATTGTGTTAACCCTATTACTCTGTCATTAATCATCCGACTTATAGATTACGAATTGAAAGCGTGTATACTTGTTATATTTCCTTTATTTATTGGAAACAAAATAGCAGAAGGCATGTATTATTATTTCTTAATTACAAATTAGAAAAACAAGAAAAATTAACTTCTAGGGTTAAATTATTATTCTGAGCTGGAGAGGCTTAAATAACTCGTGGTGTAATTAATATTATTTATTCTGTATTTATAATATTTTCTGTGGCTTGGTATTATTCAGCAAAAGAAATTCTTCATTTTATTTGTCATCAAAAAATGTGATTTAATCGTTCTGTAGATTGGAATCGTTCGTACAGTAAAAATAACATCATTCTTAATCTTTTAGAATTTTAAAGGTTGGTAGGATTCTGCATAACAAGGCCCAATGTTCATCGTGCAGAGGTTTTCCATTTACAGTGGTTCGACTGGATTTAAAAAAATTTTTTTTTATTTTTTTATTTTTTTTTTTAAAGAAATGTACGTCAATTTGATCCCTCGTCGCTTCTGTCTTGTTCGCTCATACAATCAATAAACCGTCGGTCGACGTAACTGACGACTGCGCCGTAAGCAACGTAAACGCTATGGGCACCTATGGTTTCTGCCCGCTCCTGCGCATCCTTTCTTTTCCACGTACGATGCCGGGATACCTTATATAGCTAATAAACTCGATCCAATATGCTTGTCCATCGTGGGAGGGTTGTACGCCAGCCAATTCGCATGTAACATACATACACGCGACCGTGTTTCCCTCGCGTTAGTTTCAAATCAATAGGAACGACCGATGAATCACCGACCGTAGTCACCCTCGTCTAGTACGGGGTTGTAAAACTTGGAACAGTTGAACCATGTATGCAAATCGTCTCCAATGCGTATTCATTGGCCGAATATATCCACCCTCCTCTTTTAGGTTTCACTTAGGGTAACGTAACGAAATTTCATCCCCCCGATCAATCTTTCTTGTTAAATACTGCAATTTGTTAGTGACAATTGGCATTGATTATTTACGGAGTATTCTACAGCGTTTTTGTTTCTTTGCGAACTGCGCAGTATGTTATCTCTTGGTTGATGCCACATTTTAATAGCAATTATATTAAAACATGACTTTGTGACTATAGGCTTATTGTTTTATAATAGTAGAATAAAATATATATTTTAGAGGACAAAAGTAAGAAATTCTTATAAAAGTTAGTTTTATATTTATGCATTGGCCCTTCTTTGAATTTCCAAATTTACATAATTTCCTGAAACTATTTATATCTTGTTATATCTAAAAACTTGATGAATTAATAAAGGTTGAAAAGGTCCAAATAAGGGTTGAAAAGGTACAGAGTACCTTCTATACATTTATGTACTGACCACAGTTAAAATCATTTTGTACGCAAAATTTTGTTCCCAATATTACATTGCTACCCTAGGTATCTTTATATTTAGTTATGGTTGGAAAATTTCCTTCGAAAGGCCAACATCTCGAATTACATATGAAAAGATGAATCCGTGATAATTGAAGATTAAACATGAAATATCCACTGCAATTGACAAAAACTCATAAACAAATCAATTGTAACAAAATAAGAAGACAACCCAGAAAGGGGTTAAATACTGTTTCTTAAGAAAAGAGAGATATCTATCCATCAAATCGAAGGAACAGAATTCTTTTGAACAAGAAAGAAACAGAATAGCATTCTATCTGCACATTTTGTTCATACCGTTATTTTTAAATGAGCCGAGCACCGAGGTACCGGGTTTTTAGCGCGGCAATTTTCACGGACGGACAGGCAAAGCATTTCCCCTCTGTGGGTGAAAATACGTGGAAAAATGCCTTGCCGATCGGGTTCCGTTCTTTTCGGTATCGTCGATCGAAATCTTCGCGTTTCCCCCGACGACGTCGAAAAGGCAAGACAACCCTTTTCGATACGTGCACGATATTCTTGTGTGGAAAGACAAGAAGAAAAAAAAAGAAAAGAAAAATTGCCATCGCCAACCACCGCGTGACCCAGATAAAAGGATAGCGAGTGAGGATACGCGGTAGGCGATGCTTTTGTCTGCCTTTGCAGAACTCGAGAAGTCAGCTCATCAGCGTGTCTATTCTCGGAGAATGGAACATCTCGAGAACCTAGTTAGCCAAGACGGCTTGTCTTCTTCAACATAACAGAGACAAATTAGAGTTTTTCAGGGTGGGGGGACACGGTACGACGAGCATCTGCCTCGCGGATTATCTGATGCACCCTTTGTGCATACAAGGTGGCTCGTATTGAAAGTGACCATCCGGAGTGTGTTAGAAACCTATTTGATAATTTCAAGTGACCCACTTGAATTCCGCAAATGAAGTATAATATGTATATAAAAATCAATTATAAAACATAAAGACGAAACAAACACTTTGCGATAGTGTAATTTTCCGCAGTACAATTTCTTTTAGTGTAAATAATCCCTGACGTCTATATTTCCTAGTGTAGTTATCCCTTAGCGTCTATATTCCCTAGTCTTGTTATACCTTGGATGAATAATCCCTAGTTTCAATACTCCCTAGTGCAGTTTTTCCTGGTATAAATAATCCCTAGCGTCTATATACCCTGGTGTAATGATCCTTAGAGTCAATATTCCCTAGTATAGTTATCCGAAGCGTTTAATACTCCCTAGTATCATTTTGCAGGTTGTGATTTTCCCTAGTATAATTCCCTAGTCTTGTTATACCTAGGGTCAATAATCCTTAGTTTCAATATTCCCTAGTATAAATAATCCCCAGTGTCAATATTTCCTAGTACGATTTTCTCCAGGTCAATAATCCCTAGTGAATATAGTCCCTATTATTAAGGGTATAGACTTTCCAACTCCGAATTGATCTTGCGAGCCTCATGCGGTGAAACTGAAAATCTCCAGCTAGGTATAAAGAGAAAAATATAAAAACAGTCGGAAAAACAAAGACAGAGCGATACCTGACAAACTGATTTAACAATTTAGTTTTTCCCAGATTTTGAGGCGAAGAAACAATATTTCTTTATGATTTTCATTTCTTAATATTCCTTATACCATTACGCATCACGCTACAGAGCCCGATTTCGCAATTTGGATTTCAGAACTTTGTGAAAAATGAAAATGTACGTTTTTATAGAAGAAATTTCTTCTGGTACAATTTTCCAAAAAGAGGGATATAGAAATTTTGTAATATTATATTATCAGAAGCTTTGATACTTTCGAATGATATTTGTAGGAATTTAGAAACTTAAAATTATCTTTTTAACTATTTTCAAAGACGCATACCGTTCTTTGGAGCGAAAGGGTTAATTATAAAATATCTAAAGATTTTCAGAATCGAATATATTTTATTATTATTATTATTATAGATTGATTTTTTGTAAAGAAATAAAGAGGTCGATAAAAAAGGAGCAATGTTTTTAAAAAATTTGCAGAAAATATGAAAGCCAAGAAACCGATCGATTTGCCGCTTCCGAAAGGCGTGGACGAGGATCTGGACGAAGACGAAGATGATCTTGATGACGAGGATGACATGGACGCTGACGCGGATGACGAAGATGATTCCGATGCTGATTCTGAAGATGTGCTCAATGATCAACCTGACGATGACGAAAGTGACGAAGAGTATCTCGACGATTACGACACAACGACAAGGTAGATCTATTGAAATTTTAATATATTTTATTCAATTTAATATCTAATATTTGATCTTCTTAATTTTAACCCAACCGATGCTTTACTATGTTAAATTTAAGTTAATATTTTATATTTTCAATTTTTATTCAATTTAAGTCCTACTATTTTAAATTTAATTTGATATTTTATATTTTCAGTTTTTATTTCATTTGAGCCCTATTCTAAATGGAATTTACCGATACTTAATATTTTTAATTTAATTTAATATCTAACATCTAAAATGTTTTTCAGTATTTAATTTGATATTTACAATATTTAATTCCAGTTTAATATTTTAAACTCGCTGTAATACCTAATATTTTAAGTTTCTCCAATTTTCTGTTTTAACATCATTTTAGCTACAATATTTATTTATTTACTTTAGCGTCTAATGTTTTGTATTTCTAATTTTAACTTAATTTCATTACAGTCAGCCTCCTGTATCCACGGTTCCAGTTATCCGCGGACTGATATAACAGAATATATCTATGCTAATTGAATTCATCAATGAAACTTTTAAAATAGCTTAATTTATTAATCAAAATCATTTTATAAGTGAAACTTTACAGTGTATCGATGTAGGATCTGAAGAGTTAGCTTAAATAAAACGCTCTGGATGTAGTATTTGATATTGTCTGCGGTTTCAGACAACCATAGTAGATCTTAAAAACTAAAACCTGCGGATACAAGGGGCCAGCTGCATTCACAATTCGAATTATAACAATCTGGTTCCGTTTAGTCGATTGCCGACTACAATATCCACAACGGAGAAATCGAAACAGGACGCCACTGCGATGCCGTTGCCGGTCAGCACCAGCACGCAACAATCTCCTCAGTCACAGAGCACGCCTGATCCGTATCTGACCCATTTTGACCCACGCTCGGAACACCAGAGCTACAAGCAGGCGCAGATGAGGCTCGAAGAGGTGCACAAGGAGAAAGTGACAAAAGTAAGCGGATGGTGATGTTTATCGTTCGGCTATTACCCCCTTCGATGTATAAAAATGAAGAGAATGAATTTCAAAGGGGGGGCAATTATTATCACGCGGGACATTGGTGTCGAAATATTGTGCTACAACGTTTTCAGGTGATGAAGGACTGGAGTGATCTCGAGGAAAAGTATCAGGACATCCGTGCCCACGACCCGATTGCTGCGGATGCATTTAAACGATGGATGACCGCAAGATTCCAAGAGACTGTCGCGGCTCTTGAGGAAAGCGGAGCTGCTGAGAAGCATCAACTTAGCGCCATGCATCAACAAAGAGTGCAAGTAAGGGTGCAAGAAAGTTCCATTGGCGACCCATCAGGAAAACCTGCTATTTTATTTAGAGACACACGATGATCTTCCTTCTTTCTTCGGTTGGAAGGCTTTTAAAAGCTAATCGGTGCAAGTCACAAACTATATTTGCAAATAATTCTTAATGACTAAACTGTTCGATAAGTTATTAAATATATCGCTTCGTAAATTATTTTTATTTAAAGAGATTGGCTTCTAAATTTTGTGTTCTTATTGTTAGAATAATTGTAGCACTATTATAGTACTATTATTCTGAACCATTCATGTAAAATTGCAAACGATGAAACAATCATTAATTTTAAAAATCGTAGATTAAAATTACTTTCTTGCTACATTTTTAAAGTTATGTCATTTTAGTTCTAGTAGTTCCCTATTGTAATTTAACGCATTGACTGCCACGATGGTCATTGATGATCAGCGCCTCAAACTTTCTACAGCTGAATGTTTAGTAAAAGGAAAGGAAAATAAAACCACGAATGACGTGAATATAAAACTTATAATGCAGAGTGTTAAAGTGAAAGATTCCACTGAGACAGTCAACGTGTTAATAAATAGAATAAATATACATCGAATTAAAGAATACACAGAAAAGAACCATAATTTTTATACGATACTGAAACACGCTATTTATGCAACTGTATCAATGTTGTAGGAAGCCGTGAAACAAAGAAACGACGAAGCAATGTCGTGCTACACTGCTGCTTTGAACGAGACACCGCCGAACGTATGTTTCTTCAACATTTGATACCATGTTTCTAGATTCTCAAGCAACGCGTATAAATTCAACTGTGTGTTCAGATGCATCGTATCCAGAAGTGTCTGCAAAAACTTCTTCGAGCTCTGCACAAAGACAGGCATCACACTATCGCCCACTACAAGCATCTGTTAGACAGCAGCTTGGAACAAGCTCAGCGTGAAAAGCCGGCCACGTTAGAACACTTGGCGGAAATCGATAGAATCACCAATCAGAGTCTGTTGATGTTAGAACGGTAACGTGTCAAGTTTTAGTGATACATCACTGTCGCAAATTATCGACGTCGTAGGTCGTGAAATTGCGGAGAGGGAGGAATGTATATTAATATATAGAATACTATATGGAGGATTTCGTTCGTTATATTTAGGTACCCTGATTTAAGCGCGAAAATTGGCCGCCTTATGGATGATTACGTTTTGGCCCTCAGGAGCAAAGATGAGACTCCTGGACTGCTGTTAGCGATGACACGAGAAGCGGAAGCAGCCATTTTAGATAAATATCAGGCTGACGTTACCAGCAAACAGCAGGGTAACATTGAGATCCAATACTTGCTCAAAGAGGGATAACAAACAGTCTTAACACTTTGGCGATCGCCATTCTTTATTCTATTTTCATATTCTGTCAGTTGTAATTTTGGAATTAGTCATATCAAATTGTTATCATTTGAAAATTAATCGCTTTGTATTAGTAATTAACTTCTCAGAGACGGAGATCGTGCAGCACAGTACGGACTTAGACGTTACCCCTTGAGGCCAGTGTCATACTAACTTTTCAACTAACTTTTTAAATTAAACATAGCTGAAAGAAATATAAAAAAAAATCTAATTTATTAATAAATTATAATGAAGGGTATGTTACCACGCCGGCCTCTAGGAATGTTACGTTGTCTGTGAAAGATTAATATAACCTAGATAGACTGTGTTTAAATATCTTTATCATGAAGTTTGCGACCGTCAAAGTGTGAATCATATCAACAGACGCGTCTTATTGAGATGGAAATTTATTCGTTTCCAGAAAAAGAACATCAGAAACAACTCGAACGTGCACGCAAAGAGCAACGCAAAGCGGAACGCGGTGAATTACGTACGGAACAGGCGCAACAAGAGGAGAATGACTCGATAAATGATAACAAGGATACTCAACAACAACCAGAACAACCCTCGGCAGTAGCTGCTATGCACAGTGAGGGGCTCATTAGGGCAGCACACAGTATGACCCATGACATTTCTCACTCTGAACCGGTAAGATTGATTAATAAATATACTAAATATAATAGCGAATGATTTTACAAAAATAACGAAAATATTCAAGTGTTCATTTTTATTGAGCCACCCTGTATATCCGTGTATACTTGTGTATACGACATTCTTCTTTTTAACTATACAACAAGAAAATAGAGTAAAAACTGCTTTTCAGAGAATATTATTTTCTCCGGTACAATGTTTCTTACCCCTTTTATTGTAAACACAGGGTTACTCTATAAGAAGGGAGGCTTATCACAGGGAAAGTCGATCTGTCTACTTTACACTCGCGTTTGCCGGAATCGCACTTATGGCTGCCACGGTAGTGGGTGTTGCGGTATTTAAAAGACGCAGTGCAAGGAGCCCTCATAGTCAGGTACATTCAAATAACTATCTTACCTATAAAAAATAGAGTATTCAACATACTGAGTTGAATACACTGGTCTCCATTTTACTCTGTACGCGATTTAGATACATATCACCAGTCCAGAAGAGTGGCAGAACTCCGAATAAGTCATTTTTCAGTAGTCGCAGAAAACCAGTTTCGTTTATTTATACTTGTTTTGCTTATTGTTACTCATTTTACTTAAATTTGATTACCTTTGTTACTAGGCACGAGATAATAATTAACAGCGACGTAACTGTCCTCTAGCGGCCAAATATGTTGTTGTATACCACTGCTATATTTCAAGAATTTGCTGCTTTTAAGACCAGTGATGTATTTAACTCAAATTCTTTAATTTTATAGTTATGTTTTTGTTCTTCTATGTTTCATTCCATGAATTTTTAAATATTTCTATATATATATATAATTTCTTCTATATGTATAAGATATCCAGTTTAGAAATCTTTACGCCTAAGTTTAGTTAAAGTATCCTCATACGATAGATCCATTTATCACTAAATATTAAACGTCTTCGAATGTAAACCGTAGACTTCGCTTAAACCGAAGGACCAGTATATTCGTCTCTCACGTTTCTTGTTAATTTATAATCATTCTCAACGTTCTTCAAAAATCTTGTTGTACAGGGTTTCATCGAGGTCGATCAAGCGGCTACACCGGAGGAACGGCATGTCGCAAACATGCAGATCAATGGATACGAAAATCCTACATACAAATACTTCGAGGTTAAAGAATAATCGAATCACCTTGGTCTATATAAACATTTTATTTAAAACTGGTCTTAATTGTTCGTTCTCGCATATGTTCTTCAAGAATCTCATAGTATTTTGTTAGTGTAAGATATCTTTCAGATCCGAGGTTCTTCCGAAGATTGAGACAAACCAGAAAAAAAAAACATACAAACACAGAAAAAAGTATACAAATCTACATCTTTATTGTTAGTGATACATGGAATACAATCTGTCCATAGAGAGATAGGTTATCGTGAAGAACAGTATATCATTGTTTTGTCGTCTCTTTATATCACTCGTGGTGTACTACGATCATATTTAACGATCTACGATCTATGTATAAAGCAATGTTATAATTAGACATAACATCTATAAGTAGATAGAGGTGATATGACTTTATTGTCCGCTCATACCATGAGAATTATCTACGAGACAATGTGAAAGGAAAACAACATGCCAATGTGCCATATGTGGAAAGCGGGGGGAAAAGGAAAAAGAAAAAAAAAAGTTGTCTTCGGAAGTATCTCATACACGTTGTTTTCGTTTCGTTGTCATTACATGTTACTGAGAGCAAGAAAACGCAGGAAGGAGCGCTCGCAATAAGAAAATCAAGTACTACGATCATTTGTGAAACACAAAACTCAATTAGTTTCAAGAAATATCGAATACAATAAGACAAAAAGAGTACCATGTTGAGCATGACGATCTTCGCTAGAGAAAATGAAATGAATTTTCATTCTTTAAATATCAAAGCATTTCTTTGGATATAATTTTATTGTTCAAAAATCGAAATACCAATTCTTAGTAACCGCGAAGTGTACGATGAATGGTGACTATATCGCAATTTTCCCTAGAAAAAATCTGTCGTGCTCGATGCTGTACATATTTCGACGATAACGCGTTCACGGTATGCGTGCAGTTGCGCTCTTTGCTGTACCTCTGAGTTCTGATATTTTTGGAGGTAGTAAATGGCAATAAGGATTACGCAGCTTAAATAATACGTAAAGAGGAAGAATAAAATGGTAGCAGCGGTAGCGGCTTGCACAGTGGCAAACATAAATATATAATCCGACATAAAAAAGAAAAGAAAAAAAGAAAATGGCATATTACTAGCACTATGCGAAAGAGGTTTAACAATAAACGCTACGACACTCTTTAAAAATATCAGAACGGCTATCGATGCACGTTCACCTCTCCCCCTTCCCCTCGTGATGCAGCTGTTTTCTAATCTCCGTTCGATTCCCACTGCCTGATTCTTTTTTGTCAACAACATTTCAGTACTTAAACGTCTACTTAGATTATTATACAACTTTATACTTAAGAAATTAAAGAAACAAAAAAAAAATCATGAACGTATCTAAAGTTCAACAAAGGAGCAAGATATTTTATCATTCCATACGAGAGCCCACTAATCTTATCCGAGGTGCTTTACCGAATGTATGCACGGAAAATATTCGATAGCTTTGTTCGACTTGGCCGAGGAACGTTCGTCTGCTGAAAAGAAAAACGAACGTAATCGAAAGAGTCACGCCGAGGCTGTCGAATAAGAGGAACAGTTTCAACTGGAGTTATTTTGAGTGGCAAATTAGTACCTCCGATTTAGGTCGAATAAGTGGCGGCTATTTAAAGCAAGCGTTTTCTCTCCTTTCTTTTTTCTTTCTCTCTCTCTTTTTTTTTTTTTTTAATTTCATCAGATCTTTTTTTTTTCTCTCGACAGATGATTCATACAATAAGTATCTTAGGATATTAATATATATTATAATATTACATATATTATATATAATATATATCGAAATATATATTGTATATATTATAACGATAATATATTACATGTTTAATGCTTATATATTTGTATATGGTCAAATGGTAGTAAGGCTGCACTTTAGCCAGGGTCGCGTGGGAAAGCCTAGCTTTCAATAAAAAAAAAAGGTTTGCACTTTTTTTTTTACACTGTATATTTCTCTGTTATTTTTATTATTAATATTGTATCGATTTAACGAGCGTTCTGTATGTACAATTGAAACAATAATTAGTCGTGCAACGTATTAACGACGGATTTTAAGGTACTTTTTCGACTTCTGAACAATTTCTGTGAACGTTGTAGTAGATTACTGTTTTCTACCGTCTAGGATTCGTTTGTTTAACGCCAGTATTGCGAGAAATAAATTTAAGCGCATGGCGCAAACAAGAGGACACTGAATATCCTTGGATTCCTAAGCGCACGTGAAGCAGCTGCCTTCCTATTTAGCGAAATAACAATTTTTCGTCTCACGCAACTCCGGTGGAAGGATGAGCCATGATAAAAAAAAAAAATTAATAATAATAATAATGATAATATGTATACACAGGCACACACATTCGAGCAACGCTAAGTGTTAAAAGTATTTTAGATATATTAAGATGATAGCAATTAACCGTATGTCTATGGGGATACAAGAAAAAAAAAAGAAGCATAGCATCAATGCGTTAATAATAATGTTCGTGTACGCGTGTGTGTGCGTGTGTGTGTAATATATGAACAGAATATATACATAGATATATACATGTATACCTATCAAATTAACTATACATTATGTACCTATAGCATATAGTCGTTAACAAAAAAAAAAGAAGAAGGAAGAATGAAAAGGAAACCATTGACACGTCACGTGTAAAACCTGACTTGATACGAATTCACAGATGTTGAAGAGTATATATATATATATATATATATATATATATATATATATATATATATATATATGTATATGTTTTCTTCTTCGTTCGGACAAACTCTGTATTTTCTTTCGGTCGTGATGTCCCGATTATGACGATTTCCATCAATTGTAGAAAATGAATCAATACAAAGGTGGTATGCGATCACACGTAACGATTGGCCTACACCGGCGGATGTGTTGTTATTCATCGCACGTTATATCTGTCGATAGAAAATATATGATGCAAATGATGCTATCGTGTAGCATGATATCTCACATACCATCTTTCGACATGACCATAAAGATAGAAACACACTATTATCGCGTACACGTGTAATAATGTACTAATATACGCAAAATGATAACAAAACATTATGCGAGATACCGTGACGTGATAGCAATTTGTTTCTGACCGATTTAAAATGATACAAATGTGCCGCCTTGCACTTTTCGAATATCACGTGATTCTAGTCACGTGATAGCAATGTATTTCTACCACAAACGGCGGGAGCGCAGAGTCGAGTTAACCTCGAGTGGTTGAATTCAGAATAATTCGTTCCTGTACCATTTTTTCGAGTATCAATTAAATTCGTATTCATCAAAAAATCCCGATTTTGATTGGATAGCAAACGAAGGATGAAATCACAGTCGGTTCCCCGTCTCCGCGTACTCGTGTGATGTCCTTTCGAGGTTATGTTATTTTATGGCCCGCGTTGAAATTTAATTTATTAATTAAACCTTAAAATCAGAACCGTCCTTAAGGTTTACAATGCCCGAAGTATAATTAATAATTAATCGTAAATAATTCTGCTACCAATAAATGTGAAATTTATTTATCGATAAATAAATAAAACTTTCATCGTATAATTACAGAGATGCAACCTTCCTGAAGAAACATTTTTATAGCATTTTTACAATTTTGCCGATTCGTATTGCCCGCGGATATGGGGATACCAATTGTAAGGATCGTGGCCGCGGGAAACATCAAACGGCCCACTTGAAAGCATATCAATTCTTAGTTTGTTTGTTTCGCGATGTCCTCGTTACGCGACTTCAAGATATTGTGAATTTGCATCGAGCCACCCTGTAGAAGTTTAAGAATTGATTTTTGTAAAGAGGTAATAAATACTTACCGAGATAATTAACTTTAGCTTAAAGAAGATGAAAATGATAAGACGCGAGAAGAGCGAGGAAAACGAGAGAGAAACGGAACAAAACAGAGAAAGAATTATACGTCCTTTGCATAATAATAGCGGATTCGGATTAGTAGAGATGTCAACGTGATGGGAATAATAACGGAACTAAACTTTATTTTTGCAGTTATTTCAGTGTATATCGATTTTGCATCTTTAACCTTGAGATTGCAACAATAATGAGAAATAATGGCGAGAGTCCGATTATAAATATATATAAATACATACATATACGTACGTGCAATATCGTTACTCGTGTACACGCCTACATGCAACGCTGTTTGGTTTTCGATCTTACGTTCGTTCAACGCTTGAAACAAAGCGATTTCGCACTCAAATCAAAGTTCTTTCCGATATCGATACATTTTCTTGCGATTTCGAGTCGTACAACATTGACTGTCTTTATCGACGAATGAATCTGAACGAAAACGTCGACTTTGTAAAGAAACGATCGATCGACGCTAGATGGAATTAGTCAGTGTCTGAATCCGATAAAAAAAAAAAATAAGATTGACATTTTATAACGTCCATTGGGTTGAAGAGAACAGATAGATTTTGGGTTATGCAAACTCGATATTTTTGTTTTTTCCATTTTTAATTGTAGGATCGGAAACTACACGTTTGCCGTAGAACGATTTTTATGACCGTTCTTCGACGAGTAGAAAAAGTTACTAACCGGAGGATTAAACTAATTCCATCCCCATCTTTCTTTTTCTTCATCACACAAGAATCTTCTCCTCGACACTCACAAATTTTATCGCATTATTACACTCCGTGAAAAGAACGTATTGTGTTTGTGGATATATGTAATTTTACTTATCAATAAATAAATTACAAAGATTTACTTGAATATCACTTTGTAATAACATCTTTATTTTATATTTCAATTGTGAACAGTAAAGCTATTTCGTTCTGTATTTCATCTGAAGCAAATTAAACTATCTCAAATATGATGTACATACAACGCTTCGTGAATCATTGACACTTGGTGTTTATATACGGTTAAAAAAAGAAACGTGATTACGGTAGAAATCTCAGATAATAAAATTCTCAAGAAAATATTGCCGCTTGTCCCTTGTGCCAGATATCTCGATGATTAATTCATCTAGTACGTAACAGAGCCGCGATTGCAGAACCGTAAATTGTTGTTCGTTGTTCATTTTCATTAGTACCACTGTTGTTGCGGTGTCGTCGCGTGTTATATCAAACCTGATTTTAAGAATTAATTATCGTAACTAGCGGAATAAAAGATTACACGCATATCTGGTAAGTACTTACTTATACAACGCCATGAAATTGATATTTTATCGCAATAATTGATTATCATTATCAATTAACAGTAGGAGCTTTTAAGTACTCGATGAACTATAATTAGCAAGTAATTGACCGTTGATAGCGTACATATATCATTTTATTAACCCTCCGCTAGTCGCGCATGGGACTGACAGTCCCATGGTTTACCATTTTCGTGATGAAATAAAAGCAACTATAATTACAGCGTCGTAGAGTTTTGACATCTCAAAGTGATCTTTTACAAACTTGTTGCCTGTGTTTCATGCGAAGGGTTGGTTTTATTTCTATGTAAATTCGGATTACATTAATTTTAGATTACATAAAATTAGACTGCATTGTTGTTATGGGACTGGCCGTCCCAGCGCGACTAACGACGTTACATATACAGGGTATCCCGTAACTAGTGTAACATCGGGAAATAGAGGGTAGTTGAGACGATTCTGAACAGTAATTTCCTTTGCAAAAATGTCGGACAGGGTTTCATTTTTGAATTATTAACGAAAACCACTGACCAATCAGAGCGCGCGCTAAGCCGTGCGACGTTCTAGTCCGACGTGACGACTCGAATTTACCCTATCACGGCTTAGCGCGCGCTCTACGCGCACTCTGATTGGTCAGCGTTTTTCGTTATTAATTCAAAAACGAAGCCTTGTCCAACATTTTTGCAAAAGAAATTGTTATTCAGAATCGTCTCAGCTATCATCCCCCATTTCCCGATGTTACACTACTTACGGGACACCCTGTAGAGGCGCACCTAACGGAAGGTTAAATGTAAATTACGTAACACTCTGTAGGTACATGAATTTTTATTTCTCATTTGAATTGAAAGAAAAATTATTTATTTTATTTTAGCGCAAGGCAAAAAATAAATATCGATGCATAATTTCAAATGTATCGTGCGACTATATTTTTTGAACTATTTGTCGTTATTTGCATAATTTATTGCTAAAAATATACTGAACTGTGAAAAGCAACGGAGGCCATATACCTATACGCGAAGCACGACAGAGAGAGACGATTTCGTAAATCAGATTTGAATTTTCGATAATTGCAAGAATCAAGTTTTTGGGGATACAGAACTCACCGTTAGGTTTCCGCGCAGGGATGAATAGCCCATTTGAACACCAATAAATACCATACGTCGAATAACATATAATTTTAGCGAGTATAAACTTGAGACAGAAATGTTTTAATAAAGTTTTTAATTTCAAATTAGAAATTTAAAGTAAGTCACTTTGACTCGTTTGGTG
The DNA here is from genome assembly GCA_943735885.1 of Stelis phaeoptera. Classification (NCBI taxonomy): domain Eukaryota; kingdom Metazoa; phylum Arthropoda; class Insecta; order Hymenoptera; family Megachilidae; genus Stelis; species Stelis phaeoptera. Next base: position 4,893,799 of record OX030934.1, on the reverse strand, counting down.
ACCCGCCCCCAATCGTCTTCAACACATTGCTCTCACTCAAATCCAGGTGCAGAAAAAATTTGTTCCGCTAAGTGTGGGTATTATACTTTTAAAAATATAGCGTGTTAGAAAATATAGTCTCTGAAATCATTGATTCAAATCATGTCGTAGTCAGAATCTGGTAAAACTAGGCATGTAATATGTACTACCGTTAGATGTCACGTCGTCAAGTCTCTCATTTCGCTAGCGCCCGCTTATTTTCATCGGCGCTTCAATCGATTCGAAGCAAGTCTAAAACGGAACTATAGCGCGTAATGTTTATTGTAGCAATATTCGAATATTGATCCAAAAAACAACATGTCGACTACAATAGAGATATAGGAAATGTCAAATTCAAAATATAGACCAATTTATAATATAAAACATAATATCCACGAAGGAGTCGGTATAAACGTGCATTATGTAGTGTAGATTAATGGTTCTGAATAACTTGTAAGTGATTCATACATAACAGTACTGTACATTTGTTAACCGTCAAATTCTTCTATCTGCTAACACTACATACAAGTATTGATATTACAGGTCCTATAGTTATTCTTTATTCTAAAACATTTAACCAAAGATTTATTTCTAAATGATTGAACAAGAGATAGCTCAGATGATGCTCGACGATGATTTTGATAAACCATTTAAAAATTTAAAGCCCCTACAATGGGGAACATTGAAGGAATTATGTCGCGTCAATGAGGAATACTTTATGTCACATCAAGATGACAACGGTATTAGGATCAGAGCTGCGCTTCTGGCAATATTAGATCATTTGGTGCAGCTGGAACCTTTATACAAAGAAATTAGCAGAATTGCACCAATGTACGATTTTGATGAACAAACACCTGCGAATGGATATAGAAGTTTTTTAGTTTTAATAGATAAATGTATTGCACACTTGCGCTTAGTTTGTCATCAAATATATTGTCAAAAGGATTCTATGTTTTTCCGTAAAAATTATCATATGAGGTAAATACTGTAACTGGAATTGTTCTTCTAAATTTACATAATTAATAATATTAATTATATTCGCAGGGAAATTGAGGCATGTTCACAATTGTTAGCATCTTTGTGCACTTGCTTAGAACACTTACAAACTCTTTCCTCATGGAGTGAACAAATAAACGATGGGAAACTGTCTCTTTTCATAGGAGACAATTATGATCCTTATGAGATGTTAAACAAAGTAGATAGTATTAATCAGTATTGTTTTTATGGCAGGTGTTTAGGATTTCAGGTATTGATGAAGGCAAATTTACAGAGTGTTAAAACAACAGTTTGGGACTTTTATGGTAGACAGCACTCGCAAAATAAAAGAAAAAAGTCCAAATAAACTTGCATCAGTAGATTAATACTGTCATTACCGTAAACAATTTTAATGCTCTTACAAAGCAGTGTGAAAAAAATGGATTATCTTATGTAGAAGGTTTCCTATGTTCCATCAAAAATTTTATCTAAATATCCTCAAATATTGAATGCTAAGCAAAATCATAAATATGTGAAATCAGATATTTTTCTGCAGCATTTATTTCGAACAGTGCAGTATCATTCTTACTGTATTGCAGAAACTATGTAATAGTTCCCTGCAGCTGTTCACCGAAGAAAAATAACCAATAATTGTTTCGTAATTTGTGGTAATAATCTTGTGTTGTGAGGCATGCGTGTAATTAGGAAGAAAACAGATAATCCATTATTTTCACGTTGTACAAGAACATGAGAAGTAAACAAGAAATAAGTGTAATAATATTACTCCTCCTTAGCCCTGAACTTTTTTTTAACACCTCGTATATATATTTAGTTAATGTTAAGCAGTTTTTAACAAATTGTTTTCGTTGTAGTTTAATGAGAGCCTAAAGCCCATTATAAAGGCCATAATGGTTTGTATGGCAACTTTTAGCGAAGCATTTTATGCTAACGGTACGTTATTAGCGCGCTGTGCTAATTCTGTTAAATACATGTTAGATCCTGAAGCAAGGGCGCGTCGTATCGTCAACGTGTCCCAGCATGCTGATGTCTCATTTTGTCAAGCTTTTTGGTTCCTCAACGAAGCCGGTAAGATAAATCTATTTATGTTTCTTACAACAATCTTTTTATTTTTTAACTATCTCATAAACCATATTTTAGACATAACACGCAGACTGCCAACCATTACATCACCTGCTTTGGCGATAAATCAGATAATTTCTATCCCACCTGAAGGATTGACGCTGTCTGCGTTAGACGGGACAACTGTGCAAATTCCGGTACCGAACAGTCATATCGGAAAGAAACCGATACACGTTAGATTGTTAAGCTCGAAACGCCGCGTGGGTATGGTAAAGAGATAAAAACTTTATTATCACGCTCATCTGTATTTTTCCTTGGATTACGTAGAAATTTTTCTGAAACATCAGTTTCACCCCTGTATAGTATACGCTTCCCTCAGGTTGGTTCGGGTGGAGTTAGCGAAGAGCTGCATAAATCATCGGATGAACTAATAATTCATTGTCACGGTGGAGGTTTCGTGGCGCAAACTTCGCTATCTCACGAAACATACTTACGCAATTGGGCCGTAAATCTGGATGTACCGATTTTAAGCATAGATTACAGTTTAGCGCCTGAAGCTCCATTTCCTCGTGCGTTCGAAGAAGTATTATACGCGTATGCGTGGGCTTTAAATCATTCGAGCACGTTGCTTGGAAGTACCGCGCAAAAGATTCTTTTTGTTGGTAAGAGACGAAGCACCATATTCTCGGTCAGCTTTTTAACGTTGTGTGTAAATCTATGAATTCCCGTAGGTGATTCTGCCGGGGCTAACTTAAATTTGGCCGTCACATTAAAATGTATGCAATTGAATATTAGAAAGCCGGACGGTATATTTATGGCATACACCCCGGTACTTGTTGATTTTGTGTTATCACCCTCGCGGTTACTTTGTCTAACGGATCCGTTTCTGCCTATGGGATTTCTTATACGATGCTTGAAAGCGTATACCGCTTCGGATAACAAAAAGGTTACACGGTAAATTTGATGGACAAAACTTAATTTGATTTATATTTCGGATAAATAAATATTGTCTGCAAGATTTTATTTATTTTTTTATTGTTAATCTTTAGTTTGTTATGCAGAGTGTTCAAAACCACCCGTCCAGGGGTCTTAACTTCTCAGATAAGCATTGCCGGCAAAAATGTTTGCGATCAAAGTTGCAGGGATCAATGGATCACGTAAGTCCATGTATTTGCCCTTCGGATCCATTTTCGAGGTTATGTGGACGTCGGTACGTGTTTTTTTAAATGGGAACCCCTATTTTTGACTGCGGATTCTGAAAGAGCGCAAAATTGCACGTTCAGATGTGTACTTATGTCATAGATTAAGTCATTTTAATCTAGGACATAAGTACATATCTGAACGTGAAATTTCACGCTTTTTCAGAATCCGTAGGCAAAAATAGGGGTTCCCGTTTAAAAGACACGTACTGACCTACAAATAACGTTGAAAATGAATCCGAAGGTCAAATACAAGGTCTTGGACTTACGTCCTCCATTGATCCCTACAACTTTTATCCCAAACATTTTTGCCGGCAATGCTTATCTGAGAAGTTAAAACCCCCAGACAGGTGGTTTTGGACACTGTGTATACTTTTAGAGAAAAAGAACAGGATGTTGTAGAATGTACAAAATCGGATACAGAATCTTTTGCCGAAGTAAGCGAGAGTGATTTAATAGCATTAGCTCTCAGCCCTAATGGGGATGAAACAAATGATGCGCATAAATTAGCGTCTTTACCATCTGACTCTACGTTGAATTCTGTTAGTTTAACAGAAGTTGATGGTAAATAAATGAAAAATATATTGGAGGTAAACATCTTAAAAGCATAATTAAACTGAAACAATGTTCTCTAATATAGCAGGCATGGAACATCCACGAGAAGAAACGAAGTCCCAAGAATACATCAAAAAGTTTCTGGGGATGTATCGAGATTCGGATATAAATGCGTCGACGCGTGTAGGAAACGGTACTGTTAAGGTGGATAATAATATTTCAACGAATAACAGATCGTGGTCCTTTTTTGGTTGGTCCTTCACCGGAGGGCACAGGGAATCTAAAGAGCTCGATATACAGAACGTGAGAAGTCCTTTAGAAGAATTTGTATTTACAGTTCCCAGAGATCCATTTTTAAGCCCTTATCTCGCAGCGGACAGTCTTTTAGCGCAATTACCACCTATCACAATACTGGTAAATTTTTTTAATTTTTCATCGTTCATTTAGAATAGTATGTAATATGAGATACTTGAAATTTATAGACATTGGAGCTTGATCCGTGTCTCGATGATTGTGTCATGTTCGCAAGAAAACTTCGATTGCTCGGTGTGCTAGTTACGCTCGATGTATTGCCAGGTTTACCGCACGGATTTTTAAATTTAACACCGGTAACAATTTTTCTTTTTGTCAAATAAATAATACTAACAGTTTAGTACATTATTCTGAATTAATTTTAATTCGCAGATTTCAAAAGAAGCAAACGAAGGATCAGATGTGTGTGTGAAGAGAATAAAGGAGCTATTAGCATTATAATTACAGGCGCCTGGCGAATACTCATTTAAGTATACATGTTAATATACGGGAACAAAAAAAAAAGAGTTTCTTTGCTATTATTGTTTTTACGGATTTTAAATTATAATTGATCGTTTATGTACAAAGACTGCAATAATTTATACTATTTAAAGAGATTTGCAATATTTAAACAGTACGTGTCGGTCGGTATGCGAACATAAATGTTTTTTTTTTTTTTTATCTGTCTGTATATTTTACATCATACGTTTATATTTTATCGATGATATACGCATCTAACGTCTAATTTAAAACGATAGCTTCCAAGCATTGTACTTAAATATTAATTGTTTGATTTGTTTTAGGACGCAAAGTCTTTTGTAAAACATGAGCATCTGTAGGTTCTATTCTCTTGTAATAGTGTTCTTTTGTTTCTACTATTTCGAATCCAAACTTTTTATAAAAATCGATGGCTCCTTCATTGCTTATCTGAACATGACTGCAAACAAAAGATATATTACACAAAATAACAATGATTAATTATAATATTTATGAAAACAATGCTGAACACGTTAAATAAAACTAATGAAATACTTACAGAAAAATTGAATCAAAGTTTCCATCTTTGTTAACGTAATTTAAAACATGTTGTACCATTACAGTACCAATTCCTAATCTTCTATAGGGATAAAGGCACCCCAACGTCATAATATATAGGCGCCTAGAATTTTCAGAAGTATCCACCCTACAACAAACTGCACCAACCTAAAACAAACAATATAAACAATTGAGGTAATTAGTTTCTGATCAATATATATATATATATATTTCTTTTTCAATAACTCACAAAATATTACATACCACTATGTCATTATAATACGCAAGTTTAGCTAGTTCTCCAGCCTCTAAAACATCCTTATAAAACTTCTCATTATAAGAGACTGGAAATACTACTTGATTAAGAAGTTTTAACTGCTTTATATTATGCGGTGTTACATCTCCTAACTCTATTTTTGATCTGCAATTTAAAATGTTTTATTCTTATTAGAAAAATGTTTTTAATATACTTCTTTGCAAAGGTAAACTAAATCTTATCCATATACTAAAATAAATGACTTAAACATAAAGAAACCTTTAATATTTGCAAGTATAACAATTTTTATACTTTCAAACTTACAAACAATATGCTTTAAAACGAAAATTTCAAAGGTAAAATTAATTTTTACATTACGTGTTATATGCGGCTTACTATTTGCACATTGAAAGTAAGAATTAATCCTTTCAATACCGTTTTAATTCAAAATATAAAAATATAACCTAAAAATTATTTAAATTTACCTAGTCATATTAGGAAGTACCAGTATTCCAACACTTCTGAGATAAATAGCAATAACAAATTGTGATATTAATTACTTAGAAAATAAAAATAGTAACAAATAACTTTAGCCTAACATCTATTAACACCGCGCCGCTTTGCCCTCCTTTAAACCATCGACAACCATTGATATATAGAACTGGATCGAGTATAGATCCCAGGCTTGTGATTTTTCAAATTCGTCATTTTTTAGAACGAACCGCTCGCCAAGGAGTATTTGATATTGAGGCTTGTCGATTCAAATGAATGTTTTTTCTTGCTACTGTTCTAATGTCATGGGTGGCGCGAGCTCTATCCTAATATTGTATTATTGTATATTTTTATATTTATATGCTAGAATCATCAATAATATATTTTATTTACACCGAATAAATTTCATTTGGTGTCTGTATTATCGAACTTTATTATCTCGATACTTCGATACATCATTATTTACATTCAATGTAAATAAACATGATTTTAGTATGTTTAGTTTATAAAATTAGTTACTAATGCGATTGAGAGATAGTACAAGTTTTCTTTTTTATTGTCTCTGATGTAAATTATTCAACAATATTGCAGTAGATAGCGTTTTATATAGTTATAGTTAGTTACGCTATGCAAGGTTCTCGTGACGTTATATTAAACATCGGTCTCGAAAAGTTTATTATTCAATAAACCTTTTCTTTTCTATTTTTATAATAATGTCAAGCAATAAAAGAGAGCGTGAAAGTGAGGATGGAGAAGAGTGGGTTGGACCATTACTTTCAGAAGCTGCACCTCAGAAAAAGCATAAAGGTTATATCAACTAACCTTTTTTTTACCACTTCACTTGTAATATTCTGTAAAAGTGAAACAATCATTTTTCCCTTTGCCTTATTCTTTCGAATAATATAACATTGCAGTATCATTATAAATTATAATTATAAAATATTTTAATTTACTTTATGTATAAGATTTGAACAAACCTTGAGCTGTTATTGTTTATATTTCTATTTTCATTAAAACCTGCTGTAGTTTCGAATCTTTTTGCTTAAGTACAATATAACTATTTCAGTTCTGGAATATGAGCAAGTATACATAGATAATTTACCATGTTGTGAGTGTTACGAAAAATCATACATGCACAGAGATGTGATTACTCATATCGTGGTAACCAAGTTAGTATTCATTGACATTTTTAATCAGTTTAATCTACTATAATAAAAGCAACTCTAACTTTGATTTTATTGACACAGATCAAATTTTGTCCTAACCGCTAGTAGCGATGGCCATGTTAAATTTTGGAAAAAACAAGAAGAACTTATAGAATTTGTAAAACATTTTCGTGCGCACTTAATGGCCATACAATCCATGGTTGCTAGTTGTAACGGGGTTCATGCATGTACAGTAAGTTTGGATAAAACAATGAAAATCTTTGATGTCATTAATTTTGGTAAGTATCTTCTTTATATATCTATAATATATCGGTGCTTTCTAAGTTAATCATAAATTACTCGATAAATTGAAATTTTGTTTAAGATATGATTAATATGATAAAGCTGAGTTTTGTACCGCTTTGTTGCGAATGGATATATTCTCCTGGCGATGCGATAGCTGCCCTAGCAGTGTCTGCTCAAGAATCGAATAAAATTTTTATTTACGACGGACAAGGGACTGGTGCTCCGTTACATGTTTTCGAGAAACTACACACTAAGCCTGTTGTCGTTATGAAAGTAAGAGAAATTAATATAATTATTAAAGTCTTGTAAATTTCATTGTATAAGTTTGTTTTTATACGAATCTTAATTGTTGACAGTACAATCCTGTATACGAGACATGTATTTCTGTGGACAAAGCAGGCATTTTAGAGTACTGGACAGGACCCAAAACGGAATATAGATTTCCTAAATGTGTGACATTTAATTCTAAACTGGATACCGATTTGTTTGAATTTGCAAAAAATAAAACTTATCCCTGCGGATTGGCAGTATCGCCAGATGGCAAAAGGTTTGCTTCCCTCAGCGGAGACAGAAAAGTCAGAGTCTTTAATTTTCGCTCGGGAAAATTGTACAGGGTGTTCGATGAAACTTTACAGAGATTTTCTGAGTTGCAACAAACGACACAGCAACTACCAAACATGGAGTTTGGACGGAGGTAGACTTATTTAAATATATACACTATATATTTTTAGTTTCTTACTCAAAACATTGTAATTACTATTACGATTTTCAGAATGGCGGTAGAAAGGGAATTGGATAAAACGGAAACAAATTTAGGAAATATAGTTTTCGATGAATCCGGTTATATGATTTTGTATAGCACAATGTTAGGTGTAAAGCTTGTAAATTTGTACACTAACCGATGTATCAGAATCATGGGAAAACCTGAAAATATTCGTCCTATGCGACTAGCTTTATTTCAGGTAATTGTGTAATCGCTTATGTATTTGTGTACTGTTAACTTCGTGTTGCTTTTTGGATTTATTATAGTTTGAATCGTTACAGGGAAAAACTAGAAAAACCACAGCGGCTGTAACCGTAGAAATGGAAGCTTCGGAAAATCCAACGTTAGAAATGAATCGTCCAGATCCGACCCTCTTCTGTACAGCGTACAAAAAGAACAGGTTTTATATGTTCACAAGAAGGGAACCAGAAGATACCAAAAGTCAAGAGTGCGACAGAGATGTTTTCAATGAAAGACCATCGAAAGAAGACATCATTTCGTCTACGGAAACTACCAACGTACAAAAGATTTACGATACCGCGATCGTTCATACGGCTTTCGGTGACGTTCATCTGAATCTTTTTGGGAAAGACGTTCCAAAAACGGTGGAGAACTTCTGTGTCCACGCAAAGAACGGTTACTATAACGGGCACATATTTCATAGAGTAATTAAAGGATTTATGATTCAAACTGGCGATCCAACGGGAACTGGTACCGGTGGAGAGAGTATATGGGGTGGTGAATTCGAGGATGAATTTAGACCTCATCTGAAACATGACAGACCGTACACTTTAAGCATGGCCAATGCTGGACCGAATACGAATGGCAGTCAATTTTTCATTACTTTGACGCCAACTGTAAGTTAACATTTTTATTCTGTACTAATAATTGTTGTTTAACCATTTGAATGCCAAAAAGCGCGATCGCGCTGTTTTTGTTTCATATCGGAAAAGTGCCACGTTATCGGCGCTGTAACGTAAACTCATGTTCACTTTTATGCCTAACGTAGTACACTGCTGATATAATATATGATTGAACGTCAGTATTTTGTACAAACTGATTAATTTAGAATATAAATGGTAAAATAATTTATAAAATTATGAAATAAAGAAACAGTATCGTCACATCGTTTCACGCGTATCTACACAAAATAGAAGAAGCGCGATCACGTTGCTTGCCACTTTTCGAACATATTTTCGCAATAACCGGTGACACTTAAACGGTTAATATTAATTTTATACCTTTCTTCTAGCCCTGGTTAGATAATAAACATACGGTATTTGGTAGAGTGGTAAAGGGGATGGAGGTTGTACAAAATATTAGTCAAGTGAAAACGAATCCAAAAACCGACAAACCTTACGATGATATTCGAATAGTTAGCGTTACCGTCAAATAATATTCTAAGATAAACGAATAAAACAACTCGTTTATAACATATGTATATTTTTGCATACATCATTTATTGAAACGTCATTTTGAGTTTTGGTCCATTCGATACAAAAGACCCCGTATAAAATTATACGTTCCTGTTGCGCTGGTAAACGCGTTTACACTGAACAGATTGTAATTCTTTGGGATAATTACCAGTGAATATCTAACAGGTAAGTAATTACTAAGCGATAGGAATTATTTTACAATAGTCTTAATTACCGAACAAGATACCTGGACCATATAGCACCTGTCACCATAAGACTTGCAGTTTGATACAAGGAAATCGTATTTGGAGGTCGATTAATATCTCCTATTCCCGCAAATACTAAAAACCACTTGAAAGTTGGTGCCCAAAAAAATACTGTGGTAGGTCCTGAATTGATAAAAGGCATTATTAATTAAACATCTAATAATACTTGTTGGTTAACATTTATCATCTACCTGTAGGATGTAAGAAGAGAGGACGAAACTTTTGTGGTAGAGCACAAGCTATTCGTAACATTAGTCTTTGATAGGTACTCTCCTTCTTCATTGGATGCATCGTACGAAAATAGGTAATTTTTAAATATCTGTTATATATTGAATAACCCTTTGTGCCATCAAGCTTAACTGAAAAATATAATACATAGGATAATTTGGGTAATAATATTTAATAATACTTGAAGTGTTATTCTAAATATTAGTATATTAAAAAAAATATACATATATATACTGAATATATATACTGAATTGAATAACCTTCTCCTTTTCAAAGTCCGGTAAAAAATATAGAAAAAAAGAAGGTTTTCTAATAAATTTATATTATTTGTGTAAGGTTATATTTATGTCTTTAAACAAAATATTTTGCAATAAATATTTAATTTAATTATTAATTGATTCCAAGATAAAGAAGATTATGATGGACATTAAGATTGCACACAAACATTAAAACCTAATAAACATTCTGCTATATAAAAATATTTTTTGCAGCTACAATTTCGTTCAAATTTCGTTTCATTCCATGTTAAAATACTTGTAATAATATATAAAAATCAGAGGGAAAGTAGAAATATATGCACAGATAGTTTTACCTAATTTCGTTTTTATGTAGTGACAATTATACAATTTTATGGTTCAAAACAATAGCTAATATTCTAGGGCAATTCGGTAGTTTTTTTTTTTTTTTTTTTTTTACTATTTTTTACTATATTAAATTTCAAAGAAAAATTCAAAATTACGTTTCTTATCACGGGGATAAATATACGTATACTATCCGGTGGTCTCCCACGTTGATTTCGACTATTATAGAATGTCAATTCATTTCACTTTTGGTGAAGATGTATGTTCATTTTTTTCTCCATCTTTCTGAATCATTATTTATCCAATTATTAAAACTGTCATCTACCACTAAAACTAATGGGTGCTGTCTGAAGTGAAGTTGAGGTATTTGACAAGACCCCAAAATAAATTAGACTTACACAATTAAGTTTTTTCATACAACAATTTATGTATACATGTGAGATTACATATGGCAATATTTTTTCAAATGACAATAATTTTTTTTCACAAATATAATAAGACGGTGAATTAAATCTAACGTGTACAGGTACATTTAATAAGACAAACGCTGAGTTGATAATATTCTTTTATTATAATCGTATATTTCGATATCACACAGTCTTTAAAAGGCACTTCTATCCACAGCCAAAAATCATGGCATCGATCTAATTTTCATTATTTCTGTTCTAGTCTGAAATATTTGAATACTAGACAGTATTGAGCAATAGAAAAATATTATTATTTATAATTGACAACAAGGAATTGTATTTACATATGAATTACAACGATTCATGAGTTTATATATATATTCATACATAAACACAAATTGTACTTTAGTATATTTTTGGAATACTCCAAAATTATTATCTAATTTCAGTAAATTCCTATATAAACATATAAAGTTATCAAATATTATGTTTCATAGATACTTCATAAAAAATATACTAAATTTATTAAATGCAATTTATGTAATTTTCTTACACAATATACTTTACTATTTAAACTATTAATGAGAAAATATTACTAATCGTGTAAAGACGATAACAAATTCATAATTCAATTAGTCTGTTCGCTGCTATAAAAATAAGCACCACAAAAATTTAAACGTTAACAACGATTCAAAATTGATCAATATACGTTTTATATAACAATGAAAATTAATAATAGATACAGCTATCAAAATAATCAATTTAACTAAGTCCAAAATCTTATTACAAGTTAATCAAGAAATTATAGCAGAATTCAGCATCAATTTAATAAAATACCTGATTAGTCTTGTTGTGAAATTCAATGATCTATCTAATGAAAATGAATATAGGAGAAAACAAAAAATAATAATCAAGCTGCGAGTTGACGACGTCTGCTCATTTCGTGATCGATTAAAACTGAGATATCAGGATGACGATGAAGAATCGTCGTGCAATAATGAACCGTTTGGCTCGGATCTGCGCCTGCCTTCAACAACAATTTTACCGCATTGACAAAGCCACTTTCCGCGGCTACTTGAAGGGCGGTCAATCCTTCGGTGTTCAATTTCTCCAATTGTGCAAGAGGCGACGTAACCAATAAAGAAACGGTCTGATGAAAACCTCTCGCGGAAGCCAGATGCAACGGTGTATTACCACCGGCGTCTTGCACGCTAGGATCTTCCCCGTGCTCCAACAATTTCGCGACCATGTCGACGTAATTTTTTCTCGAGGCAATGTGCAACGGAGTTTCACCATAACGCGACATTATACCGACTGGTGTATGAGGTACAAGTAAAAACGCGGTGTTTAAAGCACCGCACTCGAGGCACTCGTGTAAAGGAGTTTCTCCTCGATCGTTCTTCAACGAGGGATCGGCGCCAGCAGCCAACAAAGTTTCGATCAACGATTCGATTTCTGTTCTGTGGTTGTTATCTGAAAGAAAACGGTACTATTTCAGGCACATATTACTTCTGATATTTGTATTAATTCAATGTGTAATTATTACAACCCTTAACTACCGTGGCTTGGAATTGGAAATACAATGTCTAGAACGTATTTAAACCAATATTGGCCCTGTACCTTTTCAATAAACACTAAGTAATGTATACCACTATCTTACTTATGAGTAAAAAAATATAAATGCTATGGTACTTAACCTCTTCACGCCTTTGTCCACATATGTGGACGTTTAGTTTTTTATAATTATAACGGCCACAAATGTGGAAAAAAATCGTCCCTGAAGAGGTTAAGGATTGATTAAGATTTTAGAATTTTGTTTATCTACTTGCTTATACTTTCTATTCATTATATTTTTAAATTGAAAAAGATAGATATATAACGTTCTAGGAAATAATGCATCAGAGTTGTAACTACCAAAGATAGTGGAAGAAGCTAAAATATGAAGCGCGCTACGGCCTTGATGATCCTTCGCATTCACAGGGCCAGCGCGTGCCAATAAATCAAGGGTCTTCAAAGCAGCTTCAAAGTTGTGCTGCAAATTTTTCGATCCTTGGGCATGAGCTAATTGACGAGTTAATACGTGTAACGCGGTCAGCCCACCGCCAGCTTCTTTAACGCCCGATGGACAGCCGTATTTCAAAAGTTCTCCCACGAATTGAAATACGTTTCCTGGTCCTCCATTTAGGATCACTCTGTGAAGCGCTGTTTCACCTCGGGGGGAACGCACAGCTGGATCACATCCGTTCGCAAGTAGTAAACTATAAATTAAAAATTTTCTATGGTTAATATTTTATATTTATAAAAAAAAAAAAATTGTAATAAAATAAAATAACTCGGTATTGAAATTTTATACAATACATTACAAAATGACAATTTTATATTGTTCTTGCTGGGGAAAAAAAATGTGTGTGTAATGTACACGTTACAAATTTTTATTATTTTTTTTTTCTTGTAAATTTTCTTTTTTATGTATATTCATAAAGATTTTAAAATTCTTTCGAGAACACCGAAGCTTCGAACATCTGGTAACAGTATGGCAAGGAAAAGGTATAGTAAAGCGCGTATAAGCAAAAACCTTTTCACGAATATTCAGCAAGTTCCATGGTAAAATTCTTAAGAATGATTCACGAGCGGAATCGAGCGAAAATGATTTCGACGTTTGGATATTTTTTACGACGTCAGCAGATTCCCCGCTAGAATCGAAAGTACAAAATTAGAATTCAGTAAAATCGATAAAATTAGATCGAGTTATCCCTGAAAAATATTTCAATTTTTATTGAATAAAAAGTAACCAATATATCAAGAAATATTTAATTACATTACATACAAGTAACAAGAACAATAATTTAAAACGTAACAAATAATTTTAAATAATTAAAATTATGAATATCTTGTTCCTAGTATTCATATTTAATATTACAATAATCAACCCTCGCACGACGGACCATAGAGGAAGATTCGGTTTCGTCATTTGAGAATTAATATTTAAAAAATTGTTATCAAATGATTTTTTCAAAGTAAAATTATTGTTTTATAGTATACGTATTTATATATGCCTACTAATTAATATTTTTAGTATAACGATACAAATAATACTTATAATACTATTAGTAATGTTACTAGTATATTAATTCGTATTTTTACTTTAGCAAGGGTTTATATAAGTTTAATAAGAATATATGTATTATTTAGCAGTACAGTTTCTTACCTAAGAACGGGCAGACAATGATTTGTGGCGGCCACTAGCAGGGGTGGATCACCTGAAACATTCCAATCCGGTTCGTCCAGGTTTTGTATCGAGTCACTTGCAAGAAGCGCCGCGACGCACTTGGCGTTCCCTGCACGCACGGCTTCGTGAAAATTCAGTTCGCTGTCCGAATCGTACGTTTCCTCGGTTGCATTTCGAAAATCTACATCCTGTATATCCTCCAATGATCCGCTGTTACCATTCTCGAAATTACTCGTATCCGTGATGATACTTTCCACAGAATTCTGCAGTTCTTGTAATTCGAAACTGTCCTGTAAATACGAATCGTTTCCACGTGTTCTTAACGTTGCATCTTGCGAGTCACATCCGACGAGAAAAGCCTCGACTTTCATGATCGAATTGGAAATCGATTTTTGAGCACCCGGGTCACAATCTTTCGGCACTTCGTTTTCAATTTCGTTCGTATTAGGAACCGTATCTCGATCGTCGTCGGTCGTGATCTCATTTTTCGCGTTCTTTTCCGGAGATTCACAATTTTCGAAAAACTTCTTCGTATCCTCGTCATTCTGTTCGTGCATCTGCGATGCGTTGACCGATACACGAGGCGATGATTTCTCCTGATTAATGTCTTCCCGATCCTGACCACCTGTTGCAATCTTTATCATTTCTGCAGAAGCGATTTCGGTGCTCTCCTCGACCGTCACTTGCCCCTTCTTACCGTTCGACGTTTTATTAATTACCGCTGCCGTCTCTACGTTGTGTTCCTGGCTCGTAGAATCGTTCGCGTAAGCAGCAGTCATCGTGACGATTGTCGCTTGCCTTTTAATTGAACCTGATTCCCGGGTAATTGACTCACGACGCTTTTCAACAGAAGGAAAGCTTCACACCGTCTGATCTACTTTACTGAAATCATCGTTACTTTTTCTTTCTGTTTTTCCAACAGTACCGCCGTTTTCATCGCTCTTTTTGACTTACTACGATCGATCGGGCATACGATCGTGATATCAGCGAGTACAAATTATGAATGTTGTGCGAATATAAAGTGGTAACAACGACTCATAAAACAGACCGTCGAATCACAAATACGTGACTGAAAACCAAATGAGCGCTTACGAAGCGTCGCTACAGATCAGTGATGCCAGAATCGTGGGACGTGGGACAAAATCGTACCCCCACCATGACTCTTCCCCGTCCCTCGCTCGACTTCCAACGCTCTCACACAAGCGTATCTGTACTTCTATCCGTGTGCACTGCCTGTTCGGCTCTTTCCGCCAACAACCTGTATTACCGGCACGACGCCCGAGTAATCTGGTGGCATGTTCAATAGTTAGAAAATCCCGTTCGAATTTTAGTATATCCTTCGATTTTGATGAAACCCAAATATGCTGTAGTCCACGTTAAATAATGGGGGGTTTGAGTCATTGCGTCATCAAAATGCGTGTACTTGGTGCAATATTATTAATGTCTAACATTTAAATGATTTTAGTAACTATTTATTAATATTAATAGTTTAGATAATTGTTATACAACTTATTACTATTTCGATAATGTAAGTATATAATTATTTACGAGCAATTAAAATAATTATAACACGAATTACTAATATATGGACAATTCAATCAATTATTTACCAATGATTTAAATGATTATAAATATTTATCTATATATATAGATAATGTATCCGTATTTTTCGGCATAATTGTTTGAATTACTAGTAAATTATTAATAAATAATTTTCAAAATGCTGTAAATGTTAATAATTATTAATACTTAACCAAGTGTACGCATTTTGGGACAACTCTTTGAAAGGTATCTTTTCAAATCGATGCGATGCGATGGTTCAGACCGTGCACAGCGGTCAATCATTGACCGCACGGTGTTTCGGGATGGTACCTGAACGCCCTTACAAATTTTGCCAATTTTTACGGAAAGAGACTTCAAGCCACTACTCCCGCTTGAAGAGTAGTTCAACCTTGCAATATCTTTTATGCAAAAAATTGAATTTTTGAAAATATTTTCTTTAAATAGAAGTTATGAAGCGACTATTTTTATTTCCTTGTAGTATTAGTTGTCGGTTACAATTGTTAATCTATAATTTTTTTAGATTTCCTTAAGTGGAAAAAATTAAAAACTGGTATTTTTTATGTTATTGCCTTCATATTTCATGTGACCATGTTCATATTTTTACAGTTTCAACAGTTTATTGCGGTTATTAATATATAATTTTTTCAGATTTTTCATGAAGGTACATAACAAATTAAAAAATAGTAACCCGATGTTTCCTATTTTTTCTTACGTAAAGTATTCCATATGTTGATAATTTCTGTGTTCAATTCATGAAGGGGAATTATACGCTAATTCCAATAGTTTTGTATTTATTATATGTATAATATAGAACTTATAACATTTGAAATGTCGATCTCGACATACGTATGTATGTATAACTTTTTTAATGAGACATTGTTGTGAATAATCTAGGTTTGCCGAGCTTGTCGAGTGGACACATTCCCTTTGTTGCTAAAATTCTCGGATATTTTATATTATTTCAATTATTTGCATTAGCTACCAGGAGAATTTTCGGTTCGCAAGGATTAACAGGCAATTAGAAGTTTCTTTTACTGATGAATAGCAACTGACGTATCATAAACCGATGGAATACCTAGTCCTGTATTTGTAGGCGGCTGGTACCATTAACTTACTTATTACAGTGGATTCCGGTTAATTGGTACGTCGGTTATGCGGGAATCGGGACCGCCGTTTATTTGGGACAAATACTGGGAAGAACGGAAACAAAAACTATTGTTTCCACCACGCTTATATAGAACATATCTCCGTTTTATTTAATATACGTAAACTATAACAATCTAAGTATGGTTACATGTAACACGAAGAAAATAACATAAACAAATATTGGTTCTTAATTTTTTCTAATATTTTTCCCCGCTTAAAAGATTAACAATCAAAACCAACAACTAATACTGCAAAAGAATAAAAGTGGTCACCTCATAACTTCTTTTAACAAAAAAAAAAAAAAAATATTTTTGAACTTCTCAAATTTTTTAAAAATCCGTTTTGCAATGAAAAGATTATTAAAAATTGTATACACATGTACGACATCAGAGAATATTCCTGTTGTTTTTTTCCGAATTTTTCATCAATTAGAACAAGAGATCACACTCTTCAACTGTAAACTGCATTTTATCCTATAACTACTCTTCAAGCGGGAGTAGTGGCTTGAAGTCTCTTTCCGTAAAAATTGGCAAAATTTGTAAGGGCGTTCAGGTAGCATCCCGAAACACCGTGCGGTCAATGATTGACCGCTGTGCACGGTCTGAACCATCGCATCGCATCCATTTGAAATTCGAACGGGATTTTCTAACTATTGAACATGCCACCAGATTACTCGGGCGTCGTGCCGGTAATACAGGTTGTTGGCGGAAAGAGCCGAACAGGCAGTGCACACGGATAGAAGTACAGATACGCTTGTGTGAGAGCGTTGGAAGTCGAGCGAGGGACGGGGAAGAGTCATGGTGGGGGTACGATTTTGTCCCACGTCCCACGATTCTGGCATCACTGCTACAGATCTCTCTGCGCTTCCCCTCTCCTTGTTCATCACTTCCCCACCCTTACTCCTTACCCCACTTCTTCAAACCCTCCAGTGGTGCATTAAAGGAATTTTGTTGTAAATCTGATACCCTAGAAAATCAATTCGATATTTATTATCGTAAGCATTACTTTCACTTGATTACAATTCATTCTAAATAATATTTCATATTTCCACGATGCTTCAATAATAATCAATATTTTTAAAAGTAACATACCTGTTCGTTCCATTATTTTAGAAATTTTATTTAAACAAAAAAATCTCTTGTTATATTTTTAATATAGAGCTCAATGGTGTTAAAATATAAAACAATAATGTTATACATTTAACGAGTCAATGTCTGAACATGCAGAAACGTACTTTTTAAATACTTTTTAAAAATTGCTCTTTAATGTAATCGGTACGATCACATGCCTTGCGAATATTGTAAAACCTTACCTATTCAGATACAATTTCTCTTTTTCTAAAAATCAGAATTACACGTAGCTACGGATCGAGAAATCGCGTACGTGACTGAAAATCAAATGATAGTTAATTTCACACCGGAACCAACGCTGCTGTCAACCCATTTTTTTACAACTTCATGCACCTTGTTCGATATTTAATTTGAGTTGTTATAACAAATTAGTATTTATCTATAGCGTTATTATTAGAAATAGAGAGAACAAAAAAAAACTAAAAAAAATTGTATTATGTTGAACTTTTTAATGGTTGTAAAAGAAATTTTGCGTTAAAATTATTTTGCGCATACATCGATATATATTTAGAGTATACGTATTGGTCCGAAAGTAATACTTTTTTTTTAACGCACTTCGGATATAATGATGTGATATAAAGATATTCTAATTTACAAGACTTTTCGGCTTGCTACAAAAGACCATACGAACAAGAAAATTACAGACATCACTACATGTTCTTTTCTTTTTTCACTGATTCCTCGACTGCAACTCTTTACCCCGCTTCGTGATCCTCCTTACCTCTCTACGAACCGACGTAACATATAGGTGTTGGTTCTTAGGAATTCAAGCATTCCTTACGTATGCAACATACCCTTATACACATACACGGCATAATTCGTATTACTTCCTAGAGAGATGTACATTACAGTTGGACATTTACGAATTTTTTAATATGTACAATTCTTATGGTAAAAAAAAAGTTGTCAGAGCCAATAATCAGAATGTTACAAATATTTTCATGCTAAATAAATAAAGAAAAAAATGTTTCTTTTTTGTGTTAGAGATATAAAAAAAATGATACAAAAATTAATTTATAAATTCAAGTATTTAAATTTTGTACCTTTAAATCTCACACAGTTTTAATAGTTTTAAATTCTACTAAAAAAAAAGGTGATTCTTGAGATAAGAATCATACTTCTAATATAAAAAATACAATTCTGAGAAAAAATAATATTAATTTCTACCACTATCACTGCAAATATTTCTTACAAGAATCTTGAAAATAAAAATTACAGTAAATGCTTTATAAATGCTTAAGGTGTGTATTAATTCTTTAATCCTTTTTTAGTAATTATTAACAATAATGTGAATACATAAATGACATACTGTAAATGCATATTACGTTTCAAAGAATTAAACGAAATTACGTTTAAAACAGTATAATTAAGAGAACAAATAGTTACCAACGTAAGAACTTCTTTTTTTTTCTTTTTCTTTTTTTTTTTCTTTGAGAATACACACCATATTATTTGCTGCGAGATCTAGAGACAGATTTAGATCTACTTCTGCGCGGGCTATTATCTTTGGAATCAGATTTCCGTTTATTACGACGTTTTTCTTTGACATAGTCACTTCTACTATGAGAACGGCTACGGGACGAAGATCTTGAATGCTTACTTCTTGATCTTGACCGAGAACGTGAACGAGACCGTGATCTTGATCGTGATTTTGACCGTGAATAAGACCTGGAGTAAGATCTAAAATAAATGTTGTGTTAAAACAGTTATTGCATTACAAGTCTACAATGTTAAATTTTGCAGCGCTTAGTTATTCTAGAAACTGATTTACTAATGAAACTTCTTATATTGTATTTCTGTTATAAATGTAGTATGAAATCTATTTTATATGATTTAGCAAATTATTGGGCTTGCAAAAATTGTGACAAGTACTCAGGAAAAATGTAAATATATAATTTATTTCATGTTCACATAAAAATAGTAAACGTGAAAATTTATGTATATAATAATTTTGTTTTTAATTAGTCTTCCATTCATCAGTCATCAATTGCTTAAATGTCAATATTTTGTAAACTTTATACAATTTGTATACGATATAAAAAAAATAATGATGCTTATTCTCTTGGAACATTTTTCTAATATAGCAAATAGTTGCGGTATATGTAATGATGATTCCAGGAAAGAGGAACAGATGAGAAGTTATGCAGACGAAAGTATGCTAATGTCAGATGTATGGACGAAGAGTGGCTAGATGAGATGGCTCAGAGTTAGTTTGTCAGTGACCACTAGATCTATCATATTAATTAGGCAGAAACAGTGATACTAGAAAAAAAAAAAACCATCAGGGATACCATTGGTAATGATGTTCAAAAAGTCAGTTTAAGGTGATGTTAAGGGACATTAGAAATTGTAGTGTGCAGAGCTAGCCACTCCATCGGCCAAGTTTCCCCCTGTTGCTCGTAGAATTCAGAAAGAAACCCAAGGTACATGGGTGTTCTATGCTGTAACTACGTAGTGTCGCAAAGCGAACCCAAGGTGAATCTCACGAGAATCTCAGCAGCAACACATTTCTCATGTGTATGCCTGTTCAGCTGCATCTCCTATAAAAACGGGCAGTATTACGTCAGTATCATTCTTGATACTGTAACTTTTACTATCTGTTATTATAAAATACTATTACATATTTCATGTCATGTATGTAACTTGAAAGAAACAATTTTTATTAATTATTGAATTAAAAAATTGTATTATTAAATACTTGCTTAGAGTATATTTAAATCTAAACTTTACGAAAGAATCATTATTGTGAATTAATACCATTGTACATTTAAGCATTCTGAAGCAAAATTATGTATCGTATATTTCTTGCTTACTTGTCTGATATTTTTTTGCATGCCATAAAATTTTATGTAACATAAATATCCTTTATACTTACCTCTTTTTACGAATATTTCTAAGACGTTGACAATTTCTAGCATAGTGACCTTTTTCACCACATTCGTAACATCTATCTTCAGGATGAAATAATCTTCCAATGCCTCTTCTGAAATATCCTCTGTCTCTTAATCTTCTGCCATTAGATGGTTCTACACGGGCTCGTCTTCCACAGATAGTTCTTCCATCGAGTCCCCTTATCGCATCTTCTGCATCTCTAGCATCTTCGAATTCAACAAAAGCAAATCCGGGTGGGTTTCTAGCTACCCATACATTTCTCAAAGATCCATAATAAGAGAAAGCATCTTCTAATTCTTCTTTTGTCGCGCTACTTCCTAGATCTCCTACATAGACTTTACAGTCCGATGGATATCGTGACATCTAAAAGAAATACATTTAAATAATACAATATAAATATCATGAATATATACAAACGTTTTTAACAGCTCTTTCATTCATTTTTTAAAACAATTTTGTATTTTTTTAACAATTATAAAGTTTACAGACAAATTAGCATATGTTAAATGAGTACACGTTCATACGAGTAATAAAATGCTTAGAAATGTTTAAAATATAATACTGTAATCCTAAAATTACATCTACAATGTATGGTTTATATTTTAACAAAATATTTAATTTTTTTTTTCTAACGACATAATATTGTAAGCAAAATTATACCTTATTCATCGTTGTTTAATTTATTGAACATACGCGTACAACGATATTGTTTATAGAATATTAATATTTTCCATTATGAGAAAAAAAATTGCGCGTCAGATGCATAAATTTCCTGCATTTAGATATCTCGCCAAAATGTAGGATAGATTCTTAAGTCCAGTTTCTAGCCGATTAAGAAGATCAATGCAATTGTGCAAAAAATATTCTACGAGTACGTGTGATCGTATAGGATTGATGTAACTTGAAAATTATTTATATACAACATTCTGTGTCCAATTTACAAGAAAATTAGTATTTTTAATTGATATAGCGTCGTAACGATTACTATTGGTAGAACTGAAATCGCTCCGCGCGCTCCACCGCCAAGTTCCGTAACACCACGATGCAATTCAGCTTATATTATTGATGGAAGAAATGCGATTTACATTATTCGAGATATACAGTTATGTATAAGTAAAACTATAGATTGTAAATAAACAATTTTAAATTAAAACTTAAGAAAATATTAGATATTACGAAAAAATCTATTATTTTCACGAATGGCGATCAAAAGGATACGGCGGCGTGCACGTGCATCGTTACAAAAACCGGTGCAACAAGTACAGCAGAATAAGGAACAGAAGCAAGTAAATTCGGCCGATGTAAAAGATAAAAAAGTATTTGTTATCGCGCAAGAAATTAAATTTGCTCGCTTATTGTCGAGTAATGACAAAAGGGTTCGGGAAAGAGTGGTCAAAAACTTAAGAAAATGGTTGACAGTTCGTTCGCAAAGTTCTTTCGGTAAGTGTGATCAAATTGGTGTATTACATTTCTTTTCATTTACTTATCCGTCTTACTATAATGAAAATTGTTTTTGTTTTTTTTTTTATCAGCATTTACAAAGTCAGATTTTATGCGATTATGGAAAGGCTTGTTCTATTGCATGTGGATGTCGGATAAACCACTAATTCAAGAAGAATTAGCAGAATCTCTTAGTAAAATTGTACATTGTTTCAATGCTAAAGATGTAGTATTACTGTATACTACGTGTGCTTTAGAAACATTGGGTACCGAATGGATTGGTATAGATCAGTATAGGTTAGATAAATTTGCCATGGTAAATATTAAAATATTGATATTTTATTTCGTAAAACTTTTAACATGATTATATGTTGAAATCCTTCATTATTACAGTTAGTTAGAAGAATAATTCGACAAACTTTTGAAGTATGTCAAAGACAGTCGTGGAATATTGAATGGATAAAAGGTATCTCTGAAATACTTGAAAACCTTCTAACTAATCCTAAAGTATGTATAGGTTTTAAGATGCATTTAACAGAGGTGCTATTCGAAGAACTTGCAAAGGTATATAATTTTAAAAAGTGATGCTTATGAAAAAATTAAGTGCGATCCCAAAAACATTTAATTTTGTAGATTAGCGAAGGAAACATATCAGAAGATGTAGTCACTGAACTTGTAAAAGCATTTATGATATACTATATAAGAATGGACAATGGAATACATATTGGACATGTTATGAAACACATTTTTAGATATTTAATCTTTCAGTCGGATGTTGGCATGGATTATGTAGAGAAATTTCAAGCTTGGAAAGCTGTGGGTGTTAAAAAATTGAAATTGTTTAAAGAAAAACAAAAAACATCACAAATGATCGATAATTTCTTCTTAACAACATGTTATTATTTTTACATAGGCAGGGTTTCCTGCTGGTGCGATCGATGCTATGGATAGAATTGAAGTATCCGATGAAGAAATAGATGATGATGGTGACACGGAGAAAGAAAAGTTTTCCCAAAATCAAATTAAAAATGCAGAAAAACCATTAGATCCAAGAGCTGGTAAAGTAGATGTTGAATTACCACAAATACCTTTTAATCCAGAAAAGATTGCTGAATTATTAGCTCAATATAAGTTTCATCCTTCATCAACCGCAAAATCGCGTAGACAGTTGCGACGTCTGATTAATGAGTAAGCATTGGTTGTATAAAAAAAACTGAGAAGTATTAGTGATATTAAAAAATGATTTATATTTCTATTAACTATGTACACTTTATAGATTTACAGAATTATCACAGGGTAAAATGCCAGTGGGTATAAAGGAAGTAGTTGTTCCAGAAAGAAAAAAGAAAGATACAAATCCAACATTAGCAGCTAAACGTTTGTTAGCATTTGAAAAAGAACTATATTCTGATAAGGCAAAAAAGCATAAAAGAAAACAAAATGAACAGCTGGTACAGCATGATAAAGATGAATCTACAGAAGAAGAATTAGAAAATACCGATGATAAACATAGTGCTGCGGAAGTAAATGAAGAAATTGTAAAAAAGAAAAGAAGGGTACAATCTAAAACAAGCGATGCCAATAATTTAATACAGACAGATTCGGAAACATCGAATGAAAATATTCTTGATTCAAAGAAAATAAAAAAAAGGAATAGTAGTAATAAATTAGAAAAAAAATCATCATCATTAGTTAAAAGTAATAATAAATGTAAAAGTTTAAAATTAAAAGGAAATAAAATGGCAAGTGCCAGTCTTTTAAATATTACTACACCAATCAAAAGGAAAAAACCAACAAAGCTTAAAATTAGCAATAAATGGGAAGTTTCTGATAATACAGAATCAACCACACCATTGCTACCAACTAATGATACTAAAGGATCGCATATGGAAACCACTGAGGAATTAATTACAAGCGATACTAATGATTCGTGTATTAAAAATAATAATGTATTAAACAAACAACCAATGTGGTTAGTACCGGTATTAGAAAAATTAGAAAATGAAAAGGGCGTAAGTTAAGTGTTATTTATTTAAATTTAAATCATTGCATCGATTTTTTTAATATTTTAACGTTTTCCTTCATTATAGAAAACGTCAAGTTTGAAAGGGAAACATAAAGTAAGCGCTGTTACAACTCCTAAAAAACGAGTAAAAATTGCTCTTCAGTGTAATACTGCTCAACATACGTCTGAATATATTATGCAAATTCAAAAAAGCCCAGCTATACCATTTGATGCAAATAAGAAACCAGGTGCAGGGGTATTAAAAGCAAGTCCTATACCAAGCCCCATTAATCCATTTTATAAAAGAAAAATGACTTGAGGTATCCAATAACTTAACTAGTGAATAATGATTTTTTGTTAATAAAACAAATAAATAGACAAACTTTAAAACGGCTACTGTTTCTTCGCTTTTTTTTTTTTATTTTTTACTTTATTGAACCGGCATTCTTTTAGCCTAATAAATGAAAATAATAAAGGAACAGTTTGGTAGACCATAAACCAAAAATTGATTATTGATAGTTATAATTTTAAATCAATATTACCATTGAAGATACAAGTTTACATTATTTTATTTATATCTTTTTTTATTTACACGATTCTATACTAACTTCATACACATTTATACAACAATAAAACCTCGGTTAAGTATCACTATATGAAACTCGGTGAGAAATTTACATTATTTTGATTTTGTTTACGTTTGTAAAGATATATAAGCATAAAACTTTAATTTCGGATAACAGAAATACTTAAATGTACATA
Organism: Stelis phaeoptera; assembly: GCA_943735885.1. Lineage (NCBI taxonomy): Eukaryota > Metazoa > Arthropoda > Insecta > Hymenoptera > Megachilidae > Stelis > Stelis phaeoptera. The sequence continues at coordinate 4,868,620 of OX030934.1, read as the reverse complement.
TATTACAAGTAGTATTAAATTGGAACAAAACTAAACAAACAAAAATATATCTTAACAAGAAATGTTGTACTATAATTTTATGGAATACTTCACATAAAATTTACAAGCAGTCAGCATTGATGTTAGCATAATATTAACATACTGAGTGTTTAACTAACTGTATTACAGGTATATGTAGTTGTTCAACAAATTTATCAGTGATATTTACATGAACTTCTTTTTAATATCATTGTGAACACTCCTTTCTTAATCAGGCAATAATGAAGTTCTTTTTATCATTCTGTTAAACAATGCAAATAAAGCTATTACATTAATATACAATTAAGAGCTAGGAATGTTTTAGATAAACATTCTTAACAATGCATTTCCGAAATTTCTATTTCTCTATTATCTCTGAATAACATTGATAAAGATAGATTAATACACATATCATTTTGGCACATGAATTCACTTTTACTTATAATTAGAACTTCCCTACTACTATAGAAAAATAGAGTTTTCACCTCCTATTACATTGAAACATTTAAAATTTATATCCTATACTATACATATCATCAAAACGCTTACATTACATTACATTCATTATACTTTTTGTCTTTTTACTTTGAAATGAACCTTACTAAGTGAATAAAATGTATTTGTTTTTGAAATTTCATTTCGTTTAGCAAATAAACTAAAAACTTACTACGGGCGAATATAGTCGCTCCCCACAAAACTACGGGCGACTATAGTCGCTCTGCATAAGATGCCGCGTATTGTATACATATACATACGACGAGCGATTGGAGTTACTGAAAATCGAGTATCTTACTCTGGACATGTAGCATTAGTATTTTGTTTTGCATTATTTTCTTTTTCCAAAAAATACCGTCAGAGGTATTGTGCGTTCACGACTTGATGGCTAGTGACAGTGTTTACGTTCTCACTCTGTTCCACCTCTCCTGCGCCACACGCATGGTTGTTATTGGCTGAAGCGGTGACAAAGGACGACGACGAGCATATTTAGATAGAGTGAAATATAAATCATTACAATCATTATATTTCACTCTATCTCAATATGCTCGTCGTCGTCCTTTGTCACCGCTTCAGCCAATAACAACAATGCGTGTGGCGCAGGAGAGGTGGAACAGAGTGAGAACGTAAACACTGTCACTACTAGTGACTCACTAGCCATCAAGTCGTGAACGCACAATACTCGAGTTGCAGTGAGGAGTAAACGCCGGCGTGCACAATTTGGCGCGAAGGCTGATTCAGCGGGAGTGCCGCGCCGGAGAAATCGCCCGTAGCGAAAAGGTTAAAATGCATTTGAAGAATAATTCTTTAAGAAAGTGCATAACTATCTCATACTTCGAATTTTAAGACTTTTTACAATTTAGAAATTGTTCACATTGACAATTTTATTAAGACACATATATGTACACTTGTGCTTTGGAATATGAGATAATGAGGCACTGTATCCGTTGTTAGCTAGGTTGATGTCAATTTGGAAAAAAAAAACAGGGAAGAACATTTGTATATAATGTTAAAATTATATGAATCAAAACTATCTAAATATAACTTTAGATTATATCAAATACTTTCATAAAATTGTATAAGTTAGAAACTACGTCCATTTGAAAATTGCTATAAAGATTATTAATAGCGAGTAAATTGTTCTTTTCAAAAATTCATTGGAATCAATTCTGATTCATAAAAGTTTAAATAAAGAAACCATTTAAAATATTGATAGAGTACATTTACAGAATTGAAAAATTGCTGCAAAAATATGTTTTCAAACGTGATTGTTGTTGGTATTATATCAACATTTCTGAATTAATCCCATCTCTCATCTTTACTATTGGTATCTAACATTTATGTACAGTGGATTCTGCTTATTTGGCACACGTTGGTTCTCGTATAGTTTGGCTTGATTAAGCGGCTGTGCCAATTATGCGAAGTGCCACATAAATATAGTGGTTAATGATAGAAAATATATGCGTGCACTCCCTGTGGAGAGGGGAGAAGAATACTCCCACAGTAGCCCCTGCTTGTCGTAAGAGGCGACTAAAAGGGGACACAGAAAAATGTGTGTAGTAGAATGGACAAAAGAAAAATGTGAAATGCAAAAAGTACAGGCATCTGTCCCAAATAAGCGGGATGATGACCCGGTTAAACGAAGAAAGCTAAGGCTGTTTGTTTGATTGGATTCTGTTTTTTGAAATTTGCCCCAAATAAATTTAATTTTGGCTGCTCCAATTAAACGGTGGTCCGAATAAGCAGAATCTACTGTACTAATTATTTTTACACATAACTTCATGCATGAACATCATAAAAGTTACAGAAAAATTGTTTCTGTAACGTATAAGTATTAATACTGGATACATACATTATTATATTGTGAGTTACTAAAATATCTTTGTTTAAAAAATTTGTCAACTATTTTTTTCACCCTTTGTAGTTCACAATATTGTATTGTACTAATGTATAAACTAAACTGTATTATCAAAAAAAGAAAAGGTGTAAAGATAATATTGTTAAAAAGTGTCACAAAATTAGCTACTTCAATAACTTTTTGTACATACAATACAAAACTATTTTTATTATTTAATAATCAAATAATCTATAGGGGGTTAAGTTTTACTGTTAAATTTCAATAAAATTATTATCTTTCCAGTTCCATTATTTCTCAGTTTGTACATCATATTAATACCTTTTTTTTTATAACTTTAGAACAGTATCATTATTGTTTTACATAATGAAAATATTTCAGTCAATATTGAAAGCAATCTGTTTTCGTATCCTGTATTCAATTTATCAACCTTTTATAAAATATGTGTTCCTATATACACGGTATAATGATTCAAATCATGTATATCATTGAAAGTTTCTAATAGTATAGCAATTTACTGCAGTATTATAAAAATAAATGAATGTAATTTAGTAATTGAAGTGTACTCACACTAAATACCTCTTTTCAAATTTTAATAACTACATTGATGCGTTTTCCAACGCCAATACCACCCCATTTCAAGTTGACTAAAACCGGTAGTAAAAAGTGATAGTGCAACAAAGAAGGTTGAATGAATCAATGCCCATAATTGAAATAATGGTGAAATAATAAGTAAAATTACTGCAGCACCTGAAACAAAAATAATGTTGTATGTTAATATTTCTATAAAGTAAGATAATATTAAGAATTACTAAAAATTATTAACACATTGTATGCAGGTATATTTCGCCGCAGACTTATGCGTGTAGCGGGCGTTTTTTCGTGAATTTCGTGGGAATTTAGTAAATCAGTAAAATCGCAATAAATCGATAATTACTTCGTTTTTTTAGACGAAATTTTGTTTATTTTACACTCAAATATATGCTCTATGATTGTTTAGAAAACGGAAACGTATTTACACGAAAACTGGTCTCCAGCATAAGTCTGCTAAATAGGTACGTACTTATACGTGATCCGCGCTCAAGTGACAGATCGCAAAAAAAACGTAAACGTACGTTTCCCGCATGAAATATGTTAAAATAAAGGGTACAAAAATGTTACCTGTTAAAATGCTCCAGAAACCAAATGCAATTTGTAAAGGAAGCAGTCTTGTTAGCGGCCAAATTTCAGTAGAAAAAACTTTCTTCTCATAAAATTGTTTCAAAACTTCCTCTTTATCGGACCACCTTTCTTCCAACCATTGCCTTAGAGTCAAATCTTGCGTTGGCATATCCGACGACGGTATCCGTTTAATATTAAAATGAACTTCATTCGGTAATTTACCTTTGATCAAATCTAATTCGGATTGGGGGATATAATCTGGATATGCGATCGTCAAATCATAAATAGCATCAAGGTAATTCGCTTGTTGAAGGTGTCGGACCAAATAACTAAATCCTGTCGTTTTCGGATGAAGAGCAAAGGAATATTGTGGCAAGGCATGCTGCGAAGCATATCTGTCTGATTTTTCTTTGCTAGTTTTGGTTAAATCGGTTCCTTCCGGAAATATAAGTAATTGAGATCGTCTATCTAGAGCTACCAGATAATCCAAAGTACGTGACAGTCGATTTCGATCTTCTTCCCAATGACGAGTTATATAAAGGAAACCATTCATCTGCATGATCCATCCTATTACACAATAATACATTAAAATGCTATATGCTGTTTTATGGAATAATTGTGTTTATTTATATAAAAAAAAAAATGAATAAAAAATACTAGTATTTTTATTTTAATACTACATTTGAAAAGTTTATTATGACACTATTATTATGGCTCACAAATGAAGTGATAAACACTTTTGAATATCGATAGCAACCCAAAGTCAACAATTTTAATGTCAAATGCATTTTCAGCAATCTTTCCCAAAAAAATATTGCAGCATTGGGTAATATATGATCTATGAAGTTGAAGTATTTTGTATTTTTGTTATTGTTATCATCACATTACCTGGACCTGGAATATGCCGTATAGGATCCTTTAAAACAAATTTCAATCTATGGGTTGCTATACTGGGTAAGCAAGCCTGATACATTGCAGCCCATAAGAAATTCCAATCCACTCTTGTCCTGTGATTCATAACAAGTATAGCAGATTCGTTTGGAGATATGTGATCTCCCGATACAAAAATTTTTACACCGAATACTTTCAAAAGAGCCTAAAACATTAAACAAATAATTGCTTTATTTAGATGGTATAGGATTAAATTTATGAATAATATTTTACTAACTGTAGAATAAAGTTCCCAACAGGAAAACAAACGATCACCACATTTTCGAAATTTTGGAGGATTAAAGAATAACAGTGGTAACATAGGACAAGCAATAAATAAAAAACCAGCTACTACACTGCCGTACCATAGCGCACAGTATAACGTTCCACGTATAAGTCCACGCATCTTAAACCGTGTCTTAGATATCTAAGAGAAAATATAATAAAATATTTGTTTATAATTGTTATATGTAAGTATACTTGCAAAAATTAAAAGTTTTCTTTTATTAAAACGTGATTATCAGAAATTTATACGTTTATTATTGAATGATAATAGAAGAATTTATAAGCGAAGAAAATGAAGTAATTTTACATTAGTAGTAAAGTACCGTTGAATTTATAAAACGATCTTTGAAATTATACTTGCAAACAACTTACATTCTGGATAAAGCAGAAATTTAGATGTATTATTCCTTGATGTTTATACAGATTAAAATATAATTGAGTTTTAGATGGAAGAACTTACTTGATCATGTGTATGTTCTGATTGAACCACTTTTTTCAAGCATTCAATGTTAACTAACTCTTTTTGAAATGTTTTCTCTGGCTTCCCTTCTATCTTACTAGAGGGGCTTCTCTATACTTTACCCCTTTCACCCCATTCTCCACCCAATGCCTACTGAGTTCTGGGATGCTGTGTTGGACCATTATTGATCTGCTAAAACAAGGGAAATGTTCATAATTCTCTACAAAACTTCAGTTTTTCCCCTATAAATTTTTCCTTTAAAATATTGTATCAAAAAAGTAAAATTAATAATTATAGAAAAAAAAGCGTATAAATATATATGGAATTCATTATCTAAAAAAAACAAAATATGTCTTAGGGGTTGTGGTTAATTATGTTACAGAATATTTTAAGTAATAACAAATGTTTTTAATACCAATTTTGTATTTAAAATTTTCTAATACAAAGTTTGAATAGTATCAATGAAAATATTGTTAAGTATTTAAGAACAAAAATGTCTTATGTTCATATAATCAAGTTTATTATGCATACTATCCCCATTGTATATTTTGAGCATAATAGATCAATTTTGAACCAATACACCAGCGACTACAAACTATATAAATAGATTGTATAAACATTAACAAAAGTCCATTTTAACTATAATTTTAACAAACACATTACACGAGGAATATTTCTACTGGAATGTTCAATGCAAAATGTTTAGAAGACTAAATATTTAAAACCTTTTCGCTTAAGTGTCATTACGATTTAACTATATAAAAATGTATTACTTAGAAAATGTGTATAATGAATACCAACAGTAACAAATGCTACAAATCCCTTTTTTTTTTTTTTTTTTAAGAAAAACTAAATTAGCCTCAATCAATATGTATACATGTATATATAAAACGGTATTTAGTAACTTATATAAACGAAGTACATATCCCTAACCATTTACACAACTTTGCACCACTATTGCGCACTTTCTTGTACAGATGTTTACAAATTACAATTTTTCACAAAACTTCAATTAAAATAAAACGTTCGTAGTATCTGCTATAGTGGATATTTTTCAAACTTTTATAGTACTTGCATTTGGTATAATCATATTTTATAAGTTATTTAATGTTACTGTTTAAAGTAGGCTATATTTCTTTTACTTCCATCTCTCCCTGTGTAGAAGGGAGGTAGAAAGAGTAGCACTGACTATTAGATACGAATGGGATGTGTAAATACATTTTTTGCCGCTATGAACAATATCCAAAATATTTGTTGTAAAGTTTACTCGCTTCTGCATGCACTTTTTCATCTTCGGCCGTTAATAATGGTTGTTCTAAAACCTTTTTTAAAGAATCAGTTGCTTGCGAGTATTGCTTTAAAGCAATATAGCATTTGCTGATATATAACTGAGTGTGCGGGGATTTGTTTCCAAGTCTGACTGCAGTTTCAAAACAGTCGAGTGCCTCTTCATGTGAAGCACTTGGAATTTCGGAAAATAATGTTGCCGCTATCTGTACAAAATTGATAAGATTACTGAAAATTTGCGAATGAACAGTTAAAATTATTTGACATTTAAAATAAAGAAGATAAACCTTCTTTTCGAGCCAACTCAAATTGGCTATTTCGTATTTAAATCTTCCTAAAAGATAATGCAGCTCTGAATCATTTGGCCGCATTTCTAAGGCCTTCTGTACGTAATCCTTAAACTGAACACCATTTTTAATTTTATCTGCCGTTGATAAGTAATCTCCATTTAACCCTATAAGTATAGCATACCACTTAAACAAATCAGGATGTTGAACTTCAATAACTCTTTCACAGTGTTTAATTCCTGCAATAATAAATTGTTATTTTCATTGTACGGTAGAATAAAATGATATTTTATATTCACCTTCAAGAATTATTGTTTTTCTAATATTTGTATCATTTGTTGCCTCTGCATAATCATAACAAGCTCTTGCAAATCTCCATAGTACCTCTACATTATCTTCAAGAGATTTTACCAGTGTTTGTAGTTTATAGTACACATCGATATTAAATTGTTCATTCGCATCTTCATCAATCTCCTGCAGTATTACATCCAGCTGGTTCAGTTCGTCTGAGATCCTATATTACTGAACATATAATCTCTTCCTTCTACATTTTTAAAATAAATTTTACTCGCCAAAATGATCAAATTCTAATTTTCCAAATTAGTATAAGTAATCATGCTTAAATCATGAATGAAATGTTAGAATTGGAATATTCTTAAGATGTTTCTTCGGGAAGCAGATTCACATTTTTACTAGAATAAATTACAAATTCTAGTACGTACTATTCATATAACTTTAACTAATTTATATGATATACAAACATATTATTAAACTAACCTTATATCATTTTCGCCAATAACGCTTTCGCTATCAGAGCAGTCATAGAACTCATCCTCACCAATATCAGTATCTGCTGTGGAAAAAGCATCAACATCTGTGTCATTATCTGTTACTGTATACGTACTATCGTTTGAGGTAAATTTTCTTAGAACTTTTCGTTTCTTTTTCTGTTGACTTTGCTGTAACCTGAATCAGCAAAAATTTTAAATTTAAAATATAAAAATTTAAACAATACTTCTTTGTAACTTATGTAAAGATATACCTTAACGCTTCTAACTCTTTTTGCAATTCAACAATCTTTTGATTCGCAGCTTCTAAAGTAGAAACTGTTGTGGTATGCTGCTGATTTTCCAAAATCTTATGATAAATAAAAATACCAGCTGCACTTATAACGCCAACGGTTACACCGATGGCAGCAGCTATTAAGTTACTATTTTGTAAATGATTCATTATGCTGCAAATATAATGTATGTTAACAAATATCAAGGGACATATTTGTATATATTTTTATTAAATTAAATTTGTATAAGTACACACACGCTACCACATACACACACACATACACGTATTAATATTGAAACTTTACCAACTACTGCAATAAATTCAATAAAATACCGTTATTTCTTGTATTTTCTCATATGAACTGTTCCGAATCATATGAATCTTTTACGTTTATCGTACGTTAATGTCATAGCATCTATTACGTGCACAGTATAACCAGTTTATCAGTTTCATAAAAAAAACATGATTTTTACAATTTGTGAATGCAAAATGTATTTTTTCTTTTTTTTCGATAAAAAACGTTACTTGAACATTACACCGTTCACATCATATGTACATAATGTGCATTATTGTTTGTGCACCGGTAATAAGGACATCGTCCGGCACACGAAAGCAATATCTTTGTAAGTAAATACAGTCTAATTTTATTATTCAACTATATTTGTCAATTATATAACACTTTTTTAAAAGTTCAAAGTGCAATATCACTTAAAAATAGAACCACCTTCAGTTTAAATGGGTGTAAATACATGAGTGAAATTTACATTCACAAGCACATTAGGATTCCCTCAATTAAACAGAAAGTGAGGAGAAGATATCCCCCACTACTGCTCTAACTTGTTCTTGTTTCGTATGCGCAAGAAGAGGACGGTTGCTTTTTTTTTACATCGCTGTCACTCTCCTCCTGCATGTAAAAAAAGCACAAGCGAATCGGGCAAGTGGTGGGAGACAACTTCTCCTAACTTCCCCTTTAAAGAAGCTAATCCTAATATGCTCGTAATATATCATACATATATGCATAAGTTTAACATTTTCACTTCATGTTTCTGAAGCGATTTACTTCTTGGTTTGCTGTAGATTTGGATTATTCGCAATGAAATATTATATTCGCTGTCTACACATACTGCATTGCATATCCTTTTGTATGTATGTACATGTTTAGTTTCAACATCTATATGTATATATGTATATTACTTATATTATTTTTCCTTTTTAATTTAAAAAACTACTACTGAAATGTTATATTTTGTTAAAATGTATTTATAAATAAAAACCATATTTTCCATTAAATAAATTACAGTGAAAATGTATTAATCCTCAGTTATATAATTGTACGTATGAGTTACTTATAAGACAAGTGCAGCACAAAACAAAAATAAGAATAGTTAGTTGTCTGTTTATACTTTTTTTAGAATGATTTATTGTTATATTAAATATAAAAACGTGTATAGTTAATAGATAGGTACTGTAATAAAATTTAGGCATAAAGAAATGCATAAAATGTTTCTTTTTATTAAGATAAAATTTATTAACATACATATTTATCATAATGTATTCGTACATATGGTATTAAATTTTGAATTCAATTAAAATTGATAAAATCTCTAATAAATGAATACCTGAAGTAAGTTTTAATTCTGACTTCTTGTGAAGTTTAAGTTATTATTATCAAATATTTTATTGAAATATTAAACTTAAAACTGTATTAATATAACAATGTATATATTTTATTAGCAATATTTTAATTTCAATTTACATGTCTTCTTTAACAATACTTTGCGCTAGAAATTCAAAAAATGTTTCCTACATACCTATCATGTGCTCTGTTTTTAAAATTCGATATAATATTAATTTTGGAAATTCTTTATTATTATTGTCATACTACGAAATTGTATGTTGTGGACAAGCTCCTTATTTGATATAATAATCATTAATCATTAAGAAGTGCATTGGTGTTAAATTTACTAAAAACTGATAATTTCAATCTGTCACTTATAATGTGAACACAACTGTACATAAATTTTCTAAAGTACATACTATTTAATACTGTGCTGTCCAACTTAGTTATGAAACTTAAGAATTTCCTACATTTGTAGCCGTTATTGTAATATATCATAACCGCCGGAAATATGTATTATATACTAAACACAACTATTTCCATCATTGATATGTTTTCTTTTTCTAATAATATATCGCGTAAAAAGAAACAAAGTCATGGAAAGGGTCTAGTTATGGACAGCACCAATTTAGTTATTTCTATACAGGGTGTCCCGTAACTAGTGTAGCAGCCGGAAATGGGAGATAGCTGAGACGATTCTGAGCAACAATTTCCTCTGCAAAAATGTCGGATGGAGCTTCGTTTTTGAATTATTAACAAAAAAAAACACTGACCAATCAGAGCGCGCATACTGCGCGCGCTAAGCCGTGATTCGTTCTAGCTCGCTCTACACGCGCTCTGATTTCTCAGTGTTTTTCGTTAATAATTCAAAAACGAAGCTCCATCCGACATTTTCGCAAAGGAAACTGTTCTTCAGAATCATCTCATCTACCTCCCATTTCCGGCTCCTACACTAGTTACGGAACACCCTGTAGATATGATAAAAATGAATAATCAAAATGTAAATATACTGAAAATGAAAAAAAACTTTTAAATATAATAGTTTAAAAAATTTTTAGCACCTACTTAACACATGTCCTAAGTTTATGTGTTATTTATAACTTAATAATACATAGCAATATATTTATATCTATCGTATTATACTGTTCACAATTTATACATATAATTTTGTTTGTAACAAATTGATAAACGAAATATTTCCTTCCAATTAAAATTAAATAAAATTATGGAAAGCTGTACATGGAAACAGAATTTTTTTTGTCAAATTCGATAAAACAACTTTCATAATTTTCAATATGGTAAATATACGTACCATGTAATCATGTTAATCGTAAGAAAAATTTGTACATATAAAAATTTGCAGCTAAAACTACAGTAACAACAACAATACTGCTACAATTAGCATTGATGAAATATACAACTATAAAACGTTATTTTAATGGAAAACTTTGTCATTTAATAGATTCTAAAATATGATTTTAAAATATTATGTTTCTTCTATTAAAGACAACAAAGATAACTATATAAAACAAATAGCGATATCATTTTATTCGTTTTGGACACTGCTTTTGGTCGATATCATGGAATTATCCTTTACCATATTTTCAGTAAACTTTCAGGATATAGGACGAGTTTCACTTTTTATGATAAAATGAAATACTTGTAGATCAAATAAAAAAATGTTTAGCGATTATGAATTTTAGTTTTAAACAAATCAAATTAATTTGATAAATTCTTGTTCTTCTTCTTCTTCGTCTTTCCTAGCTATTCTATGTACATATAGGTACTAATATCAATAAAATATATGAATATATGTAACAAAATAAAATCTTTTTAACAGCGTATATATGCAAAGAAACATATATTGCAGCCTTATATTAACAATTTTTTCTAAACAAACACTTGGACTGTGTAATACAAAAAGGCATTTTGTAACTTTATTCCCGTATAAACTGGTTACTCTAAATTACCAATAATTATTAATGATCATTTTTTTTAGTAATTTTTACATATAACGTGATTATTAGTGGCGTGCGGGTTCCTGAAAGTCTTGGGTACCCGAGCTTCGGGTCGGGACGGAAAAATTCGAGCGGGATCGGGCGAGAACCCGAATGTATCTGCGTACATACGAACTCTCGGGATGCGGAGCAATACGGGAATCTCGATATTCTCGATAGCTCATCTGATTTCACCCGAACTTTTCCGTCCCGACCCGAACCCGACTTTTCGGATAGCCGCACATCCCTAGTAATTATAATGTATGTTGTAATAACGTATTTATATTATAACATTAAATTTATTTGATATTGTGAAGTTAATATTATTTATAGTATTATAATGTATAACTAAAAAAATAAATTACAATTTCTTTAATGTAAGATTTTGGACAAATTTCATATTTCATATTTATCATATTTCACGCAAGTTACAAAATTTATTATCTTTCTTTTATCAAAAGTTAGCGAGTGCGGGATGAAATTACTTTTGTAATTATAGTAACACACTGAATATAAACAAGCTAATTCATAAAACATATAAAAATATGCAAAATTGTTTAAATGTGAAACTCGACCATGCTAGTCTTAAAATTATGCGAGCAATATAAAACGATTACATAAAATCTATTACATTATTGTATCGTTTTTTTTTTCCATTATCACAGATTGTTTTGGTGGTAGGCCTGTTTTTAATGTTCGATCTTGAAGGCCTACATCAGACTAGTAAACTTTAATAGGATCTAATGAAATTCCGCTCTAAATATACAAACCAACATCATGTTTCTGGAAAGAGTCTCGTTAGCACAAAGTAAGCTACATCATAATTACTCCAGTATGTTGTATGCGCTGCTACCGTGTATAAATAATTTCGTCCTAAACTTGCTCGAAGCACATAATCCAATCTCTGTGCTAATTCTAATAAACATGAAAAATATGTTTAAATACAGTGTAGATGAATATATAAGATCGGGATTTTTACCTTGATCAGGTTGAATTGGCGCGGAAACTCCTTCTTTGGCATTCCAACCAGCTCGCACTAAACCCCAAAGACTCCAACCCTTGTCTGGAGTGCGATTAGATATATCTACTGGATTTTCTTCTCTTTCCTCGTTGTCTGTCATAACAGTTTAGAGATATGCATATATAATTCTCAAAGAATCATCATTCTGAAAACAAATAAAAACTATTTAATATACCTGTGGGAGGAAAATTCTCATCAGCATTACTCATTGTTGGAGGAGGTGACTGTTCCGTTTGTTGGCCCTCGACTCCTCCATATGGTGGAATAAGAACAGGTTCAATTTTGCTATAACCCCTTTCCAGAAGAGGTTCCATTCTGTAAGCCACAGGATCAGACCAATGAAATATATTGTAAAATCTTTTACACAAGTCTTGTGGCATCACGTCTGTTTGATTAGACAGACTACGCGTGCGAAGGGCAAGAAATACGGACAATGGAGAACCCAAGCAAAATAAGTTTTCAATCTGAAATTATGTAAATATTTCAGCCTCGTGCTTATTTGTTGCTTTCATCGTAAAGTAACAAGTTGTTAGGAATTAATAGTTACAGGAAATTGTAATCGTTGCATCAAAATCTCCTGTGTTTCTGGAGACGGAGGTCTAGTATCTGGACCCATCCAACCTGTGACAATGTCATAAACAATTACACATCCTAGAGAATGCGCTAGAATCGAAACTTTTCCTTTCCAACCAGGATGTCGACTAGCAAACATAAAGTACAGCCTATTTAATTCTTTTTGCAAACCAGCTCTTACTTCTCCGCCATAAAGTGGACTCGTGTAATAAAGTATATCCATTGCTGATGTGTTTAATAGATGTCGTATACTTAATACGCTATATGGTGTAATAGCGTCTACTATATCTGAAAGAAAATATATAAAAAAACAAAGTACAACTAACTGATTGTAAATATATAGATTATTCTCTTTCTTACCACCGTCAAGCTTCAACGAAGAACGCCATTCAACAGGAAAAAATTCTACTCTAAACTTAGAACTGGGAAAATATTTTTGTTTTAGCCAATCTACGCAGTCCCTAAACCTGTTTTGATATGAAGTTATAATTCTTTTTTTATTAAAAATCATATTACAAAACATATTGCAACAAATTATATTCGTTATATCTTTTACTTACGATGTTGTATTGCGTATAATTTTCCCAGTGTCCCTTTTCTGACCAATTCCATGTACCACAAATACTATATGGTCAATATCATGAGGTTTATCATCTACTGTTGCCTTGACTTTGTAGCCTCTTCGCAATTGATAACCTGTTGCTATAACGTTATTTATGAAGATTTATTAGAGATTTTAAGATTATACATTAATATCATGATCTGTGGCTGTCAAAAAAGTAAAAAAAAAAAGCTTACTTTTTGCAAAACCCAACTTCGATGTAACACTACGCATTAATTTACTATGTCTGTATTCGCTATATAATATCACATCATTTATGCTATGCCAATCAACATGAAACTCTGGAAAATGTTCTGTGTGTAGTACTGAAATAAAAGAAAAAGTACATTAATTATGGTTATATTATGTTCGAATAAAAGTTAAACGAAATGGATAAAAACATACTTTTGTAAGAGTGGGAAGAAGTATCGCATCCTGGAATGAATTGATCCGGGGGCTGCTTTTGAAAGAGATTAAGATGAACTTCTTCTATAATTTTAGACTGTTCTAATTCTAACGGTATCCAACTACCGTCATAATACCAAGTGCCTCTCATAATTTCCCACTCCTCACCTTTAAATAACATTAACGAATTTGTTAAATATATTTATATTATGTAAAGTTAGATGTAATATATGAATAAAATTTATAACATATTTAAAATTATATCTTATGCAAAAGTTTTCCTTACATAGAAATATATTTAAAAAAATCTGGAGAAGTGATGCAACAATGCACAACATAATAGCATTTACTGTATGGTATTCTGTTTAAACTTATCATAGTCAAATAGACTTGACCGTAATAAGTTCAAGGACAAAGTAATTTTTATAATACAGATAACAACACGCATGCTACTTAAATCAAGAATTAATGTTTAAGACAGAGTCTATCTTTTATGCAATGTATGATGACAAAGTTACGTGTAACCCATTATTTGCATAATATTTTCATACGTTTCTTATTAACTTTTATACTGTACACTATATTATGCCGAACCAATAAAAATAAAAGTACTCAAATTAAATGAAACTCTTACCTGGACAATAAATAGAAACGCATTTCATTTTATCCAGTTCTACATCATACATTCCTCCTTTAACTACTATTTTCTCAAGAGGAGGAACATTATGAATTGTATTATCGCTTTTGTTAAGTAAATTTTGATGAATACGCCAAGCATTCTCGATTCTTAAGCTATCATATCCACAGAATTCTACCCATCTTTTATCCATACCATCTCTATAGAACCATCGTACTTTTTCTGGAGTTAAAGGTTCCGCGTATGTTGGTTCATCTGTCTCATTTACCGTCTCAGTTTTTGAATATGGTTCTGCAGTAACTTGTGTAGCTTCTTTAAATATTAAAGTTTAGAATTAAAATAATATTTCATTCTTATTCAATAGTCACATTATTACATTATAATCCATATTTTTATACTGCATAATATTTATATTATAAATTTATACATCATTGTTACTATCTTATTGCAATTCCATGGGTTTACAAATTTTTTGATTCTTCAAACAATACATTAATATTTTAAAATATACTGATATAAAAATTTATATAAATATTAAATAAACAATACTGAACACATTTTTCTAAAGATATATTTCTTAATTTTGAACAATTTTTATAAACATTATAAAAGGTTTCAGATCGTACGAATTTAATTAAAATTTATTACAAATATCAATCTAAAATCATGAATGAATCACATATCAAATATTTAAACAGCACTTTATTTGTAGCAATTTCTTGCAATTTAATGTTTTACCGCATTTTGCGTATAAATTGAAACATACATGTTGCAAATATTTTTAGCAAACATATACGTATATTAATTTTTCATTGATGACAATTATTTTAAATGAAAAACTATCTTGCATGTTATTATGAAATAATATTAAAAATATTTGCAGAGATAATTAGAAAGGATATTTATAATTTTACCTTCACAATTTTGGAATTCCATTGGTGTCTCACTGAAAGGATCAACTTCAGTTCTGCTATTAGCCATCCTATCCATCGTGCAATTAATGCAAAATACGTTTAAAACTGTGTAATTATGAAAATCACAGATATTTTATACGCAAATACCCGATAACGTTTAAATTGTACAAAACACCACGATTCTCGTCAAAATTAATGCTGGACACTATCGAGTAGTTGCCATAGAAAAAATCTTCAAATTATAGCACAGCATTCACTTGACAGCAGAAAATATTAAATGTTTCTTACTTATTGTTTGCAAACAATAATTTAGATAACGTTGTTATTTGCTGTAATATGAATAAACTTGCTTTATAATGTAATGCAACTTTGTTCACTAGCTGACAGGCAAGCAATCGTTTTCTGCAGTAGACGAACGTTATCTAAAATTAATGCAGAGCGCTTCCTTTATCAAACATTATTCGTTCACCGCCCGTTATCTTATATAACTTTATTCTTCTCCTGTCTTGGTAAAACTGCTGCATTTAGCGATAGACAACTTCTGCACAAACGCAATGCGTAAAACAGTATGCGATATGTATGTGCAACTTACGTTCTTTTATATCGCTATGTGCAATGTAGATATGTGTATACATTGTTCAAATGTATGCGTATAAGCGCATGTATCAATAGGTGGTTGAACACTACGTCTATAGAACTAATAATGTGTACATATGAATCATAAAAATTATCTGTAGAAACGGCAAATTAATGCTATCATATTTTGCATAAAATAAAGATATCACTTTTTGTATAAACGATGTCAACATAAATATAATGTTTAATACATTTCATACAAATCATGTTTCTCTAAATTTTAATATATTGTTAATTTTTATTATACTTTTATTACATGCTTATTTAATATCAGGGTGCATGAGATAGTTTCTATCGTCACAGACGAGATATAGGATGTATAGTAATGTATACCAATAATCATCTTATGGAAGTTGTATCGTGATTTGAAATACCGACGTAATCCGTAACTTCATCTAGCGGTTTGGCGCGCACTCTACGCCTAAGAACGGTGCTTTCAGGAACTAAGTCGAGCGAAACAACTGAGGCTGGTTAGGTAGTAAATATGAGAAATTAGCGAAGAAAAGATTCATTTATGCACTATTTTTATCGCTGATATAAATAATTGAATTGACAATAAACTGCATTTGGGGCGTTGAAGATAATAAAAATGAGATTGTTTCGACACTTTTAAAGTTATTATCTAAAGTCGAAGGACAAAAGCATTTCAAATTCCTGTATTTGTTATAAAAACCACCGACGAGCTAGTATTAAAGACTGCCAACCCCTGTGTATTTTGGCGTGCCACTTGTGGGCTCCAGTGGGCTCTGGTGGGCCTGGCGATCTGTCGTGGTACGCAGGGGTTGGAAACTCCCCTCTACAAAAAGTCTGGCTGAGTCTGGCATTGCCTGACTCTTATCCGTCATGGATGTAGTACTAAAAATTGATATGTATAGATATAAAAGGGCATATGGGTAAATTACCTCGAAATGAGATTATTTACGTTACTTGTAAATTACGTAAATAACGTAATTTTATGAAAATCTGAATAAAATATCATTTTACACTCGTCACCGTCCTTTATCGCCGATCGCCGCTTTATGCAATACAGACGGCCCTCCACTTTCGCACATTATTTTAAAAATTCAATTTGTTAAAGATTTTTGCCGATAATGCAAAAATTGTTCACATTAATGCAATTGTATGTACTACATGTGTGTATTTTACATACCCATCACTGCCAATAAGACATAGTAAATATGTAATGGCTCTATTTATTTACAGGTGGGCAAAATACAACTAACCAGGCCTAATATTTTAATATACAAATTAAGAAAATGAGTAAAAAATAAGAAACAAATGAATTAAGTAGAACAGAGTTATATGTTATTAAAAATGTTACAGTACAGCAAATATGTTTTTATGAAAAATAAAGCAATGTTATAAATATGAACAAATTTTATAATTTTCATTACCTTGGGGAGACAATTATATAAATATAATATAATTGATACATCTACGTATACAGTAACATAACATCATTAACATCATATATGTATAAATAACAACAAACTTGCTTATACTTATTACTTTGACAATTATAATATACACAGACACACATCTATATATTCTATATTTTATAGTTTAATATGTATGTATATATATTTAAATTATGTTAAATGAAAGTGGCAGTGGGTATAATAAGTTTCACTTATAACTATTATACATATACTTTTTTTACACATATCTTATCACACAGTTACATTACATTTTTTTAATTATATGTATAAAACAATACCAAATGCTTCAATGAAACTTTTTTCATTGTTAGTGTATGTATACATTTATATTTTTTAAATTATATAATTTACTTTATATTCACATTATTATCAAAATTCGTGTTATTACTAGCTTATAATGGTATACTGTAAATATTTAATTTATAATAACAGAAGTACTGTAATAAAAAGTAGACTTTTATAAACATCAATTATAATTTATATAAATGTTTGTACATTTCTCATTATGATATATCTTCGAGAGAAAGATAAGTGTAGGCCGAATAAGTTGTTTTATATGCGCAATTACATCTCGAAGTTTAAATTAAAACAAATATGCTTTATTTCTAAAGATTTCTAGACTTAGAAATCTTTATTTAGAAAATTTAGTTTATTAAGTGTAACTTTGTATTTTACCATTAAAATAGATACAAAATAAATCTATTTATTATAATATATTCTAATGTAGATGATATAAAATGTGTAGCAAAATTAAATTATTATAATTAAAATAATTTTAAATACATGGAACATTACTTTCAAAATTATACATATTATATGTTTTCTACAGCATAAAAGGTTTTAATGCAGTTAAAACTATTCTTTTTTTAAATATAAATAATATATTTAAAATACTAATTTTATATATATAAAGTGTTTCCATTTTATTTTATTCATTGTAATTATCAATTTTTCAGTACCTTTAGTAAAATTCAACAATAACAATGATTTGTCATAAAATACCAATATTATTTATTTGTTAAATCTGAATTTGTATCACAGTATATCTTATAATTCTGAGTTCCTTTATTAAAAAATCAGGAATTTATTTGAAATTTTAATGGAAAAAGTTTGTTACAATTTCAATTCGGTAATTTTCATAGGAAAGTTAGAGATATCTTGACTTGGTGCAAATAAGAAAAGAATTTGCATAATGTATTTAACTTTAAATTTAAATAATTTATGCCACACAGAGTACATATAAAAGAAACGGATACTTGGACAAGTATGCAAGTGTATTATTTCTGTTGCATTTGTTGTTGTAACATTTTATATTGTTGTAAATTATATTTTACAAAGTATTAATTAAATTCCAGAATAAACAATATATGTAATATCTTCCAAACTTAAATAAAGAAAGTAATATGGTATCTTCATGCAGTTACACTAAACTTTACAAATTTAAAATTATATGAAATTCATGTTTTTCATTACATATGCAAAATATGCTATTTATTTTTTCAATAAATGAGTAAGATCTTTGTTTTGTTTCTGAAGCGTTATATCTGTTTTTTCTGTTTTATCTGTTATATTATCAATTAAATCGTTTTGTAAATCTATTTCTTCTGATAATCCTATTGCTAAGCCTTTCAATCTAGCCAACGAACCGCTCATTTCATCTAAATTTTTTTCTAAAATCTTGCTTACATTGTTACTGGGTAAATTAGTATCTTCGAATTCATCATCTAGGCCACGCAATTTCAATGCAGGACTTGTATTAGATATATTAGTCTGTACTTGTTCCAAAGAATTAGACAAAGCAGGCGATGCCATGGATTCAGAACTTGAAGATTCTGATAATATAGTCGACGGTATTGGTCCATCCAATGATTTACCACTAAGGTAGTTCTTCAGACTGCCAAATACACTTTTTATTCCTTGGATATGTTTCTGACTAAACCTTAAAGTACTATTGATGTCATCTAATCTCTTTTCTGTCCTTTCTAATTGCTCTCTCTGTCTGATGAGTTCCTAAAATAAAGTTATCCATATTCGTATATAAGTATTTCTAATAAATAAAATAAATTTGTTGATAAACTTGGATAAATTAAACTTCTTCGATACATTTTATAGAAATATGTTTTACTATAAATCAAAACTAAATAAAAATATCCTTGAGTCAGTACCATATTCCAAGAAATGTATTAAAAGTAAATTATCTGTGATATGACACATAACAAAAGATTGCTTTAATTAGTAGTTATTATCACAATTAAATAGTGATTTTTAAAATTACCTCAGCAGTAGCAGCTCCAATCTGTTCAGAATCTCTTAACAGCGAAATGGATCTTTTTGATGAATGTATTGTACGTTCTTCTATCTCTTTTTTTCTTTGAAGCAATTGTTGATGCTTTTGTTCCAGATCATTATCAAAATTTTGGTAATGATTGTAACTATGACCAGAAGACCTAGGAGGTGCACTTTTTAGAAACGTTTCATCATCAATATCATCCTCAAGAGAGAAAAATGGATTCTTTGGATCACTTAAATAATTTTGACTGGCCATTTCTTAAGGTATCTTACACTTAACAATCTTTGTACCAAATTGTTTCAAAGTCTGGTTAAATCGTTCGACACTGTGACATTCATGAGTATGACATACGTAGCATCTGTATGGATGTCGCTATCATACCACAGAGTGAATGCATAAAAGTGAGGTCGTGAACATATTAGAAGAGTACGATTTGTGAGAGGAACGAATTATTCGATTGAACGTGCGAATGAAAAGAAGCGAACCAAAAAAAGAAACAAGAAGAAGAATAAATCGAAGGCTCGCATTCTTCATATCTTCCTATTTCCCTTTCCTACTCTCAAAATGTCGAAAAACCAAAAAAAAAAAAAACATTTTTAGATCAATGGATGTTGTCAATGTATGCGCCCAGTTAGACCCGCAATTTGTTTTCGTTGGTAAAAGAAGGAGAAGATATCGATCACGGATCGATAGGGAGATGTAAGACGCGCACCGTCGAGAAAACACAAGACTTGAAAGAATAATGATAATTAAAAAGAAAACGCTGATGCAGCTTGACCCTAATCGTTCATAATGCTTAACAAATCGTCGATAATAATAACTTTTAACTGATCATTTTGTCATTGGTATCAGCATCGCAGACACTTAGACGTCAGGGAACTCGATGTTTCGAAGTAAAATTATACGATCGAATATATGATTTGTATATGCGAGACTCTGTATACCTGCGTTCCTTAAACCACCATTTCTTCCTTTTTCTTTTGTACTATAATAACTATATACTATGTTATATTATATTAGCATAGTTTATAGATCATTTTTTATATTCATTTGCTGAATAGATTATTAAATTCTTTTCATTAGGGTAATAGTTAATCGAATAGTAAGTATATTACATGAATTAGAGTTGCATTGAAGATTCGATTATTTGGATAATTATTACCAGAATTATTTTAACGTTTGTGGGATTTAAATTTCAAATATTCGAAATGTTTAGGGAACAGTAGAACTTCAATTTGAAATTGTGCTTTATAACGGTATTTTTAATCAATTAAGCATTAATTTGTTACAAATTTATTAAATAATTAAGTAGATTTTATTATTTACAACGAAAACTTGATTATGAAAGTTTCTTCGATAAAATAAAACTGGGTAATCTAAAACTTGAAATTTTGCTACAATTATTACATTTTGAATACATATTTTTCAATTATAATCTATATATGAAGTAATAAACTTATAAATAGCATTGGAATTTAATTAGAAGAAAGTAAAAGCAAGTTCGTTGAGTTCAGATTTATACCAATTTATTGATGGGTTGTGAGATTTGGCAGAATAAATAAACACAGGTTTATTGCAGGTTTCATGCAGAATATATATATACACTTTATTGTACTTTACACAGAACCTTTCTTTCAAAATACTCGGCTTGGAATGACGCGCCACAACGCTGCCTATCATAAACAATGTACATAGCAGAGAGGAAACTCCTAGGGAGTAATCGTCGTACTTCCAATAACAAGGTTCTATCGCCACCAAATTTAAATACTGGCAAAAGCAAATACTATATTATTATAAACTAATCAATTTAATACAGTGCAAGCTTTGTTGTTAATATTTTTTTAATTTATTAAAAATTATTAAGTAGCGCCATCTAGCGTCGATAAAGTAAACTAAAATAGCAGGATATAACATAAAGATGTCGGTAACATTTCGCTGTCGGTAACGGGTTTAGTTCATCACTCTGCCGCTAAATGGGGCGACCACTACTACTTTTGTGGGAATTGGAAGTGGAATTTGTATCAACTACTTATGAACAGTTGTAACATAAAAAACTATATCTTTTTTGAAATACACTTTGTAATTGTCGTGTCTTCTTCAGAACGTGCGAACGCGAAGTGGTGCCGTTGACTCGCTTCTAAGATAATTGAAAAACGTGGTCGATAAAGTAAGAGTCCGTCAGTGGCGTTACATTTTTAGCGGCACTTTGAAAAGCGACTTTTATAAATAAGGACATTTATAAATAAGGATTATGTGTTAAATTTCTATCTTTGATACTTAAGTACAGCTCCTCGAATACAATATACATAACTATTAGCTTCCTCTGTACGACCTCTGGTAAGAAACAAGCTTGAATTTGTTCGGTTTCAGAATATTTATTAATGATTTACATTTACATTACAGACATGGAATGCCTCGTACATATTTATCACACGTGTTACGAGTGTACAGGCGTATGTATAATGTGTATATAGATGAATGTTAGTTTGCAGTAATGGGTACGTAAAATACATACATGTATTATATGGTATATTACGTTAGCTCGAATTATACTGTAATTTACATCTACATCTTGTATATATGGATTTGTAGATTTATGGTGGATTTTATTGGCGAAGCAGACAACAAATTGGCAATTAGATTAGTCGAAGAATGGGAGAAAATCATTCGAATGTAAGAAGCAGAGAGGAGCACCTGGGAGCTCAGTCTGTGTGCCTGCGTGTAACATCCAAAGCAGTAGGATTCATCTTGTCTCCTGCCATCATATTTTCCACGTACATCTGTGCTATCTGTTCGTGCTTGGATAATCTACTAGCTTCCAAAAATTGGCAATATCAAGTTTCGAAACTTGGATGCAACCTACAACCAATCTTTTATTGACAATCATTCACACGATAGTATACGTACTGTAAAATACGATTGTATATTACGATAAAATTGCATAAATATTAATACAATTTCACATGTTTTACTTGTAATTATAATTATATAAATATCTATCACAGTATTAATTGTAAAAATGGTATAAGTTGCGTTTTATACAAATTGAAGTTAAATAACATAGCCATAAGATAAATTCAGTTACTCGTTGTACAAAGAAACGTAAAAATAAAGAAAAAAAGAAAATTAAACATTGTTTATTTACTTACAAAATCCTATCAAGTTCATATTCCAAACGTTCCTGTACAACCTCGTATTTTTAGAAGCAAATATAAAAAAGATCGGAAATTTGTATCAGGAGAACATAAGTTGCGAGGAGGTATTCCTCGTGCCACTTCTTGGAATTTTGATGACGTCAATTCCTAGAATTTTGCCGATTCCGAGAAATGACGTCAAATTCCAGGAATTTCCGAGAACTGGATTCGCGAAATTTCAAAGTCCGATTTCGAAAAATTGTATCAGGAGAACATAAGTTGCGAGGAGGTATTCGTGCCACTTCTTGGAATTTTGATGACGTCAATTCCTAGAATTTTGCCGATTCCGAGAAATGACGTCAAATTCCAGGAATTTCCGAGAACTGGATTCGCGAAATTTCAAAGTCCGATTTCGAAAAATTGTATCAGGAGAACATAAGTTGCGAGGAGGTATTCGTGCCACTTCTTGGAATTTTGATGACGTCAATTCCTAGAATTTTGCCGATTCCGAGAAATGACGTCAAATTCCAGGAATTTCCGAGAACTGGATTCGCGAAATTTCAAAGTCCGATTTCGAAAAATTGTATCAGGAGAACATAAGTTGCGAGGAGGTATTCGTGCCACTTCTTGGAATTTTGATGACGTCAATTCCTAGAATTTTGCCGATTCCGAGAAATGACGTCAAATTCCAGGAATTTCCGAGAACTGGATTCGCGAAATTTCAAAGTCCGATTTCGAAAAATTGTATCAGGAGAACATAAGTTGCGAGGAGGTATTCGTGCCACTTCTTGGAATTTTGATGACGTCAATTCCTAGAATTTTGCCGATTCCGAGAAATGACGTCAAATTCCAGGAATTCCCGAGAACTGGGTTCGCGAAATATCAAAGTCCGATTTCGAAAAATTGTATCAGGAGAACATAAGTTGCGAGGAGGTATTCGTGCCACTTCTTGGAATTTTGATGACGTCAATTCCTAGAATTTTGCCGATTCCGAGAAATGACGTCAAATTCCAGGAATTTCCGAGAACTGGATTCGCGAAATTTCAAAGTCCGATTTCGAAAAATTGTATCAGGAGAACATAAGTTGCGAGGAGGTATTCGTGCCACTTCTTGGAATTTTGATGACGTCAATTCCTAGAATTTTGCCGATTCCGAGAAATGACGTCAAATTCCAGGAATTTCCGAGAACTGGATTCGCGAAATTTCAAAGTCCGATTTCGAAAAATTGTATCAGGAGAACATAAGTTGCGAGGAGGTATTCGTGCCACTTCTTGGAATTTTGATGACGTCAATTCCTAGAATTTTGCCGATTCCGAGAAATGACGTCAAATTCCAGGAATTCCCGAGAACTGGTTCGCGAAATATCAAAGTCCGATTTCGAAAAATTGTATCAGGAGAACATAAGTTGCGAGGAGGTATTCGTGCCACTTCTTGGAATTTTGATGACGTCAATTCCTAGAATTTTGCCGATTCCGAGAAATGACGTCAAATTCCAGGAATTCCCGAGAACTGGTTCGCGAAATATCAAAGTCCGATTTCGAAAAATTGTATCAGGAGAACATAAGTTGCGAGGAGGTATTCGTGCCACTTCTTGGAATTTGACGTCATTTCTCAGAATTGATCAAATTCTCCGAATTTTGGTGACGTCGTATTCTAAGAATTTCTCTACTCAACGATATCCATGTTCTTATATTTGAACACCGAGTTTTATGCTTCTTTTTTCTAATTTTTATTAATATTCGAGATTTCGTTGAATGTGATTGTTTAGTTGAACTGTGTTGTTGTATTTTTGGAGAGGTTTTTAAATGAATAATCTGTTTTACCATTTTATTCATATTTATTGAAATTTTTCGATATACATGTACAATTTGTGAATGTGTTAACAATATGTGTATAAGTGTTGTATAATATTTTATAATATACAATATTTGGTACAATTATTAATTTATGAGGGTATAACAATTTGGTAGCTTCATTCTGATGCTGAGTTTCAAGGTAGCGCATCTGGTAGTGTGATATTGCCATGTTCAGTTCTGGAACATAAAAATAAAAATGATTATTTAAATAATACTATAAGAATAACTTTATTCTCATGCAAATGTATAGTGTTATTCACGTAAATAGCGGGAGTAAGACCAACGGAGTGCCGGCACAGTATATATACTGTGATCTGTGATCATACTATGTAGGGTTTGCATAGAATGTATGTATATGTATATATATATATATATACAACAAGAATATTCTGCCAATGATTCTCAAACAATTTATCAAGAAACCAATGTGTAGAGATTCTTCTATCAAGTTTAAACTGTGATTTTATTTCTATAAAATAAAAACAACTTATTTATTTTTAAAAAGTTATCATTCTCATTGGTCATAACTTTTTAAGAAAATATGTTAGCGCAATATTCATAAGCTTAGTTTAAATAATTGAGAAATGCTGTCTGGTGCATCACCGGTAAAACAGTTTCTATCAGTTTCTACGCAATTGTAAGCAAGTAATGTGCTGCCACCAAGTGGCAGAATATTTAAATAAACCCACTACCCGCTATTCGACGCTTTTCAAACTTCTCAGTGAGCGCATATCGATTCTAGCGCGAGAAAGTAACCGTCGGATTTGTGCGACTGGCTTACCAGTTACTATTTTTTCGTTTAAAATAATTGTTGTTTATAACAATTGATATGGAATCCGCTATTGGTCATCTCGAACAAAGTGTAAGTGTAATTTTTGAATTATTTTAAAAATAATCATTTATAATTTTAGTGACTTCTAGACTTGCTTAATTTGTAAATGTCAAAACATTGCTTTTTAATGGATGGTAATTTAATAGTTTTGAAATTGTTTTATGTTATAGGTTCAAAAAGCGGACGGAAAATTAGATATGATTGCGTGGCAAATTGACGCGTTTGAAAAAGAATTTGAAGATCCAGAGAATGAGGTATGTTTTGGTTAAGAAACTGAACAAAAATGAATTCAAGTAAAATAAACTTTTATTTTCTTTCATTAATTTAATTAAGGATTTGTAGTTATTGTTAGCCTTCTTTAACATTAACTATTTGAAAAACAACTTATTTATAAGGACAGTTATAATGTAATTTGTTTGATAGTTTTATCTCTTTTTCTCATTGTTCCAATCCTAATATTAAGATCTCTGATTTTAAGTTGTTTTTTTTTTCTTACATTTTTAACAGATCTCTGTGCTTCGTCTGTTACGGTCTGTTCATCAAGTTACGAAAGATTATCAAAATCTTCGCCAAGAAATATTGGAGGTTCAACAATTGCAAAAGCAACTTTCAGATTCTCTTAAAGCGCAATTATCTCAGGTGCATGGGCATTTTAATTTACTACGCAATAAAATTGTAGGACAAAACAAAAATCCACAGTTAAAATAGAATACTTTATGATCTTCGTCATACATTTTCTAATTGCAGTTAATTTATTTTTATAGTTTTCAAAATTTCGAAATTAACAATTATTTGCAGTTATATGACTTGTAAAGGATTTAGAGATTTAATGATATATAATATTATTCTTGGTAAATGAAAAAATAGGTATTACATAGTAGTCATGACGCAATACAAATTTATTAGTTTTCTTATTTAATAATAAATAGCTTTTTAGGTCTTAAGTTTTGTTCGTTACAGTGATTTAGTGATTTTTTGTAGTTTATTTTAAAATGCAATAATAACCATAATAAATTACATTTTTTTTTTAAGATATATAGTTGATAGCAATAAAATCATTTAATTTTAACTTTAAATATAGAATTTCCTATAATCTAAAGGCAACTAATGCTACTGTACTTTTCCATGTTTAGTCACATTATACCATAAACATTTTACAGTTAGTAGCTGCAAAGTATATTAAAGCAATACTGCAAATTATTTTTATGTCTTTTTATGACAATAGTTAGTATACATTATTTGCAAAACAATATAACTATCGTTATTAATTTGGCATCACCACTGTCATAATTTATTTTTGAATCTTAGTATTTGGTTCATAAATATCATAAATAGGGATCAATAGATATTATTGACCAATAATTTATTTAATTTCATCTGTAAGAGCGATGTTTGGGGCCAATCTATATGCTTGTATGTCCACGCTAAATAAGGGGACAAGTAAGATATAAAGAGAAATAGTTTTGTTTAATACAAAAATAATTTATTTAAAACTTTTAATTATTATTAATAACTTAAAGTTTCTTCAAATGTATTGAACAATAATTTTGAAGTCACGTTAATATCAAAATAATTTTAATATGTACATGATCATAACTAATTGACAAAATCAAAATTTAAATAATATTTTGGAATATTTTATTTATGTAGGATACACGATTACAGTGCCAAATATAATATATACAATTTTATTTTACTCTATTGTATAGGCTAGTATAGAAGTGTTGAATAGATGTATATCTATAATAGTGATATACTGGGTGACATTATGATAATATCTGTTTAAAAAGAAGTTTTATTTACTAAATTTTATGATAATGATTTTTAAAAAACATGTAAGTACATGTAACTTTCAGTCTGTTAATTGATTAGTAAACTCATATGGTTCATGGAATCAAATTGTATTGAGTAATAAATAAAGGTCCTGTTTTTGAATAAAACATGAAAAAGAAGTAAGTTTTCAATAGTATCTAATTGCAAAGAGATAATACTTTTCATTTATTAAATAACACACAATTACATTAGTATAATTACACTGTATATGTAGTTGAAATGGATCAGTATATATGAAACCATTTTCACTTTGGTAATAACTGTATTAATTCTTGCATTGAATCTCTGCAATTGAAAATTATTCTTCACAATCAAATATGTATCTATCTTTCTGTATTGTAATATTTTAAAGAATGACTTATGTATATAGAAGCAAATGTTGTTATGATTGTAAAGTTTTCTTTATATCAGGGAAATTTTATTGTAGTATAAAGTAATAAAAATGGCAGGCATATTTTATGACACGAGAATAAAGATAGAAGTGTGCTGAAGGTGGCATAGGATAGAGTACGAAAAATAATATTGCCTTACGACACAGGAGTGCATTTAACAAGCTATATAAACTATGTTGGAGTTATACTCTACTATGATATATGTAAGTTAAAAAATCTGTTATTTAATAACGTATATGACAAACAACATACTTTAAATTGGTCAATTATGTGTGTTTCAAGAAAATGTTTTTCACTTTAAATGATTTAAGAATCTATTAATCAGGCAAATTCACAATAGAATGTGTGATTTACATTTTGTACATTAAAAGACAAACTGATTTTTGGCATTTGTATTAAATTAAAGAAAGGCTGTCAGAATCCAAATGTATGCTAAACGTGTATTCACAGACTTGCTCCTTTATTTTTTCACCTGTTATATTTTTCATGAAAGAAGTAAAAACAGAAAGGTATAGCATGCTTGTATAGCATTTTCTTGAATGGAGTAACTGAGTTTCATAATCGTAATGCTATCAGATATTCTCTTTGAACTTAAACAAGTTCAGTCACCTATTAAATGTAATCACTCGTCACGAGAAACTCCTTTAAGTCAATACTAATACTTCAGGAAAGAAGATATTTGTGATACTCAGTGACTCACACATTTATTAGAACTAATTTATATCTCAGTTAATCAGTTGTGTGTCTAAATCAGTGTTAGACACAACGAGATCTGAACAACTGCATAAAATATGTTAACTGAAAATATAAATTAGCTCGTAGATTGACCTCTAGCCTTTATCTAAGCCCTAAGCAATTAGATCTGGTCTATATGAAACTGTATCGACGCATACAATACACATACATGTACGGTAGTGACGTCAATCATAGTCACGTGTATTTATTTTTTTATCGCAGTAATACACGGTGCTATTCAACAAGGACATGTGTGCTTTTTTCCTTTTTTTGAATAAATTCTTTATAGGGTACAAGAGTGTACTGTTATGTAAATTTTTATTAACCAAAGTGAATCTTAAATTCGTATATTTCACTTATACATTGAAATGGGTTTCTTATTCCAACATTTGTTGAGAATTTATTCGGTGATTGTTACTTATATTATACTTGTTGATTTTTGTTGCTGCAAACTTGATCGAGGTACTAAAATTTGTTGCCAGCATCGTGGAACAGTATTAAAAAGATATAAATACTTAAAAGTGATTTTAATTCAAATGTTATTTAATATTTTTCGGTGACTCGTAGAATCACTTTCTTTTTTTTTTAATATTTTGAAATACACGTGACTCTGATTGTACGAATAGTGTTAATGCTCGTTAAAACTGTTTTCTAGAATAGTTGTAGATGATAAGCTAAGAGAAAAATGGTCTGGAACACATTTTAAAACGTGCCAAAAAAACTTTGGTCAATTAGTATTAAATATATCGTGTCGTTTTTATTTCGATAGAATTGAACGCAGATCCTTGGATA
Organism: Stelis phaeoptera; assembly: GCA_943735885.1. NCBI lineage: Eukaryota > Metazoa > Arthropoda > Insecta > Hymenoptera > Megachilidae > Stelis > Stelis phaeoptera. The sequence goes on along the minus strand of OX030934.1, from coordinate 4,839,075 downwards.
TCTGCTATTACAGTCTACATATCACGTTTTCGCGTTTTCAAAAGTTTATTTCACTTTTTCACACGTGATATTTCTATAGGTACCTACTCACAGATCCCTTTGTTTGTTTATAGAAAATCAACTGCAATTATATAAAAAATAATTTGTGCAAGGAATTTGATTATAAATGTAAAAATTTTACATCATTATTTTATTATTTCATTCATTTATTAGTAATGAAGTTATTGGACATATTTCGTATAATTAATTTATATATCAGATTCTTGAAGAAAATATACAAACATTCTGCTTTGCTTTTAATTAAATACCTTGCTAACCTCTTTTTAAAAATGGATCTTTGATGCATGTTGCACGCTTAAACACGATATATCTAAATGCATATAATGTATCGACTGTTTACTTTATACAATTTCTCATTGTTTATTTGTAAATGGGCGTTCAGATGGTTCGCAAAATTGTATGATTTTAATTCCAATTTGATTTGCTAACGATCAATCATATTACCTTCGTTCAAACATGATTAATTGCTGTTATTGTAAATTACGTTGATTGAAACTGTGGAACGGTATATGAACGATCGTTTTAAAGTACTATTCAAATATTCGACAAAATAATTATGATATTTTTGAAGATTATAAAACGATCATTCGTTAAATTTTTCAAATTGGAATTCACACAAATTGTTTACCATTGTATTATACACGATTGCTCAAACGTTTCGATGTACATTATACAAAAATTATATGACACAACAAAAATATATTGTATCTTTTTAGATATTTATCATGCTATTACGTAATAAATTGTTAACTCTGTAGCAAATCATTAAACAGAAGTTTCTCTTCGTCGCCGATATATTATTCCCTGAGTATATATATAAATGATATTTAACCAAAATATAACCAATTTATTTTATTTATACTATCGTTTAACATCAGTTTAAAGCTTTAGTATATGTATTTGATAAATATTCTGACAGAGGATTAAAAACTGTATAAAACCCAGAGCAAACAAACATTTTATACAACATTAACACGTTGGCTGCCACGGGGGTCACCGGTGACCGGCACCCGAAATTTTGTACAATCAAATAATTACCGACAGAAATGATAAAATAAACCACGGATGGCGTTAACATTAAGCTAATAATGCTAGCTATCGAATTGAAAAGTTAAATTTGAAAATTAGTTGATTATATTCTTAATAATTAGGATTTCAACGTGTCTGACTACAAACGCCCGTTTTCACTGTGGCAGTCATTAAGACAACTTCATTCGAAAGTTTCAAATAATCAAATCAAATAAATCCAAACTACTTAATACACGGTTTGAATAAAATCAAGTCCTGTTAATTTAGACTGAATCGAAAACTTCAATCATACAAATCGTCACATTCAAAATTTCAACATATTCATTTCAAATTTCAAATTGTGAATCTGCGGTGCTCTCATCAATCCACCGAAAAGGATTGAACTTCAACGTACGAGCGGAGGATCAAGCATCATTTTCGCTTTCGTTTTCATCGCAAGGGAAACCAAGGTTATTCGTTTGAAAACCGCATTTCAAATCCCAGCCACCAGGTCAGATGATGCAGGCTAATCAATTACTCATTTCCTCTTAACATCGTCCGCAACGCGATGCCCTTAAAGGTCTTTGATTAGCCTAAAAAAACCACCCCATTTTCTCGATGAGAAATCTTCGACATCATCCGTTTATGAAGTGAGTATCACTTATGAACCGATGCCGTTGTGAGCATTTTGCTGAATTGGAACGCCTGATGTTTCTGAAAAATTTGGAAGGTTTTTAGGTCACACAGCGAGCAGGTAAGGCGGGAAGAACACCCGAGGGGCTCGTGGAAACGAGGTGACCGTCGTCGAAGGTATAACAATTTTTTTCTTTTAAACGATCCTGTTTATTTCTTTTGATTATAGATGTTATTAATAATATTAAAAACATAAGATTGTAGATTATTCTCTTTTTTATTTTCATCAAATAATTTTATATAGGGTGTCCGAATAAAATGTATACACCTATGATCGCTATACGGCCGCTCTTTATACGGCATTTCGCTATAACGACCTTTTTTAATTATGGTTTTTCGATTTACGATCCACGATGTTTCGTTAAACGGCAAAAACTATATTATTTTATAAAAAAAAATTGGAACAGATATAATAGAATTTGTATGGGTTTGTATCAAAATAATTGATTCGTTATATGGATTTTCGCTTTACAGCAAGCTTTTCTGGAAGCTGAGAGCTGGAATTTGAGAGATGTCGATTCAATCCATTTGTATATGAAAGAAGACTATAGTCCAATTTAGGGGCAGGTCCGATATAGAGACCTTTCTCTTACTTGCAAAGAAAGTATTTTGTTGGCCAATAAGTAACGTCGGATTTTTCCAACTGTGTGGAACCGAAACATCGTATCTCGGTACCAAATGATTTTCAACGCTGAATTTCGAAATTCCTAACATTTCAGCAATCCCACGAGTGGTATAACGTGGATTGCTTTCAATTAGACTGGAGATTTGATCTTTATCGATACTGATTGGTCTGTCAGAACGTATCCACCACCACAAAACTTTTTGAACCATCTTTGCACCATTCTTTCATTAACAACACAGTATTTCTTTCTGCCGTTTGAGCCGCATCTTTTCCTTTGCGAAAATAGAAAAGATTGCACGAAAATAGTCTTTCTCGTCGCTCGTTTTCAAATCAAAATAAACTCTGAAAAATTTAATCACTCACGATGAATATTTTTTTAAATTATACGTTGGAATCTTAGCTATTAGATAATATATACGTTTTATAGATTATGGATACTCTTTTGTTTTAAAAACAGCCGTGACGATACCAAATGGAAGGATCCGTATCACTTGACCGACAAAGACTTACTCGACAGTATTCACACCGACGCTATTTCATTGACATTTGTTTAAATTATACCGTCGATGAAAACAAATGTCAGTGAAATATCGTCGAGTAAGTCTTTGTCGGTCAAGTGATACGGATCCAAATGGAAAAATCCGACATTACTCATTTCCCAACCCAATATTTATATTATAAATTTAAGTCAATAAGAAAAAGTTACTGCAGACAGTATATTATATTGTTATATAAATCTATTGCGTATCTACAACATGGATGTGTGTATTCCAAGTGTGTCAGTGTTTATTATGTATCTTTACCTTGTTATCCATACATGATCTTGTCTATATTAAAGGATAGTACTTTTGTTACTAAATAATTCTCAAGAGTGCCGTATCTTTTGGACTAGCCAAGATGGTTTTTACTCTTTCAAATAAAACATCACCATCACCGAACTGTGAATCGACCGATCAGTTTTTACTTTCGTCGAACAATATGGTCGCATTGTACGCTTTTCCTTTCAATCAGACGGAATGATTCAACCGGATGACCGATTCGGAAGACTCGCGATGATGGTGCATCCGCAGCCATAAACGCCGCACTCGGCCAACACCCTCCAGGCAAACACCGTCCGATCGATTCCTTTGCTCGAACCCTACTTTCTGTGGCTTTGATGTGCATTCGCTCTTGCATTTCGTCCCCTTCGTTTCCGGGCCAGCTTAAAGCTTAAGTCTCGAAAGAAGTCGTCCACCGTTGATGATAACGCGAAAGGGATTCCCTCGATATGAGATTCACTGCGGTGGAAACGTTGGAATTACGTTACGACAAAGTTTAATTTAAGAAAGCGATTATATTAAACACGTTTTGACTGTCACGATGATAAGAATGAATAGTGATAAGATTGTTAGTACGTTTAAGAAGCTTTCCGTTTATTTCGATTGTTAACACGTTGACTGGCACAGTGAAAACGGACGTGTGTAGTCAGACACGTTGAAATCCTAATTATTAAGAATATAATCGACTAATTTTCAAATTTAACCTTTCAAATCGATAGCTAACATTATTAGCTTAATGACAACGCTATCCGTGGTTTGTTTCGTCATTTCTTTTGTTAATTATTTGATTGTAAAAAATGTCAGGTGCCGGTCACCGGTGACCCCCGTGGCAGCCAACGTGTTAATATTTGAAAAGTCTTAAACGCATTGTGTTCGTTGCAATCTTTTTGAATTACAATCTTCATGCAATTATGTGATTAACTTTGTAAGTTTAATTTGTTTGTTTAAACAATTGTATTCTGAGTAAATGGGTGAAAATACTTTTGGTGTAACTTTTTCAGCGAAATACCATTTTCTTTCTAAATAATCCATGAATGGGAGAAAATTCAAAATAAAATTAAATGAAAGATCGAAAGAGAAAACGACAGAACACCTTGCATTTACAGGAGTGTACTTATATGTATATATGTATATAAATATACTTCACTGACTTTCCTTTTCCCACGAATTTAATAAATTTTATCAAAATATTATAACATAATTCGTAGGTGGTTGATAAAAACTTTTCGTATTCTTAATTGAATAAGTAACTTACACAGAATAAACAATTGAGAGTTTTCAAATTTACTCTTCAACAAAGTTACTATTTTAAATGAAAATTGTCCGAGAGTCATCGATAGTTTAACGGAATTAATTGAGTGCATCCATTTAAACCGGACGTGCCGGAACAATGTGTCACGGAGGAGTGCAACGACCGAGCAGCGTATCATTGATAAATCGAGCGGATCCGTGCTGATTAGAAATTTGCGAGAAATCGTAGTGTAGACAGGGTCAACCTCCGAGACGCTAGCAATTTCCTTTTCACAGCGTTTGCTCGAGAGCAAAGGCACTTTCCGCTCAATTTCCATCGCGTGAAAGTGCAACCCCGTTATAGAATAAAATGTCAATACATGGTTGCTCGTTCAAGTTCGCGTGTTAGCCATAAAAAAACTATACTGCTACTTAACACTTTCGCAAACCGTAATTTTATCACTTTCTTAAAATCGGAACACTGGTTGGTGCAAAAAGAAAGTTTATAAATTACAATTTAATAGTAATAAGAAAAATGATAAATTTTTATCATTTTTACACCAAATTATGAGTTATCTTTGAAAAATTGAAGAGTAAATTGAGAGTACTTTAGTATATGTAAGTACTTTATTATACAGGGTGTCCTGGAACTAGTCTCAGCTACCTCCCATCCTCGGCTGCTACACTAGTTACGGGACACCCTGTGTAGATACAAATGAAATATTTATGCACATTGTATACGATATTTATGAATAATAGTTGAACTTAGTTGTTCTCTATGTAGAAACGTTCTCTACAATGATCTCATACCGAAAGAATCGGTGAAGGTGAACTGTTACATTCACATAAAGCTAACGGGATCTTGAAAGGGAATATATTCCGCTTTATTCGGTAATTGTGTACGTGTATATATGTATATCCTGTATTTTAAGAATTTAGCATATTCAAGACCGATGATGTAGACGTAGACTTTAGACGTTGAGTCATGCGATGTCTTCTTCCAGTTTCTGGGGGACCAATGTTTGGATCATTGACTAGATCAGCGGTATCAATTTAGTTCTCCACTTTTAGTTAGAGAAGTTGTTGATTTGTAAAATCAGGTGCCTAGAGCACAAATAATTGTTAGTATTAAAACGAAATAAAAAGAATGAACGATCTACAATTATAAATATCCGCGGTTACTTTGTCGAATCCGACTTGTACGATTTTACCTTCATTATTCTACTTAACTGGAGATTAATAATTAATAATTAATTAAGTCTCAAACGATTTATTCATTTTATATTAATAGTAATTCAAAAAGCAAAAATAATGGGGACCATTACCATTGATGTTACAAAGTCAATTTGTGAAAGAAGTGAAATTGAATTTTATTTTTGCTTATACCACTATCAATGAGACGAAGTTGTATGATAGAACAAAGTAACACGTTTTAATGGCAGCTTGCCATGTCGATAGAATTAATAATTCTGTTCTCAAATAACAGCAAATGTAGCAAATCAAGATTGGAGAAGAATTTACATACTGAATCACTTTCACATCTGAAATTGCGGACAATATTTTTCGCACAATTTCCATTCGGTCGTATCGAGAAAGTGGGATCGTTGAACCGACAGAAGAGGTATAGCGATTCTAGAAGATTGCATTTTCAACTCTTCTGCTTGTTCTTAAAAGATATTCACTATGTTTTTATAGAGCTTTGAGCTGATTACAAATTCGTAAACTTTTGTTCGTCGAGAAGTTTTGAAAAATTTCGCTTTTAATTTTTCTACTATTTTAAACTCCCAAACAATTTGACAAAATTCTAAAATATTTATCGAAGTATCTACCACATTATTAATTTAATTTTTAATAATAAAAATCAAAATTCTAAGGAAAGTACAATTTTGCATGTGCCATCAGTGATCCAGATTGCCTGTCAGAACAATAATAGCGTACTTCCAATTTTATTAGAAACAGAAACAATACAATACATGTTCAGGACAATTTCGAGTTTAACAAAACGTTTTTTCAGTTCGACAACTATTATTCTGAACCACTGAATACAAAGAAACCCCCTTTTTTTTGTAGATTAGAATAATTTAAAGTCGCATCAACCAGTTGATTGGGTTATTAGCGACTCAAAGGTCCAGTTTACAATTTATTGTATGGCTGGCGTGCTTAAGAAAGTTCAGTAGGTTCTGAGTCTATTTCGTCTATTTGTAGTCCTTCAGGTTGTCGCTCCAGGTGGGACTTATGGTGAATTTTAATCGGTCGACGGTATATCTTCTGCAGTGGATGATGACATGGTCCACCGTAGCTTTGACTTTGCACAGTTCGCAGAATGGGGGTTGCTTCATGTTCGGAAGGTATTGGTGTGTAAGCTTTGTGTGAACAATTGTGATCCTTGAAATTACAGCTTGAGTGGCTATGGTCTTTTTGAAAAAATCGCTTACGAAAGTAAACAGATTTTTGTTTTTACACTTCGGTACGTAAAAATTGATTAAACGATGCTATATTGTACAAAGAAACGAAATTGTTTTCATTAACACTTTGTCTACCGGAAGCCTACTAATAGGCTTTTCAATACTACCCACTGGTAACTGAAAATCAATTAACAAACGTTTGACTATTATTTTTTTCGTCTATAACACTGTTGAAATAATGAAAGTTAAGCGTGCTACGATCGAGAATAAATGGAAAATACAGGTTACTCTCCCTAATTCTCAGTTACCATCAAATTATAAAATAGTAGGGCTTACTTTTCCATTCTAGAGCGGTAGATAATGTGTTAAGTGTATTTACACTCGACACGTTTTTCTTTCAAGCTTCATTCTTTATACTTCGCTGCGTAAAATGGTTTCGATTACGGTCTGTTTCCCCGGAACCGCGATTTTCTTGATCTCTTTGCTGGTACTTATTCCAATTTCCGTGTGAACGTTTTAATCATTCGGATGAGCAAACAAAGTATTCTTTCTAGAAATGTGTAACATGCTGGATGATGCTTCTGTGCTGTTATCTTTTTAATTAATACATTTGTTAACCAATTTTATTTTATCTGTTCGAAGTTTAAATGTATCCTTCAATCACAATATTTATTGTTACGACTAATTTTGTCTATAATTTTTGTTTCAATCGAGGAATGTACACAAATATACAATACACGTTTTATTTTAAATTCTTTTTGTTCCAAATATTATTTGCTGAGTTTCATCGTATAAAGAAGGCATAGAAAATTAGAACTACAGTCTGTACCATAAAAGAGTGGACGCGAAATCTGTGAAAGTTTGATACCCAATGCGGCAAAGATTGTGCCAGTCCAAACATACAACATCTCCTCTAATACGAAATAGCTTCAATTCTTTTAGTATCATTTTTGTCACTGATTGTGAAAAGTTCAGGTCGTATCGAGATGAGTGACGTATAAGACTAAACGGTTCGAAATGGTATCAACGTGTTGGATTGGCCATCTCAGTTCCCCCATGCCAATCCAATCGAAAATATTTGGTCTCTTATGGAGTATAAACCGCGAGGAAAGCGTATTTTAACACGTTGGCTGCCACGGGGGTCACCGGTGACCGGCACCCGAAATTTTGTACAATCAAATAATTACCAACAGAAATGATAAAATAAACCACGGATAGCGTTAACATTAAGCTAATAATGCTAGCTATCGAATTGAAAAGTTAAATTTGAAAATTAGTTGATTGTATTCTTAATAATTAGGATTTCAACGTGTCTGACTACCCACGTCCGTTTTCACTGTGACAATCAACGTGTTAACATCAGTTTCTTAACACGTTGGCTGCCACAGTGAAAACGGACGTGGGTAGTCAGACACGTTGAAATCCTAATTATTAACAATACGATCAACTAATTTTCAAATTTTGTTATAACCTCAGTTCTAGACTTCAACACTTCCTTCGGTTAGCCAGGAAGTTGTCCAAGATGCGTGCAGAGGTGTTTTCACTGAAAGCCGAGTAGCATGCGTGTTTGGCCGTATAATCGAGGCGAGTCGTGCCGGGAATACGGGCGAGTGCCTCGTTCTAATGACCTACTCCCACATCCAGCAGAGGGTCCGTGCTCGGCTTCGAGCAGAGCCGAGTTCAGTCGTTGGCTGACCGGCGTCTGGGGCCTTTTCCGTGGGCCTGATTCACCGACCACTGATGCCCGAGACGCGCACAGTTTTGTGAAAGTTGAGGCTTCGTTCCTTTCGCGCACACGGTACGTGTTCCTGCACACTTTTCGACCCTGAATACTGGTTCAGTGTCGTCGGCTTTTCGAACACCTTAAGTATTGGCGTATGTTTTGATGGAAAGTGTGTCCTGAATTGGATCAATGCATGGATTATCATTTATTTCTGGACGTATGTATAACATATTCTTCTCGAGTTTGGATATCAAGATCGAGCGTGAGGAGACTTTTGACTATAAATTATATTATTTATCGGGTGTTGAAAGTAATAATTGTCATGTAACCTGCAACTAGCGGGTTACATGAGTCTGACTAATAATGTACTTTCCTGAGGCCTGTGATACTCGTTCCAGTCAAAGTGAGAAATTATTGCGAAAGGAACTTGGAACTCCACTTCTTTCAACTTGAAAATTCTTGCAATATTGTGGCGAAAAGATGCAGCTATGCAAAGATATATGTATAAAGTTTAATACAATGGAAAAACATTTTATTCTAATAAAAAAAGAAAACGCTGTGCTGCGAACTTACGTTACAACCTAACGTGTAAAACTAAAAAATAAAGAGAATGTTAATGTTCTGTTTTACATAAAAAAAAATTGTAAAAAATAATCAACCCAATCACCTTGATGATGAGCAATTACAAAGTTATAATACGAGTCTTAGTCTTACAGTTTCTTCAATATCGACTTTAATTTTGGGTACATTACGAAAAAGGAGACTATTATTGTTCCATGTCATCTGGAAGAGATATTTTCACACAGAACCAGCTGTTACTTTCTTATATCTGGGACAGTAATGTTACGATTTTCTGTTCAAAAATCAAACGGTACTTTCTAGGGTGCCTGGCACGTAGAGGGTGGGTCAAAATTCACAGTAAGAGTGAGCTCATGGAGATAGCACGGTTGAAAATAAAACGCAAATCAAGAATAATGGGTACAATGGTCCTACAGAACTGAATGTTCGGTAACACCACAGAAATAATAATAATAATAACTTACGACTTATAAATTAATGAAAAAATGACTAAAATTACTATAATTCCTTTGCTAAAAATAAATTTTATTATAAATATTTTGCAAAATTTTCAAATTCATCTTTCTCGAAAACGAAGTCTTTAGGAATATTGTTAAAATTTGTGCATAATAACTTATTACAATCTTTGTATGCTGATTACTCGAATTATACTTATTACAAAAAGGAACAAATTACTAATCGGATTGAGTAACCTCCTCCTTTTCGAAGTCGGTTAAAAATTAAACATTCGTGGCATATTAAGATACCTTTCAGTGCTCATTACAATATTAGAGCGGTAAAATCTTACACTTTACATTACCGATAATTATTATAATTAATATGAACATTTTTCATTTCTACTTCCAATCTGTTTGCAATTAATATTGCCAGTATCTATTTATTATAAATGATATGAGAATGCGTAGTTTACATATTATGTCGTGCCGTGTGTACTAACCAGACACCGGAAAGGTTATAACTATTAGTCATCCACGATATCGGCTGCGTCAGCTGCGCCAATTAAATTTTTATAAATGATATTATGGACAAAATGCAGCATTTAGATATTTTATGAAACCATTTGTTAATAGTCATCATTTTCAGCAAGAAAACTGCCCTAAATAAATCGTTGAAAATATGCAACCGTGATCAAGAGTATTGGACACCCTACAAAATTATTTAAAATTATTCTTACATTAAAACAAAATTAACACGGTGACTGGCACCCGAAATTTTTTACAATCAAATAATTACCAACAGAAATGATAGAATAAACCACGGATAGTGTTATCATTAAGCTAACAATGCTAGCTATCGATTTGAAAGGTTAAATTTGAAAATTAGTTGATTATATTCTTAATAATTAGGATTTCAACGCGTCTGACTACACACGTCCGTTTTCACTGTGGTAGTCAGCGTGTTAATAATTAGGATTTCAGCGTGTCTGACTACTCACGTCCGTTTTCACTGTGGCAGTCAACGTGTTCAGCTAATCTTTATTCATTTTCCTAGCGAAGAAAAATGATTGACAACAGAAAGATATCAAAGAAATAGCTTTTGTAATGAGTTGTGACAATAACAATGGTGAATACTTTTGATTATGACTGTAGTACGGATATATATTTGTATATTTTCCCCTTTAGCTAATTAAAAATATCATTTTTTATATTCTAAATGTGTTATATTGATTTTTCACACCTGACGTAGGGTTTGCGTCTATTTTGTATAGTTTTATACGTCATAAATTTATAAATATCAGCAGTGTAGTTTTTACCCCATCTTTATTAACACGTTGACTGCCACAGTGAAAACAGACACACGTAGTCAGACACGCTGAAATCCTAATTATATATTATATTAATATATTTCTTTCATTTATTTCTTTTGTTAATTATTCAATTGCAAAATATTTCGGGTGCCCGACCCCGGTGAACCCCGTGGCAGCCAACGTGTTAATGGTGTTTTCATAGAATCTTGACGTCAATCCTGTTAAGGGATATTAAAAGAGAAACAGATTATTTGGAGCAATCAATACCAAATTAGGAAGAAAATCGAGTTTATATTAAAGTATCAAGTTGATTGGTCCAGTACCTCTGCGAAAGGGTTAAGAATACTGATTGTATTAACAGATAATCCGTGAAAACGGCTGTGTTCTAAATTTAGAGTTTTAAAGAAAGAATCTTATGAATTATAAGTTTCTGGGATGGGAGCTCCACATTTATAAGCAAATAAATCGTATGAACTTATGTTGAACAGTTTCAAAGCAGGCTATAATGAATACCGTAATACAAATTCCAAATCGTCGTCTGTCAGTGGTGACAAACTGTCTTCATTTCTATTCCTTGTTGGCAAAGATTTTACGAGGGAACTATGCGAATTGTCGATTTCTTTTACAGCGATATCTGCGTTTCTTTACGATAACAGCTTTTGTCATGGTGCAATCGGTATGTACACGGTGCCCATGTTGGTTCTGATAAGGTGTTTATAGCGGTGGAGAGCCTTGTGGCAACCGGTTTGCCAGTTTCTCCTTTGTGGCTGGTATTTCGTTGACTTTCAGACCTGGAACGTCGTCGATTTCAAACTCGAACCTTTGTTAAATTACATTTTCCAGCAGTACCGTTCCTCGTTCGTCATTGTTCAATTTGCTTTCCCGTACTGCTTCTTCGTTATCGAGAAACAATACAAATTTCACGGACGACGTAATAGAATGTTTGTAGTGAATTTTATTTATCGTTACAATGAACGATCTTGTACGATGGAAATATAGACGTAGAGGTTTATTCATTCCCACAATTGTACTTCCGATTAGTTTTATAATGTTTGATTATTTTCCGGAAGAAATTACAGACATGGCCATTTGCTTAGGAGTAAGTAATGGTAATTATCGACAAGCTTTACGCATTTATGTACAGCGACACCCATCGGGTAATGCAACTGCCGGCGGTATGTCGAATTTCAAGCTTCGTATCTTGGGAACGGTTTAGGTAAAAGACATTAATAGATAACGTTTTGAAAACGACTCGACAAGAGTTACAAGAAAATGCAATAAAAAATAGGGATTTCCATTAAAAAACACCGTTGGCCGATATTTTTTTCATCTGGCCCCCTTCAAATCCTACAATTTTTGTCTGAAACATTTTTCCGTATCTTCCATATATTTCAAGATATTTTCCTGAGGAGATTAAAATGGTATTGGTATGAGTAGAAAATTGTTTTGTTAGCTGCTATAATTCTTAAATGCTAATTACAAAGATTTCAAATCATAAGGGGTCTTTTTTTATTTCTTTTACTGCACCACTCTCGAAAAAGAACGGCCAATTAACTTAAAGAGAGATGGTTTCTTAAACACCTGGTCGAGTTCTACAATTTGAGTTATGAATTATTAAAAAGAATGAAGTTTCTACTTTTAGTTTTCACTTCGTTAAAATGTGTAGAGTTTTTTTTTTTCATTTTGTAAGCATTGAAATTAAACGTGCTTGGGGTCTTTTTTATTTTACACTATTTAAACATTGTTGTAAATGAAAATGAATAAAGCTAAAGCTAATTTTTCATTTTTTAAATATTAATTATCTACTTTTAATTGTGATTATTTATTAATCTTAATTATTTGTGCATATAATATTTAAATCTAGTTTTTAATTCATTTAATTAGCTTTTCTGTACATTTCACTTCAAAGAAGAGAAACTGTTAAAGTAGAACAATTGAAGGGTAGGGGAAAAAAGATGAGGAATGTTACGAAAGTTTTATCGAGCAGATGAAGTTTCAAAGTTTCACCAAAATAGGAAAACAAATGCAATGGATTTGTCCGTATAAAAAAAAATAAGTAATAAAATAATTGCCCTTTTACGTTAATTTTTATTGAAGTTTGAAAGGTACGAAATGTAGAAATAAAATAATAAATTTCCATTTGTATTATTATCAATGCAAAGAAGCGATTGATTGCGATAATGAAGCGATTGAACATTTCGTTATATAATAGTTCTATTTTTTAGCAAATTATATTTATTGTTTTCTGAATACTTCGTTATCTTTATTATTCATCATTTCAACTACCTATTACGAGTGTTTCTAATTAAACGAATTAACACGTTGAGCGCGGCGCCGATTTTGCTGTCCTTTCCGTTCAGCCGGCAGCTTGCGAGCACCTGACAGCGAGCGCTCAATTATATTATATTATATTATATTTATATTATATCACTGACGCCGTCCATACGAAAAGTTTGAACTTTGGAAATATGAAATTTAGCGATTGGAGATTTGATTGTTCGAAATTTGGAACTTTGGAATCTAAAAATTTAGAAATCTGATACTTGGAAATTTGAGATTTGAAAGTTCGAAATGGTTGAGTATGGATAAGGGTTTCCAAATAAGATTTTCTGAACACAGAACGTTTTATCCAGGACACCTCATATTTTAGGGGAATGTAAGGATAATAGAACTTTGGCGAAATGCTTTAATTTAAGCAGTCACGATAATTGATTCTCACTGGAAATATTGAGGAAAAACGGTATTTAGAGGAACAAGAGAAAGTAAGGCGTTTGTCTAAAGTGACAATTGCAGGTGGTCGAAAAGTGAAGGAAGAGTTAAGTACGACAAAACAAATTACTTATAGTGTCCTGAGTGCGTCATCAAAGGGCACCGCTTTGTAATGATTTAATTTACGATTTCACTTTATCTCGAACCGAGCTACACCTGTTACCTTGGGTTCATAACGTGTTAGAACGTTTAGATCGGAGAGATAACTCGAAACTATCTCTGACATTTTGAAGATAATCAAGCGACAAAACTTTCACGGATGCGGTATAACAAGGTCGTAAATTAACCCTTGTGTCAATAAGCAGAATTATCATGGTTGCTCTATAACCGGGGTACCCGGATATCTCAAGCGTTTGTGTGAACAGATCTCGTATGCAATAATGATTTCATATTTACAGTTTTGTAAAACCCTTCCACTTTTTTTTATCACAAATTAAGTATTATTTTGTTAAAGATAGAGAAATATCGACTTGTAGTTACAAAGTATGTAACGACTTGTAGTTACATCCCATAAATATAAATAAATACGCTACATCAAGGATCAAAAAAATTTCATTCGCACTATAAACAAATATAATCAATATTTCATACAAAGCAGAGATGCACAATGAAATTTTCTATAGAGTTATATCTTGAAATGTATTACAGAAATAATAATTCTTTTCGTGTAGATAATTTAGAGTAGAGTTTGTAATGGAAATATGAAACAAGGCTGTTTGGCTGTTTATTTTTTGTATATGTATTTTTCGTTTCAAATGATCAATAAGCTTAAGACATATTTAATACTAACGATCTTATTTCATCTATTGGTACCTTTAGAATGTAAAAATACGTATATGAAACTATAATTAATTTTATAGTTGGGTTCTTTCATAAATATTAATACGACGTAATATCGAATATCATTTGTACTATTCGTGACCATTACCTATTTAGCATCCTGTACAATAACCCATTCCTGTGCCATCGATTCGAGCGGAAGAACGAGATGTTACGACACCTGGCAATATACTAACGGAAACGTAATATAAAATTACAGAGGCCAAGTTTCACCGTTGCAAACATGCGTCCACGGATTCTTAGTTTATTGTTAATCACGAGCGTGCTAGTCGTCAAGGAAGTTTCGTCCCATGGAAGACTGATAGAACCACCATCAAGAGCCTCCATGTGGAGGTATGGTTTCGATACACCACACGATTACAATGACAACCAATGCTATTGCGGAGGGTTTACCAGGCAATGGCAACGAAATAAGGGGAAATGTGGAATCTGCGGGGATGCTTGGGACACGCCAACGGTACGATACATTTTAATAAAGCTACCATCTTTTTGCATGAATGTATTCACGTGACCAGGTGTTCAGTTTTATGTCATAAACGCGAAATTACTCATGCACTATGTGTTCTACGACAAATAATCCTATTAAGAAATGAACGATTTCGAGGAGGACACAATTTTATGTACAGTGGGTCGAAGAAATATTCGGACAGTCTTTAAAACACAATTCCATCTTTTGAAATTGGACCAAATGATTTGAATTTTTTTGAGAAGCTAGAACTAGTTTACTAGATGAAAAAAAAAGAGAAAATGTTGAAAAGATCCTAGTCGGTTGAAATTATGAAGGATACAGCGAGGATCGCGTTTCTCAACTTTATTATCCGAGGCAATAATGCAAATTTCGAAATTCATCGAACTCGGTCAACGCATATAGAAACTACAAGCAATTGAAATTTACGAAAAATTGTGATATTCGTAGATTTCCTATATTTTCATTCCAGGCTCACAAGTATAACACTAGGGGGCAGGGGGTAAATTTCAGTGAAAGAGTTGAAATGTTAAGCTAAGTACAGAATTAACATAAAACAGAAAAGAAATTATTTAAAAGTCGAAAATTCAACAAATAATTTTTATTTGGAAAAATTAACTGTTCCAATTATAAATCTAGTTTAACGTTTGCTTATTCCTACATCAAAACAAATTGGAAACAAAAAGAATATTTAATCGAAAACCAAATTCGGATATCAAGTTTCGTGTTCTCTATTCTGTCACAGAATATTGAAATTCCTGATTTGGAGTTTGCTAACGGGACTGTCATGAGAAACCTTAAACTCCTACGCGAATTTAGATCCGCGATATTAAACTCGAAGCACCTAAAATTCCTTGAAGGAAACGTAACACAAAATCGAGAGGTTGAACGACCTGAATAGTAATTCGCAATGTATCGAGCACGTAAAAAAATTTAAATACAGCGTGTTTCTAACTCTTGTTTTTTCTACAAAGCGTTATTTAAGCTGTACAGCCGTCTGCGAATTTACAGGACGTATAAAATTCATAATTTCATGTATGAAAATAAAAAATTTCGAGAGATATCCCATAGTAAAGTCCTCTTGTAAAATGTGTACATATTTAAAATGGAAGAATGCATTCGTTACTAAGAATGAGAAATATTCGGATAAGGGAATACATCTACTATGTATTGAAAATAATATATTTTCGTCCTCTGAGAATGAATATGTTAATCTATTTACAGCCACGACAACACGAGACCGGTGGCAAATACGGAAACGGTGTAATCGTAAGGAAATATCGAACCGGATCTGTGATACCCGTTCACGTGGAGCTCACGGCGAACCATCACGGTTACTTCGAGTTTCGTACCTGTTCGATGACCTACAAGGACAAAGAGGTGAACCAAGAATGCTTAGACCAGCATCTGCTTCGCATGGAGAATGGAACGAGCAGATATTACCCTGGGCCTGGAACTAAGATTTTTGAGTCCTTTTACAAATTGCCGGATGACCTGACTTGCGCCCAATGCGTCTTCCAGTGGAAATACGTGGCTGGGAATAATTGGGGCGACTGTGGAAACGGAACAGGTACCCCTCATTTCCGTTAATTACACTAGTTACGGGATACCCTGTATATGAGACAAGATGGATTTATATTATTTTATTATACAAAAGAAAAGAATCGTATAAGATTGTTGACGATAAAATTGAATGTTATAGCCGAACGTAAATAAATTATTAATATATTTATATATCGAGAAAAATTAAGGGTTATGCAATGTTTTAAATTCTTTTTAACAATAAATATTTAATTCTTTAACATACTTTCTGTGGCATTGGAAGCTTAGAATTTTCCCTTTCATATATAATTTTATTTTTTCCGTTTCTGTGAAGTATATGGATTAGCAGAATTTTCTCGAAACTAATATAATATAAATATTAACACGTTGGCTGCCACGGGATTTCAACGTGTCTGACTATACACGTCCGTTTTCACTGTGGCAGTCAACGCGTTAAATTTCTTTGTGCGAAAAGATAAGGAATTGAATTCATCTAGCATTTGTTCAAACACTGTTATTCTTATTATGTTGTATATTTAATACTATTCAAACTTTCTAAACAACTTAAAAGTATTTGTTTCATTTTAAATAACTTTGATATGCAATAATTATTTTAATATCTTATATTAAGGTTGGAAAAGAATTTCAGTCCAAGGACGATTTGTAAAACAGTAAAATAAAACGGCATTAGTATTCCACAGACGGATGGATAGAAAGTTTGGTTGGTTTTTTACATGTAATAATCATTACACAATTTATACAGCTATTGCGTATAGTTGCTTCATGATTCAATTACATTCATTAATCGGCAATCGTTCTATTACTTTTAAGGTTTGTGTACAAACATTTAAAAATGATAATGTTTAACATTTTTAAATTTCTTTTTCTTTGATATTAATTGACAATTTGCGTATTGACATCTTTTCCAACAAATGATTTATAAGAGATTAATATTAAATACATTTTTAAATAAACCAAACTGTACTATAAAGATAATGTTGATCAATTTTAGATAATCTGGTATTTACAAGAACTAAATAAAATGTTATTATACAAACCTTTTTGACAGCTCTAAACGCAAAGCTATGTATTAAACAAACTATACAGATGCATAGTTTGTTTGTAATTACAAGCTCAGTTAAAACGCTAACAATTGATATGTTTTTAAAAGTTCCAATAAAACTGGAAATTCTAATATACTCATCTTCAACTTTATATTATTTTGCATCCCAATGTGTTTATTGTAGGTTTAAAATAAATTAAATCCATTTAAAAGTTAAATCAAATTTAAAAAATGTATGCAAAATGTTAAATCTGTTTATCCACATATAATTGCATAAACAGAATTAAATATAATTTTTCAAATATCTACTTTTCAGGAGCCGTAGGATGTGGTCCTCAAGAGGAGTTTCGTGGCTGTGCAGACATCACAATAGGAGACGACGTGGAACCTTTACCACCAAAACCACCGGTAGAGCCTCCAACAAAATCCATACCTGGAGAAAAATCGCCAACAGAACCAACTTTGCCAGAGCCCAGTGGCCATTATTGGCTATTCAGTATTGTCATCGCTGGTACGTGTCTGCTGGTTGTGCTGGCGGCTATGGCATTGCTTTACTCGTATTACTATCACGCTGGCAGAGCCAAAAAATGGCTTATGGCGACGCGATTGTTGGCACCTGAAAGTCCACCTGTCGCTCCGCCCAGGCATAGAAAACACAACACGTCCAATGCACCGCTGCAGCTGTAGACAAGCGTTCAAAATTGAATGTAGGGTGACCGAATACAAGAAAAATAAAAGAAACAAAAACAGCAAGAACAGATTATAAGACTTTGTGACAATCACCCAGTGAAAATTAATTTATTATATATTTTAAATATGAGATATATGAGAAGCAAAGAATACAAAATAGTCACCCTGATTTTATCGTTGTGATGTCACCAAAGTGAAATTTTCTTCGTTTGTTCTGTTTGAAATATGAATCAATTCAGACTTCTTCACCGAGCGTGTTTTGTATACATGAGAGAAGTATTTTGTAACAGTGTGATGTATGGATGAGGGGAAAGTTGTTTCTGTTTACATTTAGAATAAGGAGCGTTCACATTTGCTACACACATATATACACCTTTTCATTCTGTGTACATATAAAGTGTTTTACATTAAAAGTATTTATTTTCTATAAACTTGTGGTTCCTGGTTTATCGTCGCTTTTTAGAAGATAATAATCTTGTAAATATATATACAAGCAACCAAAAGAAACCATACGACGAGAAAATTTTTTTAATAAATTGTGCTTTAAGTAAATGTAAGAAAAACTTTGTTTAACCCTATTACTTATATGCTATACACCTTGAAGAACTTTTTGCTTTGAAATAAATAAGGTGTTTAAAAAACCAGCTACCTTGTAGTAAGTTATTTTTTATTTAATAACATGTCCCTAAAATCTTGGTTGCTCATCTTTTGAGGAACACCGTTTCCAGTCACATTTGCACTGCCGTTAGAGGTAGCGACTTTAACAGTACGTGGTACCATAGACAATAAGGTTCTAGGCACACCAAACGTATTTCTGCTTACTGCAGTACCACCTAGAGACTTAATCAAAGGTGTTTCCTCGGTTATTTGATTCTTCTTACGTTCCGGTGGTTGACTTATAGCTACACTAATAACTTTGTCACCGATTTTCATTTCATCGGTCGCCAGAAGAGCCTTTGCGGCACTATTTTCATCTTCGTATTCGACATAAGCCAGTCCTTTTGAATGACCATTACGGTAAGTAACTATACGGACCTCCTTCAATACTCCGTGAACTTTAAAGATATCTTCTAGTTCTTCTTTCGTCGTTGTTACTGGAAGTCCTGTTAATTTTGGTAAAATAAGAATGAGATTATTTGTAAAAGATTGATATTCAAATTAACATTTATACAGTTCTGTTACCTTTAATGAAAAGTTTATTTTTCTCGAGAGAAGAACTATATTTGAACCCTGATCCTCGAGTTCTATTTGGATCGCATCGTGAAACAAACATTGGCCGTCCTCTAATGGGTGTTCTATCCAATTGCAAAGCTTTTTCTACTGCTTCCTGTATAAATTAAATTATTAATATGTACACATACCTACGTATGTAGTGTTGCCATTCAAAATTTTTACAATTAGCTTATAATTATTTTACATTATACTTTATATTATGTTTCAAACACATGTAGTTATTTGATAAGAAACCCACTTTTCAAGTAAAATAAATGTAAACAAATGAAATGGATGTTTTAACACATAGATATTTTGATATTTTTAGGAACGTGCATGCATTTAAAGATTAAGAAGAAAAATGTTTCATACTGCACTGCTTAGCTGCACATAGCAATATCCTTTACTACGACCCCTATAATCTCGTATCATTTTAAATAATGTAATCGGTCCAGCCGGTTGCAAAGCATTTCGAACTTCTTCCTCTGTTGCAGTATAGTCTAAATTACTTATGAAAACTGTGATTTTATCGTCAACCTCGTGTGCATTATCAACTTCCATTTTATCATCTTCTGGCGCCTTGAAACCAGGTGGTGGAGCAATTTTCGATGTTTGCTCTTTGGTACCAGTTTCGAGTTTTTTCTCCAGATTTAGTTTGTTTTCTTTTGCTTTTGGTTTCATTTGTGTTTCGACTTTTGCAACTTTTGCTGGAGAACTACTTAAATTCTTCCATTTACCAGTATCGTCGGTTTTTCTTTTATGAGCTTTCTTATTTTGTGATGGAGATAATTCATGATTAGAAATTTGTTGAGTTTTTTGCCTTTCCTCGGCTACTTTATCTAATTTTTCCTTTGTTCGCGCTTCGCAAAATTCCATCTGTTCCAACGTACCTTCGTCCCGTTCAAAATCTAACCAAGAATTTGCTATACTTTCTGGCCAATCTTTTACCGAAGTTAAAGCTTTCTGATAAAGCTTCCTTAAATGCTTTGTATCTCCGTAACATCTAAAAAAAAAAAAAAAAAAAAATATGTACATAATTTCAAATTATAAAATAGTCTATATAGCGTGATCAAAAAGTTGGAGGATATTGCATAAATTGCGAAAAAAATGACATAAATATGAGATTTGGAGTGAAATGTTGGGTCTTTTGTCACGAATCTGCCTTATTTTGTCTGTCAAAATTTCATAATGGTTACTTATTAAATCACTTTCGGTAACTGGATAAAAATATTTCAAAGGTATGCAAGGGTAAAAGGCAATTATTTTAGATTATCATACGAAACTGTTGTTAACGTTAATAATAAAGCATTTATGCACAACTTTTGCTCACATATTGTATATAATATAATGTCATACTTATTAAAAACAGTAATAGTTACCTTTCTAATGAAATATATTCTAACCAGTAAGATGCTGTTATGGAATGGCCTTGTGATAAAATATCTGCCCATAATGATCTAGCTTTTTCCATGTTATCGGCATGTATAGCTTCTGTTCTTGCCCAATATTGTAATATAATGCAATTAGGATCTCCTTCCAAACCAAAAGACTTTGCTAAATGTTCACAAGCTCTATTAAAAGTATTACGTATTATTTCTATTTGTTTTTTCTCCTCGTTAGAATATCGATCAATTCTGCGTCGTAAATATTCTAAATATGTTATCCATAAACTTCGATAATCATCTGCGGTAGAAAATCCGGCCGTTAAACCATTTTCTAACAATGCTTGAACTTCCAGTGTTGGTCTCTTCCATTTCTCATATGACCTTATCCATTTTTGCCATATTTTTACACACCATGGGACATTCCTAGAAGCCCTTTGATATGCTTGATCCAAGACAGTTTCAATTTTAATATTTTCTTCTAAGTATGTAAGATAATCAAGCCAAAGTAACATTTCTAAACTAAGATCACTGAGTGCTCTTTCATACAAAACAGTGACCCGTCCTGGATCTCCATGTTGTTTTTCATACATTAAGTATGTTTTATATGAATCCAAAAGTTCGCTTTCATTTTGCGAAGAAACAATCTTTTCTTCAAATGGTAAGCGATCATTAAGTTTTACAAGGGCTCGTTCGTATCCTCCATTAACAATTTTATCATCAATAACAGCTTCCGCACCATCTCCACGACGCCATGCTTCATATTCCTCATATGTTTTCTCCATATCTAAAAGAGGACAAGCCAATTGTCTTTTGAATAAGTTTCCAATACGTTCCACTTGTTCCTTCCTTTCGGCTTGATTTGAAGAATCAATCTAAATATTTAAAATTCAGGCATAAAAATATAGTAAAAGAGAAATATAACACAATTTTAAGTTTTTAATATTTACCAATGCATACAAAACAGCTTCAAACTCTCTGAATGCCTCCCAAATTATTGCACCTTTAATAGTATGCAATCCAACATCCGTTAATGCTCTTTCAAATAACTGTCGAACATTTCTTGCTGCATCCCTTTCAGTTCCCATATTACCAATACTAAATTGTAGATATTCTAACCATACTTCTACAGCTGTAACATAAAATTAAATTTATAATATATCAATTAGTTAGCTTTGATAATATTTAATTAATATCAAGTCATCCCATAGTCGTGTTTCCTCTTATCGCACTTTATATAAACGTCCGTATTTTGTTTCGACGAAATGTTTATGAAAAATTCTCTCTCTGCTTTTCAAGAGGTATCATCTCGTCAGTTTAAAACGTGCATCCAAAGTATTCAAAACGATATTTTCCATTAAAAAAACTTTAAGCAATGAGTGTTAATGAAATTCATTTTCAGCATTGCATGCTGTATGAATTTAAAAAAGGCATTACAGTAAAAAATACAGTTCAAAACATTTCAGTGCAAGAAAATGTCAAAGGTGGTTTTCCAAATATCGAAATGGGATTTTTTACCTGTCTGATAAACCATGATCCGGTCGACCATTAATGTTTGACATTTCAGGTTTAACTGCTTTAACTGAAGCAGAACCTCGTTTGGCAATTGAAGAAATAACAGAAAGAATGAACAGTAGCAGTAGTACTGTACATAGGTATTTACAACAAAAAACGACACGACTTATGGCATGACCGGATATATATCTAGATCCCATAACCATAGTGGACTCCAGAATAATTTTTCAGTGGAAAAAAAAGAAAAAATTTGGTACGGAAAACATGTAAAATATTATTTTTCTAAAAATGGACTTAATATACTTTGATTCTGAAGCCCAGGTATATTATACTAAAGTAAAGCTTACAAAGGTAATCTTTGACAGCACGTTCACATAATTTTACTATCTCAGCCTTTTGTTCTGATGTAGTAGCTAGTGTAATTTCATTTCGCATCCATGATAGCCAGAGTTCAGGGCTCAAAGGATATTTAGAACTCATATTTTCTCTGGCAACACGTAATCGTTCTAATTCACCCATTTTTTGCAATTTGTTAATAAGAGCTACGTGGCTCGCATAGTCATATGGATTTTGTGCAAGACCGGCTTCCAAAATTTTGACCTCTGCCTCGTCGGCATCTTCCTCTGCCTCGTCGGCATCTTCCTCTTCTTCGTCTTCCTCAGCTTGATCATCAATCGGTTCATCGTCTGCACTTTCTGCATTTTCATTTTCAATCAATTCTGATTCTTCCTCTTCATTATCTATTGAATCCTTATGTGAACTGTTATCATTACTTTTATCACTTCCTGCATCCATTTCTTCCATTTTAACTTGAAATAAACCGTACGGCAACACAGTAAGTTCTCAAAAATATGTATTTACAAAAACCGAAACACGACGGTGAATGTCAACAAATTTTATACATTTAAGGTTATGCAAGGTTATGTTTAGATGTTTTTATACGTATGGCGTATGGCAGTGTTGTGATATGGGACGGGTTTTCTCGCGCATGCGCGGCGATTTTAGCATCAGTACAGTACAAGTTTCAATAAAATGGGGTACCTTAATCACCCTGCATAATTTTGCAAAAATTGTTATGATCCGATTGTAAAAAATGAATGCATAACATATTCGTATCGTTATACATAATGTATAACATATTAATAGCATACCAAAACTACGTAGTCCGTCCGTCTCGTGATGAATGTTTACGCTTTTTCCCGCTAGGAACACTACGCCCCCTAGTTGCTCTTGCGCCACCAGCAGATACGTATAGATACGTCTCTGTAAAAGTCGCGCATGCGCGAGAAAACCCGTCCCATATCGGCGTATGGTACATAGATCATAATCATAGATCTCTCTGTGACGCATGCGCATTGATCGCTGTGCGTAGTTCAAATATTCGAATTTTCAAACACACGAAGAACAAACAATTCATAGGTTTGTAATTTTTAAACAACTTCGAAACCAATTCAAAGTAAAATAATAACTTAAACCTTACCCCTTCTTTAATTTCATGTAAATTACGTCGTATTAAAACATGACATAATTTGTTTTGAATCAAACTCCTAATATCAAACATTTTATATCGAGTAGCACGTTTCTCAGCTTTTTGCTTATAAAGTAGAATAAAAAACTAATTCAGAAACTCTTTAACTTATTATATTTACTACATCGTACTTATAATTCATATATTTTTTATGAAACTGTATAATTCAGCATATGATAAAATACCACATTGTTTCTATTAATAATAACACATTATCGTGTTACGTCAGTCAGCGCTGTTACTTTTTTCTGATCACAATACAAGTTCAAACCACCTGTAAACCAACCAGTTTAGTTTACAATTAGAAATCCAAACACGAAATTACCACTGATCCAAACGCCATCCTATTTCGTACCATTGTCCAAAAATAGATTATGATTAATGATCGTGAAAATTAACCATGTGTAATACAGTGCAGATTAGTCTGAGATAGTTGATCATGTTATTCACAGAAACAGGGGAAAAGGGTCGCAAGAAAGGAAAACGGAAGTTTGTCAAGTATTCCAAGAACTGTTTAAACAAGAAGGCACCACTTTTAAAATATGCTACAGCTTCCCAGATGAGTCTCGAACACGACGTGTACATATAACATATCCCGAGGTGTATAACGACGATATTTACCTTGTTCTTATACCGTAGATTGCGCACAAAAGATGTCCATTTCTCATAAAGTAACCTTCATCAAGCGGTGCGAATATTATTTGGATATACTTAGCAGAATTAATGGTAGCTATGATGGGGTGAGTATTCTGAAATGTTTATAGGATAATTAAACATTTTATGGATTCTTTGTGATTTCTTAACGTGTCTCATATATAATTTCATAAATTGTAATGTTGAGTCTATAAGTTTACAAATTTCTACGAAATTAGTCTATACAATTTTCGAAGTAACCGTAACAATAACAAGCGTTCGATGAATAAATAACACTTTTAGGGACAAAATTTGTTGAATATAGTTCATAATGGTTCATTAACATTCTTATTAATATGAAAAATGTTATGGTAGGTTTGAACGTGAGGCGAAAATGCTCACCATGAACCAGTATTCCAATATTGTAATATTTTTAAACAATAGCAATGCAACGCGTATGGTTTCACGCGAGCCGACGAACTAAGCATCGCGTGCAAAGAATTTCAAGAGGAAATTGATTAAAATGCGACGAACGTGTGTTCGATGTTAGAAGGAAATCTTGTTTGCTATTGTATCGTATAGACCAGTGTTTCCCAACCTTTTTTAGGCAATGCCCCACCTTAACACTTCTAAAATTTGTATGTCCCCCCCCCCATACATAATTTTCTGGGTTTCCCCGCGATAGGCGGCACACTCCGCGGTGAATCCCCGACGAATTTCACTTGACGACTCTAAGTACCACGTTGATATTTTGGTAACGTGAAACGAAATTATACCTAATAAGTATTTACAGCATTTTTTTACGAATTTGCATTTTTTGTTAAAGTCACCGATATCTAGCATTACATTTAAATAACCCAACGCGAAAGGGTTAAAGTCGTGTCGAGTCCATTTTTAAATTGCCCCCCTGTGGGGCGTGGGCCCCACGTTGGGAAACACTGGTATAGACGAAGAATTCTTTGCAGTTTTTACCGCGATAGCGACGCACTCGATGGTTTCACACTAACACATTAATTTGTAATTGCAATACGACAGAAAAAGGATACAGTTGTACCCTGCACTTATGTACAATGCTGACCATGCTAGCCTTCCTTAGGAAAAATGATAATATGGGGAAGATGAATTCACCCGATTTTTATTAGTTTTCAAGATATAACGTTTAGAAATTTCGAGATCTATTCGAGTAAAAACTAATTAATTCCTATTTGTTATTTGAACCCTCAAATAATAAATAATTATTTAAATAAAACTGGATAATGTCCAACACCGATATGGTGAATCGTCAGTAAGTAACAAGCTAAATATACTATAGAATAAAACCACAATGGAAAAAGAAGTGTGAACTCATCATTGATGTCAACGTTTTCCTAAATAGGCTCTCAACGTTTCCGTGTGGTTGCAGGAATTCCCGGCGTACACATTCACTTATCGAAAAAAAGAAAAAGAATCCTTCTGATGTAATTAATTATTCAATAGCGAGAATTATTATCTCATCATCGATATTGATGATGAAAGATCACGTTAACAGTTTAACGAACCATGACGAAGGTTGACTACACGATTATAATGTTCTTATAACGAACACTTGGGTTACGGTGAATAAATAATTACAAAATTTGTTACATGAATAATTTCTACGCGATAATAAGATTACAGAAATTAAGAAAATTTCCAGTTTTAATAACTTTTTTTATAACTGCTCCGTTTGACACTTATTCGTTAATTATTTATATTATTTAATTTTAAAATGTTATGCAATAATACTGACAAACGGATGATTATGTGCGTAGTCATTCGTGATCGACGTAATGTTGAAATAATGATTGTTAATTGAAATCCAACAATCGTGGTTCATGTTGCGAGAATATTGGTTTATCATGTTTTCAATATTTTTAATAAAATCGCGCTGGGTCCTGAATTATTTAACAAAATAAATATGTAAACATAGGTATTTATACTATTAATTGCCTAGAATTATTTATTATTGCATAAACTATAGCAATTTTGAAGAAATTTTTAAGAAAAATTTAATATATGTTATATAGTAATTTATTGAAGTTTAAGAATATCGTAAAATTGTTGAGAAAAATGTTTATATTTCTTTCACAGCAATAATTTGATATTTCTTAGTATTGTATTTATACATTATATTATGCAAACGAAATTGTTTAACAAAATTTAAGATGACTGATTTTTTCGTAAACATTTTCTTCTACCACCCATGCTTCGTTGCCTACAAATTAACGTTGGTGGAATTAAATTATAGATTTATGTATCCCAGCTTTGAATAAAATAAAGCTCGTGAAGTATAATAATATCACGAGCTGTCTTATAATACCCATAAAATATGTACAAGAAAGCAGTAATAAAAGCCACGTTAGAAATTCTAAAGAGGCAATAAAATGCATTTCCGTTAATTGTGTACCTTAATAGTACCTTGCGACTTAATTTAATCTATTTACATCGAAATTGCTAAATATATTTTGATGAAAAATTACCTTATTCGAACTGTTCCATTAAGTATAATATTATAATGTATTGTTGTATCAAGCCAGAAGTTCTTGTAACCCCATAGGGGAGTCAATAAACCAATTCCACTACTACTGTTAAGTAATAATACAATTGTACATGACATGTAAAAAATATCTGTTGTCAAGTTAATTAAAAAAAATATATATTAATTATTGGAGTGTCTATTAATTAATTTTTTAAATTAATGCATTTATTTGTTGATTGATTTGAGCAATGCAACAAATTAAAGTGTGGATGACGATAAGTCATTTTATACTAACAGCGAAAGGAAAAAGGATGATCGAAAATTTGCATAAACAGTTAAGTTGATTCGAGAACGAAAAATTGAAGTGCAAATTTTAATTTGACTTTTTCTCCCGTACAAAAAGTGACAGATGGATTTAATTTAAGAAATTGAAGAACGTGACGTTGAAGAGCAAAATAAACGAAGCGCAAACCGATCTTTGAGTACCAATACGGTATTCGAACCTGAAGACGGAAGCAAACTCATAAATATATTCATGCAGATAAACGTGTTTGAAAGAACATACAATAACCTTAGGGAGAACACCGTTATTGGCAATGCAAATAATGGTTTTAACACTAAACGTACCGGCACCTCACATATACCTATTCCTACCATAAGGGGTCATTTGAGCCCTTATGAAATAAACGTTGATTTTTAGAAAGAAATTCTTAATTTATTAAAGGAAATAATTCGCAACATAACTTCTGAATTCGAATAAAATAATCAAACATATATTTTTATTTTTATAAATATAATAATCAATTAATTGCACTTTTTACGTATGACTGGTTTCCCCTTCGTACATTTGAAATTTTCAAAGGGGTCGTTTGACCCCGCTTGGCACGTTTGATGTTAAATTTCTTATTTTAAATTACAAAGTTTATTGAAATACTTTGATCGAAGTGCAAGTTGATGTGTATCAAGATAAAGAATTATTCTATTACGGTTATCCAAAAGCTGTAGGTCTTTGTAGATTTATAAAATAGAATTGAATTGTCAAGTAGGTATTTCCTTTTATCTTCTATAATTTGGGCAACGACAAATCAATATGGCAATCAGGCGGGAATTTATTTGAACATAATTAAGAAATTATTAAAACCTATATACTAATTTACATTACATCCTTTATCTATTTTATTTATAATTAAAAGCACACTGAACGTCGGTAGTTCTAATAATAATTATTTTTCACTTCGATATTTCAATAAAAGTGTTTAAATAATTTCCAATATATGAAATACTAATTCGAAGTCAACGACGATGATAATTCATATTCGGGTGTCCGCTATTAAAAACCAAACGAGAAACATCAAAAAGTCCAAAATAAAGACGACAACACTACCGCAATTAATTTATACATTGAAAGGAACAAAACAATGCGCAATCTCCCTCGATTTATATTAATTATGCGCACGTGTCCCACCATTTTACATTAAAACGGTGTGTGACATCGCACCAGTCCGCAAGGTGACTCGTTTGGAACCGGGTTCGCAAGAAGTGGTATCGGGGAGGGCCGTGATGGTTAACGCGTCAAACCGTGTCTTTTTCTTCGTCCTGGATTGCTTTCCTTACACAGGACAGCGGTTTGGATCATACGAATGAAACGTTCAGAGGTGGTATCATCAGTGATGCCCCACTACCGGGTAAATTCGTGTCGCGTAGAAGCAAGCAAGCATCAAGAGGCGAGCACCGGGAGCCATTGGGTAGCTTTTTGTTTCACAACTGGAATTAATTTTGGAAATGTGATTGACAAGCTCGGATCGGGCGCAAATGAACTTTGACAAAGTCGTCGGACGGAATCAAATCACCGACAATCGTGATTACCCTGTGGTTTTCCGTCGATTGAAAAGTGCAAATAACGATGAACATACACCGTCTCCTCGGAATTAACGCGCGGTTGATCGCAACAGACTTATTCAATCAGTTTGAATCGTTCAGTGCTTTGGCAACGTTGGCTGGGATTTCGTGTGTACGGAACTTCGACAGTTCGCCGAAAGAAGTGTACGAGACTGGAAAAGTCTGTTGAACATGAAACTGGTATTTATTCGAGTAAATATTGACGATTGACGAGAAAAACCGGTTGACATGATGCAGCATCTTAAGTTCACTGTCGAAATTTGCATGGCAAGATGCGTTTGATATGTGTCTCAGTCAAATGTTATCAATTTCGAGGGAAAGTCAGGCAAAATGTAAGTCCGGTGTCAAGAGAAAGCGATTGTAATTTAACGATCGAGGAAAACTATGATTGGTATCGATGTTTCTCTGAATGCACGTTTTAAACTACGACGTTCGATCTTTGACAAAGGTTATCGCTTGCTTAGGTAAGCAACATCACATTTTTACGCGACACTCGGTCTTTACGGGTTCTTGCGATTCGAAATATTCACAATTCGTCGTCGATCGCACAGCTTTCCGCGTTCTCCATTAACAAACAGTTAAAGTATGAAATTATAATCTTTTCTTGATAATTCAGGAAACCTTTGGAATATATGATAAAACGTCTGACACGTCCGTGTGTTTTAAAATTACAAATTCCATGAAAGTTTAAAGAGCAATCTAAGTAAAATATTTAATACATTTTTGCCTAAAAACTCGTCCTACAAATACAGTTCATTTTATGATCATTGAAAGTGTGTGAGTGTCGTCAATTTAATTTGAATATTGTTGTTCCATGTTACAGGGTACCAGGATGATCAGCGTGATCGTTCAGGTGGCACTGTTGGTGCATTTTCTCCAGCTGATTGTCCAGGTAGCTGGTCAATCGCCGTGTCCCAACTACTTTCGATACATTCAAGATGATCTTACGAACGAAGTGATCGGTTACATCGAGATACCATCGCCTCCAAAAGGAGTTGCCTTGCAACTTAGCGTTGGTTTAAGCATTGCTGCTGCGTTACCTTCGGTAAATGGAATTTTCTACATTTATGAAAATTATTTGTAAGGGTAGTGACTTTCCAATTTCGAATTGATCTTGGGGGCCTCGTGCGGTGAAACTGAAAATCTCCAGCTAGGGATAGAGAGGGAAACATAAAAACAGTAGGAGAAACAAAGACAGAGCGATACCCAACAGCCCGATTTAGCAATTAGTATTTTCCAGATTTCGAGGCGAAGAAACAATATTTCTTTATGATTTTCGTTTCTTAATATTCCTTATACCATTACGCATCGCGCTACAAAGCCCTTTTTTTTTGTTGTTCATTGTTCCAGAAATATGTTGGTCAACTGAAATTAGCACAATCCAGAGAGCAATCAGTTAAAGCGGTAAATCAGGGCAGGCCTCTGAGTTACAAAATCCAGTTTCCTCTTCGTCGACCGACTCCCGTTTTAACTGGTTTGTGGTTCAACAATCAACTAATCTGTTCTGGTCAACGAGGTATGTAGTTTTCCTACGAAATCTCGTTATTAATCATAATGAATCTTGTTCAAGATATTAAACTAAATTAGAAGTATCTGTATTCGTTATCTATAACACGAATTATTGACCTTTCCCTTAAACGATGGATTTTTCTTACATAAAAAGAAACTATACGTGCATAGGGTAATTCCGGGTGGGATGATTCGATCTCGTTTAGAGCGTGAGATATTATTGAAATTGGCTGTCATATTCCATAAACCGATGAACTTCATTTTTATTCCAGCAACCGGACCGATCGTAACATCTATCGTTTTGAACCATACGCTGTATCCGCCAGGGGTGTTGCCTCTTTCCGAGGACCAAGGGAATATGATTTCAAATAATCCCAAGATAGACACCCTACCGTCGCAGCCTGTTTCATCTGAATCGCCGACCTTCAAACCTTATTCACCAGTGAACACAGTGAATGTTACACCCCAACCGCATTTCAACAACGATAACAACGGTTTAGAGTGTGGACGTAGTAGTATTAGGAATAAAATTAACCCTTTGGTTGCTGGAGGCGTGAAAACATTTTCTGGCCAGTGGCCTTGGTTGGTTGCGATCTTCATCGTCAAATATGATTTCGAGTTCCAATGTGCTGGTTCACTGGTGTCCAACACACACATCGTCACAGGTAAGTTAATCTTCTTCTAATACGGTCTTGAATCTTTTGGCAAATATTATTTAGCAACAGGTGTTAAGGCGCACACCTGAATCGCATTTATGACTGCAACGGTATTCTTAATAACCTCAGTAAACCAGCGTAGAGTTTCCATCATTGTAAAGATCTTGAATATTCTGAAGAAACTCTGAATCGGCCATAGTGCTAATGAGTTTATGAAACCACCAATCGTCAATTACCTTTCATCAACAGTTTCGTTCGAATCTTTTGCCGTTCCACGGATTACTATTCTTCCCTTTCAATGTCTCCAGCATGTTTTACTAGGATCACGGCACCTCATAAGATCACTACCTGCTATGGCCGAGGCCCACGGATTTTCCCCAAAATTATTGTCACTTGAGGCACCTGAGGGTACTCAAAGGGTGACCGCGCTGGTAGGCGGTCAGTTTACCGGTAAATCCCATATTTCTTTCAACCAATCGACGAAACGGCCACCTTCTTAATCGATCTTCCGGAATTGCCATCCCCTCATTACCGAAACACGGTGACTATTTAAGCTGCGACACAGAATAGCAAAAATTTCCGATTCCGATAACCAGTCGCGAGTCTACGGAACCAAGTTCCATTCTGTTAAACTAAACACGTCGTTAATTCGAAGTAGTCCCAAGTAGTTGAAAAAGTCCCAGTCGGTTGAAATTATGAAGGATACATTAAGGGTCACTTTTCTCAACTTTTTTATCCGAGCCAATAATGAATATTTAAAACATACCTTTCGTAGTTTTCAATATGTTGTATGTATACACAAAGTTTCATCGAAATCGGTTAACGCATATAGAAACTACAAGTAATTGAAATGTACGAAAAACTGCGATATTCATAAATTTCACGTCCACTTTCACTGGAGCAGTAAACGTGTTATAAAATTATAAATACAGTAAATCCTCTCTGCTTGGTACTCACACGATTGCTCCATAGTTGGGCGGTTGCTATCGTCATTTATCATTTTTGTTCTTCCTGGTTGTTGCAGCATCACAATGCATACCACTTAGCAGCCAGCTTGAAGATGGAAATCTTAAAACAAAAACTTCTAATGTTTTCTTTTTCAGCCGCACACTGTTTTCAACTAGACGACATGGACCTACCTGTGGGAACATTGTTGGTGTCCGTGGGTCGTTATAAACTTCGAGATTGGAGAGAAAAAGGTTCGGTAAACCGAGAAGTGGCCGAGTACAGACTTCATCCTGATTACAATAAGAGTGGTAACGCGGATGCTGACCTAGCCGTGTTGATTCTACGTGAGAGGGTGGAATTCAGCGCGGTGATTAAGCCGATTTGTCTTTGGTCAGGCCTTATCAATCTGGAACAGGTTGTAGGGAAATATGGATACGTGGTAGGCTGGGGACGCGATGAACTGGGCAATCCGTATCTTCAAGAGCCTCGACAGACCAAATCTCCGATAGTATCTCAGGTAAGCTTTTTATCTGAAAGTTTTATATACTTTTAATAGTAAAACTAGTGGCGAACTGGGTACATAAATATTGGCTGTCAAAAGTCAAAGATGCCTGAAAAACAATCTTTATACTTTTGCTTAACCGATTAATTCGTAACAATTGATGACTTCTGCGTCAATGTTGAAATATCTCTGATATAATATTGGAGACGTTCGTGGTTTAAAATTAATTGCATGGATATATGAATAAATATTTACAGAGTAAACAGAGATTGTTTAATCCTTATAGATTAGTAATGTGAAACTTGGGGGAAAATATAAACATTTTGGTAATTTCTTTTTTAATAAACAAGAATTTCTAAGCACATAATATTGCTGCTTACAATTATCTCATAGACATTTGAAATTTTTTCCAAATTTTTGGGATTTGTGCTATATTGTTTCGCAAGTTAACAGTGTCTTCTTCATTTGACAATTAATTTTTAAAAATATTCTATTCTTGGTTTACTTATTTGTTGGAATAAAAAGAGGAAAGGGCAAAAGGTGTATTTCTAACAAACAGTCGATCGGAATAAATGGTTCATTTCCAATCGTTATTAACATTGTACTTCGAATTTAAAACTACCCCGCTTGGCTCTTTCTTTATTACAAATCTCAGATACCAGTTGCACAAAGGGTGGCAGTTAGAATTAGAATTTTTATCACGTGGCTTTTCAAATTGAGATTATCTCAGATTATTCTTAATATATTATTTTGCACGAATTAAAATGCTGTCAGAATCATGAAATCTGTTTCACGAAATATCTTTCAAATAAAAATGATTCAACAATTGATTTATTGTCGAAATTTTATGTTCATTTATCAAAAATACGAATGAAAAAAGTAAAAATAAAAAGAGTTATAAAATTATCGCTCTTAATAGTAAGAGCTTTATAATAAGTAAGAGTTTTATAACTCTTTTTATTTTTACTTTTTTATTTAAAATATAGATTTTGCGCAAATCACTCACGCTCTTCTCTTAATGTTGAAACTTAATCTGTTGCGTGATCTCTTCGTCAACGGCATAGAACCGCAAACTTTGAATTTAAAAAGAGCCGAAATCCATGGCAAACAAAACTGTATGAATAAGTCGGTTGATTAATGATTGCGAACCGGATTTCCCATTGTTACCGCAGTGTCAGTGTTGAAACCGACTATCCGAGATGATACATCTGAAACTTGTCAGACAGAAAAAGAATTAATATGCATATACATATATAACTGCGGAAGAGAAATATTTTATGATTCATTCTCCTATAAATAGGAAGAAATACTGTTTCGCGAATGATATTCTAGTTCATCAAACGATTCATTTTTTCCACATACCGGTAAAAAAAGATGCACCATCATTTATGAATTTGATTTTTATTCCTATGCTATAGAAACATATTTCAAAGTTTTAATAAATTATTTTATTCTACAATTTGTTTTTGCGTACGAAAATCCAGTAGTTGGAAGATATTGGATATTTTTTGAATTTGCAAGCCAGGAGGTAACATTTATACAATAAGAAAACAAAGAAAGCTTCTGAATTTTAACTGTTGCTTATTGTCCACTAAAAAGATATTAACCAAATAACCTTTATAAGTACGAGGTATTTTTTTTTAGCACTGGGCACATAATTGATCTTGCTCATTATATTTATTCAGATAATGCTAATACCAGCCTTTTTATATACATTCAGATTCAGCATGTAATGCAATCTTTAAAAAAATTTCGAAAACGTTTAAACAAAGTTTACATAAAAACGGAGTTAAATACATCTTTATGTTCTAAATCAGCAGCCGGTGTCAACCGGTTTCAAAGTAAACTATAAATATCTCAGGAGTTATAAAAGACCATCGATTATGATATAAGGAAAAGTTACTCGGTGTCATGTCCTTGACAATATACAACAAGGTCAAGGTTGGCGGTGTTAGGCTGGGTCGCCTTTTGTTAGGATTTATCTTAAACGTAACTCAAATTAAACACCATGTTTATTGATAATTTTAGTTCCTAACGATAATACCTAAAATCAAAAATTCCATTCAATTTATAAATAAAAATGTAGTGGTTACAATATAGCGTAAGATTTTTGAAAAGTTTTAACATTTTTAAGATGGTTTCATTTCAAAGACGAAATATCAATAAAATATAAATAAAAATGAAATAATTAAGATATTGAAAAAATACACTTATATTTATAAATTAACAGAAATTTTGGAGTTTGACGATTCCAATTCCTGGTGACGATGGCGGCCAGTATCTGTAATTTTGTCATAATAACGTTTTTAACACGTTGGCTGCCACGGGGGTCACCGGTGACCGGCACCCGAAATTTTTTACAATCAAATAATTACCAACAGAAATGATGAAATAAACCACGGATAGCGTTAACATTAAGCTATCAGTGGTAGCTATCGAATTGAAAAGTTATATTTGAAAATTAATTGATCGTATTGTTAATAAGTAGGATTTCAGCGTGTCTGACTACCCACGTCCGTTTTCACTGTGGCAGTCAACGAGTTAATTCAAAAAGTTACAGAATAAAGACTATAGTTATCCAGAAAAAAAGTTCCCTCTGTGGTATACCCTCTGGGAGAAAAAGTATTTAAATTAAAAATTCTAATAAATCGTATTCAATATATATAAAGACTGCTACACGAAGGAGATTGAACCTATTATGTTTTTTGAAATATAAAGATCCATATTAAAGTTTCTCAGATTTCTTAATATTCACAGAGATATCGATTCTTGTGGGGCAGACTGTATAGTATTCTTAAACAGTCACAATATAAATACTGCAAAATTATCACTTCCGGTGCTTTATATTAACGTTTGAATTCAATCGATGTTCCGAAGTTCGTATACATTTCCCGTGTAAGCGAATTCAAGTTACGACCTAACCACTTAAATAACAATCTTTCGAATACAATTACAGGAGGTGTGCCTTTGGAGCAATCCAAATTTCGTTTCATTTACCTCGAACCGGACGTTCTGCGCTGGTTTACGAAACGGAAGTGGTCCTTGCAACGGCGACAGCGGAAGCGGCTTTGTGATATACGATACCAACACCGGTCGCTATTATCTTCGAGGAGTCGTTTCGAGATCGCTTTTGGACAGCGGTACCATGTCCTGTGATCTAAAGCAATACGTTGTCTACGTGGACGTCGCCAAACACTTGGACTGGATACGAACACAAATTTCCACGTAGATTCTTGTATGACTATTATTGATCTGCAAACAGTAAATATGCTAGTCGATCAGCTTTTTTTAGATAAATTATTTTAACTATAACATAATCTTCGGATAGTTGACATTTAATTTGTAAGATACCAAATCAATGGCAAAGTCAATTTGTTTGACAATGTTGTTATCGCTTTGGTAACTGATGTTTGTACAATATTTCACATGTTGTTTTATCACGTCACACGTTAATGGAATGATTAAAATGATTGTAAAGATGGAACAGTCATTTCGTGATGTTAACATTTTCATTTTAATTATATTCCGATAGTGTTTAATCGATCGCTCGTGCAATAATGCTCCTCGCGTCAGTATTTATATATCAATGATCGGATGTGTACAAAAATCTAATTTACCTGTAAGAATAATAGATTGTACTGTAATTTAATGGTGCTATGTTTTATTCGTATGCGTTCTATTTATTAATGACAAAGTTTCCCATTCGCATGTAAACAGACCGTTTGTCCTTTTTCATTTTAATAGTTGTACATTCCTTTTTCCTCGTTCCCCATATATTTTGAACAATGTTGTACATAGGTAGTGTTAGATAAAAATTTCTAGGGAATACTTATGGTTACCTTATTCTACGATCAATATTAATATCGTTTCTTTTATAATAAACGTTTGTACTTTTTCTTACATTCTTGCGATTTATTGTACATTAATATAATCCTGTCGAGTATCAATAAACTATATTTATACAATTCACGGAGCTGTACAAAGATTCTTACAAACGATCCCGACGATGTCGCGAACAATGATATTTCGCGACCAATAAGAGGACACAATGATACGTATTTCTGTTTATTAGCAATTATACACTCTTACACATAAAACATTTTCTAAAGTGTAAGCGGAACATATAAAATGGAAGAAAATAAGTGTACAACAATACAAACTAGAATGATATGTGTATATTATATATATCCGATAAAAGATGAGAAGTATAGTCGGGTAAACAGGGACAGTATCATGGAAAAATAATTACAAAATGCTAAAATAATATTTCTTAATAATAATGGTCAATAATAACGTGTTAAACATACACGTTGAAAAACAATTCTTCTAAACCGTCTAATTTCAAGCAGCTATAAAATATGCTATGTTGAAAAATGAATCATGAAAGGACAGGTTTGGAATGTTATTAGTGAAAATATCTCCTCCCGTATCATAAAATTATGCTCTTTATTGTCCCATTGAAGAAGGTAAGCAAAAATTTTCATCTCCAAAATAGCTCACTAAGAATTTAGTAAGCTCATATCAGGAATTAAAACGCAGTCTTTTGAAAACTGCTCTCTTTTTAGACATGCTCTGCTTGGAAGTATTGTCGTGCAACTGCTCCTAATACGATTTCTGCACTGAACACACCTACAAATATTGTAAACATAAGAAGACAAAGACATAGCTCACTTTTTTTATTGCTGCATTTTGTTTCTTAAGTATTTAAAACGTCAATCAGGCTCCAACTTACTGATATTTGCACGTAGAACGTCGGATAGAAGATGAAGATCGTTTTCATGAGTGACGATGACATAGATTAGTTTATTACTATTCAATTCTTGGATCTGTGCAATAGATCTCCGTGTTTTCTCCATCGTTCCACCCGCACTTTCGATTATTTCTGCCATCGCCGGTGGCGACGGTATTACACTTGGTGTAACATAAAATATTTTACCCTATTCGATGAACAAAATTTATTAAACCAGCAACCTTATTCTTTGAACACCTTACCTATCGCTTGCAAATGAAATGGATAAGCATGGCTTTATAACTTAATAAAAAGAAAATGACTGAACTCATAAGATAATTGTTGATGAATGAAGGTTTATTAAACGCATTTCAGTCATCAACTGTTGACATTAAGAAGTCTATCAACAGATTTTAGGTTAGTAAGGTGTTAAAATAATAATTTCAATTTTTAACATCTGCAGTACTAATGAATTAAACTATGAATTAAAAGTCTTGAATTCATTACCCCATGATATTTGAAAAATGTAAAAATTGATGAAATTATTTTGAGTAATGCGACACTCCAAATTTGTACGTAAAAACATAGTTATAGTTTCCCAAAATTAATTAAAACAGATAGTTGCTGCACAAATATATAGCTAATGACGTAATAAATATTTCCAGTACTATATTTGTGTTTTGTTAGCATCTGATAATATTTATGAGTAACTAATTAAATTAACTAAGTACTTGAAATAATAAAGAAGAAATTACCTTAAGTACTGTTCCTCGATTGGGGCTCGCCAGAGCCTTTTCAATATTACAAGCAAAATTCTTTTCGAATTCTGTATTACCAAGCGTGTAACCGCTTTCATCTAAAAACGTGTTCCTTGCGGAACAATCTAATAACCATTGTAACGTGACAATATATTTACAACGTGACAGACAACACAACAACTTTACAGTTCTCATCGGTGTTGACATCACTAGATGGGTGGCATCCCTCCAATTGGCTGCTAACGCACCACCTAATTCCCGGATTCTCTGTGAGATACACAAAGCATGTTATTATATTTTACTTATTAGTCTTATCATGTTATTGTCTGAATCACTGTGCAATAAAATTTTTGATATACGAATTACATAATCGGACTCTTTTTATTTATGTTTGTTAATGTTTCTGCGTAGAGTTCCACTTTATCTCCATACAACCTCTGTATTATTGTTCATGAATGAAACTGAAACTTTTGATAATAATTTTGATCATTTTTACTCGAAGAAGTTTACGATATTATTTCGCGTAAAATGCAACCCTATTTTAAACAGAACAAAAATTTGTATAATCATAGAAAAATCTCAATTTTAATATTCCATTTTGTCCATCAAATATCAAACGAACTTCTCTTTCCCATAGCTTTCACGTCCTTCACATTTTTTCCTACAGAATTATTAATTACAGTTCAATAAATAACAATTTTCAATCAAAGAAAAACATACAATGAGTTTATTTGTCAACTTAATCCTCCTGCACCATTTTGGGTTAAACTATCTCGAAATACAGTCCTAATATTTAATGATTTCTCTATAAAACATTCTATTCTGTGTTTACTGATTTTTGACAAAGATTATTCATAGGTTCGCTATTTTCATCCCTTTTAAAGCATATAAAACAAAAGATTAAGATGCCACACGGAAAATCGATGGCGTTACATATTTGTGATGCTGGTAGCAAACGTCTTTATTATCAAATAAAATATTATTTGACTTTCATGCGATATATGAACGGCTCAGAAGCCAATCAGTATAAGTCAAATTAACTGAAGACT